>OX411276.1:13600000-14227000 GCA_948146005.1 Nomada fucata
ATAAGAATATGTGGGCTATAAATCTTGACCACCTCTGACAGGATTGCACCATTTGCAAATTTTCATTTAACGAAACGTCAACTTTCAATTAACGAATATCGTCCTACGCACCGGCCAACTAAATTCTTCTCTGAGTGTCAATCAATTTTCGTGTAACCGCAAACCAAAATGGAACGATATGCCTTTGATTCCCTGACGGTGTTCCGTCAAAGCGAGATCCACTTCAACCTCTGACAAATTTTACACTTTAAACAAACAATATTTTTACTAACATACCGACTATGCTATGATTACAAATTTCTATGATTTCAACCGTGATTTGCATATCGCAACAAAAGTTTACCGACAAAGTAACAAAGGCAGCATCGCCCAAACGCTAAGCATATTTTTATTTGATTTAAACTTAAACACTTTATACAGAATAGCTGATACTGTATTTCAAAGTTGCGGAAGCGGCGAGGATTAAATTGTTCTAAAAAAATGTAAATTCGTGTCATCGATTGAATATATACATATGCGCGTGTGACGAATACATAAATATCATCTTCTCCGTTTCTTCGTTTTCACCTGAACCAGATTGTGTGCCTTGAACTATGCAGATATATTCTCAAGACAATTCCACGAATCGCCTTTTTGCATTATCCAATTGCGCACAACTTTGACAGGAAACTTGCACAAGTCGGCCTATATTATATATATTTTGTAAGTGACCGAACGCCATATCTCTTTTCAATTACGATATTCCTTTCAATCAATCACAATAACCGTTTGAAGTAGCAATGGAGCCTGGAAGCGTCAGATGATTCTAGTTAGCAAGCACAAAGCAGACGTCGAACTCTGGACAATCAAACGGCGAGCACGAGAGACGCTTCGTTAAACGCTTTCCAGTTCAGGTGAAATTAATCAACCTTAAAAATAATTTACTTCTCGATGCGAACAGCGTGCAGGTGCGTTAACGAGCATTTAATATTTCTATCGTAGAACCAAATGCAACGTTGGATATTGGATTTTTTACCATCAGATATTTTACTATCAGTTATTATATTTCCGGGCGTGCTTCAATCGATCAACAGTATACATTAAACATTGTATATTATTAAATCGTAAACAATATTCCGTGTAAAACAACTGCATTCCAAAATTCGTTATCAAACGCGTTTCCTTCGAGACACTGCATTCTGTTCTGATTCATTTGCAATTTGTCAACTCGCATCATATCAGTCCCAAGTTAGTTTCAATTATTTACATTATTCGAAATAAGCTTCACTATGGAGGACGTTAAACGCAGGTCCATCAATTAATCAAATTTAAGCAAGACAAAAAACATCGCTTGAAACGGAGATACAAAGTACAAACGGAAGTACGAGGAAGTCCATGATAAGCGCCCGAGTTGCTTCGTTAGTCGCCTTCCGGTCCGAATCGAAATAATTACCTTTTTCCATGGCAAATAGGATATAAACGAATCAACAATACCAGGTAGAGGCGGCCATTTGCATTGATGCATGCACGGACAGGAATAAAAAAGACGAACATTCGCTGTCCTGAAGCGTGTGCTCAAACGAAAAAAAAAGAACTCGTGTTTCCCTGCAGCAAGAATCTGTAGGGAAAAAAGGTAGCGTTTCCACGGCATAATTATGAAATTGATGGAGCGTAGTAATCATAAATCGAAACCTTTGGCAGCGACACGAAACTCGATTTATGGTAAATTAGTATACCAGATACGTTGGAAATAAATGGCTAACTGGCATTTTTAATCTTACATACTTATAATAAATAACTAATTGTTTCTTCTGTGAATATTCATCACGATCGATGCAATATTTCTATTGTAAAAGTACGTGCACACGTATGATAATTCAAGAGACTCTTTGAAAATGCTTTCGCATTGGAATTAGTAAATTCTTGTACGATTCAATTATTCAAATTTTGCTAACGAAGTCTGCCTGTTTTGAAAATGCACTTGCTCGCGATTATTACCAAGATTGAATAGTTGTTATTTTATTTGTACAATAATTGTAGGATTCCTATACGTTTCAATTTGCCACTTGAAATTACTACCGCAATGAGATTCAAACGATTTAAACGATTTGGCGGCGTTCGTATTGCAGTTTGATAAAGTTAGCGTGTTTAAAATGTTTTCGCAAGAACACAATGTTACTCGGGTACAGACGTTCCCTCGATTCTCCTTTTCTTATTTCGATTCACTCGTTTCGTGTAAAAGTTTCGCTTTTATTCAACTCCGGCCAACTTCCGGCAAACATCACCCTATTTCCGTGCAACTTTTTCCAATTTTAAATATCTTTGCGCCGGTGAAATCTCAATTAAATTTTCAATTAGTTTTACAATGGAGCGCAACGATTTCCGCGAGATAATTGGTCGATGGCGATAATCCGTGTGTATCGTTAGTTCCTTATTATTTATACATACATGTATACCACCTACTATTGAACAGCTGGACGCGAAACGATATACGTAACGAGTATACCATGATTTCTTGGTAAGAAGTTAGGAAACTAGGTACTTATAGCCGGGACGACCTAGATCATCTTCTTGGAATGTAACCTATTATACAATTCCGTGTAACCTCGGTAGAACTTCGTCGATGCAAATGCAAGACGGCAAATATACCGTGACACATTGTTATCTATTTTTAAATATTTACAGAGGTTCACGAACATCTACGGTGGTTTCGAACAGTGACGCACATCAATTGAAACTATTACTTATTCCTACAATATACGGCAAACCTCGTTAAATATTTCTGTGCCTCCCAAATCTAAGCGTTACGATTATAGAGAACTGAAATTATTCAACACTTCGGACCGGATGGAAAATATTTCAGGAATATTAGAAGTACAGCAAAGTTTACTGTACAGTGTTAATTTAAAAGCGAACAATTATTTCTGGTGAAATGTGGACATTTATAATTCCGCGAAATGTGAAGCCGAAAAAGAAAAATACTAAAAATTGAAGTTTCAATATTTATAACGCGAAACCAAAATAAATATAAGTAAGCATAACGTAAAAAATAAAATGGAAAATGTAATCTCACATTTTTTTACGCCGCTTTACGTCAATCGTTTCGAAATCGTGTCCAAACGCGTGTATGTGCAAATAAATGCGAAAGAAGGAATGCTCAATTATGTTCCCCCCAGCATGCACAGTATGGACATATTGTTCGGCGAACGAATCGATTGCCTTAATCTGACTGGAGATTCAATCGTAGAACTGTGCAAACTCATTGGGACAGTAACTTTAGAAACGCCGCAAATGAAGTAGAAACTTGTTAACAAAATACGATCGCAATTAAGGCGACAAACCGCGCAATGCTTCTGCGTCGAGCAAGTGTAACGAGTACCCGATGCAAATCTGTATTTATTTATTATTGTCGCGCCGTTTGTCGCACTAAGGTTTGTTTTGTTTCAAAACTGTATCACAGAAAGTTTCCGTTTAACAGAATTCAACAATACGCCTATTATCCTAAGATCTTATTATCATAACATTTTCGAAGAAGAACACCAGGTTGCCAGTCGATAGCGTGCTGTAGTAACTTCCCAGCACTCCGTACAGTGCTACCTGACTGACCACTCACAATATCTCAAGCAGACCGTTCGCTCACGTCCGCATACGTACCTGCCCCAAAACCAGCAATCGAAATTTATTCAACCTTAAGTCCTTAAACTAAAATGAGCAATCAAATTTACCAGAGAAAAAATTCATCCAATTTCCCGTAAACCTAATTTCTGAGACAATGACGACCAACCAAATGCGTTGAACCTTAGATCCAGCGCTAATAGAAATTCAAGAAAATTCAGTAGGCAAAAGCGGTCGATGCCGAAACAATATTGCAAAACAATCGCCCCGCGCTCTCGTCGTCATCTATCCGCAACGAAACACTACATGCACTCCCCGGCATAATCTTTTAATCCCCGTATCACCCTTTGCCGTCGCTCTTCACCGGGCGGTCTCCCAGAATCCCTCGCCCTTAAACTCAACACCGAAATTCTCATCGCGTAATCACGGTAACAGGAGAAATCCGGCCTGTCGGATACGAACGGGAACACGATCATAATCAGGACAAGCGTTGAAGCGCGACACGGTTCGCGCACGTGCTCGCGCGACCGCCTGGCCGCCGATAAAAATCCTCTGACAAGTCGTCGTCGTCGTCGTCGTCGTCGACGTCGTTGGGGGGTTAAAATCAAAAGGCATGCGCTGCCAATCGGAGCACAGAGTGTGCCATTGAGATTTGTAACGCCTGACGGCACAGCCAGACACGTCGAGGGCGCTGCTGCGGTAGCCTCTTTTTCTTTTCCTTTTTTTCCTCTCTCTCTCTCTCCAACAGTTTTCCTCTTTTTTCCGCCGCTCGCTGCTCCCTGCGAGTCACCGCCAACGTCCCTCGAATACCGGCAGCGTGCACACCAGCCCGGCCAGCGGGTCCATAAATATGCATTCCATTTAATGAGACCGGCGTAACACGTGGAACGCGGTTTCGTAGGCGGATGCAGTTAGGCTCCGCGGGCACGCGGGTACGCGCACGGGCACGCGGCGTAAAGCCATTGAATTCGCGCATCATGGCATGGGGGCATTGTTGCGCCACTGCCGAGTGTAACACGAGTGTCTCGAAGTGTCATCGAGATCCCTTCTGTCTTCGTGGCTCGCCCCGCTGCCGCACGGCGTGCGCTTCCCAACGATGATCATTCAGCTCTAGTGCTCTATTACAAGGAGAAGACGCATTGTGATATTTCCCGGCTGCGATTCTGAACATCCGACGCGTCGCGAATCGAGCCGCGCCGTTTCTAGTCTACGTCCCCCTTGAACGTTCGCGCGACACGCGGTGCGCGTCTTGCGGTGGGAAACGCGGCTACGGTAAACGGTGGTAACGCGGGCACGCGTGCAGCTTCAGCGATTCGTCTGGATTCCTTTCTGCATAGGTGGGTAGCGATTTCTCTTTAAGCGTCGCTTTGAAATTCCCGCGGAACGCCCGGCTGACGGGGCCGCGTTACCCATGCGCCGCTCTTATTTCCCGTATTATTCGGGCGGTCGTACGCGGATAACGATGGTGCTTTCATTGTTTTTCGCGGGGGCGTGTGGATGTTTCTATTTTTTTTTAATTTGTTTTTTTTTAGCGTGGCCTGGTTTAATCGAAGACGTCGATGTGCTGGGATTATTCGTTATTGTGGGACGTCGACAGTAAGCGTACGAACGGGGGAAAATTTGTTTGATACTGTCACACGTTTTCTGCTTGAAGAACGGCGATGTTTTGCAGACCGAGAAATACGGGCGTTATTTTCTCTTGGATCTTTACAGGGTTTACAGACGGTTTGGTAACAAACGTCAATAGGTTTGTTAAAATTGTGTGCGAGAAAGGGATGTCGAGAATTATTGCCGAAAGTATTTGCAGAGTGTCAAATAAGGCACCGGAAGTCAATGTATATTTATACACGGTATTTCATTTGCTATTATATTAGAAAGTGAACCCTGCGCGATTATTTTTAGGAAAAGTAAATGCAGCGTTAATTAATTGTTATTCTGATCACTAGTAATGTCAATAACATCGTTGACATTAAGTAATTGAAATGGTACTTTGAAATATATGTAGTGTGCGCGTTCAGATATTATTGAATCTAACAATTAATTTATCGTAAAGGGCACAATTTACAACATTGAATTGCATATTATATTATTGTATCCCTACTCTACTTGTGATTAACAAAATTCATTGTCGACTATTGTAACAGAAGTTGCATGCATTTCAAGCTCGTATCGAATACAATTCTCAATCGAGTATTGAAACATAACGCAATGCCCAAGGTAAGTTGCACAAAGAAATTGTCGATATAAAACGCAATATCCCCCCGTGATAATGAAAGCAAGTGTCAATCGCGAAACGCTAGCAGAAATTCCCCGAAATGCATGTTGTCGTCAGCGTCGATTAGCCGAATCGCGTATACTTCCAGCAGCATCACGTTACTTTCTTAACGAAAGAGGAATCGTATTCTCGTGCGAAATGTCTAACGACAAAATGACAAGCTCGTAATATATTCCCGATTACAATTCGGTTGACACTCGTTCATCGTATCCACGTGCGTACAATAGGACCCCGTTGTCTGACATAATTAACGCGTGAAGAATACAATGAGTCCGCTGGAACTATGACTAATTAACATGATTCCACACTCGACATAATTAGTATAGCCTTGAATGGGAATGCCACTTAACACTCGGCACGTTTCTGCGATATTGGAACACGTGGAGAATGCCATTGTACAATTGCGACACGTTGAAATCGATCGAGTGCTATTCACGAACCTTCGATTGACGAAGGAAGAGCTTCAATGATAACGATTGGTTTTAATTATAAATTTCCACGTTAAGGCACGATCGACGCGCTCGAAAGAGTCACGCCGTTGGATTCGACGCAGCTTGCAGGGTTGTGTAAGTGGATATTGGTTGCAGAATAACATCAGGTATGTAATATACGAAGTAGTAGCGGATGCTTTCACATGATAAACAAAATGATCGGTTAACACGTTTAGTGCCGCGTGAGTCGTATGCGACCCGCGCTGTCAAGACCAACATTTGTTGTTTATGACATATATGCGGTGCAATATTCATTAGATTGAAAAAATCTTTGTTATCAAGGAAAAGGTATCACGTTCAACATGCAGTACAGACGTGGGACACATTTTTGTTTGAACAAATTATCGTCCTAATTTCTGCACAATTTAGGCCAAGGAAAGTGACCGAAAATCGGTCTGGCCGCTGAACGTGTTAAATTTCAGCTAAATGTTAATTAATTATTACGAGCGTGATGCGATAGCATATTATAAATAATATATCGAAATTCAATCTGGCAGAGTTGCAGTGCAATAAAGACTTGTTTAATATAATTACGAATTTTCGGTACGATTGATATGAAATTATTACTGTGACGCATAAAACAGAGAATTATACGATATGAAAGTATTGTTTACTTGCCCATACATTTTTAATCCGTACACGGATTTATTTTTGATTGCAGGTTCGTTTGCGAGGAGGATATGGATCAGTGGGAGCAAGGTAAATCAACTTCAAGAACTTTAATAGAAAGTTGTGAAGATTCTACGAGTTTGCTAGGAGAAATTCGCACGAGGAGAACGTAACTGCTTCTTCAAGTAACATATTTAGATCCTTTTATTCAGAGCTTTTTATCCTAAATAGTGAAGAATCGAAATAACATATCATATTTCAATGCCAATGTAAAAACTCTTTTGATAGAAAAGCACTTGTACTATGTATCGCCTATTTTGCATTAAATCCCATGAAATATTGAAAAGTATACAAGAAATTGAAAATAATACTCTAATTACTCTACCATTATTTGAAGTTACAAAAACCTATAAAAGTACGAATAATATCAAATTATCGCAAATGCAATAAAAATATTATTTTGAGATCTGAACACTGGCGAATTCAATAAAATGGCTATGATACAAACGTTGATAAGTTGTACATTTACTATCATTGTGCAGGTGGTAATTAATTTATGAATATGAACATAAAACCGCATTAATTGACTGGGTAAAAGCGGTTAGCATTTAACCCTTTGGCCCCTTCATCCCTTTCGTCCGCCTGGTTGGTCTATTCATCGCATCGTTCAATTAATTTCTTAATCCACTATTGAAATGTCTTTAGAAATACCACAGGGAAGATATGCTTTTTCGTGTTTTTAACACAAACAGAAGTATAATCGTAAAACGAAGCATGATAATATTAAAAAGGGAACGTATTTTACCACTTCTCGTTATTTTAGTAAGCAGCGAAAGGGCTGAGTCGCCACTGCATTTAGCTATTCATCCAAGAGAGTTCTTTCTGTAACAGAGCCCGACCTAAACTTACGTGACTCAAGTTTTTAGTACGGCACGACGCGACGTTCCAGAACCATTTGTCACTTGAATATCTATATAAAAATAACCAGATGTAGTGGTAGTTGTGATCTATAAATCAACCGATTCAGCTACATCTTTGAGAAGCAGCTTGAAAGTACCGTGACCAGCAATTTTGCCATACGCCGAAGCATTAAATCTGCTTACAATCATGTGCATGCATGTGCATCTGGGTAAAAAGGTGTCCCGTCGTACATTTACGGAAAATCGATTGGAGCAATGCAATTTTGTCATTCCTAATAACACAATTAATACAGGCGTCATAACAATTGAGGCGTTGACATTTATTAATTTTAAGATTGGAAATAAAAATGTCGAAAGTAAATAGTGGGTTCCGATTTCAACTTTATATCAAATAGCTGTTGATGAAAATGAAATTAAATAACAGAACATTAATTTATAATTAGTTTCATTTTGAGGTATACTTTCTCTCAGAATTTTTTAATTTCACATTTTTAGAATTTCCAGGATAAATGTTGGCTTACTCGTCAAGTTTCCACATTCGCGGAAAATGTAGCGTTAAAAGAATTTCGCAGGGCACACCATTTTTAATAGAAATTCGTTGTTTTTCTTTTGTACTGAATCCCATTTGCTTGTTCGTACCAAAAGTTTCCTCGTCATCGATGGATAATATACAGCAATTCTATTCTACGTCGGTACACTTATTTCCTTCCATAAATATACAACTCTCAACGCACTCAGTCCATTTTACTAACTTCTCCTCAACATCAAGTGCCACAAGTGCATGAACGTCAATTAAATTACACTTAATTATCAATGAAAACCTATTACACCGATTTCAAACGACATCTTCGCCGCAATCGCAAACAATTCATCCACGAATTATTTTCCACGTTCAATGGAAACAATGGTCGATAATCAAACGGCCATTCAGGCATTCAATAAATCAAACACTTATCACAAACTCGTATTTATTTTTCAATACGAGTCGCTCGCTCTTCAATAGATTCTCCCCGTGAACTCCGACCCACACCGGACGAAATCCAACGCCTAAATGATCGCATTATGCAAAATCGGTTTGCATGAGCCACGATTATGGGGGACAGCAAAGTTTACCGCGTTGATAGAGATCGAAACGAAGTTGCCTGACGTGCGCCATGGTGCACGATGAAACGCGTAATCAGTTTACCCTCATGTAGGAACGTCGACGGGTTAAGGGACGTCTTCGTATCGCGCCGTTCGCGCCGAACTTTCTTCGAAAAACTTCCGCCATTTTTCTACCGCGTCCGCCCTCATCCTTGCTCTTATATCACGGTGCTTCGAGGTGTCGATATTATTGGCATCGCGCACAATAATTACAGGACGAGTTGTGGGGTTTGCTTTGGCGGTGCACGCGTCGTGATCGATCGATTCGCGACTCCGCCGCGGCACAGAAATTATTTCGAAGGAAAATCGAGCCGGGGCCAATTTCAAGTTTTAACAAACTGCGGCGCCGGTCACGTCTCATATAGCCTGCTCGACGAACTGAATTTCCTCGCCGCGAATTGCCGCATGACCCGCGCAAAGAACGCGCGAGGCCTCTCTGCGATTAAATGAAATTTTTCGTTCAGAATTTTTCTTCATTTTTTCCGTCGTTTTATTCGGGACGAATGAAAAGCGCGATCGCTGCAACTCGCAGCTGAATTTACATGGATTTTCGTGTAGACGGATATCCGCGATGAAATTTTTGAACGACCTGTCGGGAGAAGGGATTCGGTATCGTTATTGCTGTAAGGTAATGACGTAATTCGTACAATTATTGCCGTTCGATTTTTGTTCGAACTTAGGTTTTTATACAGGTGCACTTTGTTTTCATTTCACGACCTGACGTTACGGTTATTCGTCGGGATGTTCATATTTTCCATTTCAGCGAATTCTGTTGTTCTCAATCAATAGTAGTAATTGAAAGGAAAACATAGAATAATATTCATTTCCATTGGTCTGCAGAATTTTCGAAAAGATTAAATGGAGAAATGGGGTTGTTTGTTACCATTATACGACTGTCAGACACTATTTTCCCAATTCAGTTAAGCTTCCATCCCTTTTCAATCGCTTAATTGCGCCACGTTTAATTTCTTTAATTAGTGCTCGGCGTTTTCGTACTGTCGAAGTTACGCCACATACATGCAAATCGTTATAATACGTGTAGATTAAACTGTCGGGGCTGAAACCACAGTGAATATTTATTTTCGGGGAGAAAATTTGACACGCTAATGTAATTAAAGAATCGGATATTTAATCAATAACCATTCCAATTCGTACTTGCTTCAAGCAATTTATTCGAGCATATTTATTTGCAATTTTGGAACAAGTTATTTCAATTCTGAAACTAAGTCCTTTCCAAATTTCTTCCTTATCAAAAGCTGACACGCCTGTCGTTTACCGTCGCGCTACTTTTATTTTCACTGTTTCAAACATAATCCAACAACTTCTCCTCGCAGAGAATTTTCTCCTCGGGAGATACATTATTTCACACTTCACTACGGCCAGATTAGAAAAGGCGTAACACTTAGAATCGTTGCTAGACGAAACCTTTATTCAAATTTACATGATGTAGATAACAGCGAATAACGCACTAAAAAATTGCCCGACCGTGACACCACCGGAACTACCTATGAGACGTAATTTAATGGCGCAATAACGAACTATTTAAAAAGGATTTAATTACATCTGTTACTTTGTTGATTACTCCGGTTTTTTGCTTTCATTAAAACTCTACCTGACGCTTCACGGCTGAACAAAAAGATTCCCAGTTTGAAAGTTCTTAATTAAAAAACTGTCACCCCTTTCGAACATTAATTAATACGTTTCTTTATTTTTCAATTGTTTCGATGCCGATGCACCGTTTGTCGCCAGCAGAGTTACTTTCTACTTGGAAATTTATAACGAACCCTTTATAATAGAATCGAATTCTGACGGAAACCGGATCACTAACATAATACTCGAATACAGGATCAAGAACTGTTGCATAGAAGCAATAAATCCAGAATTACAGACCGACGACAAAACAAACCTGTAGAACGAACGTGAAGTGATAGTAACGCAACTAGTGTCCTACGACAAGCAAATATAATGAACCAAAAATAGTATAGATAATATAAAACTGTTTATATGACAAAAATTTCGTTATAAATTACATAAAGTGTAGAATAATACCGCATACAATTCGTTAAATTATCCTCGCGCAATTAAATGAATGAATGACGAGATTAAGAGCAACGGAATGATCGCCGACGAACGAAATTAGGGAAATGAAAATATAATATAAACACAAACTGTTATTTGTGTTCTCTATTCGTGTGAAACTGTAATATTCAATAACATTACGCGCAACGGCATACACGCGTAACATCCTAAGCAATGCGGGCTAATGCCAATGCTTAATAATTGATAACAGTTATTAATGTTACGTTTACAATTTAATATGTCGCTGATCGAGGGCAATAGAGTCACAAATCAAACATCAATTTTCCATTAACCGTGCAGTGCACCGACCGCGAAATAAAATCCCCCGGAATGTGTTCGCGGGTGCAAATTGCAAATTGTCCCGGCAATGCAAATTGGAAAATGAAGGAAAAGCGTAACACCGTTGTCCGTACTATTTTTGCGGCATTATTTCTTCATTTAACAAACATTATCCGCGTGCGTTAATTGCGTTCTGCCTAAGAAGATACGGAGGAGCAGGAAAGCATTAAAGATTTCAGATTAACATCATCCCCGCAATTTAAGCCGCCGCGGTAGAAGCGCGATATAATACGAGGGCCTGCTTGCACAATTTAATGCAGAGGAATAAAGTGAAACGGTTTTCCATAAAGGTTGAAGATCTTCGTGGCTTTAAACTTAACAGATATCTTTAGCGATAGGGCGTATCGGTATTGTCGAGAATGTAGTATCGATGGCATTAAAGCAATGCCACAAGCAACCGTTTATACAAGAACGTTGCAAGTTTGCCAGGAATAATATTCTCAGTGTAGAGTTCAAGTTAAATTTCGTCAAATAAGTTGTTGTGGCTTGTTATAGCCGAGTAACCGGATAAATAAAGAATTGGAAACCACGTGTTAGCAATTTGTGCAGTTATTGTTCATGATATACCGCGAACCAACGATACACGTTCACGCGTTTAAAGTATTACGTTCATATTTAATACAGTTTGATTAAAGCCAATTCGGCAGTATTGTAGATAATAGTAGGAATAATGATTAGAATTTTACGTGGAATTTATTATAATTATTTGTCACAGTTTTCGGACTACTGCGATAATAATTCACATGCAGTAATACTCTTAAAACTGTCTAAACAGTTTTACGGATATCATAATTGCAATAAAGTCTTTCATCTAATCCAATTTTTTTTTGCCACACTTCGTATCGCCAAGATTGCAAAATTCGCACCGGCATCGTGTGTGCATTTAAAATTTAGCGAAATATTAGTTTCCCTAATATAATATCCCTAAGCTTTGTCAAATAAGCTGATGGTTGTATGCTTTAAAGGTAAGCCATGTGATGCATTATTTCGTAATATAATATTTCAATCCGAACGGATTCGCTGAAAGGAAATTTCGAAAGCCAAAAGAATATTCGCGGAAAAAATAAATGATCATTTAAAGCGTCGGGCAATAAGTCGCTTTTTATTAATCTTAAATTAAACAGAAATGTTTGAATAAATAATATTGCACGGGATTAGATTAATGCTGAATATTATGCGGGATATTAATGCTACAGAACACTAAGTTAAGTTGAATAAAATTGTTATGATAGAGGCACAGAGGGCAACGTGTAAATTAATTTAATTGCTACTTACATGGAATATCGTTACCTATTACACACTCTGTCAAAATCAAATTTTATTCTCGAGCATTATGAAATAATGTAATTTTACTTTCCCATAATATTAGACTTGAACACACTTAGTCAGGCTTTAGTCCTGCTTATGATCTGTTTCATCCTATCGTAAACAACTATCGTTGAACAGGATTGTTTAAATAAGATTAACACTTTCAGACATTCTCACTGCAGCTTACAAGTTTGTCGTCTTACAAGGTAGGATTACGAAAGCTAGTTGTTGATCCTCCTGCAAGATTTAGTACAATATTCTTCTGCGATTTTTATTGTATTTGTTCACTACACAATATTTCTTCTGTGATTTGTGATCAGGTATACTTTTCACTTCTTTCTGTTTCATAATTGTAGCCAGCAACTTGTTTGAACAATTTCTAAGATGTTCAGAAGAATTCGAATTTGGCAATCAAATTTTCTAACCCAACCTGCTGTACCCATTAATCGGTTCTATAAAATCAACAAAATATAAATCAATTATCCTCGTGAGAAGAAAGTTCGAAAGTTCCAATGATTAACCAATCGTTTTACGTAACAATAGTTTTTGAAGGCTGGAATTCTGCAAAATTATATAAAGAGTGAATTTTAACTAACTTTGGCTTAACGTCCACGAGTTTTCAATTAATTCTCTCTTCAATATCAAAAACTCTTTCAATTCTATATCGGATTTTACCGTCCATCGACTCACCGTTGAAAAGCGATGAAATCGATTCTTCCGTTCCACCGTGATCCTGTCTTGTAATTCATCACATTCCAATAGCTAGTTCAATTGGTTTAACTTTTTCTCCTCGTAGCGCTAACGTCAATTCTCTGCTGGTCGATAATAAAATGAACTTCGAGTATTGTTTCCCCTTCTTTTATATACCATTCCATTCAATTGGTTATACACAAATTTCTCGTCCAATAAAATTCGTAACGAGGTTAATTAGTACATCTCAGATATCTGAATTGTAATAAAAAATAATAATTAAGGTATTCAATTGTCCCTTTAATTTGTATAACTGCCATATGATTGTAACGCGACATCCAAACAGTGAATGGGTTAAATTAATTTAAACAAGCACATTCATCGTATATGTTTGGCAATTAATATCAATAACCATACATAAATACAGAATAGAGTTACCTATCATTGAATTGCGCGAAAACATTTCGTGGAAATATTTCTACAACATAAAACCCTGCCGGAAGTTACATTAGAAAGCACGCACTTCACCTAATGTTTCCAAATAAACCTTCAACCCATTATTAATCGAATAACTTATTCCCCTATTACACGACTATTGCATACATGATCTACTCCACGCGTCGCAGTTTGAGCATATCCAAATTTCATTTTTCAGTTACGTACTTTCCCGTCACCTTGCAGCTCGCGCAAAACAGCCCATCGTCGTTTCTATGCATTCCAGTCACATCCGCGAGTCCTGTTCATTAAGTCCAAACAAAACGTCCGAGGTGGTTGCGATTCAAAGAGTCGGGCCCTGCCAAGCACAATGAGGCACGTTGTTGTTTGCAATATGCTGCTGAATTATTAACATTGGACAAACGAACATTGCCGTGCGTATATCTTTGTAACGAGTAACCTTTGCGAGTAAATCCGCCATGATTCACGAGATTGACCGACGGTCAGAAGATCCGACAGGAGCCCCGACTAGCAGCGCTTCGCGGGCCCATAAATCTCAATGCATTATCGATCGATCTCTGCAATGTGGCTCGCGTAACGTGCAACAGACAGAGAAAACGCACGTATGCCTCCACGGCGTTGATTTAGGTAGGATAATATCAAATTACGATCGCAGCCAGTTGTCGGAAGGTCCGCATGGCTGTCGACGTTTGCCGGCAAGAATTAACCTCAGACTGGGCTATACGAATTGCTCCCTTAACCCTTTGACTGCGGCCGAATCTGGAGCTAAACGCATCGGATAGACGACACGCGACTCGCGATGACCATTGCTGATTGCGAGAGGGCGATCCTCTTATTTTACTGTCTACATCGTGCTGCACAAAACACCGACCTATAATATTGGCCGTTGCTTGAAATCGGGTAACTGCTTGAAACGATTACTGTCACCCGTAATTGAAATCGATAGTGATTCGTGGGTACAGAGTTTATCAAATAAAGTATGTCAAATATCTTCGAACAAGAGTGAAGGGGATAATACCGTCTTCGAACCACTAACGTAGTCCAGTACGTAGTTTTTTCGAACACGCCTGTAATAATTATTACACTTCTCCTCTTCGAACTAGTTGGCCTACGATAGTTTAAAGCAGTACGTATCCGCTGTCGAAGATGAAATTATTATTCGCCACCTTACACCCCCACAATTACCAGCATTCAAACTCCCAACGATCTTCCAAACCACCGGCTCTCATTTCTATCCACGGATATGTCGCGGCTGCAACGTTTAACAGACCTCCGAACTGCTGCCTACCGCTAGGTAAAGCATAGGTGCTAAATCAGTGCCGGAGAATAAAGCTCTTTCATGGATTGCAGAAGCCGCAACTCTCACGGGAATCTATCATCCTCCAGTCGGGCCGGTAATGGTGGAAATTATCATGGCTGGTCCGGTTCCGCTTTCAGAAATATAGAAAGATGAATAGACCGGTCAGAAAGACGGAATAGAAAAGCGGAACGCTGGCTAGGTGTATGGTCTCGCTCGGCGTTGATTTACATCGGATAATATCAAATTACGATCGCAGAAGATTGCCCGTGGTTCCACGTGGTCGGCCACGTTCTTCTAACCCCTGGGACCAAGGAGGGAGGAAGCCCCGGCCGTTTTGTCGGGGTTGGCGAATTAGACCCATTTCAAACGAGACATTTCGTGTCACCGTTCGTAAGTCTCGTGAGAAAGCTTACGTTTAAACGCTTTTAACAGTTCCACCGCTAGTAACAGACGTTGCTTCTACATGGTCCAACAATCGGTCGTACAATTTCTGCGCACAGTAGTGCCCGATAAACTTTCGCGATTTTTTTCCTCGACTAGCTGACGCGGATTGTGCCCACTGGTTCGTGTGACCGGTGCAACGGGAAGAGAGGCCTCGTTATTTTAGCGGCGACGAATCTTCTAGTTATATTCAATTGAAACATGAATATGACACCACAGGTAAGTATACTTGCATGATTTCCAGTAAACTATGTATGTATTATACAATGAAGGAACGAGGTGTTATACTATTCCTTCTATTTCGACTCGTACGCAATGCTCCATTCTCCCTCTCGCCACCGATGAGCTCGCGAGGTGATCGAAACTGAGAAGACAAAAGTCGACGTTTCTCAGGAAACATCAACCTCCTTCGATAAATGTCGCCCGTGGTACCGATCGCGCGTCAGATATCCGGGCATTACGCTAAACTAAAATTCCGTCGGTTACAAACTGTTGCCCGACGGTGTACGTCGCGATGAAAAGATGTAACACCATATTCCCCCGATAAAACGAAGCCTGTAGTAAGTACCTGCGGTGAAAAAAATAAAGTGCATTCGTAGAATCAACCGAGAACCGCTCTGACGCCACTTTTTTTTAGCGATGGACGCTGGCAAGGGTTGTTCTACAGAGGTAGAAACGGCGACGCTTCTCAAGCCGGGGGACCATGAAACTTGTCGGCGCAAAGTGACCCGTTTGATACCGGGCTTAAGGATGAGAGAAGAAGGTCGAAGGGTGGCGAAACATGCGAATAGGAAGAGTCATTTGTACCATGAAGCGCGAGGTCTCCTCGCGATGGTTGCGTGCGCCGCCAGTTTCGAGCCTGTCGTTCACACGCTCGCCACCACCCTTCTCCGCTTGCATAGATAACTTTTATCCCCCGCTTGTCGACCACTGATTGAATCCTCGTTGTCCGGGACGACCGATTGTTTGACTCCGCTATTCTGCCACTCGACCCCGCGATCTCGTCTTATTTACGGGGCGGCTAGACGCGGTCGATTTGTTTCGGGACGCTTTTTCTCGCATCGGTTCTATTGAACTGTTCGAGCAAGTTCCTGACGTTGCCACGGCGGCAAGCATAAACGTTTTTATGCCTCCGTAGTTTCGCACTCGAACCGTTCACCCGGGACAAGCAATTACCTTGCACCGCCTGCCCCCCTCCATAAAACGAATAATTTCGATGAGCCTGTTTGATTATGCGGTTTCTGAAGTTGGCCGGTTTCGACGAATCGTTGGTGTTTCTTGTGGTTGAGCTTTGGAAATATTCTGGAGCGTAGAAATAATTTATTTGTAAGACTTCTGGGCGAGATTTGTTTTCGGGTTGTGTACGGCCGCTATGTAGCAGACTTAGCGGGTCGACTTGGTTAATTTATTAATTTTAGCTTTCTGTTGGATACGTTCAGCGTGAAATAATTTCTTTGTTTCAATCATTCGTTGGTGCATTTTATAGATTCCTTCGAAATACTTGATGTCATAGAACTTTATGACAGATTTCGTGGAAGCTAACACTTCTATAGATATTATATGTATATTTAGTGTACTCGTGCCCGATGATGTTCCGGTATCTCCTCCCCTTCGACCGTTGCCACAAGATTAACACTTACCATCCTACTTACGTGAAAGGGAAAAAGCTATTCGAAGACCAATTTGATCACTGTACGATAATATTGTAACCATGTCGAAGCGGGATCCAGTTCATCCGCCGGTTCGAATAAATTCTCCCCGGGTAGAATTTATTCTCTATCCTAATTTGTTCCCGCAGATCCTGATAAAACGGTAATCGATCGAATAGAAGCAAATCTATAAGCGGCTCCATCGTCCGGGGGATTTGCAGATTTAATATCTTATATCCTTTCAACTTCCTGAGATAGATGCCTTTCATACTTGGTTACCAACCCTTCATTAAATCCACGTTTTCCAAACCCCTCGTTATTCTGCGCGATGAACCGTTTAGGGTCCCTTCATTCACCTTGGCGGCCCTTCTTTCGCGTTTCGCGTTCATGGTTTCCCAGTGTCCTCGTAAACCAGTAACCACCGAGTTAACTGAAACGAGTTTGAAACCGCTTTGAATTTAACGTAAAAATATTTCCTTTACGGCCCGAATGCTCTGATACAACGAGCTTTAATACCCTGAATATAATCCTACATTGTTCCCCCAAGTAAATAGTGGTAAAGTGTAAGATAGTAATGATACGTCACTGCATTATTTAAAAAAATACCAGTGATTATTGAACATTTTGGTTTTTCATTAAATTAAACTTTAATATTAAAACGGGCATTGCTTTTTTTAGAGATAGATATTTCTGTTGCAATTAGAAATTATACGATCCAGTGATACTGTACCTGAGAAAGTGTCGGTATAATTGACACGCAGGATTAATATTGATACATAGGATCTAGGCGTATTGCGAACCTCCTTCGCAAAATACCTGACTGACATGTCGGTAAATATATGTTACAAAATAGTTTCCGGGTGTTATATTTCGTACTTCATTTCCTTCTTTAGTATTCTGACGTGCCTTGCAATTTAAAGAAATAGAGCGTTATTGCCAGTTTCTTTTTTCAGAAATATTTAAAATTAAATTCTGGTGGGATATGCCTACTACTTGGTTCAAAATTCCGTAATATTATAATTTTCGGTTAATGTTTGGGGAACTTCGTATGCATTGCCGAATGCAAAAAATGTAACTTAAAATAATTACGTTTCTACGTAGCAATAGATACATGTCCGTTAGTTTGTATCGAGAAATTAAAAAATATTCATAAATGTTGTCATACTTAGTAACGGTATAGTATATTAATCTAAATCAACATTACTTTCAAATGTATTATGTATATAAAATGCGATTCGTATAATGTTTCGCTATTGCTGCCAAGGGTGCATTTGTAGTAAATTAATAATGATCTTCCATTATTCGCAACGCTGGTACTACAAGTTTCTCACTACAATTTTGCCAACAAGAACACCACTCTCTACGCTTTTGTCTACCCGCGAACGCTTTCTCCGCAGGTCGAGTAAGAATAATACATCATATCCTCTGAACAGTCACTTAAAGGCTTTACATCCAAAAGTAGACTCGTTTCTTCGCATTCTCGAAAGTTTCGTATAATATTTATAATTTATAAAGCAACCATGTGAACTTCCAGAGTTAGTTTGCTGATTTTCTGTCACTTATGTAACAGTTATTTATAGAAAGTGTGACGAATTTAACTGTCATCCATGCTAGTAGCTGTGCTGTTTCAATGTGCGTTAAGTATACTTTTATTATACGTCGAAGATGTAAAAAGAGGATTGGTGTGTTGAACTTGATATTTTTCTTGCTGCTGCTATAAGTTCTAATTGTTGTGAAAACCTAATGACGACCCTTTACTCGAATTCGTCAAATATACAAATTCATTCCTTTAACTAAAATATTGGAACACAGTTTCATTCCCATTAGGATCGTACTTATGTCAGATGTAAATTAACTTATTGTTAGATATTTTGGTGGGGCTAAATCTTGGATACAAACGGAGAACAATATCGAGTATGAGAAATGTAAAAAAATTTACACGTATATAATTTGAAAAACGAAGATGTAAGAGACATGGGCTATAATACGATAAAGTACAATTATGTTTGGCATCGTTTAACACCGACGATGTTGATATAATTTGTCTGCAATTAAAAACTGAAAAGACTACGTTATATTGTACATCCATCCGAGTCTCGACATTCGACCAAAATGAGCTGGAGTACATTTTCATGCTTCAACGATCGCTTCAGCCAGTAACGAAACTCTCGTTGGAACAATCATGAGAAAGGAATTGCTACGGTTCCTTTACCGAATCGCCGTTTGGTGTTGCACGTTTCTAAACGTCTTAGCTTTAATACCCGCTCGCAGGAACACTTTGACTCGATCCTTATTTCGCTCCATAAGTGGGAACGTAACACGCTGAGCACTAAAAAAAAAGAACTTTCACCTTAACTCGTTGAAGTCGATACACTCAAATGGACTTTGAAGACTTCCATAAAAAGAAGCTTGAGAATGGCATTAACTATCGTAATCGAAAGGGGGATCGCAAAGAACCGTTCGCTTTTGTGGTTAAAAATTGCTTTGCTGAAAATTGTATAAGGATACTGCGTTTTGTTGTTTATTTTAATGGCATTCATCATTTATCTATATCGAACATTTCTGTGAAATATCGGTAGTAAATACTCATAGATTTCATGCTCGATGATATTAAAAGGAATGCCGTATGTTATCTATTTTTAATAGTGCGTAATTGCGTTCATGGTGTTTGCAAATAACAATTTCAGTTTAATTCATAAACTTTCCCTTTCCCATTATGTTCCTTTTTAGCCGAAAGCAACGACCCGTTTAAAGTTTTTTCAAATTTCACCTACGAAAATTGGCTTCTGTATGGTACATGTTAATTTCGAACCCATAATATAAATTCTCATTATAGGTACATGAAATGAATTGAGCTTATTCGTGTACACTTTGATAAATATTGTATTCAATCCAATCTACTGCTGATGCGTTGCCAATAATCAGTCAATTTATAAACAGTCTGCATACGAGATGATACAAGTCAAAACGGTGGACGTAAAATAAGCTTATTTAAATATTATACAATATATTATGCGTTTAATAAACAGCAATGCTGTTCGCAGACGATTAATTACGTTTTGCAAGTTCGGCCGAAAAGGAAAATCAACGTCCATTTTTATATCGAAATGCAACATTGAAGTACATTAAAATATTGAAATACAATAGAGCAAGAAAATGATTGATTTATTTCAGGTGTATCCTTAACTTCTGTTAGTTTCATCAATTTACTAATAATGTTATTTCCTCGCGAAAAAAAAACCAGCAACTTGTTGCACTGCAACTTTTTCAACGCTTTTTACACACTGCTCTCTGTTTTGACAAGAGGTAACGAAGAAATGTAAAAAGGAATGAATGGAAAGAATTTGAAGTGAGTCAAATATTCCTCGCCACATTTTCCTCACCAATAACACGTGTGCGCAACGAAAAATTGTTTCAATTTACTTTTAACTACCAAATTTATTTATTAGAGGAGATGTTCCAGATATGGGCCAGCTGATGATCTATTAAATTTAGAGCTACACTTGACTAACATCAGTACATTGCTGGCATCGCAAGCTTCTTGTTGTAAATGCCAGCATGGGTATGCATAAATGTTATGCAAAAATATCATTTCCATGAGAATATCATCGACTTTGCTACCTGGTCGGCCCAGCCCAAAAATTTTACGTTCAGGCCCTTCCCAAAAAACATTTGTCCAACCTATTCTACAGTATCATATCATTGAGGGAAACAAAGTCTCCACAAATGGGGAATGTTTTCTCCAGACAGCATAACACACAACCATTCCCTCCTCCTGCAGAATCTACATAATCAGCCTAAAATTACTAAATGATTCAGCAATAGGTAAATTGACCTTACTACTTTCATTACCAGGTCCACCTTTTAGATCTTCGCTGGAATATAAAAGGTGCCATCCTCCTCTTCAATCTTTCTTAATTATGGCAAAGCATCCCTGCCCTCCATACGCAGAGAATTATCCCTCCGTCAACAGACACTCTCTATTCCACTCGGTGGAAGCGTATTTGGAGCGTATTTGGAGCGTATTTGGAGCGTTCGAAGCGGTCGACAAATCGCAAAATCCTTGCGGCGCAGTGGCGTCGAACGTGTCGCTTCGTGACATCGCCGTTCGCGATGTTATCCCTGAAGCTTACCTTCCTGTCTCCCTTTCCTATTCTAACCACGCTTTACCCCACGAAATTTCCTCGGTGCTCCTCGAAATCCGGGAGCCTGCTCCCCGCCGACCGCAGGTTTAATTACCAACAAAGCGTTTCGAGCCACGTGCCGTAATTATCCGACGGATAACTACCAGAAGACGCTTAAACGGTTCGCTTTACGGGCGTAAGCGGTCGATTCGCGACGAATCACAAGGGACGAAAAAACGGGGCAGATTGGAAACATTTTGGATAGGTTCAACTATTAAACCTTCGTCCTTTAATTCTGGAAGAGGTCCATGAAGATCTGATGCTCGTCACCGTGTTGGTTAATTATAAAATACGTCAACACGAACTTCCAGTCTGAGGATTAAGTATTCCGGGGTGATTATGGGCGTTGATGTTAGTTGATTGTTTTAAGTATACCTGACGTGATAACTTGGGCCAGGAATAACGCGACGATGCCGGTATCGTGTAATAATGACGTTAATTTAATTCGCTTAAGATGGTTCCTTCAATAGGAGCATCAGAAATAGCGGTGAATTCCTCTTGTAAATTTTTCGAACGAGAGATATACTCTTCCCAGATGTATTCTAATTTTTTAATTGCATTAATTTACTCCGCTCGGAATACATTCTTCTACGATGGTATCGGGAATGACGGTATATTCCTTTTGCAATTCTTGACGTGATATATTTTAGTCTTCCCTGAATATATTTTCATTTTTTATTCCTTATTTTCGCCCGTTATTATATTCCTCATGAGTAAGATAATCGGGCAAGTAATAATTCCTTTCGTTGCATTTAATTACGCAGACTTGATTGTAGGCAAATAGTGTGGCTTGTAATTGAAAAATTGTTTCTAACTTGCCGTAAGAACAGAAATTATTTCGGAAGCACGCGTTCCCACGATTTATTACACGTATCGTGTATCAGGCTTACTGCGAGTGCAAGGGTGTAATAATTCTTATATTAAAGAAGTTATGATCGTGCTTCGGCAATTTAGATAGCAAATTCTCGATTGCACCTTATAAAGAATTATCGAATTTCCATTTAAAGCTCGATGAATAAGCGTCGCGATAGAAGGAAGTACGAACGGAACGAATAGTATTTACGACTCGTATTTAAATTGATAAATGACCCAGAGGTTTGACAATAAACGGGTAATACATTCCGAAAACTTGCATACTGCGCTCATACGTAGTTCGAAATACCATTATATCAACGGAGAGGCACGCGTTGCAGAGAGGCAAATCGGGGGTGATAATTTTTAATTAAATTTCTAATTAAAGACAGCTGCGAAAGAAAAGTATCATTTTAATCCAAACTCTGCGATCCAAGTTTTTTTTCTCCTTCGAATAAAGCAAATTCCGCATTCATCACCCGTAATTAACGCGATTAAGTAATTGCGAAAAAATATCCATCTTTCCTGTCGCTATCTCGTCAGTGTTCCTCCCCTTAACATCCGGAAGTTCATTTTCGCTCGAGGTCCAGCTACGGTACAAGCAACGAATCAATTTTCCTTCGCCCTTCCAATCATTCTGTCGCAATAATTCACGCTTAAATTCCCTCGGACCGATCAAATGATACGCGGATGCGTCGATGAAAAGACATCAACGTCCGGGGGCGATGATGAATCCATTTAATCGACGGTTGCGTCGGCTGAATATTTCAAATCTTATTCCTCCGCGTTGACGAAGGAGGAACATTGAAACGAGCAACCGGTCAAACAGTGAATTCTCCCTTGTTGACTACATACATTTCTCCCTCGTACCGCCCCCGCGAAAACTGCTGCTTCGTAACAGCCGGGGTTTTTTTCGCCGCGCCGCGCTTCGTTCGTCGGATATTTGCCCCTTTTTTTTTTGTGCCGGAAGTGTGGAAAGTGCAACCGACGTGAACAAACTTAATACCTGTTCTCGAGTGAACTGCAACTCGCAGTTTGTCGAGTACCATCCGTGCGTTCGCACGTACTGTCGATTTAAAAATTTACCGTGCCTCGTTTGAACGTTCGATTGGATAATAATTTCTTTCCCGTTTTTGTCTGTTTTCCGCACTAATTCGTTCCCGTTGTATTCCCCCCCTCCTCCTCCTCCTCCTCCTCCTCGTCTGTTTTCTCTGCTTTATTCGCAACAAACGGGGGAAGAGGCTCGAACGTGCGTGCCCCCGTCTAAGGCGAGGCACACCGTGTCAACGGATTCGATAACAATACCACGGGGGTAACAATGGCGGCAACATGGAAACCGCTTTGGTTCTATATGAGGAACGCTGCATACCGGGCTGACATAATAACGCTCTGCGGCACGCTTTCAGCCAGCCACCAGCCGCACACACCGGCGCATTTTGATTTATTATGATTAAAGTTCTGGAAATAAATTTACTTTCACTTGTGTCGGCCGACTAATGTTACGTATGGGCCGTTCCTGCCGACTTGTCCGGCTAAAATATTCTCATTACTTCTGATGACGCGTGGAAACGCCCTTCTATGTTATAAATGAAAGTTCTTTATGCGGCACTGTATTTTTCGACCACTAAATTATTGGCAAACTTGTTCGAGACGGACGATGTATTTTAATACGTTATTCAGCGTTGCGATGCACGTGACGGAATAAATGGCAATGTTTATTATGACGTACACCGTGAAGTGTGAAATCTAAAATGGCAAAGGGAGGCGGGGCGTTTAATTGCACCCGCGAATGCACGCGATGCATTGGACGAGTGTGCTTATTTGCGGGGTGTTCAGTAAAATTGGGGTCGAAATTCTGGAGCGTGTATCACTCAGTTGTAAAGTAAACAAAAAGATCTTACTGGAAAAGAGTTCGGTTAACTTCGCGAGATTAGAAAATCCATGTTATGTAGAGAACACCTGTATAAAGAATGTAGATGAATTACGTGTTTAATGTTGGAAAATTTCGGCGGATTTCGCAAAACCTTGCCGAGATATTTAATGATGTTTAGGAAATTGAAAATCAGAATAACTCGTTGCTCGTTTTTACTGTTAGTTTGAACAGTTTTAACATTTGTCGTTTTGTGTATGGATGGACATTACGTTAATGCGTCTCTTGCTGCTACTGTTGCCTATTTTCGTAGCTTGATTGGCAGACATTTACCTAACGTTAATGTAAATACAGCAACATTAATAGTGTTCATTCTTCGATGTAATAACTAAATGTACGTAACGAACTTGGCATAACAGTAATGCATAATTAATTGTATTAAATAATTCATGCAGATTCTATGGACACCTTTAAACAATAGGAAAGGTATGACAAAAGATAATCTATTTTCAAATCTAATTAAATCAACAATCAACCAAACTTTCGCTATACAAACAGAGTTCGAATAGATATTTGACAATTCTACAAAAACCTGTACACCTGTGGTAAAAGTAAATGGTTGCCGGCAGATGAAGAAATTTTAATTACACTTCCCTCCATTAAATTCATTTTCACCCTTGCTCATTCATTTATTCAAGTTTCTTTCGAAGAAGAACAAGCACCACAATTACAGAAATAGACAATAATTTATACTTTTTCCTAAACAAGTAAGCCGAATTCGACGAGGGTTTACGTGCAGGTTAATACGCCGCTAATTAACCATGCGATATCGGAAAAAGGGGGAACAAGTGCGTACGGAAAATTGTGTAAAATTACTACGTCTGCAGCAGAAACGGCGTTTAATATTCGCTCGGCGTTTCGTACCCCAACTTCTGCATATAATAAAGAAACAGAGGTCAATATATGCTGATTTCTTTTTGAAAACTCTGACTTTTTACCAAACTCGGCTTGATATAGTGTTTTAATTTTCATACGATGGTGGTTACACGGAACAAACATCTACCAACGTACCCTGGATACATATGTACAGGCGAACGGAGAACCATCGAGGCAGCCCTCTACACGTAGCACAGGTAACACCGTGCTTTTTCAGTGGACGAATCAAGGATCTTTTCAATCGACGAGTGATGACTTTTTCAATCTGAATTTCGTTCACATTGCGCCCCATATCTGATTGATTAGAAATGTTTTCACTGTGACGAAAAGAAAATTATGCGCAGCCAGTTTTATTCAGGAGCGTGCAAATACATTGTTGAGTGAATTTCAAGTAACTTGTAGAACGGAATGCTTTCGTAACGATGTTGTAACTATTTCGTTGCCAAATAATCTCCACGAATTCTCTCATTAATACTCTGGCAGTAGTGTACGATAGTATACTAGTACTGGTGGAGGTATTATTAGGTGAGCCTAGAGTTATGAAGAACCCTACTTTTAAACGAACGTCAGAAACAGAATTGGGAGAAAGCAAAAGAATTTTCCATCGGGGGGTAGAATTGGTAACATATAAATAAACCAGGTCCGTGGTATTGCTGGAAGTGGTGAACATGATTATTTTCGAAGCTCGAGGCAATTATTTTCAAGGCACGAGGCAATTCTAATGTTATTCTGTAAACGTTATTTAAACGGGATTCGAAATCGAATTCGAAATAATAATTTGACTTGCTTTATTACGCACCTCTTTGCTATTATTATAAAGAACAATATAAGGCATGCTATATTTATATAGTGCGAATAGTGCTGCAAGTGTTTCGTAAAAAATCGAGACGTAGATAGTTTGAATAATCAATTTGCATAAAATAATTTCACTGTTATTCAATGATACAAAGAGATATCTAGGAAAAGGTTTAGTCGAATGATTTGTTCAATATATAGTTACAAGATATAACATTTGGTTTCTTTGGTTCGGAACTAAAAGGTAATTAAATATAAAAGGCTACGTCTTTTGCTTAAGCGAGTCGACTAACGAAGCAAAAACTTACTTAACTCCAGATAAAATTAAAATTCACCTGAATAAGATAAAATGACGTGCCACTGGTGAAAGATAAATTATAGTCGTGTAAAAGTTGTAATTTCCTTGAACTGTAAAGAACGATATTTCAAGATTAAACGATTAAAGTGATGCTTTAATGAAATGCTGTGAACCTACCTACTATATGGAATGTTAATACAATCTTGTAATAAAACTCATACGAATTACAATTAACACATCATTTCACATGCGAATTTATTATCTTTATACACAATTTCCCAAATAGTTTATCACCTCATTTTTATCGCAATTTTAGTGTTGCTTTTGCATTCTACTATCGAACATAGATACCGTATTTAAGAAAAACTAAATAAGATGGAGGGCGAAATATGGTTATTTTACTTTAGGCTACGTTCATATCTACCAGCTTCCACACATAACATTTCAATTTGATGGTAAACATTCAATACAATGATACCTTTTATATAAATTGTGCATAAATATACGCACGTCAAAGGTAAATGAAATTAAATTGAACTGCACGAAATGCCCACAGAAATTCGTTTAAAATTTTTGCCAGTTTCAATCGACTCTGAACACGGTGATCCCTCACAAATGAAACTCATAATTGATAAGACTAACCGAATGTATCGCATCCCTTATAATATTCAAGTTCGGTAATACACTTTCGTGACAAATGTAAAGGTGTCGACCGACAATTTACAACGTCTTCTCCTGTCAAAAAGACCGAAAACTCTGGGTTATATTATATTTTACCTGTCGCAGTAATTTGTGAAAGGAGGTTAAGCAACATCAGTAACAGTTTTAAGCGCAAAACAGTCTTGTGACATCTTCGCATCGATTTTCTGTCCGACAACGATGTTAATCAATTTACGAATTAATAAAATTCGCAGTTCAGATCGCACAGATGAACATAAGGAAGAAGGAATGTCCTCGTACACAGACGACAAGTGGACTATTACTGTGTGCATATTTATTGACCAAATCGTATGTTTACGTGTACTAGCAATTTGTATAATAGCATCGTGCTATGTATGTATGTGTAGGCGGACTGTAAGAGTATTGTCGTCATAACCCGGTCATAAAGGCAGAAAAGTCTGAGTTATAAGCTTTTTTTCGTATTTTATCCAGCGTATCGGTGGGTCGTTTATGAAAATCACGTCGATCGTTGCAGGCCGCGTGCATTAGGCTCGCGTTTTTAACGGGTTATTTTATTTTTACCCGATTCGCCGGGAGCTTTCGATTTCCGTGGCACGATTGAAAACTCGTTTATCTTCCCCTGGAAATGTGCTGTGTTTATCTTGGGGGCTGCTATTTGAACTACGTTTGATATCATAGCATTGCGTATCGTCGGAGGGAAATCCGTGATAAACAACGAAAATGTTAATTAAAATAAATGATCGGGAAGGAAAACCGACCTGATTATTATTATTAAATTCATTATTTCCCACCGGATTTATACACCATATTTAGACATGAAATTGCATTGTTCAATAGTGCTTTATTGCTTGAAAAAATTGGTTTCGTTTGAAATAATATAAGTACATATCTATTGAAATGCGGGGAGACGTTTATTTTGTCGAATGCTTGCTATTTCGGTGCTTATTTCGTTGGCAAACGTCGTTTAGATACCGTTTCTCCCCATCGACAGTTGAAAAGTTGCAGCATAAGATAATTTACACGAACTGTTCAAGCGAAACTAATTTTGCCAATTTGTTCGCACGAATATATAATTAATAAAATCATTTAAATGTATGGGGCGTTGGGCAATTTAAGTTGAGAAATTGGCGAATCTACAAATACGCTCAGCAATTTATGGTAATTATTTAATTAGGGCATTTTATTCAAATTGTTTGGTGATATTTCAAACGCTCGTTATTCGACAACTATCCACCGTCAAGTAGGTAAATTAAGGTATTTAAATCTGTTGAATATTTCAGGTCGAAAAGTACTGTTTGAATTACGTTATGAACCTACCGTGTTAAATAATTGCCGCATCTACTATGATTTCGGGGGTCTTGTGACAAGAAAAAATAGGCTTATTTTTGGCGACGGAACGCGGCAGCACGATTGGCAACTCTCCATGTATGTTTATGTCAAATCGATGATACTCTGTTCCACGACGGCTTTGTTTTATTCATGTCGAGTTCCGAGTCAGATCACCGTCAACCTGACTTTTTCTTCGAAGCAAATTGGAAAGCCACATGTACAAGGGTGTCTACAGAGCCCCGAAATATACATATAACAGTATATTCTCATACGAAGCCACCGAATAATTTCTGAGGACAGCATAAAAAAAGAACCCTCAGTCGTTACAATATTGATATAAAACCCGTACGACACAAAAATATTATAAATAATATATTTTGTGCCCTACCGCGAAGAACAACGCATTACGGAAAAATGATTAAGTAACATCAAGTGAATAAATGTGCTCCAACAAGTACGTAGATGCGTGAAACGTTATTTTCAAAGATATGAGAAGAACCCAATTACTCTTCTTGTTAAAAACTTCAAACAAATACGTTCCGTAACATACGTTCAAGCAAGCACGCTATGCTGCACCGCCTTAAAATCTGATCTCGCCAGATACACATGCACATTTCATTTCAATTGTCCGCTGAATCATTGGGCATTAATTACATTCGATCATCCCAGCCGCTAATACAAATCCAATAAATGCAATCCGCGGAAAGTTCCGCAAACTCGAATATAATCTAATCATTCGCGAACTTTAAATCCACCTTGAACTATTGAACAGTACCGCGCTATGAACACATTGTAATCTCCTATTATCGTGTGGCACTAACACCGAATCGCCACCTAATTCCCTCATAAATCGCTCCTTAGTAATGCAACTACTAATAGCACCGTAATTCCAGCTAACAGGTTATCGCACCGGTAGAAAAAAAACCGAGTCAGAATTATTTCACCCTCAACCAACGGTGCACGACCATGGCCCTTAATTTGTTTCCCAATAAATTAATTTAAAAAAAAAAAGGAAGAACAGGGGGTACCGCTCAACACACTCGTTGTCCCCGGCCCGCAATCAATATCGAATCGACATCGAAATAATCCTGAGCGGAAAGGATAAAGTGCTGGCAGAGTAGAGGCTCCTCGGGCCCTTAGGGCAACCGTTACATTATTATACAAGGAAGCAGCTTGTACAGTTCGCGGGGAACAACGTAATTGGGGAGAATTTGCCCTCGACCGTGTAGAACGCCGCGGCACTTCCCCCGCGCCCCTTTTATCTCCCCGTTCGCGATTGTTATTCCCTCATTTACAAGCCCCACGGCGATACACGTTGCTCGCCACGACTGCTTCTGCACCTTCGGCCTCTCGCAAGGTGCCAATGACGCGTTGCCGTGTAATTTATTTATGCACTGTACTTTGACAATAACCTGTTATCTGTAACGTAACGGCCTCGCCCCCTTTCATCCTGTACTCGTGTAATGAAATTAATAAGCACCGTACCATGTCGGGCAATACTGATTTTGTAAACGTCCCGTATAAGTAGGGGGTGTTGTTGTTAACGATACCAAAGAGGTGGGGAGTGAGTGGGTGGAAAGTGGAATTTAAGAAATTGAAGCATTTCATGGTGTATAATGGAGTACTGGTAGAACACCCGAACTGTTGCTATTCTTATGCTCTTGGGATAGTGTTTAACGAGTTTCTGTATTCATGTTGCAAAAAATAATCGAAGATGATGATTTGAATACCGACAGAAGTAGTAGGTGCGACACAATTCCCATACTATTTGTGATGATGATAGTGGAAGTTTACAGTGCGTTTTCAGAAAGAAGTGGAAACTAGTGACGTTTGGTTTTAATTTGTGCTTGTGTTTAGAGACAAATATGCGGAAACTTTAGCCCCCGAGAATTTTCACTAAGTCATGTTCTAGTGTTGCTGGACAGTGGAGTAATTTTATTACGATAAACAATAGAACAAGTGATTGTTGCATAACATTGTTGGCAGGTTGGAATTGGTTTCAAATACAATCGCCGATTTCGTTCGTTTGTACTGAGTGGTATAAAGTTTCCTTACTTATTGACCTTCCCCCGTGGTTATCGAATTTTTTAGTCTGATAGTGTAAGTTATGAAACTTGTGAGAGAAAGAAAATCCGTGAAACTTTATGATGAGGGTATCATTGACGGAAGTATATCTTTCTCATTTGCAAGCAAATTGAAACGTAAATGTATATATAATACATATATTCAAAATTGGGATTCAAGCTGTTTCAGGGAATCCTTTTTTTGCTTTTGCTTTGTGTCAGTTTCTGTTACTGATCCGGTATGGAGTTTTTAAAAGAGTGATTGGACAGTGCAACGGGGTTCAAAGCAAATGAAGATGGAAGCGGATAATTTAATAAAAGCATTGATAAATCTCGATGGATTTAGATTTCTTTCAATATACACAGGGTCACATACTGTCAATATTGCCTTGCACTTTAATACAGGAGATAAAAGGAGAAATTGTTAACGTTCGTAAAAAGTCAAATGACAATGATATTAAGTAGACGACAGCATTCGTATATCGTTCTTAGTTTTGATAAGATATAAACGAACAGAAAGTGGATATAGAAAATAGTACACACATAGTAACGAAGAAGGTATAATCGTAGGAAACACCTTGGCACACCAAGAATTTATTTTCCTAGATCGCTGCAGAAAAAGCCCTCTTAACAGCGCACCACTGGTCAGTCTTTTTATTATATCTTAAAACATTCTTAACGTTGATCGCATTCTGTCCACGTTTCGACACGTTTTATCTTTAAAAACTATTATTATATTCAACAGAATCAATGCATCTCTATTTTGGACCATTTGTTAGAATATCTCGTTAATCGCACAGATGCTATTATTCTCGTAGTATACAAGAAAAATGGATTCAAATAAAATTGCACAATTTGTGATGACATGTCAATAACAAGTTCACGGTAACTTCATTTTCACCGATTTATAAAATTACGAATATCTGCAATGTGTATAAATCTGCAATGTAAATAAATGGTCCCAGAGAACGCGAAAAATTACACATTATATGTGCATTAGCTCAAATGATTAATGCTTTTACTTATTAATGTTTTAAGTAATGCTTTCTACGCCAAGCTACATTTTTTGCTATTAAGAAAAGAATGTAACGACTCTGTGACTAAAGTGACACGAAACATTAAAAACCTGACGCGCCAAGTCTAAATATTTTTCTTCGGTCAATTACTGAAAAGCTTTCAATTAAATAATAAACAGAACAATTAATATATTACGCCAGTTTCCTCCAGTTTCACTTTCCGTAATTAATGAAACAGCAACGTTAATCGCCATCCTTTACAAAACACATACATCTTCTCCACACCCTTGTATTAACTTTTTAATTCTCTACATGATCCCCAAACCTTTACAGCGCTTAAACACGCTTATCGTATAAATTCATACATCCATCCCAGCAGGTTATAAAAATTTATCTTTCCAAAATAATCAACTGCCCAGCCATATCATCGGCCCACAATCTTCCCTCGGTATCCATTTATCAATTGTCGAATTCACGCTACGTTTCACAGACCCCCATAACGCTTAACAATACCCCCATCCATCTATCCGTCCCCGTTAGCTCAATCAAATTTACATTTCCACAATTAACAAAGTAGCCTTATCACCACTTTCATTATCTCTCCATCCGTGTACCAATTTTTTTAATTCACCCGTTTCACCAACTTTCATACCGATCGCCCCCTCAACTAAAACCACACACGTCCACCCCAACAATTTACTTCATTTAACTGCAGGCCCTTAGCATTTTATTTCGTGTGTTTCAGGTTAGTGGCGGTGCTCGGGCGGAACAACGAGCATGTAAGAAAACGCAATTTCCGTCTTTCCACGAGAATATAGTCCTCCCTTCTTTTCGAATCGATAATATCCAGTCCATTAAAGTGGACAGATCGTAAAGCACTAAACATCCAGTGATCTCCAAAATACGAGATGAATTATTGTTACAAATATTACTCCTCCAAACGATATCGTCAACAGACGAGGCACCGTCTCCATATATATATCACCAACAGGCACGAACAAATTCCCTCGCCAAATTTCGACTCCTATAATAATAATCAAAAAATTCCACGAATATTATTTACACTAATGACATATTTAGCCCCCTTGCTTCCACGTCGCACCCTCTGCATTACCCTTGCCACGACCAGACGGGGCAACCGTATTAACAACGACCCTCCGCAGTCTTTCGTTCGTGTCCGTTTATCGGTTTCCCGTTCGTCGTAGCTCGAGAAATAGTTAGCGGGGGCCACGTAAAATCGGCCCGGCAAGGATACAGCCGATGCGATGGTGCCAGCGTGTGATATATTCACGCGGCGTTCTGTGACAATGAGATGTTATCTGTAACGGCGTGTGGCACACCGCGGCCCCCCTTCAGGCGACGAAACCGCCCCTTCCTGCAGCTCAACCCTTCCTTCAACGATGCCGGCAGACCTTGTAATATATTATAACGCGGACGCCTTAGCGGCCTCGTCGACTATAGGCCCGCACGGTTAGTTTATAGGTACCACCTTGGCTTGCACGCTATTCCGCCTGGCCGGGATTGTGCAAGCGAAATGCATTACGGACGAATACCAGCCTCTACCAACGGCCAACCAATAGCATTATAAACGTAAGCGCAACGAACCGTTGGATTCACCGTGTTCCCAGGGGGCAAGGTTGTTCCTTGTACTACGCGGTTGCAACACGTTTTACGACCGTCGAGTGATTCCTTAAGAAAACAACCGGGCGAAAGACGAGACGATGGTAGAACGTTGTTCATCGCTAACGAAGCTTTACGACGGGACGACTATGCGTTTGCAGCACGCCGCGGTGGTGTTTAAATTTTCGTGGAAACTTCTGGGTTACGTGTTGATGGTTTTCGTTGGTGTTTTTTTTTTTTTTTTGGAGGAGGTGGGGGTGGAGAGAGGCGGAAATTGCAATGAGAATGGCGGTGTGGATTACTGTTTGTAATCGGTTTCGACGGGGGTGTTGATTTGCGAGGTTGGAAATAATTCGACAGAATTCGGGGGGGCTCTCTTTAAGGATTAATTATGAATAAGGCAAACTATATTCTGGTTGGCGGTGACAGCGTGTGGCTTGAAATAGATTAATGTTGTAACGTATTATGTGCGAGAAGAATATGCTGTATGAGAGTACAAGAAGGGTATTTTTTTTAAATTTGTCTCCCTTATTTTCTTCTTTTCGAAGAATGACAATTTCATCATGTTTTCGAGATTATCCTTTTCCATCGATTCTGTTTGATTGGTCAGTAATTTTCATTAAGGTTGAAACAAAATCGATACTTGTAATGTTTTACGGTTCTGTCAAGGTGGCCATTCCAGTTCTCTTCAATTTTCCGAGAAAGACACTTTTTTTTCATTTCATTCACTTTGAAAGTAAGACTGCAATATGTTGGAAAAATTCCAAGCATTAACTGTTGTACAGCTTGCGTTAGAAGTGGATATTTAAAATATGCGAAATAAAATATTTCGGTCGATACATATAGCTAGTGAAAAAAGAAATAGGACGTACTATTTCTAACTACAACGCCGAACGATTAATTTATCCATTTTGTATTTTAATATATTCACCGATCAAAAATTTTATTAAATAGAATAATGAAAACAGTCGCGATTCTGGCCGCCGCTCCAATGCAGTTGTGCATTTTGTATTTTTAAATATTTTCGTACCCTTCGAGCCCAGAATTCATACGGCTAATATTACCTATCGTTCAACAAAATATAGAATTATTTTTATTTCAGACAGTTCGGACCAACGTCATCGATAACGCTCAACGCTTTTCGAAAGCTCGAAACGTAACTGTCGCAAGTGCAATGAAAACAGAAATAAAGAGGAGGGCGTTTCGAAACATCGATTCTTACGGCCCGCATGGAAAGGATGGCTGTTGCTCGTTAATGACCCGGTCTCGTTTCTGTCAACTCGATATTTGATCGATATCGCATTATCCGTCATAATGGTCGCACAACAACGGACGAGCTTTCTTACTCGTATGTATCATCTTCGTCTCGTTAATTGCTCGATCGAGATTTGCAGCACACTGTATGAGAATAGGTCCTATTGCGCCGTTCGTTCCTCTATCGATGAATTATCGACGAGGGGGATGTTTTTAAATTGCCGTGCAACCAATCACCTGGAACATCACCGACGTTCACTTTTTGTCCGTTCCAACGCGAACCACTTTGAAAGCAAACAGCCTGACCTTTTGTACGCCAATCACGAAATTGTTTCCTCCTCTGTATTTCCTTCCCCGTTTTTCCCCTTCCCCCTTCTCACTTCGGGAAGAAATATTTTTTCTTCTAACGCGTATTGAACTTCAAGTCTTGTCATTGTTTCTTTGTTCGCTAGTGCGCGCCTCGGAGATCGGTCGGAAATAAGGAAAAGTTGATTTATAATGCCATTCGATCGATTGATGAGCAATCTGTATTATTTATGTTGTGTGCAGAATTTCGATTAGATCATTAGGAGTTGAATATATAAAATTATAGAGAGAAAGGAATCGTATCTATCTTTGGAACTTTATGTCACGGGATACAATGTAGGAAAATTATAGAATAGATTAACTGGAAAAGATATATGATGCATTTAAAGTAGAAGTGATGCATTTGTGGAATAGGGGTTCAATGTTTATTAATTTCTTTTTAATATCTTATGAAGGGACTCTTCGGGCACACATGTTTTACGTAATTGGCTTCAACTGCGTACACATTATAGAAAAACTAGTTTTGTCTAAATACATATCTATAGTTTCTGTTAGATGCATCGTGTGAATAAACTTAAAAAGATTACTCGACACAAACACTGTAACAGGTACGTTAAACAGTTACGTTCACTTCACTTGAATGCTTCTACTTCTCAAAATCTAAATAAATAAATAAATGTAGAATAAAACTTACGTAAATATTTCTACGAATAAGTATAGGTATTTAATGATTCCATGCAGGGTTCAATTTGAAAATCACGTTTCATTACAAAAGAGATATAGGAAGCAAGATATTTTATTTTGCTGTGCACGTATAGCGTCGACGAAAAAATATACCCGCATCGAAAAGATTACGCACTATATCACGCTTATATAGGAAAGCAAGAGGGTGTAGTTTAAAGGCTTCTTTCCAGAAGTACGATGAACTTGAAACAGAAACTGCGATATCCCAGGCAGAATCCGGTAGGTCACGTTCTAAGAAAGATAATCCAGGTTGTCCCAGTTCCAGTTAACTGCACTATCTATACTATACTAGCGAATCACGGGGCGCAATTCATAAAATTCGATCGTTTAATAAATCAGTTGAATAGCAACTGGAACTTTATACCACGCGATTGGGTCTTGTGCATTGTGTATTCAATCGTAGACATCACGAAATTGTAATTTAACACTTATACGCCTTCTCAATAAGGCATGACAAAAATCTTAAACGTCCCGTACTTGAGACCTGTGCTTTGTACTATTTTTCATAATGGGCCCAACACATTACTGATTTAATCAATATAAACACTTGACTGCTAAGGCTGTGAGTTACGCAAAGTGCGATTGAAAAATGTGATCGATATTATTGTTATATTGCAAGTAATATCGCGAATGTATCGTGAAATTACTATGTATCCCCTATTGCTGACTGTAATCCAATTAAACTTCAGAGAAGATACCTTGTAGTTTTGTATACACGACGTCATACTTCAGTTACAGATTTCTTAGTATGAACAAAATGGATACAAAAAATGAACTCCTACATTAGGCTCACGTAATGGGCAAAAAAGATCGCGCGAAAAGAAATTATATTTTCTATTAACGGAGCGCAATTGCGTGGAAATTCAATTGTCCATTAGACAAGCTTATTGTTCCATTAAGAATTTTAAGAATCCACCTCTAGATTTATGAAACAACAAATACTCGTACCATATTCCCCCACAAAAGTTATATAAAATGTTAAAAAATTGCAATGTTTTACCGCTCACTATTGCGTTTAAAAATCTGCCCAAAAATATGCTCATCAAATATTCATCAAACAGAAAGACATTTAAGTCATCGAAGCTTTCACAGATGGATCACAGAGAACAACTTTCTTATTCCATTTGCTACTTCGCCCGCAGGGCATCATGCTGCACAAGATTTTCATATTTCTATACGCAATAACCTTATCTAGATTTCAGATGCTTCAATGTTTTATGATTTCAATATTTCCCTGTACCGTCCGCCACTCCACTGCGCCGAATGCAAAGGCGGAAAGACTGTTTCAAACCCGTTGGCGTCCACAAAACTAAGAGCCTCAAAGTAAATGCGTATTAATGAGCATTCTGTGCATTTATATTAACGAGCTCTGTTCGGTGGTAAATGTCAATCCTTGTGCGATATTTCTAAATACATACGTACGCGACAAAGACGAAATTTTTGGATGAAACCAACCCAATTTCGTATATTCAGAGAAAACGAACATAGAATAAGAAATATAGTTTATTTATACGGTTCGATTTAACATCAATAACATTTCGTTAAATGTCCCGCACACTACTTCCAAGGCAATATATTTCTTCTTCATGACTCGTTCATAACGTGAATACACTTTTCTGTGACGGACACTGACTTCCTGAGATCATCTTAGGATGCCATAGAATCTGTCTGGGAAAACGACACACTAATTTCTGTTCTTCCTCTTCGGATCTATGAAACGTAGAATAATCTCTTATGCTGATGCATCTCATATAGACTGTGTAAGCTGGACCATTGCCGAGGCAAGCGTGCCACTTCTGGCCCCTTCTGCCACCATTTTGCCCAATGAAATTCAAAATCTCTAGTACCATTTGGATTACAGCTGGTCGAGATAACGCTACTTTATTACACCTGGCAATGGTTTCTAGCCGGTAGGCAGATGGCAAAGGCCAAAAGATGCGAATGCTGGCTGGCGTAATTGTGAAAAGTCTACGTTATCCGATTCTTACCAGTTTTAGTTATGCCGTTGTGCATTGTAACTTGCGAAACTAACGACCGTACGTATATACGTATGTACGTACGGGTTCGGACAGAAATTTGAGGCGTGTATTCGACAGGAGCGAACACGTAGACGTGGCATAACTGTTTTCATATAAGTGAGAATGATGGTGAACGCAGGAATTTTTTATAGGGCTGACAGCATGATGAATGTGAAAATTTTTGCGCAGACAATACTGCAATGGAAAATGCTACGCGAAAAGGGGGAAAAGTTTCGGCAAATCGTGGATGTGGATGGTGTAAAAATGGTTGGAAAAGAAAGCACAGTGTAATAACTTTCAGAAAATCGAAATAAAGCGTACGAAGGAGGTTGGAAACGGGTGAATATGGGATTGAAGTGTAGCGTTCTCATTATCAAATTTTATGAGAAATACAAAACAATTTCCGTGTAGCGTAGATGTGAAATTATTGAAAAAATTGTTGTGAGAACTGTGAACAGTTTTAGAGGAGAGGTTCGCTTATCATATTTTAGTTATATTGGAAATGTTCCAATATCGAAATCTGTCGGAAAACGGCAAATTGCTAATAATCCCCGGTATGTTAACGCTGAGTGAATGGAGGAAATTAGCAGAAAATTCGATGTTCGTATAACTAGACAAGTGATTCTAAAGTTTTAGTCGGCAGTGAATATATATGAATTTGTCTGTACGTGTATAGCTAGAAGCTACTTATACATAGAAGACATTCAGTGGAATACGACTCACTGTAATACTGCAAAATTGCTCCGAAGAGCTACTCTACTGTACCATGTACTGTGCAACTTTAGGACCAACAGAAAAGGGATTTTCTGCGTAATTCTGATTGTACATATACGTACTGAATTATTGTAGCTAATGCTCAGTCCTTGTTAATAATGGAAGTTTATCAAAAGTAAATTTATATTAAATATTATGCATGCCTTTAAATATTATTCGAACCTAGCAATGTTTGTAAGTATGTAATTTAAACTTAAGACAGGGTGAAAAGTTATAATAATAAAGGGGAAATAAGTAACCACTAAAAATTAACAATTGCTAATCTAGCAAAGGCCGGGAACCTACAAATCACAAGTCTAGTAAAAAACAGCAATTTACGAAGTTTCCAAAAATGTTTAACTTTATTACAAGTATTTTCTGGCCAAATAAACCGTTTCCCTCGCCGAATAAGATCAGAAATTTGCCATAATTTTCAACGATTAAGTATGAACAAGACCCCGGTGAAGTACGTAAAAAGTACTTCGATTTACCGTCATCGAACTTCATTAAAGAAACCTGACATCGAGACACTAACGACTAAAGTTATCGTGCAAGAATATAAAAGTTTCCAAACTCGTGAATATGTGTCTATTAATTTTCATCGTATACAATCATGAATATCATTAAACAAAAATTAGTATACAAAACATAGGTAGATAAATATAAGTAAGGGTATACAAATTTAAATAGAAAAGAAGAACTTGTCCGTATATTCTTGCCCACGAAAAGTACCAAGTGATTAATATTACACAAACAACCGTTCACCGGAAATAAAATTATCTGCCCAATTAAGTAATCATTAAAAGTTCCCAACAAAAAAAAAAATGTGATTCCTCAAGGACCATTAATCCTCGATCCTCCTTGCAGCTATCAAAAAAGGATTCGAACAAAAATTGCCAAGCTGCACACCTCGCGGTCATTGAAACGGCAAGAGCAACTAGCTGCAACAGCAGCAAGAAATGGGCGAAGGCACGACGGGAAGAAGTTGAAAGATAAGTCAAGAAGAAGCATTTAAACCGACAGTGGTCTGGCCATGATGTGGACAAGCTTCGTGAGACGCCTCCAGCAGTCACGTTAAAACGAAACGCGACGTTTCGCTTGGCTACGATCTCGTATTGCACCCATGAGTTCTTTAATGACCGCGGTACTACGTGTGCAATCGTTATTTTTACGAGAACGCTTTAAACGAGCAACCTAGACGAAGGCCTGCCCTCGAGTGAGTACACCGAACGATCTCGTGCTGCAGAGCTAATCGAGATCGCTAATCGATACTGGATCTCAGGGCACGCGGATACGATGTTGTTCAAGTTTAAAATGCAACGCTTGGTGTTATGTTCCTTTCAATTGCGGCTGTTAAAGTGGCGAGGTATGCGGGCGCAATACAATAAGATTTTTATATCTTCTTCCAGCTGGATATTTTTCTTGGCTTTTTTTTTTTATTCGACGCTGTGGCAACCAGGGCAACTGCAATTCAGATTAATTCTTTACCTTCTCGCATGTCTCGGCGTTCAGTGTCGTTTCGGTATTTCAATATAGACCGGTGAAATGCGTGGAACATTTTTGACAATGGTTTTGGTTCCCTTTGTTCGTATTTGGTACCAAAAAAGTAAGTTTATTTTTGTAGGTTTCAATGCCATTGTTTGTTGGTATTATTATTATTATTATTGAATCATATGTTATTTACAGTCTTGCGTTGAGAAATATTACGGGGACAGATAGATTTCCAGGTATATAATTTCTATATTAAATGTTCTACTGGGTATTCGCAGATTCTTACGTCTAGAAGTATGGAAGTATTCGCGTCTGACTAGTGGAGCATTATACTACTAGCGGCTCTACTACTTACATACGTTACGCGACAACTAATGACAATGTCATCGCAGATAAGGTATTTTTTCCGCATTCACATTACTCGTAATATCCAAGCATTCTTCGTAACGAGATCAGATAATTAATATTAAAAGTCGTTACTTACAATTACTGTAAAATCTTTATGCTTACTTTTCACTACTGTGGCAAATACCATTTTCTCGGAAACCTTTTCTAATCATATCAATTATCAATATCAATTAAACCTAATACCATCAATATCAATTAATTGTAAAATACTCAATGGCAAAACCAGAACCTCACAAACATCACCGTCCACGTCAAACAATAAACTTAACGAACAAAAAGCTTCCCCACGATCCTGTTCACGAAAAATCCAAATCCAGCCGCACCCAATTTTCAAACCGTCCAAACTGTTCCGCCACACGTTCCAATAACGACATCGATTTTCATCGATCGACGATATCCAAACCACCCAAGGCCTGTTGATTCCCCGACGTGTTAAGCGCAAAGAGTCTGCTTAAATTACGATCGATACCGGTTCATACAGAAGCCTTACGCCGTTCGGCGAACTAATAACCGCACGATAACCGACAATCGTCATATTGCGATTCGAGACTTCAACGAATTCTACATCGGGCACCGCAAGTCGGTTGCAGTGGCAGGTGCGTCGAATTGCACTGTCCGTGTAGAAGCTTCGAAATTGTCGAGACCACAAGGCGTTGGCTTCCGTATCGCATTTGTACGTCTACGTATCCTCGCGTTCCCAATGCGCGCCGCAGGCGGAAACCCGGGTGTCGCTTCCATGCTCGTTGACGAACACTTCTGTACGAATCGCGAGCGCCAGACAGATGCACGAATTACGCGGGCGGAATTGAATTCTTTCCGCGACGCAGGAATCGCTCGTGACGACGCGTCGCGAACCTAGAATAAATATTAACAAAATCTATACACCTGGGTTCGAATAATTTCTTCCTCTTTTTAGTTGATGCCACAACGTCCCATCCAAGGTGGGGCAATAGCATTGACCGCCTTTATTAACACCGTTACCATCTTCCAGTGACACGGAAAAGCTTTCGCTCGCTTAAGTTGCAGCAAGCTTCACAAGGAATAATATGTTCCGAGCAGAGGAGTGTCACAGATTTCGAGATCACCTCATTTTTTTTTCAACAGCGTGACAGATATTTTTATTCCTTGGTAAAACAGCGAGCGATTGGACCGTTTCAACCTGTATGACCAAGTTATTTGTAACATAATAACACTTAAGCAAATAGACATAGCTCTGCCTTGATTATATTACAATAACAATCGTATGGTTCTCTGAATTTTGTCAACGGCTGCACCGACCCGTGTTGCTTATTCCAGTGACACGCGGCAAACGTGAAATTGTTTTCTTTCAATTAACGAACCCCGTGACACGCATAGGTACGAAGTTGACGGTCACAAAGTAACTCGCGAAACACGTGGGAAATCGTATTCACTGTAAACTCAATGACGAATATGGTGTACAATGATGAAACGGTAACGAGCTTAGCGGCTTTCGCGAGTCGCGGCGTTAAGTCTGCAAGTTCTTCGGTATGTTTACACCAGGAATAACCAAATTTCGTGTAACTTCTGGATCTGTTATTATAGGAGTTCTCGAACCGAACGGAACCGCGTTGCTGGCAATTCAAAGGTCTCCGAACCACCTGAACTATAGTGGCAGTTAAGTAACTAGAACGGGCAACGTTAACAATCACAAATGATCAATAAACTGTTGGCAATAGATTTGTCTTTCTATGTAATGCATTTTACCAGCTTTTCGTTTATTTATTTTAGAAGGCAAATTAAACATGTGATGTGTATCGAGCTGTGAGATTAGACTGAACTATGAATTGAAATAAATTGAAGAAAGTTTGTATAAATACGAATATCTTTCTCTAGTGTGTCACATATTAATCTGCGAAGCGAACTGGAGCAAGCCAATAACTGTAATTAACAAGGTTTATTTTTAAGACTACGCAAATTTTTCCATTGAAGGGATTTCCACGGTAAAAAGTATTAAATTATAGGATTTTACTTTCATCACATTTTTAAAATCAATGTTGTTTCTTTATAGTAATATAAGCATAGTGAAATTCGATTCTCTCAAAAACCAAAAGTTGCAGTTATTTATTTTTAAATAATTCGCCTCAACTGATTCACCATTTTATTTTATTTTTCCCTTTTCGCAACTAAACATATTAAAATGCTCCAGAAAAAAACGACGAACAGTAATAAATAATTCGAAATAACGAAACAAAACACGTTTATGAGCACAGAAATGACTAATTATAATAATACAATACAGTCGGCATTACACTTTAATTCAATTTCTCCGCTTATTCGCCAATTTAGTATATTCATAAATACCTCCTCGGTATGAAAAATTCACTGCCAATTATTATCCATATTAATCATACACCGAACATTAAACGCGCACAATACATTCGTTGATATTCAAACATAATAAATCCCACTTGCCGCCGGCGAAACTTTTCCATACACAGAGATCCGTAAATTCCGAGAACCCCAAGATCGGATGAAGCCACTAAAGTGGAAGCGCAACACGCTGGGATTTTTCCAGTTTCATTCATCGCGCGAGCACGAGCGAGATAAAACCCGAGGAAACCTAAACACGAAACCACGTAGACCCGGCACTTTCATAGCGCCCATCCAGCATCGGATAATCCGTTAATTGCGAATTCATTTTCTACGATATGCCTTCGTGCAATTAACTTCGAATGAAAGGATTCAACAATCGTCGTTCTTTTTCTGTTCAGCCTCGCTACCGACGCCGCTCGCGTACCTATGCTACGCGCGCCAATGTGCGCGCAAGTGCGAAACGGCCAGAGGAATTTAATCCAAAAAAAAAAAACTGCCTTCGCAAAAATACAGCCCCCGACCAACACGTACACTCGTGTCTCATCTCTCTGTCTGCTTCATACATCAGCAAATCGTTGAAATAGCTGAAACAATAGGGATAATCCTGTGTGGCGACTTCTATGCCCGAGAAAAGATGACACCAGACAAAGAGGGGCGCAGGGAACTTTGGCCCCGGCCAAAGAATGGGTGTCAGCGTTATCTCAAAAGAATCACACTTTTGCAACATTTAAGATACCGCCTTGTACATTGCGAAGCGATCTCTCTAGGCTCGCCGAGGGAACCATGTTAATTATCGCTGTCTCTTTTTTTTTCTTTCAGAGCGAACTTCTCATTTTTTTTTTGTTTCTACTCCCTCCACCCGTCAACCCCCTTACTGTTTCGCCGTTTCTCCCCTGCTCATCTTTTTATCTGCGCGCAGCGAAATCGCGCGAAATCTAACATTTTCTTTGTGCTTCGCCCGCTCCCGCGGGTCGTATTGTTTATGTTGAAAAGGGAATCGTGAATGCCGCGATCGATAATGGTCGAAGGGACGCGTTTTGCATACGAGCGTCGAAACGCGTGGCGCGGGGGTGGACAATGAAGGAACGAGACAGGAACACAGGCGCTCGATCGTTACTGAAGCAAATGCTAATGACTCGGATAACGTGTCAATGTCTAACTTTCGATCGAAGCTATCCTTTTGCCCACCGTTCGGACGCGGTTCGATTACGCGCGGATAGTTCGTTATTTACACGAGTACAAAGCGAAACGCCAGCGCGCGGGCTACGTGGAACCGGCTCGATTCAATGTTTCATATTTATTGCGCAAATATTGTAACACTCGTGTAACCGATAGAATGGATCATTCGTAGCTGTTACGAATGGAAGTTAGCCCGAACGGATATTTCTACATTTTCGTAGGAGCGGAGTTTCGTTCGATTTTTGATGTACGTTATATATTCACGCGTGTTATAGGCACGTCACAACGGTTGTTACGGGTCAATTGTTCAAGCAGATAGGTTATTTTAAAAGGCAATCATGTTTATCTTTAACGGGGACGTCGAATGAAATATTCGCCGACGGTGCTCGGACTCTATCATTTCGGGCTTTCGTGCGTGATTTCTAGTAACTATGCGTAGAATATGCACCGCCGCGATATAGGAGCCAAATATGTTTCAAATATTTGTCATCGGTCTATCCATTTTCATTAGCGACTTTGATATACACGACGAGCAACGATACTTTTATTTTAGAACGTTGGAGAGGAATGGGGCGAATTAAAAGACATCATTTTTCACCTGTGGAATCGGTTAATGATCGTTCAGAGAGAACCATGGCTCTGCTCGGAGCCACGTTTCCTTTTTTTCTCTTCCTGCAAAAGCTTCCGAGGCACGCGAAATTATACCAGCAGAATTTTATTGTCACGCGAAGGGAGGCGAAAGCGCGGCCAGAGTGTCTATCTAAATGGAAGGAACACGTGTAACGTACACAATTAACCCGGAAAATAATTTTTTGCCGTCCTCCGGGCTGCGTCCCCCGTAACCTGACGAAACGGCGACCAGCCGCGTTTAATTAACTTCAAGGAACATCTTTTAATTATAAAACTATTTCGTACGCGCGACTGATATAACGTCGCATTCCGACATTATAATTCTTCGGGAGAATTTACATTTCTTTCATTTCCCTCATTTCACCGGAGAGACGTTAAAAATAAGAAAATAAGGGACGGGCCGGTGGCAGGGGCGGGCAAATAGTTTGCAAAAACCGACTAGCTGTACTCACGAGTTTGAATATTCCGACGAAGCCAAATAACTCGAATATCGGAGTGGGTTGATTAATTGGGCAAGCTTGATAAAGTTCGATGTCCACGAAAGATTTAAACGATTCAAATGTTTGAACGCTTTGCTCCCGTCAAAGGTAATTGAAACGAAAAATTAACTCAAACGCCCTTTAAGTCACTTGGCGATAAAACGTGTTCCTTGTGATGCGTTAAACTGTGCGTTTTTATGCAAAAGTTTACGGCAATAAAATGAACCGACGAAGACGGAAGTTGTAGAATCAGAAATTTATATACCACACAGAAGCATATATCTTCGTATATATAATACAAACGGGATATCTATCCGTAATCCAGAATAATAATTATCATTTGCTCGGATGTATCCCGTAGAATAAAATAATTGAAGACACTCGTTGAAATGCTCAAATCTGCAGGACATGCAAACAAATGGAGCCTCGCCAGGCTTATTAATATAATCGGGTTACTTGAACCATTATCTGTATAACTGAATACCTAAGTCGTTTGATAAAGCCGAGTTTCACAGTGCTCGAATTCCCGATACTTTAATATTTCAAACACTTGGACAGCTTCGGTGAGTAATGGGGACCATCGAGATAGAGAGCTCCGATTCTTCCCGTCCCTGCAAAACTTGTATCTAGTTTTCACGAAATTAGTTCATTTATCCTTCCTGCTATGGGTCGTCCCAGCTAACGTGACGTGTTTGTCACGGGGACAATAGAATTAAGAGCACTTAACAAATAAAAAGAAAGACGGAGAAACAGGGAACAATTTAACGCTTGCACTGTAGGCAAACGAAAAAAAAAAAAAGAGGAAAGAAGTCTATTACAATCAGACCAGTCTCGCCGCCCCTTCCACTTTCCCTCTGGCTTTCGTCTTCCTTGTTACAATTTTCTGGCTGCTACGGCACTGCTTATTCCCTTACCCTTTCTTCCTTTTTTCCACCACCCCGCAATAAACACATAAAAAGGCGTTCGCTTTTATGTGCCGACTAACAAGCTTCCGCCCCGAACGCCGACGAGCGTTCCTCCTTTATGGAAAAATTTCAAAATTTAAAGAACTACCCAGTCTCCGCTCGCTCGCCTATATTTTCCTTTCAATTATGTCAACCAGCTTGCCATAATAGGTCAACCTCCATTCATGCGTCCGAATTAAGCGCGAGACTTTCTTATTTTCCACTGTTCCCTCTTCCTTTCTCTTTCTCTCGTTTTCGTTTTGCGAATTTAATTCAACAAGTCCCGCGGAATGTTGCGCAGAAAATAAAGATCGCCGAAGTTTAATTTCGTCCACTCCCTTATGTTCCTATTTTCGGGAGCGTTAGAGTTCCGAATGGTCGCGGAGGGGAAAAAGGATTCAATGTATTTAGTCGAGAGTCTGGACGTAATAGGATTGCAAATGTGCGCTTGTATCTGATAGCGGTTGACGAATAAAGTAACAGTAGTAAATACGTGCATTAAGAAGTCAGACAACAGCCGTGCGATTCTTTATCCTGCGGTGAATTTGACTGGAAAATGATCGGCGAAATTAATGAAATTCTTCTTACATCGGTCCATGCAATTCGTATCGTACGTCGAATTGCATTCTTTCATCAGAATACTTCGTCCCTTATTGAATATCCTGTAATGGACCTTTCACTGGTAACTGAAATTTTCCATTTATATTTATATCTAGGCAGCCCGTGAGCTTCATCCCTTTTATCGCTTTTCTTAGCCACGGAGGGTACTTGGCGTATCGTTACATTTCGAAAACAAGCGTAGTACTCGAATCCCTTGTGTACGCTGGATCAATGGCAATACAGCTAAGGGAAGTAGCAGTATATACGTTATATTCATCGTCGAATTTCCTTCCTTATACACGTATGGCACAATATGCTGGAATATCGTTGGAACCTATGAATGTCTCGATGACAAATTTCATGCTCCGACGATTGCTAGTTCTAGCGAATTTCACGGTTCATCGAAGGTACCGTTTCGATCGGAAAAGTCCGCTTGCTCTATTTAATAGAGAATTAAGTCTGGCAGATGTTCATCGTTCATAGACCCGGGTGACTGTGAGAAAAAAACCGTACCCAGTGTTTCAATTTAAAATCCTTCCCTCTTTTTTCTCTAGTTAGGTACTGTAACGCGTGAATTAGTTCGAAAATTCCGATAACCTGGGAAATTTTACACACATATGTTTCTTAGTTAATACTCAATAAAAAGTGTTCGTCGCGTTTAACGAACGGTTCGGATAAATTTACGAACCTTTCGGTTACTTGGACATTCCACTGTGCCCCAATACTCTTTGAATACGTATTTAAATATTAATACGATAATACACGGTTGCCATTATAACGCATTTCCTCGTTGCTTTCGGTTTCCTGATCAGAACAAACGTATTTGAGCAGAATTTCTTTTACACCGTCAGCCCGTTTGTTCGTTTCAAAAGCATGGAATCTTAGCGACGGGAATAATTGTCAACCGTATCGCAAAATCGTCAAGCAATTCGCCGGAGGCAACAAGAATTCCTTTTGCTTCGACGAAGAACGCGAATCAGAACTCATTTGTAAACGCACCATTGATATCTACAAATGATTATTTGCAGATTCCAGTGGCACGGAATCCCACGTTCTCGACCTGTTATATACAGTAATCGTTCGCACGCGTACGTCTTCGTCTATTCGAGCAAAAACGTACCACGTGGCAGGCACATATTTTGCGCTAATTGCGGCACGCACGTGCGGGCACGGCTTAAGGATGCATAAAGGACCCTACGAGTTTAACGGGCAGCACGCGTGTCTACGAGTAACAACTGCACGAGACATCTGGCATTATGTCCTGCACGTCTCTATGTGCTCTTTTCATTTGTTAAAAGGTATGGTTCCGCGAGATTTTTTACATAGCTCAAGCCGATCTGCTTTTTACAGAAATGTTCTATTTCGTGACGCATTCGTTAAAACGGAACAATTTATTTATGGAATAGGGGGAACATTCTGCATTGCATTAGTAATTTCGATATCTTTGTGCCGGAACATTTGATGGAAACTGACTTCATTAGGTCACCTCTGAGCCAGCGAACTAGAAATACCTTAATGGTATAATTGTATACAGGTGGAATCGTTAATTCGGCAAATGAAGATTGACCGTCGCCATGGCGTCACTCCGGCATTCGCAAATTCAGTGTTGTGCCTTTTGAATGAATCGATCTTCGTCTATTTATGGAAATAATTGATTGGTAAATAATTGAGGACAGTACTATGGTGACACACGGTGAAGTGGCTTAATATTGTTAATAATTACCGAAGTATCGAATGTTTTTATAAGTGTCACCACGAAGGATTTATTTGTGGTATGCTATTCTGGGATATGCTAAAAAATGATCTGTCAGTAAGGACTGTGCTGTATATTCAAGTAAAAAAAAGTAACGTTTAGCTATATACGGTAGAACCAAGAATAGTTGCTGTGTAGTTCTGACCGTTTACATGAAGAATACCACAGTGTGCAAGAAGACAGAAATAAACCTCAATTGTATGCTGCTATTACTCATTATTATTTTATTTCCTTTGCTCTGTTACCGGTCCTCGCTTCGTCCGACGACTCCTTCCATTTAATCAAATTTACAAACATAAAAGCTTGTATTCCGACATGAAAATAATACGTACAACCGCCAAGGAAAATGAATAACGAACTCGCACACCTTGCGGAGTGGCTTGCGAAAATATTACAGCACAAAGATTTGGGCCTAAGTGGCCCAAGAAAGCAGATATTGTACGTGCCAATTGAAATCGTCAAAATGACCGTAGTACGTCACATTCGATGCGCAACTTTGTAACCAATATAACATTTGTAACGTCCATGAATAATGCGAAACCGGACGGCTTGCTTATTATTCCTCACAATTGACACACATAATCGTACAAGGAAAGCAATGAATCCTATCTGCCTACTACTTGCGCCAAATAACAGCGAGAAAAAAGGGAGAAACGGGTAAAGTGGGCCGAACAATCTATCGGAAAGGATGCTCGTTCAAGCGGGGAAGAGACAAACGAGAGCTCCAAATACAAGTGGTCCGATTCCCTTCCCGACACACCGGCAATGTACGGGCATAACTGGTAATCCACCCTAAACACGAAAGAGACAATAGACTGTTAACGACTTGCGAAATCTCCCTAGTAAACAGCCAGTTACCGAAATAGCAGTTCAATATTTCGATGCGCCGTACGTGCACGGGACGTCGAGGTATTTGCGAATCTGACAGTGTGCGCGGGTCTAGATTCGCAGGAGAGGCGAAGGAAGGACGCAAGAAGTGGAACGCGAGAATGCAGTTCGTGTATACATAGTACACTGTACACAGAGTACACATTAGCTTCCCGAAGTCGACATTACGGCTTTATACCACGCGAGAATTCGGGAATGCAAAGGTGGCCAGGTGAACGAAGAGTGAACGACCGTGCCGTTTAAATCGAGCCCGGTTGATCTGCTCGAAATTGGCGGCCGATCCGCGGCCACCTTAGGAAAATTCAGCCCGGTTTTTCCGCGCACGCGAATCTATACTACCGCGAGCTTTCGCCGAGGGCAGAAGGAAATGGGACGAAGTTGCCGGCTGAATGAAAGCAGTCGTGGCCGAGCTTCGTTTTACGATTGTTCTTTAAAGGTGATTGGAACGAGGACGGGCGGAATTACGGGTTTGTTGCGTTGCGAAAGGGGAAACGTGTTTCTTAGTGCGTTTTACGCCCTGGCCTTTGGGGTTGTTAATTTTTCTGGAAAAAGGGCCGAAGGGAATGAGATCGAGCGCAGAATGAAGCGTTGTTAACGAACTGAGTAGCGCTATATTTGGAATTTGTTGTAAAAATGCTGCAGGTTCCTAATCATTCGTGATTATTTATTAATATTTCATTCGGTGTTTACCATTTTAGCCTTTAGTCGTTTTACATTAAGCCACGAGTAATTCATATTGATAGAAAACGAAAAATTCGAGCTCGAATTGCCGACCAGAATATAAGTCACCTGCTTCTCTCGTATTTTATTCATTTTATTGTACAATCAAAGGTCTGGGATTAATTGACGCGATCTTCTCCACGGCGAGAATACTGCTGCAACTGAAACGTTTCAAGGAAATTATAAAAATTCAAACTTCTGACAAAGAAGAAGTGATACCTTACTCTATATCGCGTTAAGTTAACTTTCTGTCTCTTGCAACTCAAAGTTTTCCCTTCTTGGTCACTGGCTAAATTATATCTGGCACATTTCAGAAAAATTTCGTACAGTTCCAACTGGATTCCATTGTTTTAACGACTATTGCAGCACGTGTTCGGGAGAGACAAAGTAGTGATCGTGCAATAAACATCGATAGCGTTGAAAATATATCGTAATCTCCACTTCGTAATGAGTTACCGAGCCGAACATTAATTAACTAGATTTGCCTGATAAAGAGAAGTTTGAAATACAAATGGAAATGTTGCAGGACGTGACTGCAGATATGCAAATGAATATACGGCTTGTATAATTCTACACGCAAATATATTCATTCAATTTCATCTAGTTACGTATTTCCATTCATCTTTCTCCTAGTTTTGTTGCCGTATATTTCTTTTTCATTCCTACGCCCTCCATAAGGAGATATGTTTTTAAAGCTCCATCGCGGCGTGATGCGTCGGAAATCGGAAAAGAGGACGCATTATTGTGCATACCATTTAATTAAATTTTTTGTCGCAATTTCTAAAGAAAAAAAATTCTCCCTCACTCGCGGTAAAATCGGATATTTATACGGCAATTTAAAAATTGTTTGGGTAAGAGGCCTAACAGCCGGTTTTATATTTTATAATTAGTCCACGAGAGACTCTGTTTCTTTTGAAAAATTAATATTTCGAAGCTTCTCATTACGTTAATTTTATTTCATAGTTACTGTTTCCGCACTTTCGCAAGTTTAATGCTTCAGACATTGGACAGCTATTATTATTAAAGTCATATTTCCTATAACAGTTCATTAATTACACGGCTAATTGTACCTCTAAATATTAATTCAGGAAAATATTGGCAATTATTCGTTTACGTATTTTGCAGACAGTAGGGCCATTAATTGTCACAATTTATTAAAAACACTTTTGAGGATGCATTTAAAGTTACAAGAACTTTATCACGTTAATATTTGCATGACAGAAACATGTAATGTGTTCTTTCTGGTAATGTTGAACAAGAGTTCAGTTCTATTGTGATGATAAATAAAATAGTGCCAAGTTCTTACAACCTGCGTGGAATTTAAGAGCTACATGAAGATCGCCACAAAAATTTCATACAAACCATACTACTGATTAATTATTAATTAGTATCTGTTGAAATTCTTATAAGATTGCACACTTTTTCATATTATACGCAACAGATAAGTTTGAACAGTATAGACATAAAATCCACAACAAAAACTGTTATCTCAGTCGACTCTTAACGGATCTGTATTTCACCGTGATTTTTTCTTTTCAAACGCCATTATTGAAAGTGATATTCATTTCGATTAATTAACTAAACCTGAAAATAAGTTAAATTTCACGCAGGACATGTTCACTTAATCTTTTGTACCTTTGCCGATTTCGTTAACTCACTGACACTAGACATAAATATTCAGAGATCCAAAATAATTTTCATTCATACTTTATACAAGCACGAATTCCTTCATCTACTTACAAATAATTACGTTTATTTACGATCATCGCAAACACATACTCCGAATAGTAACAATTCCACGCTTACGTACTGTGCATTGTTGTTGGCATTGACAAATTTGTATAATTTTCATTTAAACATGCAAGATAGTAATTTTCATCGTGAAATTGCTGAAAATACGTAATCCCCGGCATATATTAAGCAACATTTCCCAGATATTCAAAGGTTCGTCCCGCATCATTTCACAATCGAAATTTATTAAATAACAGCTGCTCTATATCGTTCGAAATCTATTACTTTCCGAGCCATTGAAACAAATCGACGAACACGGACCAGCCGCACGATTCGGTCTCACGGTGATTTTTGAATCGTCGTAACTCATACCGCATTGATTGCGAACGGTAATTTCAAATTGCCGTCGCACATCGGGCACATTTAAATATTACACACGGGTGCATTCAACAGAAGTGCAGAAACGTACGTTTATTTTCATTGAATCTTTTAATGATGTATTCTTGTCAGATAACCGACAGTTCAACTGTCAATTATCATGCTGCTGCAACACATAAAATATTTTCCGAATTATTAGCGTGCAGCCGACGCAATCGGATAAAAGGTGAGGGGTGTACGGTGAAGTGGGTCGTGGTTTGGGTTAGGTTTGGGGTGTGGGGCCCGATTTATCGATTCATCTTCGTTGGCTCGCAGAAATCAAATAAAACCGTGGATAACAATTATGCGATAATTGTGTAAATAGTAAATAGTCGGTTCAATTGGATGGATCCAGACGGAACGATTATTAGGCAGAATCCAAGAATACAATATGTGCCGGACCTTAACGTGAAATTTGGGTATGCTTTAACAATGTCATTTCTGGCAATATTTAACGTGGACGGTCGTAGGTACTTACGATTTCGACGTTGAATACTTAATATTTCGTTGCAAACAGAATGGCAATGCAGATGTTACATTCGCTAAATTTGTTCAATTCGCCGTATTAATTTAATTTAATTTATTCTTCGGGTTACCACTTGAAAGGGTTATCACATCGATCTGCTACGAGCGAAATATGCAGTCAAAATGCGAGTTAAATAAACACACGTTGACATGAAAGGACTTTTCATTGTAAGACAATTCTCTGTGGAAATAGTTCTATTACTATATGTTATAGATTATCAATTGTCGAGTAATAATTCAACGATAGACTACTCTAACATTTTCGAGTGAATCGAGTTGTACTTATTGCATTTATTTTCACGAATCCATGTTTTTTCAAACGTACACGCTCGACGCGCAAGTTACAAAGCGAACGAAACATCGAAAAACGTATAAAGTCCCAAACATCAAGCATTCGTTCAAGTCTCAATAACGACTGACAATTCGAATGGAAGATTTGGATTAATGAGTTAGTTGATTTGTGTGAGCAGTACGTTTGTAGTTACGTTTAGATGCGTTATAGCAACAAAAGTGGAGTGTGGTATTCGAATAGCAAGTAATTCAGTTAAATAATTTTCATAGATTAAAATTTCTCCAGTTCTTCCGACGGTGATATTTGTTTATTAAAAATAATCTCTATTCCGACATGAATTCTGGTTCATTGCTGCTCAAAAATTCTTATCCATGCCGAGTACATGTGCATGTTTCACTAGTACATGATTTGTACACAGGTAGCAAATGTAACAACGTAATTAAACCTTTGAACCTGTTGAACCACGAAACCTAATATTGATTACCTAACATTGCTTCAATCTGTTTGGTTACTATGATACAAAATTAAATTGAAAGATAGGACCAATTAGCGACCAATTAATTTACATTTGAAAAGGAAAGGATAATGAACAGAAGAAAATTTATTAAACCATAGGAGGTAGTAATCATATATTATGTTTCATTTAAAAAAGCCAGTATTAAAAAGAACAACACATTAACCATTTCGATACACGATATACTTCTTTGTTCCAAGGAGAAGCAGTATATGAAGCTATCGTTATTTCAACCATATCAAATTCTACCTCGATTTAAAAATTTTACATTTCTTTTTTGTTTAACGAATTGCTCACTTATTCTCGACATATTGTTAATATTAATATTGTCTCCTACACGCTTTACTGTGCATCCCATAGTATTTACACCCATTTGAATAAGACATTAGAATGTCACAAGTTCGCAAATTTTTAAGCTATAACTTTTAATAATCGTGAAATCGCCGGGGTCGAAAGGAAGCAATTTACATACGTGCTACGAAAAAACCTTTCAACATGAAACCTCTCTACTCTTATCGAAATATCAATCTCACCCTTTCTCGATTCACAGTAAGCAGAAAACGTGAAAGCACTAGCCAAACCTACACTCTCATTGATTTTGATTACTTACTGTCTGTTAGCTTGACGTTGATGTTACAAGAGTGGCTCGAGTATCGCAACAATCGATGGCATTCAATAATTTCTATTCTGCTTTCGGGGAACAATATCTGAAAACATACCGAGTCACGGTATTTTCCGGGAATGAAAGGGCCAAGCTAGACAGAAACTGGAGAATCTGGCGAAATAATAAAGCTGATAGAAGTGAACCCGTGAAGTCTGACCGAAATTGGACGAAGCAAACGAGCAGAATTCAACGACAGACTACTCTAACATTTTCGAGTGATTCCAGTAGCACCTATTGCATTTATTCTCACCAATCCATGTTTTTCCAAACGTACACGCTCGACGCGCATGCCGCAAAGCAAGCAAAACATCGAGAAACGTATAAAATCCCCGAAAAATCAAGCATTCGTTCAAGTCTCAATATCGAAGTTCTTCGCGAATTCTCCAACTTTCAAGGCTGCTTTTAATCCGCCTCGGTCAATAACGCGAGACACAATTTGAACCGTTCAAAACGAAAAGAGGAGGAGGACGGCGGCGTAACTTGGAGTTTGGCGAAGAAAAATGAAAAAACGCCACGCTTCGAGCAACTTTTAATTTCGACGAATTTCTTTTTTCTTCCACCTTCCCCGTACAAAGGTTCCGTCGGCGGCAGACGAGTAAAAACCTCTCTCGAAACTATTTAGCGACGGCCCTGACCACGAATTTTCCACCGTGGAACTTCAACAACACAATACTGGCCCCGCACATTTCCAATTGATTAAGACAAACGAATGGAAGGACGCCGGGGAGGCGGAACGGAAGAAAAATCGAAACGAAATACCTCATACAACATTGGTCACCGGGAATTTCTCGATCGACGAAATTGAATCTGACGAAGCCGAAGACGATAGCCAGAAGGAAATCCATCGGATGTCCCCGGGGGCTATTTCGAATCTAAAATACTGGACTGAATCATCCGCGATCGTCGGCGAGGAAAACGAAGAATAAGGGGCCGGAGAATTGGAGAGAACGGTTCCCTGACAAAAAGTCGAATGCATACAGAACGATTTAATAAGAGAAGGGACCAAGGTCTCCGACCTTAACATCCAAACTGACCCAATGGTTTTCCACCGCTGTATCGTGTGGCACGTTCCCCAGCGTTCCGGGGAGCAACGGGAACCGGGTTGCCGGTGATTCGAAATCGGCATTTTGTTTATCCCAAGAGGGTTCGTAAAACTGATCCAATCATCGTCTTCGTGGCGGTAGAACGTGAAGAAGCAAGGATGAACTGGCTGCGAATGGTCAGGCTGGATACTCTCGGACGTACTACCTGTGCGGAGATGAGGATACATAGCCTGTGCACACGGCTGGCGCACGTGTCTGTGTATACTTTACCCCTGGAAGGAGATAACCAGCGAAATCACCGAACCGGGGCATGGAGAGCTCCAGCCGCAACTTTCCGCCATATGCAAATTCACGCAGCCACCCCTGGGGTTTCTCTAGTGGACCCTTGTGCGATATTTAACCGACCTTCAATGGCACGAAGAAAAATGACCTTTCGTTCTATTATTAAATTCGCGAGGCTTCTCCCTATTGTTGGGGAAGAGTGATTTGTTTCCCTTATTCTGTTCTTGTTCGTTGTTTCATTGATTGTTTGTTATTTCGCAGGTGAATTCGACAGTAAATCTTGCTACGGTTAGTTCGCATCGTAGGCATTAAGATATTCTGAGCGTACATAGTTAACCGATTGAATTTGTTAAAAGTTAGTTGCTGCTTCCTTCTGCCTTCTGCTGCACCCTGTGCATCTCGTGATCACTCCTTGATGCAGCAGCAAGTATGCGCGTGGGACAGCATTAGGAAGCTGTTAGGAAGCTGGTTTGGCAGAGAAATGGTAAGGAGATGCTGGGGAATTCGTAGGTAGCCCGTTTGCAGCAATACATATATGTATAGTTAAAATAAATTCGAAAATATTTTTGAAACGTAAAAGCGTTAAATACTTTCTTAATAGAGAAGACAGTCGTAACTGTGTTAGCAAAGGTAATTATACTGATGAACGAATATTTAAAAATGTATGTACGTAAAATGACAATGCGTTGTCCAAGTTTATTAATCGTCGTACGTGTGCAGATTCGAAATATTACTGATAGTCGAAACACGAAATAACTGAAATGGAATAAAATCGAACGCTAATAGACAGGGAAAATAAAATTCCAATCGTGTCCTGGATTTTTATTTAATTAACTCCTTCGCTATGGTACTTTCAGAGTTCTGAATCTACTCAGGTGCACGAAACTATGTCTGCAATTTTTATTTGCATTAAATAATTTTAATTAAGACACGATTTGCAGAATTAATGACAGTAGTGCACAATTTTCGCGATGAACGTATTCGTACCTTATACATAATGATAAGGTTAAACAGCTTTTATTTATAGATAATTTTGCGAAATGTACATTATAATTATATATAATATATTAGTGGAAAATTTGTACACCTATCTTACCAACTGTTGATCTCAATTTTAATAACTATATAACTATTAGTGTTTATCAAAGATTATCTACAAACATACAATAAAAAAAATACGGTAAGAAAAGATCGTACAAGTTCTACGGGAACGAATTCATGGAAATACATGTAAGTACATGCATGAAACACGCAAACGTATAAATTACATATGCGAATTCGCAGAGCCATTCTTTGAACTCTTTTCGTTGGACTGTTGCGCAATGCTTAACGCTGGTAAACGGATACAAAGACGAATAATGGCTCCCAATTTTGATTCTGTTCAATCCTTTAAAAATCTAATTAATACACCCTGCGTATGTGCATCAGTAAAAACTGATAATGTCCAGGGAACATACACTGGATACCTATTGTGTACATTTTTCACAAATTTCTTTGTCAAGAAATTGCACAATCAACTTCTCCGAAACTTTCAATATATTTGGACAGATCTTTCAACAAATCCTCCAACTTTGTATAGACCGAAATTCCACATATAGTAGCGATTATATTTTAGTTACATGCGGGCAATCGAATTGCCGTCGAATATTCAACATTAATCTAAATTAACTTATCATATGAATTCCGTATGAATATCAACATTTTCCAATGATTTCTCGTTTCTGTCTCATTATTTGATTAACCAGATTCAGCCCGTGCAAGTGATACAGATTTAGCCGAGTGACCGGTTTCTCAATATTTGATTCACATCACGAGGAAATATATCTGGAACCGTCATCCAACCCGAGAAATGAATTACGCAATAGACTCATGCAGGGCAACTGCGGCGTAATGAGTGAAATTCTGTAATTCGGTATAACCTCGTCTCCAAAAAAAAAAAAAAACAGAAAAAAGATTCAACGAATACCCTGCACGTCGGATAGTAATCACGCGATTTCTACTTGTCCCTATGAAAAATTTTCTGTGAGGCTATTTTCAAGAACGTTGTTATCAAAAAGATGTGAAGCTATTGAACCCGTGCATTGCAATTAGCAAAACCATTGCATACATTTCATGAGAGAATTAATTACTAAATATCGTGAAAATTTCATACAATATCAGAAATAAATGGAGATAGATATTATTGTGCGAGTGCTAATAATAGTAAACCGACGTTCATTTATATAAATTTATTACAACAAACAAACCGACTAAAAACTCTTCTTCAACCAAATTCAAATTTACCATCGCTTACTGTTATTGAACCTATCTTTCATTGTCTCTCAACAATCAAATACCTCTCACGTAACTTTTAGCGGAATTCGGAGTCAGAAAGACTGTATGTTGTGCATTCCTATAAACATTACGCTTTTTTCGCATTCCCGCCTGTTAAATTTCAGATGTATAGAAATGGGGAAAGAATTCGTTTTATTTTGTAATCGCTATCTATCACGTATACATTTTGTCGCAATACAGAGCAGTAAACTGAAAAATGAAAAAAACAGCGTACAGTTGTTACAAATATAAACTGAACAAGAAACTATTCAACACACGGATATCATTTTTATTTTCGTGTCATCAACAAAACAAGGAACGCACGTTCAAATAAAAAAAAGAGGTCTATTGATTCGTTCTGCAGAAGTTCTCTCTGAGGATAGAGGGAAATGCAAAGACGACCGAGACGAATAAGAAACAAGCTTTGATTTGCAAGTATGTATATCGTTTAAATGCAACTGCCAATGAAAGACGGCATACTTTGGTCGGTGATGAAGCTAGAACGAGCATTCTCCCTTTGAAAGTTGCATCTCATTTTGGTACAAAAGCAAACATAATCAAGCCACTTTCGCTCGAGCTTTGCGAGCCACAATAAATGATACGAGATCATATTTATCACGAGATATGAAGGATTCAGACGACGAGATACCCTACTCAGTCTCTCGAGTCTTCATTCCCCGACGTTACGTAAGTAACATCTAGATCCACTAGCTTCAACTTAAGTATTTATCCTGGCATGTACCGGGGCACGGAGTCGCAATGCCAATTTTCAAAACGGCTTCTTCATTAACTGTACCCGTTTATTGTCGTAGCTATATGCACCGGGACTTTCGTGGAAACTAATCAAAAGCGGCCTATTTTCTATCAAAGAACTCGATGAAAATGTTACTTGCACCTTCAGCGGCGCGTTCTTTCGTTTTACGCTGTTTCCCTGTTCTTGGACAGACTTACTATAACGTTTATTTTCCGTGACGCAATGAAATATTAAAATTGCAGACTACTAAAAGCAAAGACCTCATACGTGGATGTGAATTTTATTCGAAATCTTGCTCCTGGTTACAAGTGTGTAAAAAAAGCAAAGGGTTATTCATTTAAATAACGTCAATTGTAATGCTTTGAAGTTTGTGAACGAAAAGTCACGTGTCAAATTTTATTTGTATTTATTTAATCCTTATTATGTTTCGACAAGAAATGTTAAGGGCTGGAAAACAGTTTCATCGAAATTATTCTACATTTTGCAAACCGACCGTGGCTGCAAGTATATTAGTTTCCACTTGTCGATCGAGTGATTGCACCGTTGACAGAAATAAGACACAATGCGAGAAAAAAAGAATGAACCCATCAGTTGCTTTACAGGGATAATCCCAATAGGACTTGACGGCCCAATAATCTTTCAAAGCTTAAAAAATTATTGCCCCAAGGAGTACGATCAGTGTGACAGGTAGGTTCGAGCTACATACGTGATTGCTTTACCTTCTACACGTTATCAGAACGGACAGTATAGATTAGCGGAATCGCTTAGTCGATGCTCCGCTTGTATTAGCAGATGCGGTTTGGCACGATTACCTCCCTTAGTTCACCCCTATAACTTCCACCCCTTCTCAGTTAGACTTCACTATCGGAATGGCTTAAAAGCAGAAACTGCAAAAGTTCCTTAATGGGAGGTAAAATGGTTGCTATCGATTTGTTAACATCGAATCACTGCGAATCAATGACACATGCTCTTAAGTTATACAATTAATCGCCGTTTTCCGATTGGAAATTGCGGAAATTGGGAAAAGCTGCATATATAGGTATATGTAATTAAAATGAAACGTTTTTTGAACAAACATTTCTTCTGCCTCGGATTCGTTCTGCTGATGGTTTTTAAAATGAAAGTTTTATTTAAATGATTTTTATGCAATCGATGTGCAAATTTTTATTCTTCAATTATGCTCAAATCTGTTGGACTATGCATTGAACACTTTTAAGAGAACGATAATAAATCGAGACATTAAAGACCTGAGCGAATTTGGACTTTTATAAATATTTACAAAGACGTAAACTCGTATTACTCCAGTCTTGCCAAAGCTATGTAATTATCTATTCAACGTTTCCAATTCCAATTGAATATTTTTTATGAAATTTGTAGCTTTCGTTTACGTATCAATATTTAATATATTGTATTTCCGTAATCTAATTGTGCCCACCTTTCAGTAGTGCTAATAAAATTTTGAGCTTTGTGCAAATTTGGTATGCTTGCAATGAACGCTTCAATATACATGTGTACAACAAGATTATCTTAGCCTGTATATCCTTCCCGTTCTTATACTATCAGTGCTATCAAAGTTTGCAAGCAGAATGCATGAAACTTCGTAAACGGAGAGCAAAACAACAGCTGTAAAAGTTTGAACTTTCACGGATTCCGGATTATCACTGCAAAGTGATTTTCCGAACGTGAATTTCAAACACTCCGTTTTCAATGATATTTGACAAACTTTTCCGTAGCGTTGTCAAGTGTCCACCGTATTCAGATATTTTTCCAGAAACTCCAAGTTCATATAACAGGAGCAACTTGAGACAAAGTTTTGAAATCTGATTTTGGGGAACAATATTTAAGTCACGAATATTTAAAAGTTCCAAACAATTGTTAAGCATTTATTTCTGATAAGATCTTTTACTTATCACAGGATATGACAGTGCAGAATGCATCAGGCCCTAAATGTTATGTTAGAAATGAATTATTTATAAATTTGTAGTGTTATGGAATGTCACGGTTTCATCTATACATATAATTATAAAAACGTAAAAGCTTCAGGTGTTGAAATAATTCCTTAGAATTTAACAATAAAACAATCAAATTAATACGTAAAATAAATTATACGAAAATCAATCACTTTATATATTATTATCAAGTTTTATATCTCCTATCAGGGGAATATCTCCGTAATAAGTATAATATATTACTTTAGTCTGCAAACAAGTTTTATGATCGCACGATTTATAACGGGTGAAGAATTAGTAAAAATACAGTCAATAACGGTTTCATATAAATCAGAAACTGTTTCCGTGAAGTTTTCCAGCAAACAATTGCACTATCTCCGAAAGTACGGTACAGTCGACGTTAAAATTTCAAAATCAATTAACGCAAAAGTAAAACAAGGGAGTAAACGCAAGCGTGAATACAGAAACTTCTTAGAATCTCCCGAACGATATAATAGAATCGTTCAACGTCTTAAATTCAAGGAACACAAATCACTTTATCGCGAAGCAAAAGAAAAACAAAGTAAAAATATTTATTCACGCAAATATAAGGGGAGATTTAACTCGAAGTGTATAAACATTTTTTCTAAAAGTTGAAAATTTATCGCTAAGTCTTTGCACACCGTGGGCTTCTCACGAAATTTCATCGACAAATTTATGCTCATCTTATTTTATCGCGCATAGAATATCACTTTATCCTGTATGCATTTTTCACCGGAAACAATGCTTTAGTTCAGCAATTTCTCACGACGATACATCGTTTAACGTTTGTAAACTCGTGCCTTAAGTTCCCGTGGAAAGTTCATAAAGGATTCGCGTTTGGATAGATTGCACGCCAGATATCGTACAAGTTTACACTGTTTGAATATAGCATCGACTATTGTACAGATTATTCTGGTCAATGATTGATGAGGCAGGTCGAATCAATTCCTTAATTCCGTGAAATTATTACACCGTATTCCTGTCAAAATTAATTGTATTATAAACTGTAAAAGAACATACAAGTTCCTATGAATGATGCATATTTATCATTGAACAATTATAACCGAGATCGGACAAATGCCATTAACGAAATACCAGAAATTCAATACCTCTTGTTACCTTTAAATAAAGCAAAAACGTAGTTCACTTCATGCTAATGACATTTGAGAATAATTTGTTCAATTCGATCTAATACGAAACTTCGTTCGCATCTAATGTCATATCATTTCGATCTATTTGTCATATTTATTTCATAATGTATATCTTTCATAGCAAGTGTTATGTAATTACAATACAATATTTCCCAGAACAATACAAATCAGCCAACGAATTATAATTATAATACATAAACCTATCACTATCAATTCAAGTTCAAAAAAGAACGGTACACTTCGAGTTCACGTTTTCCCGATTACAAGAAAAGTATTTATTTATGACATTATGCAATTGCTTGTCATTCGTTGCGATTTTAACCACGTGTCAAGCTAAAGTTGTATACCTTCATACCTGTTTGTGCCGTCTCTAATCTTCTCGATTAATGTCGATAAAGTTACAATACTGGCTGTGGCATGTATATAAACCCGCGAACCTGAAGCGTCAATACCAGCGGCACATATTTTATACCGGCCGTGCAAGTATCCGAGTTTCAAGTATAAATTATTCTCTCGTTCACTGAGCACGTGCTGAAATCACTCGACGTGGCTCTGCTTATCGTTGGGAATGAATTACACGTTGTTTGTTCTATTTTCCTCCCGGTATGTGTCATTATTGGAAATATTTATCTTCTGAATGCGGAATGTCGATAATCGTATTATCGCGTATTATTCATTGCCTCCCACGTTTCGTAGCGTTACAATAACGTAATCAAATAACGTTACACGCTCGTCTCTTGGACATTTATGTTTCGATATTTGCATCATTTGGCGTGGGCAGCATTTAAAAAATGAAATAAGAAGGGTCGCGAAGAAATTTATTTAATATCACACGTAGCTCGATTAATTAATATTATGAGGTTGAGTTACTTTTTTCTCACAATGACAGACAAGGATTGCTGTACGTTTCGAATATACAACGGGGTGAAGTTTATTTCACGCATAATCGGGTTTTCGTAAGGGCTGCGGTCCCTTTTATTAGAATATATTTAATCACGCGAATCGATATATTATGGAAATTCGTCAGTGCATGTCAAATAATTGTGGATAATAGCGGAGACAAAGATTTTGGTAAAACTCTTGCAGATATCAGTTCTCAAGTGCAGACTTGAATTGAAGCGTAAAATAATTCTGATCGAGAAAAACCATTCAACTTTTTTAGGTAAATTTTTTAGCTGATTTAGGTGAAAAGCTCACAATCATGGTTTGGCAATGAAAGGAATCAAATAATAATAGTGGATCAGGAAAATTTGGAAATATTATAAATCTTTCGCCCGCTTCAAGTTATATGTACATGTTCAAATACTCAATACCCATACTTATTAACCGTATCTGTTAATAAACTGTATACAGCGAATCCCACATAAAACTATTGAAATTATCGATTGCAATATTTGCGTGGAAAATGTTCGCGGAAATTCTGTTGAATAACGACGGAAATATTAAGTAACCGTGCAAATCGGAAGCAGTTCGCTTTCAGCTGCGGTATAATTAATTCGGCCACCTGGAAAAAGAACGATACGATAAACAGAAACGTGCCTGAAGCGTTGATAAGAATGATTAATTCGGGTTTCCCGTCCACTTTGCATTATTCTATCAGAAACCGAATCACTGACTCCGAAGGATCAATAATGATGAATCTCGATGCTATTTCGACACGTCATTAGTTGTAATGCATATATCGAGTACGATCACAGTTTCATGCATCACGATATACCCGTTTGTATTTCGGGCCGTTTTAATTTCCCAAAATGAAAGCGGAATGGAGGTGCGCCAGGTGAAAGCCAAATCGTAAACAACGCGAGTTAAATATTTGAAACGTTCTCCACTTACAAAAAGAGAAGGACGGAGAATAATGCAAGGAATTTAATTAGCGATATAAACTTTGCGAATAAAAAATACGCAGGTATCTACAGATTCACTGTTTGGTCAAAGTTGAACGCTTCAAATGAAAGCAAATTCGTCTATGCTTCTCTCTGTTCATCCGGAACGTTAAAGGTCAGATCGGTTTAAACGTTTGCTTCCGCTGTATTATTTCATCCACTGGAATATCTCGAATAATTCGAAGATGTTTTTTTAATTAATTAACGTCGCAACATTGCAGTGCATTTTACGATAGCTTTATTATTAACGTTATTCGTTATCCGGCTGTACTGAAATAGTGGCTGACTCTTCGTATGCCTACCTATATATTTAATAAATTAATAAAAATGATAAAACGATGTCAATCAATATTTATATTAACCCTCCTCATATTCAAACCAGTTTTCTTTATTTTTCGTAGATGTTTCACTCGATTGTATTGCAATGTAATTGCATTTTCGTGAATGAAAAAGGGGTAAAGGAAAAACGACAATAATATTTTCAAATGAAGCGAAATTATTACACAAAAATCTGCTCTTATATAGCTTAAATGTTAAGCAATTTCTTTAAAGAATTCGTTTTCAAGAGTGCCAACAGCAATATTAAATTACTCCGTTCTCTAACCACGGCCTCTTTGAAGGATTTGTAAGATTCAATACGTAGAAACGTGTTTCTCCCATATACCTCCGACCTTTTATTCCACGTAATTGAAAACGGACTCACAAAATCATTGAACACTCTAAATTCGTATTTTCAGAAATGAAAAAAATCTTTTGGCTCGTGTTGCATATTTGACGCCACCCTATACGAAATCAGGTTTTCGATGTTTTCTGCGCTTTAAATGCTAAGAGAATTACGCGCCAGTGGCCGCGTACATTCGGTCTAAAACGTGTTAGATTAAAAACGACGGCTTGCTTAACTTTAATATAGGCGCATATTTCAAACTTTCTGTCCTATGAATAATTCTGCTCCGTCATAAAAATTCGTTGATGTTAATAAAATAGGCTCGGCGTTCAAAAATTTCGTTAAAGGCGTTACTTTCAATGTGTCTCGGAAAAGTACAGAAATGGTATTTTTCCTGATGCACATATACAATTAGCCACTAACTAAGCTGCCTCTGAAAACTTGTCACATAATACATGAAACGTCTGTCGTATGGCGCACGTATGGTGTCGCATGATGCATGGCCTCCCTTTATAGCTATTAAAATCGTATGAAATTTCAGGTGAAACATCTTCGCCACCTTCTGCCACGAGGCATACCTTTACACTAAATGCCAAACTGTATTTACTATATTTACAATGCTTTGTGATATGTATAATAATATTATACAACTAATATTGTAATGTGGCGCATGTGTATAATTATAATTTTTCAAATAGCTTTGAACGCTTTTGCGGTAAATGGTAGTTTTAATATTGCACTTAAAAGCTTTTTACAAATATTAGAGTGTCGCTACCATAATATTAGATATAATGCTCCTAAATGTAATGCACGTTAAATTACAGTTCAACTAATATAATCATAATAATAACATCGTTCTCGAAAATAATATTGTTTCATTTAAGAAATCGCGTCAAAGTTCTAAACGTAGAATACTGTGGACATGTAACTTCGTTCTTGATATTGAGGGAGAAAAGTTGATTGACCTGATATTTTCAGGCAAGAAATGCAGCAGACTATTAATAATATCTACCAATTAGTACCTGTAGCTGTAAATATTACACCGCCTCCGCATTCTCCTCTTTATTCCAAGTTTATATTATTCAATGAGAGCTTTATTAGAGCTTTATGGCTTTGCGATAAGCTTTACGGTTCATGATGAAATAAAATAAACCAGTATAAAAAAATTGTAAGTGAACCAACTTAACAGCCGGTCTAGGTGACTGTCATATTTGAAAGTAGGAAGCAGACGAGGCGAAAAAAACTCTGTTGCATAAAGTCGCTAAGCACTGATTTTCAGAAGACTCATCTTGGCGGAAATTATACACCGAAGCGGAAACTAAAAAAGGTAGGGACAATGAGGGCCACAGAAATGAAGTAAAATCAATGTTAAAACCGGTAGAAAGTAAAGAAAACGATGTTCAAATTATTTAACAATGGTCCTGACAAACGTAACTGAAAGAAAGTTTAACCTTTTAATTAAAAACAGGCACGGAAAATAATTGAATGTAGCAAACTTCGTCATATCTTACGAAGAAATAAGAGCAATGTCCTCAGTAGTCTGTACAGGTAAGAAATTTGACAAAATTTTACTTAATAAACAGATTTTATCGACCTTAATTTTTCCAAACGCAATCACTTTTCTGCAACATTTACATTTCTCTTCCCTGCCCTTATTTTATGCTATATTTACTTATCCTCGCATTGTACCCTTCTACTTCGTTTTAATAACATTCATTTCGTATGTACAGTTTACTCGATACGAAATGTTAAATATTATTTAACGCAACGGGAAGAGAAAGTGAAAATAAAAAGCGACACAATTCTTTGGATTTTAATAGCAAGGGGTATTATTATTGTATTTGGCAGCAAATCGGACTAAACGAAATGGCAAACCTCGACAATGCATTTATTCTGTAAGATGTAACCGATAAAGCAATAAAATCCCGGCGTACCAGCCATTGTGCTCCAAATTATACACTACAGATGAAGAGGGGTTTCTAAGAGTCGTTTAAACACAATACCCGGCTCACTCTTCTCCCAACGAGCAAAGAAGTGAACGTTTATTAACAAATTGTGTTAAATAGTATTCAGATGAATGCTTGCTAAACACTAACATGTATAAAATTTACGTTATGCAACGTTATTTAATTGAACTGAACTGTTACATCAAAATTATAGATAAATATGATTTCTATTCCTGCCAATATTTAAATGCTCCATTCAAACACATTCAAACCGACAAACGAAAATTGCACCTTTCCTCGTAAAAACATTTCATTCTAGATCAAGCTGTAGCGGTAACCAAGTAGCACATCTATTATTATCTGTCCACTATACATAATGTACGGATCCCTTTTACCGTGAAGTTAAAACAACGCAACGCCCAAGCCGATACGACATCGTAAGTATATTTAACTTTCTCGCCGATTTAAAGTACGAGCACATTGTAGCAGGCAAAAATTGATAGGAGAGACCCAGGTTTGACAGCGAATCGCGTTACAGAATTCGATCGCGTGCACAGCAGTCCCTTAGCCTGGGATCGATATCACTGCTGGTTACTACGAACTTGCGGATATTCAAATCTTACGGGGCCATAGCTCGTATTATCCTCGCGAAATTGCAATCAGGCCAGTGAGTCCAAGTGCATAATTCATGTACAAGTAAATGTCGTATTAGTTATGATTTGCACCTCTGCGACAACGAAACATGTATACGAGCAAGAAAACTGCCAGCGAATACATTAGGCGACGGGAGTGTGTTAATAGGTGCACCGTAGAGCATATTAGTAGGTTAAAAATCTGAATGCAGGATGCAAGGGGGATTATAAACGTTGAATAATTAATCGGTTATATGTTAGGGTTAATGTTTATTCGTACTAATAACGTGAAATACGTATTACGATAATATTTAACACTTCAACGTGTAAAGGGGAAAAATAAGAACGAGAAATGAAAGGTAACATGCGGATGAGTAGAAAACCATTCGGCAACATAATCGGAAAGTATGAATGGAAATTTGAGTTGTTAAGAGTAAATGTTATTGGAAAAATACGGCCTATATATAATATTCTATGTGTTGAAAAATCGGTGATTGCTTTTTTATTAAGTAAAGTGAAAGGTAGAAAGGTAATTTTGCAACAAAAATTTACACGCGATGTATTAGTTGTTGAACCTTTCATAATTACGCGGCAACAAGCACGCATTAGTTATTTGTTTTGTTTCTTCTACTTCTTCTTTTTTCTTTTTTTTCATTCGCCAAGTCGACGCCAAGTTGACGATGTTATGTTCAATACATTACATTAATTATATTGCACATCAGAATGTTCATTTTAGATTAATTTAAGAGTGTATTCTAATAAGTGGTACATAATAAATTATATTTTCATCATTAGTGGCTTATACAATACTGTTCCCGTTTTAGATTAACAGACGAAGTTCGGCAACTGGAATATTCAGCAAAACTTTTTTTTAAACTTTGCACAGACATAGTTAATATATTATGCTAACAACGAAACTATTTTTGCTTCCTGTTGAAAAACGGTTCTGGGGTTGAAAACACCGTTCCAAAGAAATCTTGACTTTTCATATTATCGTGAATAACTAAGAAACTGTTTAAAAGATACAGGCAAAAGTTGACTTAAAGGTTGGATGGCTTTTCATACTCTATGATACGGATGTGAGAAATTCAAAAAAATTATTTTTTTCAAAATAAAAGTCGAACTTCCCTCGCAAGAAATATATTCTCATAAATATTCAACCCTCTGTTGTTAATCAAATGACACCCCTTCTTCCTTACACAATTCGTACCAGCCAAATGAATTTAAATCTGCTTTAAGGTAAATACAAGTAAACTGAGACAGCACCCTGAATCACGAATGAACTAAACGCGTTAATGCAATTTCTTCATCGATTATTGTAATGAAATTATAACTGCTGCATTTCTAAACTATGACCAGACGTTAATGGACGTTTTTTTCTTCAACCGAGTGCAAGTCATGAAGCTAATACGAACTCCAAGTGGTTTCGAATGAGTACAAATGCGCACAATACACAGTTTACAAGTCATCATTGCGAATAATTGCCCGGTTGGGAATTGCCACTTTGAAACTTTCCAACCTAACAGAATTCTCGTAATAGTCGATGATAGGCGTGGATGGGGATAAACTTAAAGACACAGAACACTGCTCTTGTACTAGAAACTATCGGTGCAGTTTGCAATCGATTGCAAGCTTGAAATCGTGCAAAGAATACCGATGCCGCCGTGGAAAGGAAATCTTGATAAATTGCTTTACAAGCTGAACTTTCTTTAAATCAGTTTCCTCGGCATCATGAGCAAAACAATTTCATCGGAGTTAATGCTTCCACGTTGGTAGAAATGGGCATAAACCCGTACCAACCATTTATTTTACACTGTACGTATACGTATGTATTTATGAATCTGGTACTTGCACATAAAAGCTTCGAAATACTGGATAAAAAATATATAGAGTACGATTAACCTGTAAACAATGTATGATACAGTGGAAAGTGGGAAAAAATATTTTGAAAATATGAAATATTATGCTTTATCGTATTTACTTTATTGTATTTATTTGCAACTTTTAAAAAGGAATAAAGTATAAAAATGGTATTTACGCGAAATGGGTCGACCAGTTGCAAAATATTTTTCTCCAAGTCTTCGTGTTCCATACGGTCAACATTGTTTAATTAATTTTTGAGCGTCAAGCTAACGAACCGTCGCGATAACTCACTTTGGAAAATAGAATGATACAAATAGTATCGTAGTAATATTGATTGCAAGCGGCTCCAGGAAAAAATAACTGTGTCTGTAAAAATGCTTTAATATTTTATTAATAGCAACAGTGTAACAATATTTGGTAAAGTATGTACTATCAAATATGCGTTCTCGAGTTCTACTTGTACAATTTATTTGCATTCTACCATACGCACAAATATTTGATTATACCAATTTATATAATTATTTATATATGTAACTAATCATTTGCTAGTGAGGAAGAAGGGTATAAACCTCGCATTGGCAAACCAATTGAATCATGAACGCTGCGACGAAATTAATGATCAAATGCGACATAAAAACGAACAAAAAACTAAATTTATTCAAGGATTTCAAAGGACACGTGTACAATGTCGCAGAATGTGTCACGGTTGCATTCTCCGCCAATGAAACTGGAGGAAGGTCAGCATAGCGAAGTCGCGTCTTTGCGTCTTTGCACGCCATGAAATCAAAAGGAACGGACGACGGGGAATAAAATCGAATGGAACGACGAGGTTAAAGACAAGCGAGCTAAAATGGGGGAGGGAAAACGAATGACAAAGTGAAAGCAAGAGAGAAAGAACGGATAGAACAAAAAAAAAGGTAAAGAAAGGGCAAAAGAAAAGAAGGGAGAGCGTTTCCTCGTCACCCCTAGAATTCAATCACACCGTGTTTACAGCTCAGTACACTTAATCCTCTTTATTGGATTCAAAGCGTTTGCCGGTACACCGTATCTCAGAATTTGATCAATTTTATGGGCAAAGGATTTCGATGATACTTGCGGACCGACCGTCTGTCTATTGACCTTCAATGAAACTGTACCGTCGTCCAGGTGGCGTTATTAACTGCAGCCCTTGCTCGTTGACCTACCACTTATGCACTTCTTTAAGTCGACAAAGGGCGAGCCCTCTAAATGCCTGCAGGCTGTCATTTTTGACATCGGAATCTATCAAGTATTCCTCACTAACACAGAGCAATCCTGATATGCCAATGATCGAAGCCGATTCAATTTTAATATAAGCTAGCCGAGATTGGAAAAATATTCGACGCGTATTTTTGTCGATATTATCATTATTAATCGGTGGATGAGACTAGAGGGTGAAACTTGCTGGAAAAGTTAAAAATAGCATATTATTTTCATCTAATATATTGAATATTCTGGAAAATAAAGGTACTAAATCGTGCTAGAAGTATTGTATAGTGTCTTCCGGTTGAAACGATGTGGTAATATTAAAATTTCGACAAGGTCGGTGGTAATTAATTATTAGTTGAACATTCGACTATGGTATTACGAATGTATGTTCAACATGTTCAACCAGAGTATCGAATTTACATTAAGAAGAACGATGTTTTAATTATGTTAGATATGAGCGTATAATTGATTGAAACCATTTGTGGCAATTTTATCCTATATATATATATATTTCCTAAAATTTCACTCCTTGCTTTCTCGCGGTCCCGCTGAGATGCCGAATGAAATTAATTCGTAACGAAGTATTTGTAACCGGCGCCACGTATTAATTGTTTAAACGGCAAATGTTTGGCCGAATGTTTCTCGAGTGCAATTATTTAATTAAACCGGGCGTAGGTTAAGGGCCCACTTTAAGAAGCATGAAAACCAGAGACCGTAAGCAGTGAAAAGAAATATTTATTTTAAGACGTTTCATTCACTCATCCTTTTAATTCCGACGAAACTACGATTTTATTCAACGCAAAACAACTTGACGAACTGAAATGATTGCTTTCTCCCCGGGTCTGCTTTAAAACGTGTAATCCTATACCGTATTCCGTTGCGTTGCAATAAGCCGCGTTTCTAGTAATTACGGGAGAATATTTTATCACGATATATTTAGAAGAGCCAAGCCAGTAGAATAACTGCCGTCACATTTTCCGTCCGGTGTATTATTTTGTCCGGCACAGCAGCGCAAAAATATTCGAAACTTTCGCGCCGCGTTTCGAAACTTCGACTTATTATAATGCACAAAATACTTTCGAGCCCGGGAAATCGAGGCACAGGTGAATATTTCACGTGACTCCGAATTCCCATCGAGAACACGCTCTATAATTTCACACTGTCGCTAGTCTGGTCGCCGTTAATTATTTAACGTGATAAATTTTCGGTGTCGGAATAATTTATTAAGAAAACATTTATCATGCATACGGTCCCCGACGTTTTCCAGTTTTCTCCGTTCGTTGCATTTTGTTTCGTCTCGACTACACGAAACGATACCCAAATGAGTAGTAAATTTAAACGTGACAGCCCGGGACGTTTTCTCCCGCTGAAATTTTGTTACGTGCCCGAGCCACGAAACCGGCAAAATGTTAATGCAAAATGGTCAAGTTTTTACACCGGCACGTCTCATCGTAAAAGGAGCGACCTGCAAAACTACGAATGCCAAAGGTGAGGAAGGGTCGTGTGTTGAATTAAGAAAACGGATTCGTGCCGGATAATTTGTGGAAAATTCTGCATCATTCCTCAAATTTCCAATCCGCTTTTAAACATTTACTCCGTTAATGTTAATTAAGGCCTCGGGGCAAATTCAATCATTCTTCGGTATTTTCTACTTTGAAACTGATATGCGAGGGTAATTTGAAAAGTTCGCGGCCTCGTCCAGGCATAGTGATGATATTTAAAGTTCCGCTAACCTTACTTAAAGCGGCACCAATTTTATTCGTACAATTAATGCGTCAAGTTCATCTGTCGCGTTGTTTGTTCAACATATTAATTCAAACAGAACTGTGTCGCTACCTGCGGTCGAACGAATAACGTTCGAGCACCGTGCCGTAATTAAGTTTTTCGTTAAAAAAGGCTCAGCACCTGTGAAACAGTTTCAATGAAATAAAGAATGCTTTGAGCGATGCTGTACCGTCGTATACGAAAGTAAAAAAGAAGCAGTTCAATCTATAACGTTGCCGTCAGGGCTTGTGAGATAATCCGTGCAGTGGACGTCCACAAGGTGCAACGACGGAAGAAATCGGGAACAAGGTGCGCAGTATTGTTATGCAGGGCCATCGATTGAAAGTACCTATCTGGAATTGCTAAATACGTGGATGACTCAAATGAACGAGCAAGCTATATATCTTGAACAAAAAGGCAAATGTGAAAAGGTTGTCGGCGAGATGGGGTGGGCCACGTTCGTTGATTGAGGCTCAATAACGTATTCGAATGCAAATTTCCAAGGGCTGTTTGGAGCGTTCTAACAAGAACACCACTGACTTTGTGTGTCGATTTGTGACTACGGACGTAACTTGGGTACACAATCACACTCCGGTGTCGAAACAGCGATCAAAACAATGGAGATAGAGGGATTCCCCGCCGCCCAAGAAAGACAGAACCAGTCTTACGGCTTCAAATTTGGGATACTAAAGTAGTGCATACTGCGAATCGACTACCCTTCTAAAGTCCAAAAGATTGCTCGAGGTATCATTGTTATCTATTAAATCGACTGAATCAAGCAATCCCCGAAAATAGGCCAGGTTTATCAATAAAAAAAGATTATCCTTCGTCGGGACAATGCATACCTAACCCCCCCCCCCTAAAAGCGTAGCAATAATATTGATACATCGTTGAGCGGACGCCAGTTAACTCGTGTTTGCTCTTGCATCAGCTGTTTCATTTTTCGAAACGTTAATATTCGCATTTATTATGTATTTGTGAAATGCGTAGCGGCATTAGATAACTAGACATGATTCATAGGAATGGAGCAAAGATGTCCTCAATAAAAGTTTCACATCATTTATGGCCTGTGTATTTGACTTGTGTACCTTGTAATTATTTAGAAGTTGTTCAACCCTTGAATGCATGTCGGTGCAAAACTGCAGCGTACAGTTCCACACCACCTCAAATTGATCAGTATGTGCTCAATGCATGCCGTTGTAGAATTATTATGTTCACAGTAACGTGATATTTTATCGAGTGGTAACACCTTTTTCTCTTTCGCGAATGTCAAATGTCACTTTCGCTTTGACATAGGGAGGACTCCTGGAAATTTGTTGGACGTCAGAAATGCAGTTTTGATTTGCTGTGTAATAAACTGATTTTGTAATATAAGTATGTACAATAACGTAATATTTCTAGGTAATAACTCATCTTTTTTTCGGTACAGATATTAGTTTGGAGAAATTGTTTTAGGTTTCGTTGGAAATTTCGTTTATTTTGGTGTTGCACATCTGCAACAGGTAGCTCTTTTTTGAATGAAAAGCCATTAAAAGATTGTGAAAATTTGTTTTCTCCATTTTTCCTTGCATTAACATGAACAGGTCTACCAAATATATTTTTTTGCACGAAAAAAAATTAATCATGCATATAAGGGTCAGCAGCACAATGCGTAAAACGTAAAGAAGTGTAATTTGTTGTATTACAGACCGTTTCCAACGAAACTATACTATTTACAATATACATGTAATAAATAATACATTTATAATTGGTTCCCCGTCTGATTATTGATTCTGTTAATTATACATACCAGCCACTTGTTCTCTGCTCAAATGTAGCAGTGGCGGCATCTAAAATGAGCCAATTCGAATTTCAATTCTAGAGGAAAGTTTGTCTGTCAAATATATATATTTGTACAGTAATTTGTACAGTAATTTTTATCAACCTTATCATTGAACACAACGAAATTCCTTGCTCTAATATCGTGCATCAAGTTATTAACGCAATACAGAGAACGTTTAGTTACCTCAAATATACTATTTTAAACATTTATTTCACTGCACTGCGTGTCACTTAATAATGATATCTCTCTTCAAACGTTTGACTCCCTGCTGTCCTCGTACAGCAGTGTCAATATAAATCAGCTGACGCAAATTAACTTTCGCTTAAGCGCCGCAATGTTTTCCACTTTCTAATCAGAGCGAGCCAACCAACGAAATCCCAGATTTTCCAGGGAGATTCAACTTCAAACCGTGTAACCACCGACGCTTCGCCATAGATCGAATAATTAATTCACTCACAATCGGTAATTGTAACGGGCCATGTGTTGCGTCTGCGTAATAAATGTGCTCGGTCAAACACCGATCCCGAGCAAACAAATTGGTTTTCCGACCTCGCTTCAAGCCCATCGACATCGAGTAATTTTCAATCATACCGAACGAATCGACGGTACCCGTTCAACGTTATCAGAAAATCACGAAAATTTATTATCTACCGCGGTACCTCCTGCCTCCGTCGTCCCCCTCCCCCAATAATCACGACCATTTCACGTTTCGCCTCGTTTTAAAAAGAATGATCTATACGAGCTTGGTAAAAGCGTCAACCGGTTAATCATTTAATCCACGAGCAGATTTGCCGTGTTCACGAGTTCAATGGATTGTTCAGTGTGAAACATAACATTCGACGATAGAAGCACCGGCTTTTTCCGGTTCTGCTCTTCACAGGCTCGATTGAATTAACGCACCGCGTGTGAAGTAAAAGAGGAAGCGGGCAATGCGCCGCGAATTGTTCACGAAATGGCGAAGAAAGGGTAGAAAAGGGTTGGAAAATTAATGAGAGTTTCCGGCACGAACCGTTCATGACCGTTTCACGCGCTTCGAGAGAAACTTTCCTTCTGATTTCTAATTAATCCGAGACTTTGGCAGTGGGCAAGTTAAACATCGCGTTGCCGTAAATATGCAGTCGCGGCTACGCCACGGGGATAAATAAGATGGCGAATTTGAAGGTAAATGAAAAACGGGAATACACGATGATTCCGCGTGAAATTCCGCTAATTGAGGCGTGATAATTTCGACAGCATAAACCGATCTTCCGTCGTTTGAATTTTCGTCAAGCTTCGATGCCTAATGGGGGGTCGATTACTTATTTAAGGATAGTGAAACTGGCAGCAATATTTAATCGGCGATAAAACTTTCAAGTTATCGCACAGCTGCATCGTTATATATTGAAAAAAGATGTACATATATTTATCCGAGACGTTACTCAACCCTTTTGACCTTAATTTATTTTAGCGATTGGAGAATCGTGGGTGATTGCGCTAATGGTGGAAATGGAATGGTACAACTGCAGAATACTTGGTCAGATTATCGCAAACATTCGAATAAGATTTATGAAATATAAATGCCAGGAACGCGGATCCATAGTTCCACAGATACGTGAAGGGTTGGAAGCGAAACAGATATTCTCGATGCAACCTTCGCGGTGTACATATATCGCAGAACTAATTACGATCCAATAAATTAGGCAATTTTCTACTCGTATTACGTCTGACGAGGACGAGTTTACAAAATTTCGTTCGCAAAAATTTCGCTCCGCATGCGCCACGATCAATCGCGTTATTCCATAAACAATCGATCAACGGTGCGTTAACCGGCGCGCTGCGTTCCCGTTGAAAAAACAGAATTCTTCTCTGGCCGAAAAATATAAAATTTCGTTCACGAAAATGAAGATAAAAAACGTTTCGATGGGAAAATTCGAACAAAAGATATTCAATTTTCCCGCCGTATCTCTCTTCTCTCTCTCTCTCTCTCTCTCTCTCTCTCTCTCTCTCTCTCTCTCTCTCTCTGTCTCTCTGCCGCGGAGCTAAACTGCACTCGCGCGAGCAACAGTTTCCATATTTACACTGGTGTAAAAAGCAAATGAGCTTACGCATCGAAATGCGACGCGGAACGGATAAAGAGGATATCGACAAGACGAAGGAAAATGTTGCCGTAACGAGTTTCTTCGCGTTGTTGCGTTGCTTGTTATATTTTCTCGAGATCTCGCGGTAACGCGATGCGTTAGAAATCATCGTTGCGGCATTATGCCGCCGCGTGTTTTCGCATTTCGTTGGACAAAATTGACCACCGGGGTTCGCGCAACACGGCAATATTTCTGAAATCGTGTCACCGGCGTATGCGGTGTAACGCATCCGTCAAGCTCCGCGCAGCGAATCAACGTTCGTTACAACGAACGTCGTAAAACTAGTAAAAATTTCGAGCGAACACGACCTTTTGGTTTATACGACTTTCAGAGCCGCGTCGACAAGAAGCGAGATCGTTGATAACGTAAAATAAAAACCAGTCGCCAATTCCCTTTATCACTTTCATACTCCTGTTGCTTCCAATCTCCGCGTATCCGCATTCGTTACGTTCTAATTCACCGTTTCATATTATTCCCTTCAGATCTTTCAAACGCGTCTGTTTGCGCGGTTAATAGCTTTTTAAAACGACCGGCGATGAAACGAACACAAAAAGCTGCAGTAGACTGCGGTTTCTGGAATCGTTATTAAACATGGGACTCACGGATCCATGAATTCTAACGAATGTACTTGTTGTACGCTTGTCGAACGTTCGCGTTGCGGGAGAAAGGGAAAACGAATTCACGCCAAAATATGAATAACAGCGTGTTGCCGTAGAAGTGGCCGGTCAATTAAATTTTGACACGTATCGGTGTCATTGCGAATGAACGCAACGGGGGAAAGGGAAAGAGTGTGCGCCTCGATTGCTCGGCCAGATTAAGATTCAATTTTCTAGATAATCGAGAAATACCATCGGCCATCAAGATTGGAATGGACTCTCCCTTTTCTCCCTCTGCCCTTTTCTTTTCAACGGGTGAAAAATTGGAGTGCAATTTTGAGACCCGGAAAGGTGGACACGAGGAAACGAATTTATGAATGAATTTCTTTTCCCTTTTTTCACACCGCTCTGATCCCAGCTATTTGCCAAGCAATTTCTATTCACCGCTCGGATCTCGCGATAATGTTCAGTTGGTTCGGATCAACGGCCGCGAAAGAAATTACTGTAAACCATATTAATCCATTAAGCGTCGATTGAAATCAACTGGCACTCGCGACGAATGAAATTTCATATAAAGGAACGCAAGAAACTGAAGGCACGCTTGAATCGTGTACGATAGCCAAGTAATGACACGCTTCGAAAAGAATCGCTTGACATTTGAAGGAAAAGAAGATTGCACATAATAATTACGCTGGTCTTAGTGTTGGTCGCATATAGGTACGTTGCACTGTACATGACTTCCAAGCCGAACAATTCTCGTTTTCAACATCCAAGAAGGTCGACGCAAGAAATATCGGAGGAAAATAGACTAAGCATCAACGAATTTCACATTGGCAAGAACACATGCATACAATTACTGATTCCCTGACTATTAATTTTCACGAAATATCGTAACACGCCAGAGTTTCACGATCGACAACTGTGACTTTGTTTTTGACACAAAGCAACGTACCCACTCGGTGCTCCAAGGGAATTTTACGCGACCTCCTCGCACTTTACCTTCACACCTATCGTCCGCGATAACGTCAGTAACGCAGGAAAACAACGCACCTGTAAACTATTATCGCCACAAAGCGGAGGAAAGCGCGGAATCAATTTCCTAATTTTCCAACGCGTGCATATCAAATCGTCATCGCCGCCGGCGAAATTAACAAAAACATTGGACAGTTCAATAAGTTCGTGCCATTCATTCTGAGCCGAGAACATTATTTTTATCAAATGTATTTTACAATAATTAATGGATATCATGGTCAACTAGGCGACTAGCTGGATAAAGGATTAGAAGATTAATTTTTGTTCAATTATTCAGCCGAGTTTCCGAACGATCCTCGTCGAAACAGAAGACAGGTCTGGACCACGGAACGGAGATTACCATTTACGAATCGCAAAAATCATTTCTAGGATGCTCTCACAGACGCGCGATTTTCACCATAGACAGCAGAAATATTGAATTCCTCCTGGATGGGTTTCGAACCGCGATCAAGTTCGCCAAGTAAAATCCGCCGGAGTATCCTGTTTCTATTAACTCGATATTCCACAGTTTTCAAATCGAAATTTCTCTACTGGATACTAACGGAACGCGAAACAGTTCGCAGCAGTTTTCTAAAGGGGAGCAGAAAAGCTGCAAAACCCTGCACAATGAACATATCCGGCAGGCACATTGGAAAAATCAAAAGTGAATAACAAGGCGAATAAAAATAGTAATAAAACAGTGTCATTTATTCTGTACTCACCGACAAATTCCGGACGTACGCCAACTAACAAAGTAGTCACTACCAGAAGAGGCACCTGTCGTTTACTCGTGCACATACCACGTTTCTCACACATGATTCACTAAGCGCGGAACACACGCAACGAACGTAACGCTTGTCGCGTCCAGACTGGAGTTCCGAGTTCGTGGGATTCTCTGTATATCCTAGGCGCACGAGGACCCCCCTCCCTCGTTACGTTTCAGACCGAGTTGAGCAAGGGTGGTCTCCCCGATACGGAGCGCCCTGTTCATCCCCACTTGGCAGCGGCGTTTTATCCCCTTCCGACAATGCGCCCGAAGAGACTGCTGTCAATCGACTCGCGTCGTACATGTATACCCGTCACATTTGCGAATCACGCGTTTCTAATTGTCCCCGGTCGCACGCCGACGACATCGTACATGAATAAGTATCAGGTCGATCGGAAAGTTCGGTCGTGAGTTTCCGCCGGCGCGTGTGTAACTTTATTTTTATATATTTCTTTTTTTTGAGGATTTTTCACGAACGACCGACAGTTTTGGGAGAAGCGTACGGAATTATTCGGGGTGGCTTTTGGCGAAGATATGGAATTTGTCGATAAAGCTTGACTGATCGAGTGGTAATTATTATAATGTCCCTGAGATTTTTTTTTTATCGAGATATATTTAGAATCTGTAAATGATACTTATTGTTTCATTTTATTATTTGGGGCGATGCCTTGTGGCTACTCCGATTGGTCAAATGTGGTATACGAAAGGAGAGTTTAATGTTGCTGGAAAACTGATTTGTCGTTGAGAGTTTGGTCGATAAAAAGGTGTGTCTAGTGGAAAACAGGCGAAATCAGTTTTACATTCGGTGGGGATTTACAGATATATTTTAGCAATTGTTCCTCCAAAGATACGCAACTAAAAACTTCTTGCAACGTTAAGTGTAATTTTTGCAATTCTGTTTTGTACCAATGGTTAAGCGACAATTTATGTCTATTATTTATACTCTCTGTTAAAGTAATGTACTTACAGACAAAGTTATCGTTGAATTTAGTGCACGTAGAATTTGTGTCACTGTATGTGTAAGACGATTAAAGAAACACGTCAATCTCAACGAGAGGAGTGTCAGAAATATGCATACTCGTAATAGAAGTTACTTGAGGACAATTCCGGAAATCTTCGTGAAATATAAGGGCAATTTAGAGCTAAATATACATATAAGGATCTAACATTAGATCGCTTCAATAGTGTGAATGGAAGGTATGATATCGTTGATAAGTTTGAGGTATGAATTTACGTAACTACGTTTGAGAATTTTGAAACGCCTTCAAAAGACAGATATGCCAAGTTTTATTACTAAAGTTTAATAAGTAATAAAGAAGTGTTTGAGTGAACTGTCAAAATTCATTCTCTGTTATATTTATTTTCACGTGTTATTACTTTGACGAATAGTGCGATCTAATACGCGTTGCATTCACTTCATTTATCTCCATGTATCATTCGTTCAATGAATGCCACTTGAAAATATTATACGATCAATAGAACAAAAAATATGACCCAGATTGCGAAATTCTACATGCAGACATTCATCGGTGCATCGAACTATAGCTTTACAAAGTAAACCATGTGTCATGTATAAAATAATACCGCGATACGTACTCGCAAATACATCCCAGCCGTAGAAGTATTAATAATTAGGAATTATATTTTCGCAAATCAAATTTTCGTCCAGCTAATAACTTTCTACTTTTTCCTATTTCCATTTCCACTTCAATCGCACTGCGTAACAGTTTCGATTTTTATTTGAATATATCCAGCAATTTCGATCCACGTTTCGAAAAGGAATTTCAGGTCAGGCATAAAATATTGAAATTTGACTCGTATAGAGCAATTAAATAGAAAGTACGAATTGCTTGACCTCATTACTTAATACTTGATCCCTTCCGACGTACCCAAGCACCGATGGAGAGAATCCTGGCAATGAGCCCGTTCACTACATGGTTGTAACTAACCACGCATACAGAGATTTACTTTCAGATTATTCTCTGATACACAAAGATGTATATACTTATTTGGCATCTGTGTTACGATTAATAAAGTGATATTCTATTTATATTCTGGGGGTATCAATTTAATATCATAATTGAAAAAGAACATCCCCTTCGGTAAAATACTTTTAAAGGAACAACTTGTAACAACAAGACAGCAAAACACTGTCAATTGAATTAAGAACTGACACATTTCAAATAATGTTGAGATCATCAAAACGCAGAAAAGTGGATTTATTTGCGTGTATTAAATTGGGGACAAAATTTTTCTTCTCAAGATGTTATCATACAATAATTTGGATACTCAAGTTTCGCTGATTCAATATCGGTAAATCACCAGGTGCCTGTAACTATTGATAAAAACAATGCGACAGTCCCAAACGATAGCTTCCAGGAGAAGAAACCTAATGTAACCAAAGACCACTATGTACTCCACTTAAAAACACATTTCCAAAGCAGAAAAGATATCAACAAAATCTCCTGTCCTAACGCAGTTAACAAACCCGATCATTCAAGCAAACAGTCACGCCAATTAAAATCATATTACTAAGGAAAGCAAATGAAAAATCAATCGTCATTAACCCACTTCCCATGTTCCCTTATTACACGTATACAATTTCATCCAGAATTTGTCTCTTCTTTTCTGTTTCATTGTAGAACCAAGTAATATTCGTTGTAGAATGGAATAACGTGAACCGTCCAAGGCTTAGTAACCTGGATTTCTGCGGAACGTAATTGAAATTAAAGAACGCCGACCCTCGTGTTGAAATCATTGTAATGGAAAGTATGAACTGCTAATCCTCGCTAACGACGATGCATCTCCCTTTGACGTGGCAGCATTACGATCAAGGGGTGTTCTACTCACGTTCACAGCTTCGCTCTACCACGCATTCGCCACAGTGTCATCTTGTATCCAGGTTCGATATATTTACTTGCTATTCCCATTATGACCGGAGAAATCGGGTAATAGGTGATAAGTTCGCGTACAAATACAATTCTAATCCCCGTGACATCGAGTTGACGCTGGTGAGAGGTTGACTCGATAAAGTTCACTTCCTTATCCGGTGTAACGCCAACGCAAACGACATCGCCCCCCTTTGTCAACACCCTTGAACGCGGCGGAGCCACGATCCTATATTTAAACATGATTTTCTAATTCACGCTCACCGTGAAAGTACATATAATATTTGAAGTACGACTGGGGATATTTTAGAGATGATGCATTTCACCCGGTTGTTCTAATTCTCATTTCTTTGTAAAGTACTGGACTTTTGGGGAATGAAAAGGGAGTTGAAAAATGTGTCCCCTTTTAGAATGTTATTGCGATTACAGTTGACAAGGATCTTCATTGTTTATTAGTTTGGGTTTAGAGTATTGTATTTTCTTTTTTTCATTTGTGATAGTTATTGTTTAGCTGCCGTGGGGCTGTGCGATGTTGCTATTGAAAATAATTGTGCCAGACATTTATATGTTAGTATGAATTATATCGAATTAAAATTGATTTACGTATGTGAAACGAATTAGTACATTTTTAGATATTTAGTCTATTCTTGAAGTTGGTGTTAACGTTGTTCGAAAACTTTGCTAATTGTAATACTGAGCAGATTGATTACTTTCGAATTTTTTAACGAACCAATATTAATATGCAGTATGAACCGCTGATAGAAATTTCTCTTACTAGAAACGTTGCGTTAATATTATCATAATTGCTGCGTATTTGAACAAAATGAACCGCACAACAAAATAGTGGAAAGAAAACTAATATAACAGTAGTAATTTTGCATATAGAATTGCTTTCATTTCAAATTTCTGTTTAATAGTTAATTAAGTTCGAACGATTAAAACTTTGTCACAGAGGTTTAAATCACTTAGCATTAACTGCTCATTGCATTAGGAAAAGACGGGAGCTCGTATGAAATAAGTGCGAAACGTTTACTTTCTTGCGCCGAATTCCTGCAATCCGTTTCTCTTGAATATGCTACACTGCTACACATATCAATGAAGAGATCGTTGTCAATTGTCACATGTCGCATGCAATTGTGGTTAACCACGCACGTTCCACGGTTTGTCGGTGATTAGCTTCAACCAAGTTAGGTGAGAATTTAACTTCTGCGAAGGCGAAGAAGATATCCCCTTGACATGCAATCGCAACTGTTTCTCTTCATTATAGCAAATGTCTACTAGAGATAATAAAATGTCCATATAAGAATCCACTAAATTTCAGGATTATCCTTATTCCACGTCAAAGATACAAATCAAACATGAATACGGTACACCTTTTTAATTAACTAAAACAAACGGTTTCCTCGCAATCTCTGTTTTCCTCATTTCTCATTTAACTTTTCATCGATCTTTCACAAACATTTTTTTACAGTAAATTCGCTTTGGGATGTTTAAATAAAACATGTATATGCCGGTGTGATACTTGAAGACATTTTTCATTGCTCTAGAATAATATAATAATAATAATATAAGTTGTATAAAACCGTTTGCTTTAGTTAATAGAAATAAATAAAAATATTACGAAATACGTAACAATAATCCATTCACTTGTATGATATTTTGCACATCATACATAAAAATTTCTCTAAAATATACATCTTACGGAATCGTCGCAGTTGTACGTATTAAAAGCCCCCCCGTGACTTGATACTCTGGGTAAAGGTTTATCGCGGAAAATTGGAGTGCCTACGGAATAATTGGTCGATTAGAAACGATCCAAATTCTTGATAAAAGAGCCGAACGATAGGGCCACGCGATAAGGATCGTTCAGAAGTCATGGCGTGCCACTCAGATTCACTGCACGGAAGTGAAAGAACTCACGAAACTACAACAGATCTAATGATTTCGATATCACAACCATATTGCTTCTCGTGTTTTCATTAATTTAAGAACTTAGCGAAAAAATGATCGCCCTCGGACTACACCAGTGTGCAATGAAAGTATGAAAGTAGTGGGTACTCGTATATGCAACATGATAATCTTGTATAAGCACATTTCGCGAGAATAAACCGAGCGTCTTAATAAAATCAAATATCAAACGTGATCTCATTATTCTTATATTTTAGTTGGAAAAAATAACGCTTGTGTATGGTCGCGTACCTGTGTCCATTGTATTTTCTAAGACGAATGTCTCTGAATGGTTTCTCAAATTAAATTAACAAACATGCGTTAATCATAATAATAACTGCATTAAAGATGTATCACCTCCTTTCATGCACATCTTCATTCATTGTCAAAAATAGTAGACGACGTATAACAAATAAAATATTAGCATGCGAAATCGGAAGACAGGTGAAAATATAATTGAATATTATTAACCCTATTATTATTTCTGTTGGAACCCAATTATTCCACGTTATTTTCCACATCTATTTATATATGTTATATTGTTTCTTACTTGATAAAAGAAACCTCGCCTAAGACATTTATCCAGCATGGATCAAACATTAATGACTTTACAAGACACCCTTATTGATGATTTATTACGTCGTAAAGGGGATATTATGAAATTGTTCCCTTCCATTGCTTCAAGACGAACCTCACTGTACCCATTATGCGATCATCGAACGACGTCAAAGCGATCGCATTTTGCTTCTTCGCACGTTATTATGAGTACGGATTTTGCTATTGACTGTGTCTCATCTCTTCATAAGTCATCCGCTACGTTCACAGTCCGGGGCAATATTATAGGTACCTGTTACCGTCACAATAAGGAAACTTTGAACATAAAAATATTCGACAAACCAGAAGTTAAAGCATGAAATCAGACTGAATCTGAAAATATTAACTAAAATGGAATTATTACGGTATACGTCAAAGCACTCTTCGTTTTATTCTACCATAACAAAATTATTATTAGCAGCTTAAGGTATTTACCATAACTTTTTGACGAATACAGAAAGATGTTGTAAATAATGAAACGAAGAATTATGGGAGCTGTTGTAATGGACCACAGAGTCAGATTGAAAAGTAACAGTCGAACAGCGAAGGCTGTACAAATGAAATTAAAATAGCGTGAAAGCCGGGAGAAATTCATAATTTTCCTTATAACGTACGTTTAAAAGCATTGAGTTGCCACAGAGCTTCTGCACAGATATGAAATAATAAAACCCTTGGAAACAATTGGACAGTACTTTCATTTTTAATAAAACACTTCTGTATCGGAAATATGACCAAAACGAATAATAGACGGCAATTTTACTTGAATATAACAGTAGTATAATTCTGAACAATTTTGACAAGTGAGAAACCGATTGATCATAAAATTCCTACAAATTATTATATGCCTCGTAAAACATTAATACCAAATATTATTAACTTTCCAACACTTTTATTAGATTCAAACACGCCCCGTTATGACAACGCAACCGATACAATGCAATAATACTACCATCACGATTTCACCTTAACCGTTTCCAAACCGCAAAACGTTGAGAAATCAATCTTAAATGATATTAATAGGTGCGAGTAATGTACTAACGGTGTCATTAAACATAATGCTATTCCCTATCCGGTGATCTATCGTTTCCTCGAAAAGTTCTTTCCACAATTATGATCAACCCGGTAGAAACGGAAGTTGCCAACGCTAGGAGGCCGTGCAAATGCACGCAATAGCTAGGTTCCGGTACGATACTTTCCTTCGTATGCTTTCTACCGTTTGCCGGTGTAACTCTCGTGCTACGAGCCGCTATGTCAATCAGTCCCCTTTCTAAGCCAGAGTTATTTGGTTCATGGAAAACGAACATTAACGTTGTACCCTTAGAGCTTACCATGGCAATTGGCAATCACGATTCCTTCAGATCGTTGCGTCTTTATTGCCTCTGATTGCATAACCACGCAACGGGAGAAGGAGTTGAGGAGAATAAAAATAAAAAAAAAAAAGTAATGTCGAACATTAACTTTACTGATGGCTCTATACCGCGCCAGTTGCCATTTAAGAACACCAGTTCTCATCGGATTATGCTTATTAACAGCGCGACTCACGCGTTAAAATAACAAGCTTCCCCGGGAAAATTATTTTAAATCTCGCACGCGGATATTCACGGGCCATTCGCTATTATTAAATTAATATACCATCATGTTAGAAGAATCGTTATTTCGTTATGCAAATAGAAGCATAACGTATTAATTTCCTCAGCTTTTCACATTCGTATAATAATTCAATCTCGGGAAATACTGGATCATTTCATGAGTCTGTGCGTGTTTTGCAAAAATGTTTCGTAACGTTTTGTTTAACGAATTTACGGAGAGCAGTTGATGGGCCCCTCGCAATAATTAATAATTAGCAAAATGCATGTGACGCACAGTAACGTATTTCGGGGAGACTATAAACACGTGAATGCTGCGCCAGCTACGACCACCATGAACAAACTATTAATATAATTATTGACGAACGAGTTGAACCAGTATTTGTTGCCAGTATTTGTTTATTCGCAAATATGCATGCGAAAGAACATGCGGCGTACTTTTTAACTCGAAGCCTGTTGAACTGTTCGAACTGGGCGAAAAGTAAGTGCCAAAACAATCCGGATAAAAATCGAAGAAAAACGATTGGCAAGAAGACAAACTACGTTAACGATTAGGCTCGCACTTTTTCACGCAAAGGCCGTCCGAAAGCGACAACATTGCAGCATTCACGCGTGTAAAACGTTCGAAAACTGGATGCCCAACAACCCGACGCTAAGTCTCCGTTCGAAAAGGAAAGCAGCGCTGACTTCGCGGCGATAAATTACCACGGCATAGCTAAGCAGCCTTTATTTGATGTGTCCCAGCGAACGAAACAGAGCGGAAACGTGCGACGGAACCATACGTTCAAGCGTTCATTACCTTCATTCGTTTGCAACCCTTACCAACCTTTACCGACCCCGCCGCGGAGGAAGAAGGGTGGACTGATGACAGCGGAGACAAAGGTGTTATCAAGACAATGAAGGGGAAAAACGGTTGAGTGATCATTCGGCATCAGTCAGAAACGATTCCGTGCCGCGGAGTTTCCACGCGTTCTCAGTTAGTCGGCGGGCGGCAAGCCAGACAGATGGCGGCTCAACCCTTTAAAAGGGGGACGCGAAAATACGTCGTGCGCACGGTGGGAGTAAGAACAAGCGAAGCCAGGCAAGTTTAGTTCACCTGGCCGCGTTTGCTCGCAATCCTTCCGAGTAACGCCAACATCGGAGATGTCACCCCTTCATCTGCCCTCCAACCGCTTAACTTGTTTTCCCTTCTCTTTCTCTCCTCGCCCGTCCCCGTGTCCATAACGCGACGAAAACGACCGTCGGGTAATCGAATCGATAACGATCGCCGGTTCCCCAACGACCGCTCGGAACCTACGGAATTACAATTTCGTAACGCCGACGCGAGTGGAAACGGCACGTTTTAATGTTCCTCCGTCGGCGTCGCGACGACCTCGCGCGGCCACGCCAGCACGAGTGTTACTGCCTCAGCCTCGACAGACCGGGAAACGGGTCACTCTTTTACCCTCCTATATTTTTACGCGACACTCGTTATAATCGTTCCGGTACCACGCGCAGAAATATTATCCGACGAGTTCTAATTAGTTGTACGCGGTTCAAACGGTAGAAAAGGGATACGGTAATTAGTGTGCTCGTTTCGGCTTGGTCGGCGTCGGTCTGACAGTGACGTGCTATATACACGTATGCAGAAATACATGTACGTCTGCGTGGGCTGCACCTCGATGAATACGATTTCTTTCATGTCGAACCGCGGATGAGTTGATTGGTAGGAATTTTCGGTTTGCTTACAATACGCTGACGCTATGTGAGCGAGTGGTTCGGTGTTTGCGCGAGTAAAGCTCGGAGTTGAAACGCTTCGGTGTAACGTAGGAGGATGGCGAAGGAATCGTGGAACACGTGAATACTTGTTTATTTGTTACATTTATTTGTCCCTGAGAGTATCGAAGAAGAACGTTCCATTTATCGATTGAAGATATTGCAAAAGTCCGCTGGGTAATGCCACCGCGGTACATACAAGAATCTTTACGCAGCACTAAAAATTCAATTTAACGTGACACTAAGTACACCTTGATGTAATAGGTGCCCGTATAGAAAACTGTGCATCAAATAATTCGGTGCTTCGCGCTTTATCACTGTGAAAAACAGGGTACAAGAAGTAAGCGTTGCATCCTAGTATCGTCCTCCCATGTGAGGCTAATACTACTTACACGTTGCAGATGATTATCATAAATCCGCCGTTTCAGCCCGAACATATTTCCACGCGTCACGAAATATATATTTTGCACAATTCTGCGGCAATAAATTCGTAACAAAACGTATTGAAACGGCATGGCAACTGAAAGATTTTCGGTATACGAAAAAACAGTTGCAAATAAAGCAGATTTAACTATATCAAGAATAAATCAGACACTTGCGCCCGATCGATATCCTATACATATATATATATATTTAGCAACCAAAGATCTCGTGTATCCGTTTATTAACTTAACTATAATATTGGATATTAAGCATCGCCCGTGTGTACCGTAAAAGTTGCATTGTACGACAGGTTGAATAATCGAGATAAGCTATTGAAGTGTTCAAACACGGCGCTGTTTACGCTCGTATGAAAAGCGAGGAAGTGAACAGGACGTGTATGTAAATACATAAGCATGCTTGCATGTTCCGCGATACGTTCCAATGCCTCCTTTTTCGTTCCCCCGAACTGCACACGGCGTAGCCGTCTCTATTTCTTGATTTCACAAAGGCACCGATCAGCTATGGAAATTTGTAACTACTACTCGAAGCCAGCCAGTGCAGGCATCCGTGCGATTTAGAAGTACAGTACGGATTTTATTGGATCCCGTTCTGTCTACTTTTATTGGCCCTATATGAAGCGATCGGTGACATACCCTTTGAAGTTATTTACATATTCATAAGTACACTGTACTGTCAATGTACAGCCGTTCGAGCGCGGGTGTATGGGTGCGACGCATGAAACGTACGATCGAGCCGACGTTAATTCGATGTAAATAGTACTTAATCCGAACGCGTTGTGGTTGATGCGTTCAATGAACCCTAGGGGTTAAAAAAGAATTACACATACAGCACAATAGTGCGGAGCGTAAATATAATTAATATTATCGTATCGTGTCGGTTGGTTAAAAAATCAGGATTTTTATGGCACGGGTATATAAATAGTAGATGGTAAGAAATTTTGTGGTCTATGATGTTGAAGAGGATACTCTAAAATTTTAGTGAGACATGCAGGTAACATGGTGTATTATAAAATGATTTTGAGGAACGGATTAAAATACTATAGTTGTTTTCACCTTGCCCCCGATGTTATTATATTATTGTAATCAACTAGAATAATAAAATAGAAATTTCCATTCGCTTTATTCGTTCATTTTATTATTGTTAGATGTCTAAGTTCGGATAAGAAGCTTGGAAATTCAAAATAACGTACGGGATCGTAATTGCTGGCGTCCATTTAACTCGTTTCCCGTTTATTTTAGAAAACGTTTCCAATAGAACAACAAAATAACAACTCGATGGATATCCGTTCAATCCGGCAAACTTTTCCTACCAGGCTATTATAATTCTATGTAAAGAAACTTTTAAAGAAAATGCTTTACCCAGCTAATAGCGCCATTTCTTTCGGGCAAGTCGCAGTCCGACTCAGCTCGTTTTAAACCGGTCTACCTGCGCTGAATTCTAGAAATACCAAAGTTTAATAGCTTTGCATTTCGCCACGTGTCGTCAAAGACTGGCGCACGAGAGCAATTTGATTTGCCACCTTTACGGTCAATTCACTGACAATTCTTTCTTCGCGAAATCAGTTGCAGAGGTAGCCGTTAAGAAGCTAACAAGCTAATAAGATTAGCCCATTGAATTAGAACAATATCTGTCCTAGTTGTGTCAGAGATTTGGCGAAATTACTTTTAGAACGAAAGGTAGCAATTCGAATGGTTCAGGACATACTAAATGAATGAACAGAAAAATTAAAGAACTAAACATCCGATACCAATAATCAAGATTTCTAATCAATTTGAATTAACTGTTCAATCAAACAAATAGTTCTTAATCTTTAAAGTGAAAAAAGGCTTCATTATGAATGATATATCCTCCGTTCCTCCGCGCAACGAAAACAGACACGTACTGCACCCTCGCGTAAGAAATATCAAAGACATCGGTGTCCAAGCGTTTCGCATCAAAATCGAACGATATCAGACAAAAGAAAGAAAGCGGCAACGGCGAAAAGATGTAGCAATATCGATCGAATACTAGAATCTGAGAGCATGGAAAATCAACGAGCACACATCATTAGCCCTTTGACTTGCTAAATAGGTTAATTTGAATGTTTAAATTCGGAGCCCGTTCAACTCAATTTGCGAGGACTCTGCGTCTGTTTAATTCCTTTCCTTCGTGCCACTATCCAGCCCCGTACCTGCATCGACCACTACCAAGCCGGGCCAGCTGGTCTGTTAACTTCCAACACGTTTTGAGCGGCCGACGTACGGAAACGTCCGACGGCCCCTCACACGGATGCTTAAACGGGCCATGTGCTTCCTATATCGTTTAACTAGAGACTGCCACCTGTGCTTTTACACTGTGATCTTGCATTTCGTACCCTATTTCGAATTAACCTTCTAATGAGAAGTTTAAATACTTGCCGCGGGTTACACTACGGTTTGATTAAGGAGGGGCGATTAAATAACAGCTACGTAGCGATTGTATTAATTTCTTCAAGCTTCTCCGGTACGGTGGAATTGTTCTGTCATTCTTGTTTTCCAGTTGTTCTACTGCGACACGATAATTGTGACATCTTGAAAAAAATGTGTTGATTGCATTACTATTCTTTTGCATTGTATAGGACACAACTGATTGTGTAAACGAAATTTTTGGACGCCATGTTGTAAAACAATCATTATTGTGAAGAAGCCGACACCGATGACATTTTGCCAACCGCATTGTAAATACATATGCAGTCAAGCAGGTGATATTCATTGAATACCTGTGCGAGAACCAACAGAATTTGATGAATTCATTCGCTAACAGCAGTTGCTTACTGCTTTATTACCTGTGTGATAAAAATGTGACTCTATGTACAGTGGATAATACTTGGTTACTATTATTTCTTTAAAACATATATATAAATTAGACTTATTGACATATGATAGAAAATACGCCTACCACAAATGTATCACTAAGTAAACTCAGCATGTAAACTTAACACTAGAACTACCGGTAGATTTTGCTACTACAATCTAGATAGCATACGTCAGACAGCCTATGAACACGAAAGTGCTTGAACGGCCATTAAATAGATATATTCTATTCTGTCTTATTGAAGTCATCATAAATTGCTGCAACAATACCGATATGTTAATAATTTGAAAGCAACAAATCTGAAACCATTCATTTTGACTGGCTTGCCAGTTTAGTGTTAATTATACATAGACTAGACATCTCAAATATATACTATAAAAAGAAAAAATATATGTTGAAAGATAAGTTATTGTTATTTCTTCTCCTCACTCACGGTCAGTCGCAATTCCAATTTGTATGTTAAACCAACTAGCGGAGGAGTTAGTCCCTTTTTGCATTTCGAATTTAAAATTATTAAAAATACTATTTTGTGACTCACGAAAAATATAATTCCAACAAAATCGGGCGCATGAGGAACCAAATTGAATATCAATATTATAAGATTTTAAAAACACAAAAAACCTTAAAAACTCTTGCAATTTTTAATAGCAATTGCAGTAAAATTATTTTTAATTATAAAATGTTTTTAATTATAAATATTTTCTTTTCTAACTAAATTTTGTCCGGGATAGCGCGAACGCAGTCCCGACTACCAAAAATTGTACGTCCGAGATATCCACATTAGGGATATTCGCAGAGGTCAGCTCAACCGTGGTGCAATGGAAGAGCCTCGCCCTGGAGGAACCGCCTTCTTGATCACGGTAACCTCTACGCCAGGTAAGTATGCTTTCCTTCCTTCTTTCAGAGTACTTAAGCCCACCGCATACAACTACAACTGCGAGAAATTGGTGCCCCGCAGACACGCTATAGCGGTGACTACTGGAACTAACATCGTTTGATTTGGGTGCCGCGAAATTATAATTTTTTATATTAATAATTAATTGCACCTCCAAAAAATGATTGTCAATACTTGCAAATATAAGATAAAAAATAATTTCTTTGGCTTATCGGTACGTGATAAATATTTGTATACTGCATATGTACATCAGTATCATTAAATCGCTAACGTATATCTTGTAAATTGAAAAATTTAATATTGATATTTCAAATATAAGAATTGACTGCTTAAATTACAAAATGATTGCGGTATTGTATAACTATGCACAAAGCATGTATTATAGTATATATATATATATATATATATATATATATATATATATATATATATAACGCATATATAATGTATTATAGTATATATTTTAAGGGGAAAACTTAACATTATTTATTCAAACGTTGAATCGCCGATATTTAAGGAAATAATGAGTGTCCAATGTGTAAAGTAACTTACTTTTCTTGAATTAACTTAAACCGTATTGTCTGCGATATTATAAATAGCAACATGGACCACAGTATGTATTTTGGATTAACTATACGCACAGTAAAAAATTAAATTATAAATTACCTACAATATTATTATCAAAACTCCTACTCTTTCCATTATTAGATTTCCTACCAATAATGAAAAATTGAAACTAATATTCTGTACAGTTATAATTGTTGCTATAATTACAATCTTTACGCAAATATGCACCGGTTATGAACGAATGAATTCATTCTGCAGACAAGTTAAAGATTAGTTAAACTTCGTCTTATAAATGTAATGTAATTTTTTATAAAACAGTTAGATCATTGGAATATTTGAGTGATAGCTCTAACGTATTATACTTTCTTACAAAAACAAGTTTAAAAGTAAGTAATATTAACGCCCAGTTATTTAAGATACGTATGTGACTAATAATTAAGTACAATAAAAAAAGGTTCTTTAAAATAATTAATAACGTGAACTTTCGAATAAATCGCTGGTGCTAAAAAGTATTGCTGTTAACTTTCTCTCACTGTATGCAGTATAACAGTTTAATGGTTAATGCCAGAACTCCTTGGAATTCCTAATCTGCTTTAATTTAAGTGACTACACATTACGCTGACATAAATACGTGAATTAACAGTTGGAATGTTCATTCCAATGGGGATCATTATTACCCCTACATGTAATACATATCTACGTGCTTAGGCATTATGCAGGTAGTCGTAATATTTAATCGCTTCATACGTATAACAGCCTACGAATAATGGGACATTATTACCCTGTTAAGTATCAGAACTGAGATAGCGATTACTTCAATCGACACATAAAAACTAAGAAAGAAAATGAAGAAATTAAAATTAAAAAAATCAGTTGCGTTACACTGATCTGCGAATATGAACGACAGCATGCAGTAGACAAATAACTATCACGCATGACATATTTGAAACCCATAATGAAACTGGGAAAACTATATGATAATAATACTAATAGTAATATAAGTATGCACAGCACTGCAGATGTATTGAAATCAATCGCAGTCAGAGTAAAACTATTAAAAAATTCGCATTGAGCTCAAACTCGAAAATTATTTTTAATTCATTTAAGTTAACATCAGTTAGCAGTCAAAGCATTGAAAGCAGACTATCAAGCTAAGTAAATGGTTTAAATTCCCGAATACAAATTCAATTAGTTTAAATACCGTTGCTATCCTAAATTGAAAATGCAAGTGCATATACGCATAATCATTTAAAATATTTACACACCTTTGACCGATAAAAACGTAATTGAAGAGAATTTTGACAAGAATGGTTATTTTTTGTTGTGTTGTAACCCCCATTTATATAAAGTCGCCATCGACTGCTATTGGTTTTAGCGACTGCAGTGGTGTTTTGGAACCGGTGGTGAACGATGAGTTTTCAAAACTTATATTTTTAGACTTACAAAAGTTTTAAGTGGAGCCCGAACCACCATAACCAGGGTGTAAAAGCAAGTGTTATCATGGGCGCAGAGGTGCCTAAAAAATTAGGTTCGATGATAAAAAAACCCAGTAACTCCTACCGACCAAGCCCCCCACAGATCTATCTTAATTGTTTCAGGGAAGATTTATGAGAAAATGTTTAATTTTGAAATTTAATTTGTCCGGGATAGCGCGAACGCAGTCCCGACTAACAAAAATTTTACGCCCGAGATATCCACATTAGGGATATTCGCAAGGGTCAGCTCGACCGTAGTGCAATGGAGGAGCCTCACCCTGGAGGAACCGCCTTGATGATCACGGTAACCTCTACGCCAGGTAAGTATGATTTCCGTCACTACTGAACCAAATTTGTGGTATGCATCGAACACTTTTGACTGCGAGAAGCTTCTTCATAGGGTACGCACCCTAACGGTAGGTCTACGAATTACTTGCGACGTGTAATTGTTATATTATTATTCAATTATATATGTGTATACGTAATACAAACTCTTAAAAATTTTGTAGCTTTATTGGTTTCGTAACCAGGATTGCTTGAGCGCACCCATTAAATAAGCAATTGTTGTTACACTCGATAATTGCATCTATATACAGCTACTCACAAAATTCAGCGTACGTGTAATAAGAAATGTATATGTTTTAACATACAAACAATAAAACTTACGCAATGAAAAAGATTGTTCGATAAATGTATACTATAATTGTTAATTCTATAGCTGCTATACAATGTCCGCCATTTCATTGTGGCAATCTTATTGTTGGAATGTTAAAATATATATGAACATTTTGTACTACTGTACGCTCAATTTTGTGAGTAGTTGCATGTTAACATTCTGTTTACATTTGGATGATTCCAGTATTGCAATGCAAAATGGAATTAAAACCAATTTAATTACCCAGTCAACCAAACCCGCAATTGCAGATTCTGCCCAGATTCTATTAGTGCGGTTTGTAAACAGAATGGCTGCAGATTTAATGTAGAACGTGCCCAACAGAATCTGATTGGAGATTGGCAGCAGAAACTGAGCAGAACCTGCACTTTGAGCCATATAAATAGCAATCTAAATTCATTTAAATGGCTCAAGTTGTAGAATCTGCTCGGTTTCTGCGACCAATCTGCTTTCAGATTCTGTTTAGCAGTTTAGCAGGTTCTTTTTGCAGAACCGAAAACAAATGCGGGTGCAGATGGCTACGGATCTTTAGACAGAATCTGTCAGTCCTGTTGCCACTCTGCTGTCAATATGCAGGCAGATGGCTATTAGGGTAATAACTGTAAAATGGAATCGTAAGTGGCGTGATGTTTTTATATTCACGTTCATCCATTGTTACTCTTTCATATTCATATTTATTGAAGGTCGGTTTCATTAATTAAAGATAAAATTAAATAACTAGGTATATTACGTAGGCTTCTAATTGTTAACGTAAGACGAATTCAAGAGTTAATTAATTTATCGATTTCGTGTTTTTGTTTATGTGAATTGTAATAGTAATATGTACCTGCATTTCGATCATAAACGAAATTATTACTCTAATGTAAAATTCATTATCATTGGCATTACCATTATCTAATACGAGTTGAAAAATGGATACTGTTGTAGCCAAAATAGTGTTCAGAACAGTAATTTTAACAAATAGTTTCCAATGTTCGAATATGCTTGGAAGTTCATAAAATTACATCCGATGTATAACAAATTTCGAAGAGTAACATTAAAATGTAGGAATGTACAAAAAGATATTCGTACATCAATTCAGTTGATCTTGTATAATTTTATCTTGAAAATTTTAAAATGTATTTAACAGATATTTGTATCATACTATTAATTCTTTACGTTCATTCATCAATTTTCTATGAACTGATGAAATTATTTAATTATTTTCTTATTAAACAAAAGCAGAATATAAATCAAATAATAATTGCAGACATAGTACAAGCTTCTATATGCTGAAAGAAATATGGTTAGTTCATATAATCTTTTAAATCTTTCCTAAGTCCAATTCGAAGAAAACTACATATAAAAATCTGAAAGGGTTCCAAATGCATTGATCCCTCAGGAAAATTAGAATCAGACCACAAACTAACAACTTTATTTTGCTAACAGCTAGTAAAAATCCACAGTATAACTGAGGCTAATTATGTATATATCAATATCGATATATTAACAAAAATAAAATACCGCGACCATGTGAGCAAGATGAAAAGTATTTTTGCCAAAGGATACACAAATAATCAAACTACCAAGCAGTAATATGTGTATTAGCCATTTATGTAACTAGAATATTTGTGCAGACCAAATAAAGCGACATTCACAAAAAATGATTTATTCCTTCTGGAACTGAATAAAACTAATAACCCGTTCAAACAGTGCGCAAGACGAGTACACACCCACGTGTTAACTTGTGTCGATCAATCCAATCATCCTTTTCTAATTTGATATAAAAGAATATAAAAAGCTAGGGGATGCGATCTCGAAAATAATTTTTAAATTGTCAAAACTCGAATCCGAAAAAATGTTCTCGAGTTCCCAGAGGTTTCGAGAAAAACACATCAACCTAATAAAAACTCATAGGGGAAAGGGGGCACGGCGGGGTGGTGAGGTAAGATGAGTTATTGTACTTAAACGCCAATAGAAAGATGCTAGTTACATGATTATGTTAAAACGGTAATAAGTTAAAACATAGCGAGCCATTATGTTAAAACAGTTAGGTCGTCATCTACAGCGAGTGGGAGAGCACTCATCTTTTGTTTCTGTTGAAGAAACAGTTCGCGTGCTACGTTGATCTTATTTTTTCTGAGAAAGAGATTCGTAATACGTGTATATTTAAGAAAAGTAAGTCTACTATTTTTGTAATATCATAGTCTTCGTTTTATCTACTTTAATTTAAGACATTTAAGATTAAGGAATTTTGTTATTTATGGCAGCAAAAAATCAGCAGAAGAAGACCGCAAATGTTTATATTATCATGGTTCATATCTGCAGTCAACAGAAGGTTGGATTGCATGCCAACTTTGTGGACGTTGGTCTCACAATTCCTGTGCAGGGATTGATGAAAATTCGGAAAAAATACACATTTGTATCAAATACAATAATACTTAGGACAAACCATTTTGCCCCATTTTCGATAACCCGTTTTATGACGCAGTAGGGGCAAGACGGATTTTCTCTGATCTTTTTTAAAACATTAATAACTTAGAAGTCTGATTTTACATCGACCAAAGCAAATGCTAAAAAGATTCCAATGTTACCCTTATAACTGTTTTATAATTCATAAAGACTTGATTACAAAAAGTTACGGTTATTATTTTAATTGCATTTTTCCTTAGCTTCCCCCCTCCATCATAGCCCTCCCCCCCTTTCCCTATAATTTCTCTCCCTTAATAAACAATTCACGAAAACCATCGTAATTCGCATAAATGTTTATTACAAATGTAATTTACTTTTTTCAATAAATTTATCCGGGATAGCGCGAACGCAGTCCCGACTAACAAAAATAATACGTCCGAGATATCCACATTAGGGATATTCGCAAGGGTCAGCTCAGCCGCAGTGCAATGGAAGAGCCTCGCCCTGGAGGAACCGCCTTGATGATCACGGTAACCTCTACGCCAGGTAAGTATGCTTTGCCATCTGTTTCCACCATATTTGTCCTAACTACGTATCACTTTTAAAAGGGAGAAAAGGAATCATTGAAAGCGCAACGTAGCGACGGATTCGAGAACTAAATACCAACCCCTTATATAACCGTTCACCCTTCGAAACATAATCCAGTGGGCATAATAGGGTGCCCTCCAGATACTGTGGCACGAAAAAGTTTCCGTGCACCGTACTTCATTTTCCACATGTACAATATGTGTTAGATCTCGCTGGCTTGAAAAAGTCCTATAAACTCCTTATATATTTTTTAGTAATATATTGCATTATTTAATGTCCACTAGGATATCGCGTATTATGTAAATATTTCGGATGAAATTGAGTATTTTAATCTAACAGCGAATATTATTATTATTATTATTATTAATATTAATATTAATATTAATATTATTATCATCATCGAGTATAGTACAATGGTGAATTAATTCGATTATAGTACTCTTCTTCCGGTAACCCAATATCTATGAAATATCTAAATCGAGCTAATTGCTAATTATTCTATACTAATTATTTTGTCACACCGTGTCTTACTTCTGTTGGAAATTCTTGCCCGGCATCGTGAAATAAGTAGAACATGAGAAAACAATCTTTCAAAATTGTATAATAAACTGTTTAATTTGTACTGTACAGAATCGAAATGACATAAAACACGCGTGAACATTATATTTCGTATATACTAATTTTCATATAGTAGTTGAAAATAACTGTTATATGGAGAATTGTTGAAATCAAACAGACGATACATTTTCATTGTCAATCTCATCGTCATCCATGATTAGAACTTGAAATAACGAACCATCTATGTCGCTCGCTTTAATTCTGCGCGTACATGTTACTACGTCAGATTAAATGGTCAACATATATCAATTATTCAATTACTGATTTATACGTAGTATGTAGTCAGCGGAAAATTATGCTCGAGTTACAATATCGAATATATACATACACATATGCCAATCATTCATAGCGTGAAAGATATGTACATACAACGATGTATATTTATTTTCGATGCGCATAATGCCCATATTTAAATCACTCATACACACCATACATGTGATAATTTTAATCGCAGAATTACCCGCAGATCTATATATGTATTTATAATTGCTGGCAAAAAGTTTGCAAAGACTTTACTAACCTCATTATATCTACGTACGCTCTCTTCCAGATAACACCCGCGGGTATACCACTACAATTGCACCAATTCATAAACAACCCCTTCAGCATTCACCGTCTCGAAGTTTGTAGTAATCTAAAAATCAACGAGAATTCATCGATTTTAAACAGCGAACCCGTGATAACATAGCCCTTGTATACTTACTATTTCTATACGCGTTCACGGTATATATTTTCGTGTTATTCACTTTGACAGCAGAAAGTCGCAGTATCAAACAGCGATTGAAACATAACATATGACAGACGCTCGGGAAGGTGCGATCGTTGAATTCGCGATCACGAGCGCAAATAGTACGATTCCCGTCGCCGTCGCTGTCTTCTTTGTGCAACAATTGCAACGCTGATGGGGTCGCGTTTTCATTTTCCTCCGCTGCGTCATTTCCCGTTTCCTCGTTGCATTGATCACAAGTACAAGGAGGGTCGTTTTCAGGAGGTGTGTACGCGTGCACCGCGATAACTAGAAGTACTAAATGCCGTGCGTTCGTTAAAAATCTGTCGGCTGGCCAGATTTTAAAACAACTTTGTTACTGTTATTATTAATTAGTACGGAAGCGACGAAATATTCGAGAAGTGAACGATACTTCTGCACGTACGTGATAAAAAAAAGAATATCTGAATATGTATCGTGGGTATTTGATAAGCAAACCTACACATTATGATTGCTCTGTGCGACGAATCCATGGCACGAGTTTGAAGAAAAGAGGAACTGGAATTATGGAAAAACGAAGTCACAGAATCGATGAATGAACGAGCTCGCAGACACTGTCAGTTCAAACTGAAACTATCCGATGACTATACGGTGCTGTTCTTCACATACTGCAGTGCCGTGTCATTATTCGAATTTCACGATTGATTGTAGTAAAAATTGAAATCGACATTTAACGTTTTACGCGTATGCAAAGTCCACGTGTTGTGTTATAAGCAAACTTATCGATTAGAACAATGGCACAACAATTCGAATGTCTGGTGTAATGCAGCTTATAGATATTTATAAATTTTTTTATAGGGAATTTCTATAGTGAATATTTCCAATATGTGTGTATATGGAATGTCTACATTGAATATAATAGACAGATGTATTATGTATATGTGGAATCGTACGGTGTAAATATTGAAAGTAATAATTTGAGCACTAAATTTTGAGAAAAAGTGAGACACAGTGCAGGAGGCACGAAATGCGAGTACGTTACTGTTTTTAGTTCGTATCAGGAATATCGACACAGTGACCTTTGGTATCACAGTAGCAAAGAATTCAGTATGCAGTTATCAGTGTTACAGTAACATACATTTAGTCAGCTATGGAAACAGTATCATCGTGGTTTATTAACCTTTTACTCGTCTTCTAGTAGCGCATCTACTATTAATTTCCTTGAATGTTCTATTCTATTTTTAACTCAACAGCAAGCTTTAATTATTTCGACGTGCAAAGTGGCAATACCAGAAATAATTGCAGATAAAATATAGATATTACATTGTGTCCTAAGAAAAGTGTATACTTCAAATAATAATCTGTTTTTCTATTAATACGCTACAGAAATTGTGCAGCAATTTAGGGAAGATAGACATTGATGGCAATTCTTCACATTCAAACTACATTTCCATTAAAACGTGTTTCAAACTTGTTCCATTTTAAACGAGTATATATTGTCATCGTTTTATGCTAATTGTTTGTGACCAACTATGCTAACTGTGACACACCCGTGGATTCAGTAAGACAGAAACAGAAACACTGAACTGTGGGTCTGTTTTTATCTTCTCCGGAAAAAGGAGAAAATAATGTGCGCTAATGCTGGCAGTTTATTTCCATGAATTAACTGGTATATCGTCGGCATAGCGTGCATGCATGTTAAAATAATATTTCCAGGAATAATTTGCCGAAAGCTTTCAGCGACGACACATAGAGAAGTCGGAAGTTATGCTTTCTTATGATAATTAAAGTTTGAAAATATAATAAAACAGTAGGAGAAAGTCGTTGGTGATTTTTTTTTTATATATTGATATTGGATAGGTAGTGAAATATAGATAAACGTGATTATAATGAAATTAAATACTTACAGTATTATTAAGATAATAATTCTCTGAATTACTAATGAATTACAGCTAAAGCAATTTTTCAATGTCGATTGACAGAACTACAGACATTAATTTAATACGAGACACAGGCTATATCAAAAATTGTAACCAATTTAAAATTTTCTTCGCGAAAAATGTTGATAATAAGACAGTCTGATTGTTCCGTTGTGTACTGAAAACGCTATGAGCTTTCCACTAAGATATTCGCAACATTTAATAATTTTTGAAGTATGTTCATAAATTTAGAGTAGCATACGGCGAAACGACGTACTTTGGTTTTCGCCATTATGATTATGACAGTAATAAGGGGTGCTTCGTTTGCGGAGGTAATTCAATAATAACTTCGTACACACCCATGATTATTGTGTGAAATTAAGTTTCCACCTTAGCAGACAACGTCTAGTAATATCGATAAAAGTTGAAAGCTGTTTCGACTCGTGGCTTACCGCTCAAATCTTTCAAGTTTATTGGCATAACAATGGGTATTTCGCGGCAGCTGACAATTGCATAATGTTGTGGCTTATGAACTAATTTACATCTTAATTCCAGCGGCCATTGTTCGGCACTATTATTACTCAAGAGCGCACGGTATCTAGGGTGGCAAACTCCGAAGGGTTGTAAAAACACGGCGTATTTACATTCGTTGAATCGCCATTCTATCGGTAACCAAGAATACCAAAGGCCTATATAATTTATTTCTATTACCGTAGGATGAAACGGGATTACTGATTGTGAGTGGAAAAGAGAGAGAGAGAGAGAGTTCTTCTTTTTCTTTCCTAAAGCAGTTTACAATAGAATTGATTATAAAGCCGACACTCAAAAGGGCTTTGCATGAAAAAGTCGTGTAATATTATTATTGATTGATTTATAGAGAAATCAATAGTAACATATAAATCTTACTAACTAGTACAATTTATTTTTCGTAGCGGTTTAGGGGGATATATGTAACTATTCGCTACATTGTAGAAAAGTATGCGCCACTGTTAATTAATTTCGTCATGTTCAATCTTCTTCTCCGAATATGGAACGCTCAATTGTACACCAATCTCTAAACGAATGGTAAGCGAGGTTGCCATCGAGCGAACGAATATTCCAATTTTCAGATGGCACAGCTCGTCTTTTTCTTTCTCATTCGTTCTTTCTCGCCCGGCACTTGACTCCATTAAGCCGCTTCCAGACCCGCGGTTCAGCCTTTACATTTTCATTTTCAACAAATTCATTATGAAACAGACGATACTAACAGCGATTAGCAGGGACGAAATCGATATGAAATATTTGATAAATATCTGTACAATGACAGCAGTTGCGATCAAACTAGTTGCTTATTAAACTATTCTCTTTTAACGATAATACGACCTTTAATATAACTTTTGGAAGGAATATACAACAAATAATGAATTCGTCTTAATAAAATATTATGCGATGGCTTGCCAAAAGTAGCATGTACTTTGATTTAAGGTGAATGAAGCAATTACTACCCCAATTGGTCTTGATTGTTTTTGCAAAATTCACAATTATTTTAACTAATACGAAGATAACATTGTTTCAACCATTTTGTCTGATCAATTTGTTTATTGTCTCGCGCTTTTTCTTATATAAATTTTCAAACGTTCTATTGATTTTAGCTGCAGTATTTCGGCGTTGTACCAGCCTCAATTATACGATTAACATTCATTTGATCGAATTCATACGGTACCGATTGATATCAATAATAATTTTCGCGAGCCCGTAATGATCGGTGTGAACGCAGCTTTACGTGCAACAGAAACGAAACGTGATTTCAAAAGGGGGTATTGAAGTGATGGATAGTGTGAGGAGCGGTGATGGTAGAAAAGGGTATTGGAGGGTGAAGAGGCCATGGAAAATTGTCAATCAGTACGAACCATCTAGACTTGATTACAACTCCAGCATTGGACTTGCAGTTTGTTTCCATGTTTCAGAGATGACTGGTTGAATTTTTATGCCGAGATAGCGAGCCCCAGATACTCTTATATCAATGATAAATATTTGCGGTTTTAACGTTTGCCGTCTCTTCGGGTTTCTTTTCCTACTTTCGCCATGTCTAATGTTGGTTGTCGACCGTATTTGTTTAGTGTTTGTGAATTTGTCTCGTTATTTGCAATCTATTGTTGAACTCCCGTTTTTAATCATTCATGTATTATAATCATCTAACGATATCGATGCTTTTTTCTCCTACTTTATTTATATCTCGTTATTATGGCCGTGTAAACCATGTTTATTGCATCAATAATTTACTAATGCTACGTCGCCCGATGTATTGTAAATATTTTATAAAGTAACGAAAGCGTACTGTATTTTGATCAACATTTAAGACGATAATGGATTAACAAATATTACAATGTTGGGAAGCTACAATTGCGGATGAGGTAAGGTATTGTATTTACATTTTTAAGCATCGTAATATCGATGTAAGTTCCAACTTTCAAGGTTAACGTGGCATTATTTATATACTTACATCGTAAACAAATTAGGTCCGAGAACAAACCTCTGTAGCAGGTTGCAAGGCAGAAAAGATTCAGGCCAAAGGAAAAGTACTGTATTGCATAAATAAGATTTTGGAAAGAAATGACGAGACACACTGAAAAACAGTTTATTGATGCAAAAAATAATTCATGGACAGAATTGAAAATATGTATATATGTATATAAAACGTTTGGCAGAGTTGAAATTTGAATCTTTATAAAACGAATATTAAACTGATCTGCAAACATAAACATGAATAATTGCCTTCGTAAAGACAAGATATTAAATATATATAAATAACATTGCATTACTATTATAATTGAAATTTTGTATAATAGATGCATGGAACTGAAGGTAAATCAACGGACAAGTTTTTAAATAAATAAGTCCCATAGGAAAACGTATTATTTATAGATGGCACTACTACTTGTAATGAGTTTTATAACATAATAAGTTTTACATAGGTACTGCTATGTAATAAGTTTACAACAAAATCAGACATTTATTCTCCATGCACGGAATAGACTTTAACTAACATGTGTATTAGAATGTATCTGTTCATCCACACACATATGTAAACTATTCTAACTCATAGTTTCATGTCCAATCTACTTCCTATCTCAATTTCCTATTGGTTTATTTCGCTATCTCCATTGGTCTACGTCCAAAACCATTCCAATCAACACACTTCGTATAGTGGAGTTAGAAATAATTGAATACATGTAAACGAAAATTCGAAATAACAATTTATGCTTTGCATGCATATCATGAATCTAATTCGCAGACTTCAAATGATAAATCAAAATAGAAAAATCTAGTAAACCTGAAAATTTTGCGTGTACAAAATAAATAATGATTTTAGTACAAATTAGTAAAAATAAATATTATATGCTTCGAAAGGGACCATATAATAAACTATTCGATATTCTGTTATTAGCTGTATGCACTTTTCAAAATCTCACAGACGCTCCCTATTTTTTGGTTGCGGCTGAATTTCTCCCGGTAACGGATGTTGCAGACAGCATTAAAGCAAATTCAATCGCGTTATGCAACATGCTCGTCGAATTACAGTTAAACAAATTTAACCTCCGGAATTTCGCCAGACGCTCTAGTATGCAACTGTTTGAATGTGCACGAATTACACAGTCGCAGATAAATATTAAACGCGTCATTTTCCATGCGAAGTTACTGCAAATATTATCCTAAATGCATGAAACGCGGGTACCTGGCGGATTTACACTTTATTAATTTCGAAAAGAGGATTTCGCGTATACTTTGGGACACTATACGTAGATGTTCCAATTTCTTATTAAACGATTAATATCCGTGCACTGCGAATAAATATATTCGAAACGTAATATTTTTAGCACACGCTTGTTGTTAATATTAAATTCGCAACCAAATCAAGAAACCATCGTACACAAAACCTTGCACAATACATATTCCCCTTACGATACAATATTTCCTAAAACCTAATTTCCTCTTCACTGCGAAACTTAATGCAGCTGTTACCAAAGCGTATAAAATAAAAGAATGGCTTGCAATGAAAAGAATCAATTGGCAAAAGCATACGCGTCACTTCCAGACACGTGACTGCCTACATTCATCCCCATTTGTCAACCTATTCACCGTCGATCTATTGTCACGCCAATAATAGTATTTAGTTGAACAGTTACCGAATCCGTGTGCCTCTACATACATATATGTGTGTTTCACGAGCCTCGTCACACGTGCTCGTATGATTACGGTGAAGTTAAGAGTTCACACGGCAGGAGACATATGAACGAACCAACGGACACGCGTGTATATACGTATGTGTAAGTGGCAAACACCCTCCATTCACCCCTAAGTGACTCTACGTGTAGTTTCGATTGAGGAGAGTGAAAGTAGACTGGCTCTTCAACGAGCGTGTACGGAAGCTTTGGATGGAGTTAAGAAAATCTCTTTTAAGGGAAGGTCGGACAGAAAAGCGACATGGTCCCCTTTGGATGAGACGAGCTTAAAGTTCACACATTTCCCGACAGGAATTCATTATATTAATGCCCCCACGAGTGATATATTTTCAAATGAATTATCTTTGGAATAATTCGCGCAGTGGGATGTTCGTCCGATGCGTTTGATTAATTTGACAGAAATTGGGAAAGATTATTTTCAAGCGGATTAATGTTCTAATTAGAATGTAATAACACCACAGCTGGATCGACCAAACGTGCATCTGCTGAGATAGTGACAAGACGCGTGTGCCAGGCGTCATAATTGGAATTTTAAATAAATGGAATAAAAATAAAACATTGTTTTTGCTATAGCTGATGTACAGTTTGATCGTTTAAGAAATTTTATTGGAACAATTTGGCTTCACACATTTAAAGTCAATTAAGCGTGCTTACTTGTTTACGTTGCAGTGAATTAACAGTCATTGTAAAGTTTTGACGTGAATGAAATCCGGTCACTACTCACGAGTCAAGTGAATAATTAATCAAGTAGATACAAGTATGTACATATCTATGGTGAACCTCATTTGTCATTTGTGTAACTAAACGTGTAATAGTACTTCACGAAGCCCATTGAACTCTCCTGATTTTGCGTGCATTTCGGAAGCACGTGCTTGTGATCAACGGAAGCAATTCCATTAAGAATTTTCGGATAACAGAATTTATCGGTCAGAATCGCACACGTGCAGTGTGCCAAATAAAAGATTAAGGCACGTGTTCGACATTACGGTACATAAAAGGCAACATACAGTTGGAAATGATTCTATTCATCGACTGTGCATGTGTCCCCTTGATACTTTTATCTGTTCTTCTCCGAGTGATTTGATTCGCTAAGGGGCCTCTCATTGTCGTAATACCAATACAAATTAATACAATAGGTACATACACGAGTAAATTCCTAAAATGATATCTGGTGGACAGGTTTGTTAACAATTGGACAGAATCGAGGCCTATGCTTGTACAAATTTGATTTATAAAATATTCACTTGTCCTTAGTTATTTCATATCAACTCGCCAGTGATATTCTTGTAATTAGAGGAAAAAGAATAAATGAAAGTAAGAAATTCGTTTCTGCGCAGGATCTTAATTAAACTCGCCAAGTATGGATATTAAAACGAATAAATTGGTCGACGTTTACTCCAGTAGAGTGTATCAGATATACTTAATAAGTCAAACAGACAAATGCAAGAAATTTAACTGGTCTCGACGTTAATTGCCCCGCCTGGTCGAAGAAGAGAAAAGAGAGATGACAAAATTTAATTAACTGCTCGCGCAAAGGAGAAGGTAATTTTGTCGCGCTTCTAAGGAATCGGAAAGGAAGTCTGCGAAGAGTGGCGACACAGGACATTTTCCTACGTATACACGACCCAGGAATTGAGTGATTCGGTTCTGCTCTGCCCGGAAATCTGCTATTAAAACAGTATGAACGTAACGCGGCCGGCTGTAACATTAATAGATTGAATTTTCTAATTTTTAAAAGCACTTCCTTTTTAATACGGGCGGCATTGCGAGAAATTCAGGCACATTCTCGTTGAGTTTGAACTAAATTATGGAACGGTGTGCTGATTATATTCAAATAGTAAATTACAGATAATGTCCATATGTTGATTTAGTAAGTGGATTCTACTTAGCAGCATTAATTTTCTCACAATGGACGTCAGCATTTGTTTCATTGGTAGTCGCAATAAATTGCAAAACGAAGAAATATGTTTGTTACGTGGAAAACAACAATACAACAACGTGTGTTATTTGTATAATGAATTTGTTTCTTTTTAACAGTGTTATATATTTTCCAATATTAGAACACTATGTGCAAGGGTTCTAAATGCAACACTATGTGCTTTGTGCTTAATTGAAACGAAATATATAAATACATACTCGTAATGATATTATGTGTGAGTTTGGTTGACTGACTCCTTCGGATGTACCTTTTGACATTCTGTTGCACGGCATATCATATCGTACGTCGTTACACTCGTCTCAACATATGCTATCACAATATGAATACAAAAATACAGAGACCTACTTAAAAAAATTAACTTTACTTTGATATCTCTTCCACCACTTTATCTAGCGAAAAGATATTTACCGGACATTAGATCGCCCATTACACCAAACAATCATTGCAAGAACATATTTTTGTTAACTTTAACGTTTGTGAGATTTTCCACCGCTTCCATTTAAACGTAACATCCCGTGCATAGAGAAAAATTGCATATATTTATTAGGTATAAAAATATATGTGTAATGAATAAATAAATAAATAAATCATGCACAAGAGAATCGTTGGACTAACCAAATATAAATAATATTTCCTATTACAACGACGTTTCAGAGATAACGATATACATGTACAGGTTAATTTGAAGGACTAAGATATCACATTATTATAATTCTCTATGTGTATGCGTAGAGATAAGGAGTAATCCTAGTTTGATAAGTAGGAACTCTCGTTCTACCGGGTAATTATGACGAATCTGAATCTTGCAAACTCAACGTTTCACGAGCTGCACTTGAAAGAGGGATATGCAAGAATATCTCGCTAACGTTGAAATGCAATCTTTGCCTTTATGTGCGATACCTTTGCTATAGGTGTTAAATATACCTAAGTATTAGCAAAAAAAGTCTGAATATTTGACTTTCGAAGTGCAGAGAGATGAAAGACTAACTTGCATGGGTGCAATTACATAATTCGATGTAACGAAACCTACAAGACACACATATACCAACATGTTCTTTGTGAAGAATTTTAATACAGATATGCATTTTAATCATAGAAAAGGCCGCGTATAAAAGATATTTTTTTCTCATTTAGTATCTGATCTTATAGTGTTATTCAAATATAAATGTATATACATACGTAGATATCGTATGATATAAAAGAAGGAAACGTCGATTATTTGTATTTATCGTTGAGCTTTTAATTAATTGTAAGCTTCTAAACAACAGTACATTGTTCCGAGCTGTGTAACCATACGATGTACGCATTTACCAGATCATTTAACCCAGTGTTTCAATTTGATCCGCTATTAATCAAAAATTCGTTATGCTTCTCCCTCGTACCCTTTCATCAATCTTTTATACAGGCAAAAAGTACATCGTATTACAGTCTGCTAACGTTGAAAAAAAAGTCTCACCTATCTGGCGCACAGCATACCATGGAAATTTGAAATTAGTATTCAAAGGGCTGATAATATCGTGTTAGCGGACTTTTTCGTATCAGGAAACTTAGAGGGTATTGATTTTACTGGACTTTCACGTAAACTGCGTTGCATATACGACCACCGTTTGATTGGCAAATTAACATCGATTAACTTCTCTAAACTTTTTCTACTACTCATTAACGGTTCTTCAGCGACATCTTTTCCCTTTATGGCATAATACATTAAAAGGCCCCTCATGGTACCTAAAATCTATAACATCGTGAATTTTGTTATCTGATAACTGAAACGATTTCTCGAATTCCTGGCGAAACGGAAGCAAACGTAGGCCAGTTATTTTTTGACGAAATACTTTCGATTCCGTGAAAGATCACTCGACGCACTATTGATACACATTTCTGCGAATACGCGTACAAACACGTTTGCCAATTGGGAAACCTATTTATACAAGGATCTGCACAAAATTTGTCCAAATTTGACAAATTTGACATATCGCCCAATGCAACGAAAAACGCTGATTGATACTTTGCAAAAGGTGGAAGTAAAAAATTTCAAGATAGCTGCGCGTGCACGCACGAGTATTTTGGTGAAACGGATACGGGCAACGTCGCGTTGATGAAATTTTCAAGAATGCGCCGTGACTCGTTGTTTGGACTACAGCATGTTAACCAGGCGACCAGGTCGTTCGTTAAAAGCATTAGAGTATGAAAGCTGCATCGCGAACGAGGACAGGGAACGAAGCGACTAAGAGAGACGAAGCGATGCACGTTGTTGTAACTTTGCTTTCTAGCTCTCAGGACCAGCGCCGGTCCACCAGGTGGTTCATCAGACTAGTCTGCGGCAAACGTGAGGTTACTTCCATCCTCTTTCATCCGTTCGTTTATCCGTACTTTCTCTACACGCCATCAACTCCCTGCCCCCGCGCTCGTCTACAGAGGATCCCACACTTTCCCCCTTCCTGCAACCCCGTCCCGCACACACTTAAAAACGGACAAGGCTGACCCTTGCCCGTTTGCCCAGATAGAGGCGAGAGATCCACTTACACCCATACGAATTTGAGATTCCGTAAATCCGCCAAAAGTTTCACCTACGCCACTGGCTTTCCACTTATCTGGCAAACACACAAGGTCCGAGAGAGCCAACGAGATTATGCAGTTTTCGACAGGATGAATAGAAATTGCGACGTGTCATCGAAAGGAAATCCATGTAAACTTTAGTTTCCTTTTCCCGAGAAGCAACGTTCGGTTATGCATGTACGTATGTACATACCGTGGACGTGGGTCGGCCGGAATATTAGCGGAATGTTCTGCTTCTATGGGACACGTAATGGACATGGCGAACAACGTGTAGCTACTCGGAAGCCGATGAATTTGGTAAATCGGTGACAAGGAAGGTTAGGCAACCCGAAGATTCAGAAACGCGTGAAACATTGCGTACAAGTAAAGTATGTCATTCGTAATGCAGCCCTATTTTCCGTTCGTGCCATATTTCGGTTTTAAGGGATGAAATCAGCCTTTGAAAAAATTTCCGAATGTTCTTCTTCGTGAAATATCTCAAGAACACCGAGAGATATTAAAAAAAAGTATTAACGACACATGCATCGCTTTTTTCATCTACAAAGCTGCCCAAAAATTTTGTTTGAAAAATCCACGGAAAAAAAAATGAAAGGAATCAAGGGTTTCTCAACAAATTTGTTTACGCAGTTTTGTAAACGTAATAAAATAGGGCACGTTTTGTTTATACTTTTTTTAAATATCTGTCAGCGTTCTTGATATATTTCACGAAAAAGAACAATTCGGAATTTTTTAGAATGGCTGATTTCACCCCTTAAAACCGAATTATGGCACGAACGGAAAATAGGGTTGTATTACAGATGACGTATTTTACTTGCATGCAAAATTTCATACGTTTCTGAACCTTCGGGTTGCCTAACCTTCCTTGTGAGTTCGAACCGATACAGGACGGAATGGGAGAAACTCGATAGAGCAATTAATTTGTTGGTGCGGAGCACGTAACTTGTATAATGCAGCGAATCGCATATTGAGAGTGTTTAAACAGTTCTTTCTGTATAACCAGTCATTATTTGTGCTGGCTACTATTTTCCGAATAGAATTATGTTAATTATATTAAGGGAAGTTACCGACTAATTTATGCTGCTCACTTGGGAATTTGCATTTAATATTGTATGAAAATGCTAAAATAAATTAAATTGTTTCACAAACTATACAATTCTTGTGAAAGGTATTAACGTTTATAGCTCGTAATTATTTAAAAAATGCCGTATCTAAAATTAGACTCGCATATACGTACCACAGTTTATTTAATCGTCTAGATCGAAGTTTTCTTAACAATTAAAAATAATATTCATTACAGAAAGCAAAGTATCCTATCATTGGGAAATAATAAGATAGGCGATGAGCCTGACTAAAGTGTCTTAAACTATACGAAAATGTATAATAGACATATTCAATTATTATCAAGGTAATTAACTAAAAAAATATTCCTTTGCTTAAGTGATCAATTTATGGAACTCATTCAATATTAAAGGCAGAAATAATGAAGTTCACGTGGAAAACGTGATAATACTGGTTTTAAAATACCACAAAGAGACTGACAATCAGACTCTTTATCGGGAATCTAATTGTTGACGAAAATAACGAAGTCAGAGTGGGCAACAGGATACAAAAGAAGGGAGAATGCACTATCTCATTCGCTTTTGCGCGCGATATAGCAGCCGGTATACACTTGATTCGACAAAGCAAATCAGACTTCGACACGCGAAGTCGGTATGAAGCATCACGCGAGCCGCGGCCTCCCTCTTGGCTAATCTTTTCCCTGACTTTTCAGCCTTGCCCATGCTTCCTCATGAAATTAGTGTCAAGCTAATTTCGTGGCTGAATTTCGAAAACTTTCCTTTCATCGTGTGTCTCGATACTACCTGCCCAAGCGTTCACGATCAAACACTTGCTCGCCCCCTTTGTTTTTGCTGTAACGCAATTTCCATGAAACGAGAATCGTTCCGCAGCGTAATGTGTACATTATGAAACTTCCTGCAGTGCGATTTTTTTTTGGATATGCCGGGTTTTGTAAAGAGAAACGTGCAAGGGATTGCTATACGCCGAAATATTATTTTTCAATGATATTAAATGTTCATGATATTTATATCTTTTACTGTATTTACTATATACATATCTACATATATTGTATATATCTGATACCGAATGTGTGTATGTAAGTAATTGATATCTTTACTGAACGAGGTAATGTTTTACAATGTATTGGTTTATATAATACCGGAAGAATACGTGCAATGATAACGATACTGAACAGGTAATAATTCAATGTTCTCTTCATGCATTAAGAATGGGGAACACTTTAATTTTGTAATAGAACATCCAGAATTAGATTTTCGGATGGAAAATTATATACAAGTAGGAAAAGCTGGTTTCGTCATAGTCACGGATCTGACTGTGTTATCTAAAATATTTAATTGAACAATCTATTATTATTTGTGCAAATATTATACTCATTTGTCAGAGAAATAATTTATATAAAAAGTGAATATTGATTTAAAACTGTTTAATTCTTTCGTACTAAGCGTGCTGAAATAATGAAATGGAGCAATACCATAATCATTATTATTTATGAAGAATTTCATATATACCACTGCAATGGAATATTGTTATAAGAAAAAGCATGTTAACGAATATCACTATTTGACAATTGTTTTCGTTGCTTTATTATACTATAAATGATACTTTGCTCCTATGCAATTCCAAGTTTAGAAATAATTAATATTTTAAATTATGCTATAACATAATTTTGATTTTACCCGTGTAATTATTTCAATTAGAACGATAACATATTACATTAGTGTGCACCAGAAACGTTGAAAAGTAAATGAAAAGTAGTTGAGGCGGGAACTCATACACACCATTACTTTCCTCTCATAAGAATGAATAATTTCCGTGCAAACTTTGAACATTTGCGTACAGTAATTAGCACCACATTAACACTTTTCGCTGAATAGCAATTATTATTTACAACAAAACGAGTATTTGCTTACAACACTTCGGCGTTAAATTGAATTTGCTCCCATCATATGTAAATGTCATATCGACCGCACGACCGTGCATACGGTGCTGCCAGTTGTAAAATCAAAATATTCCTAAATTGCGAGCAACTTATTTTAAGGTTAATTTAAATTTTCTCACTGTATATTCGTAGGTTCAATGCCCTTAATGCACTATAATAACGTCAATATCAAATGGGCTAAAAAAAACCTGTATTGTAAATTTTACCGACGTATGGTGACATACGGAACAATTATGTGGCGCCATCTCGAGTTTGACGCACCTCTAGCAGCTTTGAAAGCAACTTTCTGGATTGTATCGTTAATTTAAACAATAGCGTTTTTTTGGCTTCTAGTGCGTATTTTTTAATCGGACTGGTCTTAAATTAAAGGTTAAAAATTGTTAACAGTTACTAACAATTAAAAATCGGCAAAAATGCACTCCGGGGCACTGCTCGGCACCAGCTGATTCCATCTGATGTATATTTGCAGTACGCTTGATATGCAAACGTTGTGCAAAATATCAGTGAAGGAAGTATTAAAATAAATGAATTTTACGAAAGCTGTACATAAAAATTCTATTAAACCTCAATCAATGAAAAAATCAAGATTATAATATAAAGTAGAATACACATTGTTTAAGTAAGTACAATGTATTAAAATAAATAATTGGAACGAAAGCTGAAAATAAAAATTCTGTTGCACAGTTTGAAGTAAAAGATAAACATTATAATGCACATTAGCTCATAGTTAGTTTATCATTATCGTATATCATACAACTCATTTTTACTGTTAATAAAAAGGTGAGAGGCAAAAGAGAATAATATATAGACAGAGATTTTGTACTATTAATTATCGTCCACTTGTTATAAGCCCGATTGAAAACCATACTAATTTACGCTATATTAAACACTAATTTACTGCATTACATGCAAAAGTCAATCGCGTATGGTGCTTCGTTATCCTTCAGTTAGGATTTCGTATAAATTACAAAAGAATAGTAATTCACTGCACCCATCATTTTCAATTCGCAACATAAATAACGGAAAAGTCATGGTAGTCGTACCCAGGACTACCATCGAGGCAATCACCTTAGGCTGCGGTTTCAGTGGCTGCATATACAGACGACTATGTAATTCACATCCCTATTATTCATATAAAATGGACGTGGAATTTGCTGATTATTATTATTTTTGCGACAATCGTTCACAAAACGACAAAACGAGGACATTTCATTTTTCCGTTTACGGCGTATAAATATTTTAATACAACTAAACGTTTCGCCTCGACCATGGGACGAAATCTTCCGGGGAAGTTTACACCGCTCGTATATATACATTTTATAAGATACTTTGGCTTTCTGAAGGAAGCTCATATAACAGCTGCGAAATAGCATTCGATCGTTGTTCATGCAATTTCAATCGCATTGTTTTGGACGGAATATATACGTTCTCACCTTATAAACACCCGGCATTGTCTTATGGAAAATGTGACGTTTAATGAGAAGTATTAATAACGAAATGTGCTAGGGCAGGCAGATTTTCTTCTAAAGCGACAACAAATCAAAGAGTAGAGCGGTCGGCTCTATCAAAAAGTAATAAAAGATCGTCGAAAAATTGATATTACTTAAACATTGTGTTTGACTCTGTCATATGATTACATACAAGCAGTAGGCATCAAACACAAAAAATGTTCCTTCCAATTTCCCTTCATTTTGAATCGACAAGTCTGAGGCCTCACTAAATTTACTAATATAGATTTTGAATGTTTATGATTGTTTACTAGTTTACATATATACACTAGTTTCATTTAATAACTCCCACACTATAAAATAGTTGCCAATGGAGAACTGCAAACAAAGATTATCATGAATATAGTACTTCTTTGCAAGCGGACTGTACATATGTATTGTGGTCAAGTATGCTTTATAACGTGTCAATTTTTTTTCATTCACACCAAAATACAAGAATGGAATTATTATCATTGCCGCCTGCAATCGTCAATTTTCCTTGCGCAAACCTTTTCTTCGCGTGCGATCGTAATTTATTGAAAAAAACTCTGCGCAATTACAATAGGGTTGACAATTGCATGAGGTATATAATAATTGGAAGTGTTCGTATAAATAAAAAAATTGGCAGGCTATGGCTGGTATGAAGCGAACCTGGGCACAAAATGTATAGCTCGCTTTAAGAAGCAACCGCTTTATTCGTTAAACAACAGTTCCTATTCGCAAATTTTTGTTATCGTACAAGAATTAATGCTATCACTAATTTGGAATGCAAACTAATTTAATGCAGAAGCTCTATTATCTAAATAACTTAATTCAAATTTGTAGTCATAGGCAACCAATATAAATTCCCTTGTACCAATAACCGGTACTGTCTAATGAACTAACGATAAGAAACATTAGCAAGAAAATTTGCTGGTGACTGAAAATATCGAGATTTTCTTTTAAAGGAACAACATTTGAAACAGTAGAGCAACCGGTTCTATCACAAAATAAAAATAAAACGTCGTAGGTATATAAAAACGAAGAATTGAGGGACTTAAAGGCAGAGTTTGACTCCATCACGCGATGAAATAAAACCACTAGGAAAAGAGATTCCTAATAATTTCTCCCTCCAGGTAATGAGTTTTTGCAGAGTGGCAAATACTATTGTACTTTACTGACATACGTTTTAGGAGTATATGATTATTGGTAATTTGCATGATATTTTTTAATAAAATAATTTGCGGATCTAAACTTCCGTCGTACTAATGAACGGTTCATTAATTTCCATATTATAAAATAGTTGCCAATAGGGGACTGCAGGAAAAGATTAAAACATGCAGAAAAAGATTGAAACATGCGGAAAAAGAGTCAAACATGCAGAAGCATGAGCATAGTGCTTGCTTTCCAGTCGCGCTTTACATATGTATTCTGTTCAAATACGCGTTTGAGCATGTCAATTCCTTTTTAATTCGCACCAAAATACCCGACCTTACCATTATTGTCATTACCATGTGCAATCGGCGGTTTCCTTTGCGCAAATCTTTCTTCACATGCGTGCGTTATGTATCAAAAGCTTGGCGCAATTACAATAGGATTGACTGTTGCAAAACGGATACAATAATTAGCAGTCCATGTGTAAATAAAAAACTTGTCACGTTAGTATGAAGCGAATCTGATTGTGAGCACAAAATGTATAGCTCGTTTTGAGAAGCAAGAACCGTACTCGTGAAGCAGCAGATCCCATTCGCAAATTTTGTCATCGTACAGAAATTAATGCATGGCTCTAATTTTTAGTCTAAACTAATTTAATGTATTTAATAATGAATTTAAACAAATAATTATAGGCACCCAATATAATGAGCTTCAGTAGAGTAGTATTTGCCAACCAACGAAAACTCATTACCCAGAAAAAGTAAAATAGTAGGAACCTCACCTTGTAAATTCATTACATAAGTTACGGAGCTATCATATGGGAAAAATGAACTTACTGAAAAATACATTGTAGGATATAATAGTGAAAACAACTGAAAACTCTTTCCAACAATTATAATTGGGTGCAACATCAAGTTGAATAAATGCAATATCTATTTACATAAATTCCAATAGGTATTTAAACAAAAAATTACAATCATTGCATGACAACAACCGTTGCGATTTGGCAAACTCGAAGTTGCTCAATTCGCTTACTCCGACCACGCACACTGAAGAAGGTAATGACGTGTCGGAATGATACTTGCTATTGAGTTTTTAAACATTTTCATTTAGCAAAATGTGATCATCACGCCAGTCAATTTACGTTTAGTTGTACTAAAATATTTATACACTGTAAACGCAAAAAATCGAATTTCTCCGTTTTAATCTTTCATTTGTTAACAAGCTTGTTAATAAAAGATTGTCCAAGGAATAATAATAATTAGCCAAATGCAGGTCCATTTTATACGGCCTGCAACATACAAATGCAAAATACATAATCGTCCGTATACGCATCCACTGTACCGGTAGCCTTATACAGCTTTAATAGCTGCCTTTGGTGACTCGGGAACCAATTTGAGCACTTCATTGTGGTCGCAACGTTACTGTAAAATCGCGATCATTTATAATCGCGACACTAAATGAAAATATAAGAAAAATATTTCCACTGGAAAAATATCGCGGTACCGAAAACGCTAATTAAAACCCGTGTAGAATAGGTACACGAAAATTATTCTCGCAACACTAAAAGCAAGTACATATCGCAAGTATAATTTAATATAAAAGCTACTCTAATTCAAACCACGATATATTTAATCGCAACTGTAGTTGCAATCGCGATTTGATTTTATTCGCAACTCTCATGCAACCCGCTTTCAACCTTACGCGACGCTAATAAAAATCGCGATTTGCCCAATACGATGATGAGTGCTGAAAACAATAAACTACCACTACAGCATACAAAAGCGAGCATAGTGACAAAATAGTAAGAAAGAATGGCTATCCATCCAAGGGATGCAGAGCCATTCGTAGTTGCCCTCTTGAGCGACAGTTTGTCGGGCCTCTTTGGCTTTTAGCCTCTTCTTTTCTTCGAGCGCAATGCCCGCTGAAACTTAGTCTAGGCTCGAGACTCTATTCGCAAACGAACAAAAGAATAAAATAAAAATCTAAACCGCGCAGCTAAACGGAACACACGCGGACGAATCACGACCAAATACAATCGTAAAAATTGCGATTACAGAAAATCGTAAAGATTACGATTAAAATTGTAATCGATCTTCGCCTACACGCGCAGCCTCGAGCATAACGTCACGTTCGTTTCGAAGCCAAATCGCGACCACGACCGCGAAAAATTCGAGAAATCGATAGGCAAAGCCAGAGGCGAGCGCATTTTCGTTCGCGCCACAGCTTCACCGTCGACTTTTCAAATCAGATTTCCTGAAACAGGTTGAACACGCGAAATAGTGCCTATCCGATCAGAGACTGTGTCAACCTGCCCGGCCCTACCTACTTATATCTAACAGGCACACCAGAAGGTATACTACCTATCCTACCTAGACCTATATTTAAAAAATGGCAAAGCATTCACACAAACACACCTCATTCCACGTTTCTCAATCAAACACTGGGGCGCAAGAGCCTACACTAGAGAGACGTCCCGGGACGCCTCCGACACCCCGAGCTTGGCATACAATCATTCACACTCTAAGGGTACGTACCAATTCCTGAAATCGGCTGACAAAGTCTAGCGACCATTGCGTAAATGTGCGTAAACGTGTATGCTGACGCATAACTTTCGTATAAAATAGTGATTGTTCAAATATATTGTGCATTTTCTTTCAATTAAATACACTTGGTTTGTATAGTACTCTATTCGTTATCATATTTTCATAATTCGTTCATAAGTTCATAATTCAATGTATGTATTTGCAATTGTAAAACGTATTGCTAAATACGTTTATAATTTGTTATCGAATTCTCGAGCCGACGCAATTCCACAGCCTAACCACACACACACAAAATGTGGAAAATACGCCGTGCACGGTACACTAGCAAATGTCAGCCGCCAAATATTGTTAGAAATTTAAAAACTATATGATCATCGTGCCCATTGCCTTTCACTCACCCAAGTAGCACCTGGGCACGTGAGTGAGTTCCTGGCAATGAACACGGAAGGGGTTAAACCTGAAAATCCTGATCTAAAAAGATGATTAGTACACGTAAAACAGCAATATGTACTAGTAGATTTTATTTGCAATCTCTTTAAAAATGACTCGACTTGGTAATTTATGAAATATCAATTAAAACTCGAAAGTGAGTGATAAATAATTTGTTTATTAAGGGAAATTACTGTAAATTGAAACTGAATTTACTAAAAAAAATCATATAATTAAGAAATTAATGCAATTAAATATTTACTTGAAAAATTGACAATCTATTAAATAAACCTCGGGTGATTCCTTAATCGAAGCAAATTGTTCAAAATAGCTACTCCGATTTGAAAATCTACCCGTATACAAAGTGCCTTCTTGCACATAATGTGTACTAAATTTCATACGAAAACGACACGACTATAGCATATAAAAATTAATATTAAATGCTATCATTGGCATATTCAATGCTGATTTTGATGATCTACGTATCGTTATATTTATTTATTTGAATACACGATTACTATAATCATGCAACACTTGCAGTAACGAAGTCGGAGGGTATCCGATTTCTGCACTGCTCAACAGTAAAAACAAATTTCAATTGATTATAAATCCAGTACTTATTTTATCAAATATTTATTTGAAAAAAAAATATTTGTATGGTTCGAAATTTTTTTTATATTAAAAAACGCGGAGTACAAGAAGGCAGATCTAACCTCATATAAGAAATAATACACAAGAAAATAATGGCGGTCACTATGCACGCAAAACTACTGAAAAATACAACCGGTCACCCGTGCCGCTTCGGACCAAACGTCCTACGGCATGATTGGGGACCGGAGGAACCAAAGCGCAAGCGACTCACCAACTCGTTGACTGGAAAAATAGAGGAAGTACTCGTGGAAGACGGCAGGAACATCACCAGGGCAGCTCGATTGAACTCAATCGTCGGGAAGTTTGCAAACTGTAACTAAACAGGAGAGCAAAGAAGATTAAAATCTACTGTTAAATCTACAGCATTCAATTCTTCACAGAAAACTGAGAATTGTTTAAAAGATACTTACATTTCCCATTTCATCAGTGTCGCATAAAACATCCCCTTCAGTGATGCACTGACTCTACTTCCGATGGCGAATATAAGAAAAAAATAAAAATAAAAGACTATGTACGCGACCGCAGATTACATCGGCGACCAAATTAAGATGCTACTTTCGCGATTGAAATAATTGAAAAGGAGCGCCGGTGCTCTGATAACAGTATTATCAACCAGTACTCGAAAAACACTGACTCTAAAATCGCGTGTAGCTAAAGTGTGAACGAGAATTTAAGCAGAGCCACTTGCTCTGAAAAAGCTAGAATACTTCGAAGCAAATAGTGACTTTACCGACCGCATTGCGCGCGGTCACAAAATGCGCGAAAGACATGTAAGTGTACCTTAAAAATTGAAAGTATGTACGAGAAATATGCAATGTGGATTAAAAGCATGCAAAGATGCAAGGAAAATATACAAGATTAACAATGCTATAATGTTATTGCATATGTTTTTAAATATAAAACGGAAAAACATATGCGTTATGCAAAAAGTGCAAAATAAGAGATCCTATTCCAATTGTAATTACTTAATTGTAATTGGTATAGAAAATGTAATTGTTTTTATAAATATTTTAACGGTGACTCTTTCATCTTAATATCAGTCACACATTATATAAAACCAATATGGAAATATAATTAAAATGCTCACATGCACAGGCCTCGGCTGCATTGAATTATTAGGGATCATTCTATATAATCAACTCTCTCCATACTCCTGTAACAAAGAATAACAAGGAAATTAGAAAATGTAGAAAATGTAAATATTCAATTTGCAAATGCACAGGCACAAGTGGTTAACAAAAGATTTATTAAATATTCACAATACTTTGTGAAGTGGTAATTACGATCCTATTAAATAAAGAGAAGCCGTAATAGAGTGCATAAGAATTGTGGTACAGCTGTTATGAACTCACCTCACAGAGATGTCTTCTATATGTTTTGTCAGCACGGCGTCAAGCAGCAGAATGAGAACCTTCGTCATCGTCCTTTGCCGTTAGGCTATGTCCGATACCCGACTAAAGCCAAACATCATTGTTCATTACGATCGCTTGCTCTTCCTAAAAATATTTCAACGCACGCGTTACTTGATACGCGTTTCTTTTTGTTTCGCGATAAATTAACGAGACACTCGAGAAAAATCATGCCCTCTGGCCACAGGCAGAAACAATAGAGAAATAGTCACAAATAATTGCTTGTATTATGTTACTACTTGTTCACAATACGATTCTACATCATACAAGTGTTATACGTCGTATGAATTACAATTTAATAGAGATATATTGCTACAATTCTACTTATTTCGACAAGAAATTTGAAGAACATTTACCTGTCAGCGAGATGTTGATTTAACAATATGACGCTGCGTCACACTGATCCTGCGCATTCCCGTTCGAAAGTGTGTCGTTCGCGCCGTGTCTGATTCAAAGCAAGCGAAAGAGACGCCATCTAACAGAGCAGAATCCAACTGAAATTAGAGATAGATGTATTAAGAATCGCCAATATTATAGTAATATTGCCAGAAACTGCAGAATATGCTGCAAAATAATGAAATTCTGAGTTGAGATACATATACGCGTACGTAAAAGATAATACGTACATATATGCGTACTCTAGTCGATTTGAAAATGCACGCAGCGCGGTGTGATTCTGTTCACTGCACAATATTCTCTTCGTTTCTTGTAAGATATTCATTAATTGTAACAAAGAAACTACAGAAAGCATGGAAGACGGGGAAATGAGAACATTGCGTATATCATTTCCTGTTTTCGAGGATATCTTCGACAATGTGACATACCTTAATTCGACGGACACTCTGAGCACGTCTATTCACTACGAGATCCGTTGCGCGAAAGAGGCAGATTTTTGAAGTAAATTGAGCTAATTGGCCGGTAACTCGGAGGGGGGGGGGGGTGTTCTTTCTTTAAGGCGGGTGTTTTTTGAATATCGTGTCGAACTGCATATTTTCTGTTCCAAGTTTTACAGAATGGATATTGGTGGAATAGTGGGATACAAGTATATTTATTAGTAATAATAAACACATCTGAGTAATCAAATGTTTGTAATGTTTGTTACATTATAGAATAAGTAAACTATTTCCATCATACAAACATTTGTGTTGCCTTAACCCTATTCATATTACAATTCCTACCTGAGTGAACGTTCAGATCGTTTTCTAGAAGGTGTCCTTTGACACCGACGGGCCTCGAACATCACGGATGTCGAATACATTCTTATGTTTATGAAGTTACAGTAAAATCTTGATTAGTATTCAAAATAGTGGCTAACCATTATGTGAATTTCTAAAAAGAATTTGTCTAGTAAATATACAATTATCGTTACTATCTTTTTCACTGTGGCAATGTTCTTGTTTGTGTGTTAAAAAAATATACATCTCTTATAGCTCAATTGTCAGTAGTTCTACATCGCTTATTTATTGTCATTTACCAAAAAATAAAATAAATTATATCTTTCAAAATTATTTCATTTGTTGATACTACAATTGAAATCAGAAAACTTGTTATAATGTGCCTTTTCAATTAACACATTTTTAATTAACATTAATTGTTTGATATCTCATGTCGCCTTTCATTGCGGCAATGAATAAAGTTTCGTATCGTTTTCTACCAGCTGTAGGAAACGTTGCGAGTGACAGAGAAATGGTAATGGACTCAGGCACAGACGATATAAGAATAGACAAGATATCCTATGGACTTTCGTAGCCAACGTGACTGACATACCGACTCAGAAAATCACGATGATTCGAGCGTCCTCTGTACATGAACAGTGGTCACTAGAAGAACTACTATTTACTGAAGTAGCGTTCAGGCAGCTTCATGCGATTGGTAAATATATGTAAAGTCTTTAGTGGGCGATCAGGAAAGATGTTTCTCGGGCAACGTTTCGGTAGAAAAATTGCGATGCAATTCGGTTCGACTCAAGTTGAGTCGAAATCACATCGCGATGCATGGGGGTAATGAAATTGACAATGAGATGCGTCTCTCGTCAAGTGTCGTAGGTCCAGCTAAAAGTTGGTCAGAAATAGTAAAATTCCAGTCGGCACTATCCTGGGATAGTAGGATTTACGAAAATAGCGAATACCACCGAGCGCAGCCGACGCGTCGACGCGTCACCGAGTTGGGTAGCTCGCGCAGAGGGGTCGGTCGTCGCGCGGCGCGCGTCCAGGCAGTCAGCATTGAAGCGTCGCAGAGTAAGGTTGTGTATGTAGTCGAAGGCTAGCGACATACCTTACTCTACAACACAATGGCACCTCAAGCTTTACTTTACTATCGTGTACGCTTGATTATTAGCTTCTATTAATTAATTCGCGTTTCTATTAACTAACTATCGTACTACTATCGCAACAGTACATTAAACTTTAATGTTGTAACATCGCGTTAAGTAATTTATTAGTTTCAACGGTTCTTCGAATCTTTATTATATTTTATTCAGTCACTTACATACTGCTTTTGCAACTTCGAATTCGATTCTGATTCTAGAACAGGTCTATCACAGATCTATTCTTTTGTTGCAGGTATAATGGATGATTGGCTGACAAAGGATAATATATTGAGGCTGCAGGAATGGTGTATTGAGATACAATTATATACTGCGATGCATAAAAATCAGTCCGATGACGTATGATGAAGGACTAGTAACATTTAACTTATTATCCCAACGGTCTATGTATATCTCTTGTTATCTGGCGATTGGCTTTCGGCTCAAGTTCGTTTCCTTCTGTTGAAAGTTATTGAACACTCATTATTGTATGTAGATTTCAATACTTACTTCTCTCAATTCGTATATCCACGTTCATTAAGTAATGAAAACATTGGAAAGGAACTTACAATGTTCGCGACTGAAATTAGTCAGTAAATTTCAATAATTTTAAGCGAAAAATTGAAATTCATTCATGGTTCGCTTCATTTCGGTTGTGATTTCTATTGTAGATTCACTAATTGTTTTTAAAGAACACTTTCATTATCTTTGTGACCTAGTCACAAGTACGGCCAAATTGTATTTTCGACGCAGGATTACACGCGCAGTTACGTACTTGTTGCCATACCCCAATATTTCGAATTTTCATTCCTACAAGCAGCTACGAGAATTTATAAATGTGCAATATTAAATGTTTACTTTAAAAGACAGTATGCTTGTCATAAATCATTTTATGACTCTTATAGACTATTAATAATAATTAAATCTGTATAATAATACGGTAGTACTTTACTAAAACAAAAAAAAGTAATAATTCCCAAACAGATGTTTGACAGTATGAAGAAATAAGAAAGGCGAATAAAATTAAATATGTATTGCTTCTATTTCTACCTCTTCTCCTCATTTCGGGTAGAGTCAGTGCTTGCTCCGTCAAAGTTCTTTTTATTATTTTTTGAGCGCAACAGCTCTTAATAATAATTAAACATAAGTAACAGTAAAGAGACGCAAAATTAGAGTCAGTGTTTGCCAACTTTTCAGAGTATCTTCAATTGCGTTGCTTTTTGATATTACAAATAATTTACTGTTTGCTTTCTATCAGCCTGAATAAATAGTGTTGCGAAATGATTGCATTGCGTGTTCCAGTTACTATTGCGTTGATTAAACATCGCGTTTTTCATTAGAGTTGCGAATACCAGTCCCCAACTGCTTCCAATTGGAAGCCTGTCTCTGAGCCACCTTGGAGGATGGCACGTCATCGTCAACGAAAGATCATGGCTGACCAATTCTTGGTGTCATTTTTCTTTTCAGTGTTTTACATTTGTCTTCCTTTTTATATTTTTTCTTAATAATTATACTATCTGGAATGTCTGTTGTTGGAACTACTGGTAAATAATTAAAAGATATAATTTGTCGAATCTTTGATAAACTTATACCAACTCGAGACAGTATATTTCAGAGCCAAACTAGTGACTGTTTATTATTGGAGTTTAACCCGTAAATGTTTTCTCTTAATCGTTGCAATTATATTTTCACCCTTTCTTTTTAGTAGAGCCAATTTTATGCACCTGCCCCTGCCGCTGCCATTTTAACTAACGACAAGTGTTAGGCAATTAGGCAGACCTAATTATAAATCGGACAATACGTTCAGCTCTTTATGTAGGTAGGATTTGTATGAAAAATAATCTTAGATCTTTATACAGGCAGGTTTTTAATTTAGGATATTATTGAAATTGTTCTTTAATGGAACTTTAATGTTCTTTAATGGAACTCTTAGATCCTATACTAGGTAGGGTCATACTAGTTTTGAGTTAGATCTTTAGTCCGGCACGGCAGATTTGAATCTAATCTAGTATTTAAGAAGGCCGTGGCTAGGGTGAGTCTCCAGACGCAGTAACCTCCACGGGGTGAGACCCGGGCAATCAATTATTTACTGTACACTTATTAAATGTTTCAGAGACGTTTGATAATTATGTGAAAAATAATTCGAGCGAATTGGCTGCGCACTTTTCTCTCTCATTCCTCTTTTTGCTTCATTCCTTTTTCTGCTCTCGGCTCGGAGTAGCGCTGGATGGGCGCTTATAGCGTGATGTGGGTCTCACAATCAGTGAGGTTACGATGTGTGGGGCCGCGATTGTGGTTCAGGACGAAGGATACGCCTGCTGTTATGTCTACGCCACTAACGGTTAGAGCTGTGGGTCATAAGACAGGAATCATGGTCGTGGTCTTGCATATCTGCAGCCCAATGAGGTTGCGGCTTGGTATCGAGGCTTGACTAAATATCAAGGCTCCTGTTAGTAGCTGCGCCCAGACTCTTGGCTGAGAGTTCGCGGGGTGCTCGGTAGCAGTCACTTTCGTTTTCTTTCTTATACTAATCACACCTGTTAGCTTTGCACCCTTTTCTGAACTCGGCTCGCAGGGCCAATGGAAAGGCGCTGTTGGTACCTGTGGTTGTATTCGGGTTGCACTGCCAGCGGAGAACGGTGTGTGAACGTCGTAGAATAAAATCGGCCCAGAAGAATGCGAGATAAAGGAATTTGTTTAAAGAAATTATAAACAAATGCCAGTACTGCCACTTCCTGGCGAGATACATCAATGACCAGAGGACATAAATTAAAGCTAGACGCATAAGCTACCATATCCAACAGGTGCGAACATTATTCCAAATGAAGTTCGTTTGTTATAAACAATTAAACAATTAAAATTGTTATTATGCCCAACTGCAAATAGTTACTGCAACGAGGGATTATTATCGTGTAGCTTACTCTTTTCCCATTAATTTTACACACTTTTTATTTAAAAACAACAACTAGGAGCCGAGATAAAATTTTTTAACAGTTATCGGTAAGGATATGTCGAAAATGGTACATGTGGCGCCATCTCGCGTTTGCGGCCTTTTTCGTAGTTTGCCGCATCTTCAAAACCGAAATCCTGGATTAAATCTTTAATTTACACAAATACCTTTTTCTCCGCTGCTAGATAGTATTTTTTCACCGGACGTGTCTTAAATCAAAGCTAAAAAACAGAGCTACCACCTCCAACAATTGCAACCATATGACGTTTGTACTTTAAAAGCTATTAAAAATTGAATAATTTGCCATACTGCGCTCTGGGTCACTGCACTTATCCCGGATTGTGGAATCGCTAGATTAATGAACGGGCGTTTAAAATGAAGGTAAATGATACCGCTACACGACAATAAACGATTTACAATAACTGCATGTAGCGTGTAGTTTTTATAAACAATTTAACTATTCATCTGAGAATTGCACCGAAGCTATACACGACGGCCTATCTAATGGTGAATCAAATTGTTCCTTGAATCGAGAGCGTCAATTTGAGGGGTAGTTGATTAAAACCAGCCCAGCAGCAGCCGTGATAAATAAATTTGTTTAAAGAAATTATAAACAAATGCCACTACTGCCTCTCCCTGGCGAGATACGTCAAGGACCACCGGACATAACTTAAAGCTAGAAGTAAAGGCTACCATGTCCAACAGGTCCGAACATTATTGCAAGTGAAGTTCGTTTGTTTTAAACAATTACACAATTGTAATTATTATTACGGCCAACTGCAAATAGTTACAGCAGCGCACTCTATTTCATCATGTAGCGTACTCGGTTCTCTTTCTTTTGAGACGTAGTTGATTACAATCGGCACGCTAGAACCCGAGATAAATGATTTTGTTTAATTTGTTTAAATGCCAGTACTGCCATTTCCCGGTGGAATACATCAATTATCAGACATCATAAAGTAAAGCTAGAAGTATAAGCTACCATCTCCAATGGGTGTTAAGAATATTACGTGAGCGGTTCGTTTGTTATAAACAATTTAATAGTTGATTTTAGAATTCCGCAGTAACTATTCATGAGGGTTGTTATAAAACAGGTACAGATCGTTCTTTGAATCGAAAGGTTTAATTTAAGACGTCGTTGATTAAAATAGGCCCAATACAACGCGAGATAAATGAATTCATTTAAAGAAATTATATGCAAATGCGGTTACTTTGACTTGCCTGCGAGCTGCGTCAATGATGCGTACCTTGGGTCATATCTACTGAATTTCTGCGCGTTCTGGTCAACTTTTAAGTCAACCTAGGGCCGTGCCCCGTCTACCATTTCTAATCCACTTTTTATTCGAATTGTTAGCACACGAATCTAATAAACTATAACATATAACTATATACATATAATTATAACAATGTCTATAAGGTTTACGTTCGCATTGAATCAGTTTAAAAGTTTCCAGACAAGTTGTCCGTATTAATGTAGACCGAGAATATTTATCAGGTCTTCGCGATTCGCCGTTTAATCTGTGAACGTTTACTGTTATTGACACCAGCCGCGTAATTAAATTAATTTCTGCGACTCTTCTGCCGTTACGATAGGCATCGGTCTGGAATAATACACCGCAGGGCTCGTGCTATTTTTTCCCTTTTTTTTCTACGTCGGCAAAGGTGCTCTCAGCCACACCCGCCGCGTACACTTCTCATTTCCAATTTAAAAATAATGAGAATTTACTGCGAATAGGTGCCCCTGTCGCGCACAGATACTCATCGAGTTTGAGCGTCTCGCTTGCGAGAAGTGGAATGAATTGAAAAAAATTCAATTTAGCATCAGTATACCGCATCCTACTCCCTTCCGGTTCCTCCTCGTCTTCTTTTTGTTCCTCACGCCCTCTTCTATCCTTGCCCCCTTTCCTTAAAAAAAGTACCGACGACCGAACGCGCTGTATTTCAAATTTTCCTGTCACTCATTCGTGCGTCCACTTTCTTAGCTAAATCATACGTTCATCGAAACGAAAGTGTGTACATTTTGCACAAAATTATACTCACGAAGACCCGTTTCTTTTGTCAATAGTTAGTCTTGATTAATTGCGATGTCAATACGTTCGAAGTGAAAGGCACAATTTTACCACGATCATTGATTACTGCGAAAGTTTCTTAACATTTTGTCACGATTCAAATAGGCTACTTTCCTTTTGGCAGCTACGAATTTATAGTCTAATTATGATTCGATTGATGCAACTGAAATAAAATGAATTAATCAGTCTGGGTTCACCGTCCTTCTTTTTTAATAATAGAAAAAGATAAAGAAAGATAAGTGCAGCAAAATTAGAATTTTGTCATGCTGTGGTATCGAAGGTATCTTCGCGTTCTCATTTCGTTGCCAGTAATTATTGGACATTAGTGAGGAGATGGAACATGGAATAGTGGAGGATATTTAATTTTTTGGAGAATAAACTTCGCGTAAAAGAGCCTGGAAAACATGTTGGTTCTTGAACTCGATATTATATTCTTAGACTCATACGGAATTTTAGGTCAGTCTGACCAAAAACCGCGACATGCTTATACTCCTTCCCCAGTTATACATATCCACTCGCGTTTCACCTTCTGCAACATTAAAAATCCCGACATACATACTTACACATGTATACACCCTGAAGACATCACTCCTTCTTTTGGAACGATTATGTAATCTGACAAGAATTAAAGCGAGATAATGTCACGGATGCGGTAATTTATTGCACGTAAATATAACTTATCGTCCGAACGTAAGAGCTCCGTAATCGATAAATCTCGTTATCTTGCGGAGCCAAATTACTAATGCCAGAACACTTCAACCATGACTGTTGAAAGTGAAGGTACAACAGAAACGCACTCTACATATCGAAGAATATTTAAATAGACACCGTGCAATAAATAACTACAAAATAGAAACCGCCGGCCGTTGCCAGACAAATTTTTTTATGATCGGGTTTTCCTGAACTTGTCATAAAACAACTCCCAAAAAGTAAAAATTACTGTATTGGCATTTAAGACGTTAATGTTACGCTGCATTTAGACGAAATAGGGTCGCCTGAGAGTACGCAACAAATTGACCAAATCTACTATTGACCCTATTTTTCAAGGGGTTTGAACAGTCTTAAAAAAAAATGTTTTAAATAAAAGGTAAATGGTATTCAGACATCTACAAACTTCAATATATACAATTTCGAAAACAGTTTTTTTTATAAAAAATTAAGTTAAAATGTTATAAAATATAGATAAAATTTATATTTAATTTCATAACATTGTAGCTGACGTTATGACGATTTCAATGGCCTACTACATTATGACATTGAGCCTACAAACAACGCTACAATATTTTTGTCCGGTTTTTCGGGGCAAATACCCCACTGTGCGGCCGCTAAATACGTTTTCGCAAATCATTCCCACGCTTGCGTTAATTACCACCCGGTGAATTCGACCTCGTTGCACGAAATATGGATGTGAATTCTTTATCCGGCCGTTCGTCAACCGGCTCGTAATTTCAATTACTGTAACTGTTCGAAGATCAATATCCGCAGCTCGGGCTGCCCGTACACACAACGTCCCGTGGAACAAGAGGAATCTTCTCAATCGCTTTCGCAATGGCAATCGAAATGGGGATAGGTAAAACGGGACGGCGGGCATTCTGAGAGAAGAAGAAACGAATAAGTGGCCTGTGTGATGCCGGCAGTCTGTCTTCGGTGCGCGGCAATAAAATGTAAATGCGGGCCAATTCGCGGCCAATATCGAAGCTTAACTTGCCGGGATACTTTTCCGTTTGTTCGTTGGATCAGCGTAACAGTGAGTAAGTGGCGAGTGTTCGAGAGAGCGTGTGCGCCGAACGAGAGCCCGCGGGCTCCACCGTCATTTGCATGAGTAACGGCGGAGCGGAGAAGTTAGGGTAGCGAAACGAGTAATTTATAGTCAATAATTCTTGCCGAGGCAATTTTCGCATCGAGCGCGAACGTTTCCTCCGGAACGAAGAAGGAGAAATAGGAGGAGGAGGAGGAGGAGAGAAGGCGGTGCCGTAGAGGCGGCAGGAAATGAGGCGGAATGTTAAATAGCTGTCGTAGCTTCTCCCTAACCTGTCATCTCAGGTAGCCCTTGAACTGCACGTGGGAATTATTAGCGACGCGACTACCTATTTTCCCCGAGATCTCGTTACGCCCAGCTCGCGCCGATGACCATCTTGAGACTACCCTTCATACTCGACCATCTCGCCCTCGGCGTTTTATTTTCTTCACTGCCGGCTGGCGATGTTCCCTCAAATCGCGAAACTATAAACGCTTGTTTATGGTGACGTACGCGTGGTCCTGCGACTGGCTGTGGACGTTAGTTATCTTCGACGGCCCCTATCGTGGTAAAGCGAATGAACGGATAGTGCTTTCTGGCCGTGCGTTAACACGTAGATGTACTATAAATGTCTTGCGATAGAATCATAGGTTTGCTCCGTTTTATTTGCTGCTCCGGTTTTTTTCTGGTTTTTTTTTTTTTTGCAGATCACGTCGTTACTCGTCGTCGATTTCGTGAATAACTTCGGGTACATTGTTATGATGTCAGTAATTGTAAATAGGAATGACACAGTTTGAGGTCTGGTGACGGGAAGATAACGTTATATGTGAAGAATAATGTCTCGGCGAGACGAGAAGTAGGTTTTACTTGAATTTAGCAGAAAGAATAATGAAGTCAAGTGTTTTTAAGAATATTTACAATTTACAATGTTTATTGTGCAAGTTGTATTATTAAATAATAAAAACAAGCATGATAAACACTCATAGCGAGCTACACGCGCAATGTGTATAATCGATTCACTTTTTTTCGTGTATATCTGCTTAGGTTGTAAATTTAATTTGTTCCTCGTCTAAAATGTTTGGTCGCACATCATTACGTAAAAAGGCTGGCTGTTTGTTCTGTTATATCAAAAACTCGTCTAATTCAAGCAGGTCAAATATCTCAGGTCAAATATCATTGTCTTTCATTATATGAAAAAATGGTCAAGAAAAAAATCTTTGCGTTCAAAGAAATCAATATACTCATAAAGAAACAATTTTCTCCAGAAGCAGAAAACTTCAAGAGTAGAAAAATTTAAGTTACATTTAATTAACAGCATTCAGAAAATGCAGTGCATTAAATTGCTTATTGTAAGGGTAAAATAATGCACAAACGAAAAGGTAATATATATGTATATGAAGGTAATGCTGGTGAAAGTGCTCTACGTAAATGGTTTCCTCGCTTCGAAGCCAGTAACTTTCTTCCCGAAGACGCGAAGCGCTCTATTTGTTATGAATAACCATAAAATGAAGACTTTCGTCGGAAATGACAATAAGTAATAATTACAGAAACGCGTGTACACTACTATTATCATTATTATGATCATTACTATAACTAATCAAACATTCATATAACAACTACATTTTAATTTCTATTACATATTATCGTTCATTTATAAGCTGTACGATTTATTTATAAATAAACACGACCATAGCCATGACGAATAGGTGCCGCGTGACTTGCCGGAAAGAAATTTGATGGATCGTGTCTCGACGTGCGAATCACTATTGAAACGTAACGAAAATCAGCCGCCGTTGATGCGAGTAATTACACCCGATGAAAAATGAATTCTGTCTAACAATGACCATCGCGAACGATCTTGGACCGCTTCGAAAGCCAGATTACATTCACAGAAAAATTCTGCTCTGCACTTGATGGAACTGGAAGGGGATTATTTATTACGAATTTCGGTCAAATACTGCCCCCGGTTCGATCAGTTGCATGCGGGAATCAAATGGAACACGACCGGAACTGCTCAACAGAAAACGTTATCGTTTTCTTTTCAGTGCGCGCCCGGAAATCGTTCTCAAACGTCAAACAAATGAAAGTAGACGAACGCTCGCAGTGCGCACACATTATATTCCGTACTTTTATTGAACATCGCTGAAATTATATCCGAAGTGACACGTCTACGAATAAGGACAGAAACGAATGAAGTACACCGGCGGGAATGACAGGCAACTAGCAAAGTGCGCTTAAATATTCAATTTTATACGCACGGCTATTAACAACATTGGTTATGCCCCTCATGAAATATGCCGAATACCGACAGAACTGAACGCAGGCAACTCGTAAAGTGAACTTAAATGTTAAATATTATACGCATGACTATTAACAATATCAGTTATGTCCCTAGCGCGGTGGAATGCCACCGCAGGGTAACAGAGGTAAAAGGAAAATGCGAGAGATATGGGGCGGGGGAGAGAGAGGGAAGAAGAGTGTGAATGCAATAAACAACTGCTCCCAAGAGGTCCGACGCTTCCGCGATGGCAACTTCTCGCACTTTTATTTACCAGTCAGCGCTCCACTTACGTGAAAAGTTTAACCCGGCACGGGGAAGCGAAGATTACCCGGGGCAACATAAACCGATACCGGCGACATAAAGGTGCACAGCCGATATTAGATATCGAGGCCATCCACCTTAGCTTTCATCCTCCATTGAGCGTTCCACAGAGAGCTATCAGACTGATAGAATATGTTGGACGTTACCGCACCACCTTCAGACCCGGCCTTACCCCTGCTGCCCTGCGATACACCCGTCTACGAGATTATCATAGAGGTGGAGCATTTTATTTAAAATCGTGCCTATCTGGAGGTTGAATCGTATCTCGCAGCGATGTTGATCGAAATAGTTTTCTTGAGGAGACGGATAGTGAAATATTTGTTTAGAGGATTTGAAACGTATTGAGGGGTGAATTATGTGTGGATGCAATTACTTTGTATCGAGATTTGAAATTGATACGTGACAGAGTGAATAGAACACAGTACTGGTATCATTAACACGGAAACAGCAATCGTAAATAGAATTGGATGTTTAAATCTAATGCAGTTACATACTTCGTGTGCATTACTGAACAGTGTCTTTGCATGACATAGATAAATAAAGATATTACGCTAATCCAGTGAGATATCCAAAGGCGGTGGCCCACTGTTATGTATAGAATTGGGAAATTACATATGATAACTGTTAACAGGAGATGTTACTCCTATAAATGAGATTTGGGAAGCAACATTCTAAATGCTTGGTAATGTATGTTATTTGGCATGAAAAATCATCTCCATAACGTCCTTGCTGCCAATGGTAGATCAATAAAATATTGTTTCCAGTATACATTGCAATAAATAATCCGCATTTCTTCTGTATATTGTGAAAACCTTGAAGATGCGCAGCAATTTATAAAATCAATATGCAGAGAATATATTTGACCACCATTCCATTTAAATATACCATTACACGCGGCAGGTAAAAATGACAACAGTATCCATCAAAAAATTGTTACAATCGATTTCTTTAGAAAGAAGAATCTAGAGAGGAAAGGTGTAAGTGTTCCGACGTCGGACAATCGGTTGAGAGAGGCCGGAGAGAAAATATGTTTAAAAGATTCGAATGTGTTCTGCGAAACATTTCGTCGTGGGGGGATATTGCATTGTGTGCAGGTTTTTCAAACAAAACACAAAGTAGGATACACTAGGCCTGTCATTATCCTGTTCATTATAACAATTACCTGTTGATGGCGGGGTAGTGAGGGTGAACGGGGAGCGGCAGAAATAATGATTGAAAATAACAGGAATCGCATAAACGTGCAATCATGTAGAGTCGTAGCATACCGAGGGTTGTCGGAAATGATCACAGATTTCAGGGCAGCGTGATCACCCGAGTCGAAGACAAGCATTACTCTAATGACCTCCATTATACACAGATTATAGAATTATAACGCTGTTGCAATAAATTATTCGTACCTGTCGCGACCACCTTCGCCAGCTTTCAATCTGCTTCACGTCAGCGCGAAGAAATTTAAATAAATTGTTGTAAACATCGGCGTTTATCCGCTGGTTCAGCCTATAGCAAAAACGTGTATGCTACTTATATTTTAAATATTTAAATACAAGAGACATAGATCCAAGACAGAATAATTTAAAAGAATACGATAACTTTATGTGCTATAAATGGATTAGAAATTTTTCAGGTAGTCTATATTCTTGTCTTCCATATTTCTTTTACTCGGAGTGTCACTTTCTGTCTACACATTATGTGGATTAAAATGATCGCGAATAAAATAATACCAGACTTGCATTGCTTATTTATTCAGACATACTGTATAATTTATATTAATTTGTCCATGCACGAGATGATATATCATTCTTGTCTTCTCCTTCAATTTCTTTCGTTCCTTGTTTCACAGCCGATATCAGATATTTCCTTTTCGACGTCATTATGCTTACAGTGTTATGAAAATTATGCAAACGAATTTTTACTGAACATCGCATCCTCATTATTTATTATTTGACTTGCGAACATTTATATTTAAATTTATAATACAATTTTGTATTAAGGGAGCGAAAAGTTACGGCCGTTTGATTGCAAACACTACGTTTGCATCCACTTCGGTAATAAGAGAAACGTGTACACAGGGCATACGTAATCATTACACAAAATATACTGTCCGGATAATAGAGCATTTGGATAAGAGATCTTTCGGATAATGGGTATTCGTGTACGAAATAGTTCTGCTGCAATATCCTTCATTCCTATCCTTGTTTATTTGCGCATGTATTACAAAATAACGATAAACAAGTATTTAGCTACAGGTAATGACACGCACCAAAAGTCGTCTGTAAATATTACGCACCATGGTTCGCGTTTTTACTCGGTAATATAAATTCACGGTGGCGTTGGAAAATGCTTTCGTTATCCGAGGGTTTGAAGCATTTAATCCTCCAATTATCCCAAGATTCTTTATGAAGTTCACCTAAAATTTTAATGCAATGTAGCTGCCTAATAAAATATTTGCTTGCTTCTTTCTTTACGTTTTTATTATTGATTAATATTTGACGTTGCTTGGATGTCTTTCCTCAATCTACTATTGGTCATAAACCATATCGCATTTGCTAATATTCGAAGAGTTATTGATTTCTATCCTTCTAATCTTCCCAAAAATAACTTTTTAACACAAACGACACAATAAGAAATTCTTACGACCACGTTCCCTGTAATATCGTCCCAATAACTATACAGAAACACCCAGATTCGTTTCCATATTTTCAGATCATAACAACCACAATGTAATCTCTGTTTTTCATTGATTTAAGATGCAAGCAATACCTTCTCCACGTTTGTACGTAACAGACTTTAGCGACGATCTCTTGTATATTTACGCTCCCGTCTACAAGTTTGTAAATTACCGAATGTACCTATGGCGAATGACATATTGCTCGAGCCTCGAAGTTTATTCATCCGTGATTCTTACGGTTCCCGTTGGAAATTCGCCGGCACGATCGTTAGGGAAGCTGAAACGTATCGGGGTGCACGGGGAGAACAGAAAGATCAAAGACCGGTTAGCTACCTGGGGTGATCTTTTTCAAGTGATCACGCAACATCGCCGCATGCTATCGGTTTCACCCTCTGTCACTATTCGGACCAATTCTTCCCCCCAAACATTTTCAGAGTCCTCGACGGTATATCTGTTGTGTGCACAACAGAATTTGGTTCACGCTAGGAGCGGCCCTAGCGTGATAATGCTACGGAATTGGTCGATTGGAACGGAAGTGATTTCCGCGATAATCGATTACCACGACTGAAAGGAAGACAGTCATCGGCAGCCAGTAGGGTGCGTTCTAACATTCGAAGTGAAAGAGTGTCAAGCAAATCGAACCCGACGGTTAAACGATGTCGCTATTTTACTGTTTGCCCACCAGTTAACTCCCGTTGATCTCGAAACGGGGAAAAACAATGCGGTCTACAAACCCTAGCACCTGTGAACGTAACCGTATTTTTCCTCGACGAATTTCTCCCATGTTGGAAACGTCATAAAGTCAGAGTTTCGAAGGACAATTCATTCCTTCAGGATGGAGAGAAACTCGGAATAATAATAATTTAATCTCGCGTGTCCGTCGTCAATGAACACAAACTACAAAATTTCGATTCATAGTCTCAAGAATTGAATAAATTTATCTCAAAACTGTTAAAACTAGAAGAACGGTGGCAGATCTGAGTTTCCTCCGAGCAATCATAAATGGTACTATGTATTTCCTGTCCAGAATTACTATCGAGGATCAACTTTAATTCACCATCCTTGAACACGAGAGCGCCTCTTCTATTTAGAACATCATTACTGAAACACACTGTACAGAATGTACAAAACAGCAAATCTCTGCTTCCCTAAACTCAACTTCTTTGATGTCAGTGCCTATATTTTCAAAAGTGAACTGTACAAGCTACTAGATTTAGAATTAGATTTAGATTTAAACTTAGATTAGACAGCCATTACATTTAGTTTAGACATTAAGACTGATTATCACAACATAAACCAACGGTATTAAATTGTACATAAAGGGTTGCTACCCGTTAAACAGAATAAATAAATAAATAAATAAATAAATAAATTCCGGCAAAAATCCGTTTAAACCTGTCCACTCATCAAAGTTAACCGAACCCTCCACACACTCTACTACACTCTGTTCCATTTTTTCCAAATAGTTCGCCCAACTATTTCGCAATCGCACCATTCAATCGCAATCGTTCCGCTGTCCTCGCCGCCCCTCGTTAATTAAGAATCGCAAGTTTCTCTCTTGCAGCGAACCATTTTAAAAGCATTATTCTCAATACATAGAAATCTGTGAGTCACTTTAACCGTACCAAGTGAACTCGAAAAATGTGACTCCGATGGGAGAGGAGTGGGTCACGCTTTCTGCATCTACTTTCGTGTTTACACGTATAACGGAGGCCATAAATAAGCCGGCACGGTGCCGGACATGGTTGCTCGTGCACGGGAAAACTTGACTAATTGCGAGAAACCACCCTGACATCTCTGCCCGTTCCTTCCCTTGGAGATATCCTTCGTTGGCCTGTGTCCCTCCCATTACGCCACCGTCCCTTGTCCCACACGTACACCGATCTTCCCTCCATCCTTCTGTAATGTACAGTATGACACATCCCGCGGTTTTTCGTCGGCCGTTCATCATGCCGAGACTAATCTCTTCTACTTGGGCTCCGCTGACGCGTCGTTTGTCTTCCTTTTACCGTGCCCCACACGAACCACTGGGTTCCATGTGTCCGCAATGCAATCTCTTCGAAAGATTTGCCTCGCCCTCTCTACCCGCCTCCTGTTTCCCCCTTCAGCCTTCCGCCCATTGACACCACGAAAATACATTCGCGAAGCGAGGAAATCTTTCGGTACTTACTATTAATCGTACGGCCCGGCAGTCGAGCGTTTAAGTTGTATAAAACGTTGTGATTTATCGAAACAAATTACAGGCGTGCGAGTAGATATACGTCGGCACTCGAGTAACTCTGCCGTCGGTTGTCGCGACATTTATATCGTGCGAATTTCATCCGTATGTTTTTAACCGTTCTACGATTGTACAATTCTATGGCGAACAATGCGCTTCTTGTGACGAAATGCCATTAAGCCTGTCGTGAATTCGGAGCCGCGAGTTTTCCGTACTTGTATCCTCTCCGCGGACAGAACGCAGATTCGCAATCTTTCTTTCGCTCCTTCTTCTGCCTGTCGTTCTATCAGTGGCTCGTCGCGTTCGAATTTTAATGACACACATTTTGTAGACGACGCTTTCAATAATGTCGGCCGTGCAAATAAGCCGACGCGTTTGCGTCCGTCACGTCTATCCGTTGCGGGACATCGATTAATCTTCTTTTTCAGCAACCGCCCTTTCTTGCCACTGATGCAACCATCGCGACGCGATGATTGGCAATCGACCGAGGAGAGTTTCGCGGCAGCTGCATCACGTCAGCTGAAATTGCACGTTTCATTATTGCCGCGGAATACATAATCAACTGTGTACGTACTTTCGCGACAGCCCGACGAAAAATTCATTGACGATGATGAAATAATTCAATTTTAATTCAATAATTCAGCGACGATTACCCCCGACGGACTAAACTGATGCATGTCGAAATTTCAATCCGAACTGCCAACGGGAATAGCAATAAATGGAGAATAATTAAAGTTACTTTCAACATTGGTTCGCCTGCATTGTTGCTGAAAGAATTGCTAACTTCGAATGAAAATTAATTAATAATTGTCAATGCGGACCGCCTCTATCGATGCATGTAAATAAAACAGATTGAACATAGCGCAGCAAAAGTAAAAGAGGCTTTGCAATGCAATTGTTTAAAGCGGACATCTCGTTGCGGTGACGTCGTCGACACGTAAAATCTATTTCGTCGTTCGCTTGATACATCCAATACCTGCGTGAATTCTTAACACCAGAAGGCAATCATACGTTTTTCGAAATGTCTGCACGAATCGTTGATCTATTAAGCTCTATGTATATACAACGCATCCAACGAACACCATTTAGAGTCATCGCTTTTCCAGATATAAACGACCCATTGTTTCCGTTAATAATGGATGTATTACCGTTTGCATGAAAATATTCGTGTACAGAGTGACGTGCAAATGATAACATTCGGACTCGTCGATAAAAAGTACTTTGCTCTACTAGCCACTCTAACATTAATTTTGTTTATCGAGAAAAATGAGTTTTGCTTGCAATACAAAATAATATGCACTCTTGCAACACTTAATTATGTATAATAACATGTACTCGTTTGCCAGTTATGTTTAGAACTTGTTCCTTTCAATCAGTCGTAAATGGACATGCAACGTTTGCGCAAATGCATATTTCTATTCAAAATAGACGATATGATGAGACCTGGATTGAAATGTGTTTGGTAATTGCAGTGCTATAAATTTTTTAGGAACGAATTTTCACCCAGCCGGGTTGTATATTCTTTACGTATTCCGTAACCATATTTTTAGCATATTCTTCAACAAAATTAGCATGTATGAAAATTAGTTGCCACGTTATTCTGTACATATTTCGCCATATATTCCACCAAAATTACGAACGAAAATTAGCGTCCACGCTGTTCGTCGTCGCCCAAATTGGTTCGAGGTAATGGGACAAGTCGGTCGCAAACATCCGTGCACCTCTAAATGAAAAAAAATTAAAAATAATTAGCATTCACGGAAGTACACCCTGAAGCGAAGTAATTTTTTTACAGGTGATTATACATTTAATCGCCTCACGCGGTCTATGCAGCCTCTGTACATCCTGTTTGAACAAACGAATAGACGAAGATTTCCACCCAAAATTTGTTAAATCCGCTTTGAAAGGAAATAACGAATCGGTTATATTTGCCGTTGGCGTATATAAATGGCGTTGGCTCGACACATCGTATACAGAGGACAATTGGATCTACGTACATATTTGCACAGACGATTTGAAAAATGTATGAGTGTCCTATGCTGGTAATAATTCATGCGGACATTTTACATTTCAAGCGGGCGATGTTCGAAAGCATGCTTCCTGTAAAGCGAAACAGATTATAAATATATCAATAACAATGCTGTAATGGAGTGTCCGGTTTAGTCGCCGGATTCGAAACCAATCAAAACGTTGCGAAACGTTGAAAAGACTTTATCTAAGAGAAACCAACGAGTCTTAATGATTTATTCGATACTGTTCGTAAACCATGGAATTATAGAATCGTTAATCGATGTCTTGGTCGAAGTTATTGTACGAGAAGGGAAAGTCACAAAACATTAATAAATGCACTTCTAATCATTCATTGTGAAATATAATAATTACTGTCGTTATCTTATACTAATATTATATTATACTAAAGTAATGTTCCTATTTATTCGCCAGTGCGAGGTATGTAATATTTAATTTTTAATTACTGAACATTATCGTAGTATGGAAGAAATTGTTCACGAAATTGCAAACGCTACTCTCGATCGATCTACCTGTCGTACAGAATGCAACGATAACTCGTGATCGCCACAGAAATCGGCCATATCGTTCGTTCCTATTTATGTTACATTTCCTACTTTATAATTGCGAACGTTGCTGCATCGCTCTGCAATCACAAAATTGAGCAATCAGAATAACTTTCTTTAATCAAGGGAATCAATTTCCAAGCTTTACCGTTGTAGGAAAGTTCTTCGCTTATTACTGTATCGCGCTTGATAGATATTGTTGTTGCTGTTTTTGTTACTATAATTGTATGGATCTTTGAATGAACCTACAAGAGCACAAAATTTGTCTCAATTCATTCTATAATTGTTATAAATACACGATCTTGAACGACGCTAAATATTATAATGAAACACAGAAAAATTCTCCAAAAAATAAGCAGCACTAAATAGAAAGTTCCACCGCAAAACATATATCAAATTAATATAAATCGTTGTTAGCCCCCGTAATATATATAAGAAAATAGGCTCGACATTAAATAAATGTTACCAGATCAACGAGTGTTATGTCAAACACGTTTAGCCCGTAGTGCGAATGCTGAAACTTCGTGGGATCGTTAAAAATGACCGGTGTCAGTCAATCGAAATTGCATATCACGCGACTAAGCAATCAAATAAAAACCGGTTTCGCCGCTGACTGTTTGATGAGAGTCGATGAGTTTTCTGGCGCCAGATAGTAATTCGTTTGAAGCACTCTTCGGCGAGCGCTGGTCTCTTTCGGCGACGTGCATGCCTTCCTGACGAATTGCATTGCCGGAAGGAAGCTCTTGACAAGCCACTCGTCCCGCCTGCAGACCCTCTTTCTTCCTGCACTCAAGAACGGGGCGTTACACGCTGCTACTAGACACGGCTAATCGACAGAAACTGACAGACAGGAGGCAACCCTTGCCACTTCGATGATAAAAAGAAAAAAAAGATACAGCCTACTGTATAGTATACTTACCATGGCCAACGAAATTCAATTCGTGCATAGAATAATTCGCTTTGCCCACGAGGGATTAATATTTTCATCCTTCGAAAAATGTAACCACGTTTACTTTATTAGTGAAATACGAGAAATGTTTAGATATTAAGTTGACAGAGGACCATTTATAAAACGAAACCATTATTCTGAAGATTTGTGATACATTCTTTTAAACGATTTGGCACTCATTGTTTATAGTATGCACATGCGTACGTTGTATTAGCGCGTTGTTCTACGTTTGCGGAATACGCACTCAGTTTTCGTTTAAATTGTTACGGTTATAGATAGGACATGGGACATGTATTCTGTTTTGAGTAGGGTTTCATGCATATACGTGACGTTGCACTTAAACAAAAAAAATTCACCCGCAGCCATAAATTCGGTCCGAAAATTATATTCAATTTTCAGAGACACGAAATACGGTAATAAAACACTATGAACCTTAAAACCAAAACCGACATTACTTCCCCACCAACCCAATATTGTTTCGACGGTCGAAACATACATACCTATATGTCTTCTGTAGTTTAGACAGATTTTATGGACGCGGTGTATCGGTTCCCCCGACTATATCATCAAATTCGGGTTTTGTAGTTCATGGTGACGCGCGGGGACGAGTTTCACCATTCATGAATACATTATCCTTTCTAACGAGGTGAATAGGTGAATGCGGACAGAATAGCAACAGTCTGGCCGTAAATCACTCGAACAAGCAAGCGAGAGCACCCTCGAAACAACGCACACGATGCTGCCCGGGCATCGTCGCCATCAGTTTCCGTTTTTTTCCCCAGCAGTCTTGCAACGGGGAAGCATATTCTGCCGTTAAACCGTGTAATTACCAGCCGTCGCTCACGTTATATGCACGCAGGCTTATTACTCCTTGCTAGAGTGTTCATGACGCGTAAGTCTCCGAACGAAAACATTTGTCGCGTTTGCTCCGCTTTTACACGTGTCCGTTGGAGTTGTAAAATAAAATAATTATGCGCACCAAGGGAAAATTGAATAGCCCAGTGGAACGCGTGCAAAACAGATTCGAAAAATTCCCATTCGAACAATGCACGCCGGAAAAATGGACGTCTCGGCAAAACAACGTCATCAAGCACACGGCTGAAATAGTTCACTTGCGGTTGAAGTAAAAAATTAATGTTTAGTACTGGTTCGCGAACCTTGACCACGTAGATTCTTCATGGGATTTAGTGGAACGATTGACGAGAGGTCGAAAATGCTGACCCCGATGATTTATATGAAAAAATAGGCGAAACTGGTATTCTTCGTCGGGATTAACCAAATTTAATTAGCAGCATACCAAGGAGATACCAAGCTGTTATACTGATAGTAACGGATGTGCTATGAAATATTAATGTTCTCTGCTGAAGATGGTACACCATCATATAGGTCTACAGGAATAGATAAACTTAACAATTCCATTCCCCGGATAATTATATCCGGATTTTTTAGGGCTTGTTAAGTAACTTTTTAACTTTATTTTAATATTTCTTTTGTAATCTGAAGTTACAAAATTGCGGAGATATGCAATGTCGTTTATAGCAGTTGTGTGTAGATCCTTGCCGACTGGCACCGGTTGATCTTTGAAACTGTTCATCCAATCGACTTGAAATTTTGACACATTATTCCTCACAGAATTATTCTATGTATGTCTATGATAACAATTTAGTGCAACAATATTAAAGATGCAATTCTATACCACTATGCGAACTATTGTTAAAAATCCTTTTAACTTTCGACCAAGAACTGATGTACAAACAAATTCTGAGGCCCAGAAAGCTATCACGTAGTTCCTAGTATTCAAGTAGCAAATTTTTCATCGATAAAGAACAAATACTTTTAATACCAACCCTCTCAAATGTTTCTGTCATTTGTTAACAATATCCCGTATGAAAGCTTACCTACTATAATCATTTCTGTTTCCTCTTCGTACCTCGCACGATACTTACCCTCGTTGTTTAACAAGTTTACAATTATTTTAAATAACAGAAAGAATACAATACTTTTCGAAATTTGTAATTGGACAGAAAAATCTCTATACTATTACAGAAATACGATTCTTCGAAAGATTTTTGACGTGCGTTTTTAATTCTGAAAACGATGAATTATCGAGGGAGAAGTTTCTTGAAGCTCAACGTAGGTAAATATACATACCGTTGCATTAATTTGCGACAAGCCGTTTTACAAGAACTTCGCGATGGAGGCAGTTTAATAAATAAAAAAAAGAAGCTTGTGTGCTGTTAAGAAATAAGTTTTGATATATTTCACTTCAATAGGGTACCAAACAGCGTTACGTTATTGCAGAACAACAATAATAGAGTCAACAAGTCAACATGGGTCTCACAATACATTTGCAAAGGGGAAAAAATAGGGGATAAAAATATCTCAATTGTAGTATAAATTATTATACGTCTAACGTATAAGTAGAATAATTTTCTTTTAGCAAAAATTTCTCTAGACATAAAGAACGTCTTTGTTCATAATAATTATATCAATAATAATAATAATAATAATAATAATAATAATATTAATTACAATAACTAGAATAATATTAATAATAATTATTATTATTCTATATATATATATATATATATATATATATACATGTATACATACGTATATATATACACATATACACCGGGTGTAGAATAAAATAAATTTGTTTACAACTAAATATCCCGCAATACATTCGCTTTCTGTCGGTACATAACACGTCGTTATACACGAGCCCGCGACACGCTACGAAATTATCGGTCGATTACTAAAACTTTGGTTACGCAAAAATATAGACGCAATATTCGCCGAGTGGTCAGCGACTTCTTGAACTTACATACGTATACACGCGTCTATTATCACTAAGCCTCGCCGTCTAGTCGCGAAAAATCATTCGGTTCTGTTCGTTTTTGCATTTGTTTTCAATTCATTCTTTTAGACTCGCCGTCCACGTGCCTATGAACAAATGTACAATAGTTACAATGACGATTAGTGACGAATATTTATTCATAAATACTACACACAGACTGATTACGTTATACCCCATCGAACATTCGCGGTAACGGGATGATCATCGCGCCTAATTGGGAACATCGTCGGTCGACGAACGATCATCGTCGCCGACGCGTTTTCGCGGCTGCCTGCAGAACGAAGAAGTTGCGTGCGAAACGTGTCCCGCGATCATCGGCATCGACGATAGGTCGCGGTTCGCTCGCCGCCTGTGCGGCGAGGAACTCTATCGATTCCCCTATTATTAACGCTTTGTACTATTCTCAACGTTGCGAGATTCATACCGAATCGGTTCGATTGGACTTGCGGATAATTCCCGATAAAAGAAGAACACCTAGTTCCTTGACGTTCGCCTCGCACGTTTCGCGACGAAGTCGACGCCTCCCTACCGATACACGCGTCGACCCCCTCTCGCAGTAACGAGTTCGATATTGAAAAAATAATCGCCCGTTGTAATCGTTGCGTCAAGTTAAAGACCCGTGATCGCGTATACATCGATAAAATTCTAGAATCACTCATACCTTATGTACATACGATAATTCTCTGTAGCGGAAGCGCAACGTATCTCACTCATGCAAATGTTATCCTTTCTCACTCGGAAATCACAGTTGAACATTGGTTTTTCGACATTACCGGTGGCACTCGTTTTGTTATAATTATATACATATATATATAGAGAGAGAGAAAGAGAAAGATTTTTTTTCAAAATTAAGTGGCACGCGCCGGACGCATCTGATGGGCCGAAGTAGAAGAGAAACGTAGCCGAATATATTTTAGCTCGCTACGCCGGGAAACGATTTTGAATCGAAAATTATTTGTCCTGGCGGAGAAGGAGAACTCGTCGAAGGCGTAACGCAAAGAGATATAAATTATATAATGAATAGCGCGTGTTCCAGGTTTCCGAATCCGGCGAAACGACAGGCGCGGAATCAAACGAAACGGCACGCGGTACGCACACAACACGACAACGTTATTAAGATCTATCAGCGAATGAACATCGTAAACGCATCGTGACACGAGTCGCTCAGATACCAAACTTGTCAACCGTTCGCAGCATTTTTTTGAATTTTAATGTCGCGTCGGAACTGCTGCTTCGCGAGTCCAACGATAAGAGAAACCGCCCAAACAAGTCTGCTTATCGTCGCGGGATAACAAATCAATAGTGAATAAAAAATGATAATGATAATCTACTCCAGAAGCTATTGCGATTAAGGAAGATTCGAAACGATTGCTCGCTACAATATTTGAGTCCGTACACGTTTCAAGCGAAGTGTTACTTTTTGTTCCACGAATCAGTTAATCGGTATTGTCTTCTGAGCGGCACAGATCGAACAGTCTTGTGTATCGATGGTTAATAATTGTAACGTTACAGCAGCCATTCGGTAGATCTTTCAGGCACGCGTTATCTACGAAATTTACTGTCCCCTTTCACCGGCCCCGTTATTCCCGCAGAAGAATCACAGTTGAACATTTTGTATGTTATCGCGACTGTAATCCTGTAGCACTTATTATAAAATAGACGCGACACGTTCTGCGAAGGCAAGCCTTTTAGAAGTGGTGCAATTTGAATGAATCGTAACCAAATTGACGATAGGACAACGAGACATTGCGGGAAGCAAGAGAAAGAATGAAAATAAAACATCGCGGGTGAAAATAAGTATTAGAGTGACTGGTGTTCCGCGACGCTACCGCGGCAAGATCGAGCAACCGTATTTGTTCGTTTAACCCTCTCCTGCTCAGATTTTTCTTAATAAGAATAAGTCGGCGCTTATTTAAAGGCGCCATTAAAATTAGAACGATATTCCTCAACCGTACGAAAAATTCTTTCAAGGAAAGGTTGAACTATACTTGAGTGTGCATAACGTTTTTCAAAATAGAGTGGCTCCGTCTGAATTCTTCAGGAAGTATGAATGACACCCTTTCAATCACGACAAGTTAATCGCCCAGGGACGTGCAAAGTTTTCTATTCATCTGAATAATCGGTCATTGATTTATAAAGCTTCCGAGACTAGTTCCACTTGAAAATGATTCCCATATACTTTCAACAAACGCGACAGTTTGATGTATTTAGTAGAACGTTTTACCATGCGCTTAATGCTTAAACCACTATTTCTAAGTATACCAACTCCCTCTACCTTCTTTTTCATTTGATGAAGAGAAAAGTCGATTCGAAGAAAATCATTGAGAAATACTGTAGCTCAATTTTAAAAGGCAAAATACGGTGCCCGTACCCCCGAAAGAATAATTGCAAATAAAAAAAAGAAAACTCCAGTCCACGAAAGTTATGCACATTTAAATATATTTTAGTCCAACTCCTCCTCAAAAAAATTTTACATAAAGAAACTGCTTAGGGCAATGCAAGCATTAAAAACGCGCCCGGACACTAGAGAGATTAACAAGATCACGAGGTCACTCTATCAACGCTACCATTAGTCTGTCAGCACCAAAAAATCCCTAGAAATCACCGACTCCTCCGTTCTCCTCTATTCACGTATCAAACACACCCCTATAATCGCACGTGGATCACAGTTAAACAGTGGATATCTTTCGACAGGTCCGATCGGCATGGTTCGCGTTCGAGAACTCATTGAGGCAATCCGGACGCGGCTCCAAGACGCGGGGTCCCGTACAGCGAGTACGGGGAGAAGTACGGCGGCAGACCCGCGGGTGAATGTGGATGCGGCGGTGGAAGTGGTAAACCAAGCGACGACAAAGACGGCGGCAGCAACGGTTTCCCGTAGGGATGATATCTGGCGGTTGCAAGCGGGCTCAAAGGCGGCGTCGGGTAAGTCCTGGAGAACAGGGGATGCGTTGGGGGTAGTCCAACAGAGGGCGACAACAGGGACAACGCAATCGCCGATGGATCCGTGGGCCCGCTACTCGACATGCTGGTGTGGCTCCTGAGATGTTGCAGCAACTCGTCGGACGTGGAGAACCTCTTGCCGCAGTAAGCGGTGTCACCTGCGATCCAGTTGCAAACGTACGGAAGCTGCGAGGCAGCAGCCAGGGCGGCCAGCTGTGCGTGCGCGTACGCGGCTACACCCAGTGCCCCGTAAGCTGTGGCACCTGGTTTGTGATCGCATTGGGCACACCCAGCGGGACAAGAACCTGCCGCACCGCCAGCACCGTTCCCCAGCTTCCCATTGGCGACCGCCGCGTTCGCGGAGCTGACCAGAAGATGAGAGTTCAATTGGCAGCCGGTGCAGTACGGATCCCTGCACACTGGCATCAGCGCGTCAGCGCCCGAGGAACTCTTTAGCCTGGCGTAGCTTAAGTAAGGATTGCCGGCCACCAAGCTGTTCTTCAACGCCGCCTGCTGTTGGGACATCAGAGAGCTCGCCATCACGTCGATTGGTAATTGTGGACTGTACCCTAAATAGCCGGAGCTCGTCGAGGCTAAGCTGACAGTCGGCTTAAATGTTCCCAACGGAAGATCTTTGATGGACGGATCCGTCATCGCCAGTACACCCGCTGGACTGTAAGCAGGCTTCGCCGCTAACGATGGACTGCTGACAACTCCTGGCCGACACGAGCCCGACGACTCGAGCTGAGCTGACGAGAGATTCGCCGCGGACGTCCTCGAGGCTGGGGACTCTCGAGCGGCGTCCCCGTTCGGCGTGGTGGTTTTTCGCCCTTGCGGCGTCACCGCCCGAACCGACGAGGCGCTCTGATTGCTTGGACACCGTTTGTTACCGCTGCCGGGTGTCCTCGATCGGCCGGACGCCGAGTGGCTGGACGCTGATCGTTGCTCGTCCGGGCTGGACGCTTTCTCGCGACCCAAGCAAGACTCGTAGGGCTTGAAGTTCGTCCTGTTGGACGACTCTATGGGCATCGTCACGTTTATTGGCGACGATTTATCGCGCGACTGGTCCGCGGACTTGGACGATTTGTTTCCGGAACTTTTGTCCAACGTGCCCAACAGGGATTTATTGGACGGGTTGTCGGCGCCTATTTGACTGCAGGTCTGCGCGAGGAGGGCGAGCGGGCTTTTTTTTGCATCCAGCTGAAAGTAGAATAAGCATGTCAGTATGCGCAGGTCTATCGCGACAGGTGAATTCGTTCGTATTCATTTGGTTGTTTGAGAAATCTCGTTTGCTCTTTTACTGGGGCGATTGTGTCGTTATGCAATATTTTTAATTAACTGGCGTGTTCGGTTGGTATTCTGGAATGATCATTTGCACAGTGACACGCTGAAATTGATATTATTGCGGAGTGTCAGGGATGTATGAAATTACGGGGTTGGTTTTTCTTCCGCATGGTATCGAATGTATTGCTTATTGCTCATTTTACCTGAAACGTGATTTGTGGAGGAGCTAAAAAATATCAATATTTTTCGTTACGTGGCTCGGGAACTTTGAACAATTTTCTCTGAAAGTGTACAGAAATGATATCACTATTGATTATTCCAATGCGCCGTTTCGTATTTAAGACACGGACGATAATATGATGATATTAATATCGATAGTGAAGCTTTTTTAGTACACTGTACATATATACCAGGCGTGCATATTTTATTATGTTATTCAGAGTATTCGTTGAGCTTTCAATACAGCACAAGGAATTAGTTTTAATTTGATCGAAACTATACATAGCAATTTCGAATTAAAATATTAGTGAATATGTAGATTACGTCGCTTAAATTTCATGGAGCTACCATTTTTAATTCTTGCGCGGAAATTAGGTCGTTCTGATCCATAATCGGTATAGAAATATTCCTTCTGCATTTATTAATTTACCGTTCGAATAATTGCATACGAAGCAAAGAATAAATTAGCCTAGAAATTATGCAGTTCGTTGCAACTGTTTCCCAATCTATTGTTTCAATTGTTATTTTACTAGCGTGGGAAATATTTTCAAATCATGTATTATACACGGGATTTTGTTTAATGCATGAGTGGTTTTAAAAGATGATACATACCTATATCTATGCGGACAATGGACAGATATATGTATAATACATTTCACACAGTATGAATCAGTAACGCATATGAATGCGATGGTAATTAAACGGAAAAAATCATAATAATATTTTTCGATACAATTTATATTGCATTTATGTTGCAGACAATTGAAGCTACGGAATGTCTTTCAGTTGTTTCGAAATACTTCATTCGATACATTTAAAAGATTATGAAAATTTGTCAGAAAAATTATTAAACTGAAACAGTTTTCAATCTTGTGTACTATAAATTTTGATTAGTATAATTGTCTGGAGTTCTTTTTCAAATTTCGGAGTTATTTCATTATCTTTCTGAATTCGATTTTTTATTGCGTCAGTTTGACAGCTGTCTGAACGCACCGTTTATTAATAATAAATGAGTAACTCGAACGAAAAACGAAAAGTATTCAAATATTGACAGCATATGAATTTATGAAATATTGCAATTTGTTTCAATAAATCGCACTAGCTGAGAAATTTTGTACACAAAATAATAATGAATCCATTATAATCCAATATAATCCAATATAAATAATAATAATCCATTGAAAAATATAGCTCTGTATAATTTACAACACAAATACATGCAAGAGTTACACACGCTCAGTCAAAGCCATATTTCCGACGTAACTTGACGGTATACAAAGATAAAATCATTATTCTCAAGCGTTAAAAATATGTGAGCGAATCTGCGAATCACTGCATGCGCAAGTATAGAAATTAACAAATATTATCCATTTAGCAACTGCATCTATTATTGAAGAACAATGTCAAACGCACACAATACAGAATATTTATTCTCACGGCGTACATAGAAATCGCAATATAAATATTTGAACGTATTATTAATATATTTCGTTTATCTTGCATTTGGCAACAATCACGTTTTGGTTGTAATTTTCTACTTAAATTAATTTTTTAGCGAAATCTGCATCGATAAATTTCCGAGCAATACTGGTATTCAATTCTTCAATTTCTTCTTTATCTGAATGAACATTTGTTAATTTCCATCGGTGTATTGAAACATTACTAATCGTCTCGTCAGAAATGTGTGCATGTATAGGAACGAGGTTTTATTTACTCTGTTACCAAGAATGGAACTAAACAGTCTTACAATATGTTTAATAAGTGCATTAATATAGACTTTTTAACCCTTTCAATCCAACATTCCTCTATTTGATATCGTCCCCCCTTTCGTGTACAAATTAATATTACCATACTTTCGAAAAGTGGCGAAACAATCGAGTGTTCAGAAACATTCACTGAACATTCCACAGGGCCCAAAAGGATTAAGGTAATAACCCAGATTACCCTGTCAATCCTCCGCAAGTATGATTGTAAAGTAATTTTCTCTACTTGTCGTTCATTTTCGCTGAGCAAGTAATACAGAAAGTTAAGTAACATAGTCCACATAATCTCCAAGCAACTATCAAGAGGAAAAAATAGAGCGCACGAAAATTTGACTCAATCACATACAAAGCCGGGACAGGACCGCATAATATTATGTATGGTCATATACCCAGATTTTTGGTGTACCATTCGAACTACGTACTATTCCATTGCAAGAAAAAATCAAATCGCCTTATAACCGCGAGAAATCGAACAAAACGTTAGAATATTAAATTCCAATTTATAGCTAAACTATATATTTTATTTCACGCTCGTTTTACGCGAACGTGTGAAATTGGGTCATCTCGACCAAAAAATGTCTTCTTCGCGGTACATTTATAATCATCGCACAAAGGTTGAGAAGCCCGTTTAATGGAGGAACATGGCCAATTAATAAGTAGCTCTCGACGTGGATACGAGTTGTACTTGGTAAACGAGTGCGAGAATTTAATATTGGCGCCGGACGAACACTCGCTTGGAAGTAGCTAAGAGTCGCTAGGATGATGTAGTTGGTATAATTAGCGTATAGAGGAACGATATTTCTCGCGGCTCATACGTCCATCGAACAGATGTTCACGGTAATTAAAATGCAACGTTCATGCAACTAACCCGCCGTTTACGGCTGCTTCTGCTAATGGTACGACGCCGACAGATATTAATACCGTGAATTGCAACAGGCTATTACGGCATTACGGTTAAAGCTATATGTTAATTGCCCTCGCACAAGTTAACGGAACGCTCAACGTAATATGTATTTTCATCGCCCACGCTAATCTATAACCCATTAAAAAATCATTCTTTTCATAATTACGGCTGGTTGCAAAATTATCCGGGCGCGTTGGACATTCAGTAAATTTTATATGCGGGTGGAAAAGAAAATAACTTGAGATCGATCTTTAATCAATATTTCAAAGTCTATTTTAGTAGAATTACGAAATGTCTCCTTTTCAAGCATATATGTATTATTAAATAAACGAACGTTTTCTCAATTATATCAGCCGAACGAGTATTTTCTGCACTCAACATTTTATTCTATGAAGTAGATTCGAAAAAATAATTGCAAAGCATGTTGATAACGGTCAATCCAAACAGGCATAAGGTGTTGTCAAAACATAATGACCTGCAAAGTGTTTCAAGTCCAGTTTCAAGTCGAGTTTTACACAAATAATGACTGCAGGTCTATTTAGCGACGGGAAAGACGTAGAAGAGCAATCCGTAAATTAAAAAGCAGCAAAACTGCGCTAACATTACTTTCCGTCTCAGAAGAAAAGCTATCGATATAATAAATCGTAGGCGACGAATGACAATTCTACGTTAATAAGAGAAAGCAGACTTCTTTCGCTTGTTTGCCTCGCGTTCTAATTGAAATAAAAACTAACGCTCATTTTTGTATCGTAGAATTCAAAAATTGTAGAGAATCGCAATTATCTCGCAATTCGAGATAATCGATTAACCGTAACGAGACCGAAATTATCGGCCGATTTCGTCATGGACTTGTCAGCCAATATCCGAATATCGCTCGTTACTGCTCCATCTAACGGACAAGTTGGCCTAGCTTACGCTCCATTTACTCGATGGATCATTCGTTCGTTTGCGCGAAATCTCAGAAAAACATCGTGCGGCACCCCGTTTAAATGATCACGAGCAGACTCATTTCCTGGTTACTTATCCGGGTAGCACTATAGTGCCAATTACTTGTTGCTTTATACCCGTGATACCAATTTGAAACGCTACGCATGCTCTTTGCCGTTCAGCCGAGACGGTGCACGGTAATGTTGTTTAAACATTCCGCATCTTTCATTTGAAACTGTAATACAATGCAGAGCCCCCGACGAATGGCAATACAATCAAAGAAACGCACTTCGTTTCATAATTGCATATGGATGAAATCGCCAACGGGCAAGGGAAAATGAAAAAAGAAAAAGATATGGAAAACGTGAAAGGAAACGAAGTTTCACAGCTAAATATATTACTGCAGATGCGTGATCGCGATATAAAAAATGCTGTCACTTTTACGCTGCGGCCAGGTCACAATGCAAAGAGAGCAAAACCAAAACGAAGGGGAAAAGAGGACCGTACTTTTGTTAATCTCTTTGCACATACACACAGCCTCCTCTCCCTCTCCCTCTCTCTCTCTTTCGTGCCTATCCTCGGCAGCATTGTATTACCGAATCGTGTTTTGATTTACGAGCGTCGTAAATCAGTGAACGCTCGAGCAGAAACTTTGCCAGCACTCGCTGTCCTCAAAATAGTTTACAGGAGTTAAAGCGTAAGACGTGAAATGCATTCCTGTCGCGATTAACGAAAGGCTGACAGTTAGAATTAATGGTCTGTCGAAACCATTGTCCTTCGCAGTATTCATTTTATATCGACTTAACGACGATTCGCTCACGACTATTGTAACGTTACTATTAGCGTCACAGAATGCAATCGATTGGGAACATTTATTTTGCAATGTCTTTGCAATTTATTCTACGGGCAATCTCGACAATTTCAACATTCTTTCGATCGATCTGTTCGGGCTTCGAAGGTTTCAACAAATTTTCAACAAAATCGAGTTTCCATTTGAAGCAACGAATTGAACAAAACGTGCTTCTTACAATTCTGTTTCCCTTTTTTCCATAGAAATGCAAAATAAATGAAACAAAAGACGAATCGGAGGTCAATTTTACCCATGTGACGTGCAGATTGTATCGCGACAAAAAGTCAGGCCGTGTCCAGCCGGTTCGAAATGTTTATATTTCTACCACGCTTAATCGTCGCTGTTTCGTTGAGGCTGAAGGAAAAAGAAACACAGAAAAAAAAAATGGTGGAAAGAAACAGAAACACCACACTAACCGTAGTAGGAAGAGGCGTGAGGTATTCCGGACGGAGGTACTGATTCGCGCTGGAAGTCAGCATCTTAAAGAACGTTGCTCCTCTTTCTCTACACAACTATTCTGCTGGTAATCGGTAACACTCCGATCACTCGCAACAGTCCACGAAGAACTGGCGAACAAAAATCCGTGGAGCGAATCACTTGTCGAATAATATATTCTTCCTTATATCCGTTGCGGCAAACAAATTAAGGTGCACGTAAATGAAGCCATCTGGCTTCTAACGTCGTATTCCACGGAGCGCACAATTCTTCCTCGGCGCGTAGGCGGCACAACACACAAAGGTATCGATGAAAATCAAAGAAAGAGAAATACACATCACGCGATAAAGAGTAGACAACATTCACCTTCCACGGGAGGCTTCCAATCGCGACTGAGCCGCCTCGCATACTGTTCCCTCGACTGAGCCTCCCCGTTCCCCCCACCCTCGTGTTCTAACGATGACCGTTCAGCTGACTTACCCCGCCGCACCATGCTCCCCCGGGGAAGCTTACCCCTTCGCCGCTCTGTCGGTACATCCTAGTTTCCCCCGCCAACGTGCCCCACAGATTTTCTAGCGATGGATGTAAGTTTCTCCTGCAAACAATGTTTCGTTCGATCTCTTCGAACCTTGCGTTAATATGGATTGCACTCGTCGCTGCTGCCTTGGGTTCTGTTCGTTTTGATAAATGTGAAAATTGTCAAACGCTCCGCGTTCGTTTTGACATTGAAATTTATTATTAGTTTATTTATTGTAGTAGTTAAGCGGGGGCTAAGTTTAATTTTGTTGCAAATATTGTTCAGGATCGTGATAGTGCGATTTTATTTCTAACTGGACAGAGGCGAAAAACGCGTGGGTACTTTGGCGCGGCGGCGCTAATAATTTGATCAATCGCTGTACGTTGAAATGCGTGTACGTGATTTCACCATTATGTCCGATGAAATTATTGAAAATAACGGTTCAACAGTTGTGGCTGGTAGAATGAAAGTTTGTTGCATTGTTGTTAAGATTTTGAATGCATTTGTTTGCCAATTATGTTTGTAATGTTAGTGGCGAGAGAAGAAATGTTTCTACAGTTATTTGTTATTTATTATTCATTGTCAAGTAATACAATCGCTTGTTTCGCGGTGTTTCACGTAAAAAATGCGCGCAGCACTGATGTATAAAATTTCCTTGCCGTGTGAGTGCACAGTTTATAACCGGTCACAATTCCACCTTATAATAATATTGCACAGAAATTTCTGCCCGAGGCTAATATATTTAATACAGAAATATGATCACGTGCACCTTAGAGGCACGTGAGCTTTTCATTCAATATTCTACATAATATACAAACGAAACAAAAGAAACGTTTACATCTGTAATGGACGAAGCGCAAAGATAAAGCACTCATTTTCTGATGAACGAGCGATTGATTAAAACAACAGGGATCGTAAGAACGCAAAAGTGGGAGCTTCGCGAGAGAATGGGGGCTTCGAAACCACACGTTTTCCCCTATGCAGGGTCAGATGATTCTCAGATGAGGCTTCTCAGCATGTACATATCTCAAATGGAGTAATGTTTTAATTAACTATACGCTACTGTATACAAAAACGATTTTATTTTTGAGCTTGGAACATTTGTATACATTTGGTCACATACACTTTTCATTCCAGACGATTAATAATCTTTAAAGTACGTGCCCCCTATTCAATTTAATCTTAAACAGGTGTACACGTTACTGAGAAGATAATACGTCAATGAATAATCGAATAATAAAATGGTGTAGAAATACTTCGGTGAATCACTGCATTCCTATGTGAAGAATTTTGCAAAACAGTATAAGGGTAAAAATGCGTAACCTCGTGCAACGTGCAGACACAAAATGAACTGTTATTTATGTATGTAAGTACAGATAATAAAGCTTCATGTACTACGTTTATACATCGATCGCAATTTGCGTCGAAATAATCTCTTCAAGTCGAGGAAACAATTGTAAATTAAATTCATTTCATTGTCCACCCAAGCGTATTACACCTAATACCAATTCTTACAATAAAATTGAATTCACAAATGCAGTACAAGTATTATTGCCAATGCGAAAAGCTGTTAAAAGGGAATAAAGTAATCTCTTATTACATCCCCATTCGAGTCCAAGCACTAGACACGTGAAAAGGGCGTACAAAGAAAATAGAACGCTAATCCAAACATTAAATGAGAAAAACTAATTCGCAACATAAAATAAACCTTCTTAAACCATTCCGAAAACGAAATTCGTAAGACATCCTTTATTGCGTACAATAAACATCGCAAGACCTCGCGAGGCACACGTAATTATCCTAACAGTAACATCCGAGCCTCGAAGGTACTTATGCGCGTACACTCAAATTCCATAACGAATCCGCATACGAACGAATAGCAAATAAAGCTGGCATTCCCCATAAATTCGCCTCTATAATTTCCTAACGCGAGTTAAAACATATTTCTACAAGGCGAAACTCCTGAAAGGCGGCGAAGCTTACACCGCTTGGACGAAAGGTGAAGGGGAGTAATTATCTACGACAAATCTATAAATAAGACCACAATAAAATTCAGCTCGTAGCCATCGCTAGCCGATGGATCGCAGGTTTCCCCACCCTTCTGAGTAGTATCGGTACGAAGGTGACGGGGACAGTGAATGCTAAGAGCGGCGTAGCCAACCAATACGAACGAAAGAGACGAAGGCGACGCGGCGGCGGAGGCAGTGACGATGGCGGCGATGGAGGTGGCGGTGGCGTTCGCGACACGGTGGTCGTTGTCGGTTCACGCCGCGCCGACACTTTTGCCGGGTGCAAGCGACCCGACCAACGACGTGTCAACTTGTGCAAGGTGCCCCCACGACTACTTCGACCTACCCCGCTGTCAGCACCATTCTCTTCTCTGGTCCCTTCCCTCCTCTTCCTATTACCCCTCCTCTGAAACGTTTAAATGCTAGGGAAATTTACATTTTCCCCGTGCCATCTTCCCGCTTTACCTTAAGCCGGCTGTAAACATCGCTTGTACGAATGTCGAGCATTTTCAATTTGATAACTATTAAGGGGATCCCGTTGTGGTTGTTCGCGTGTAGACTAAACACTATCGCCGCGGCTTAAAGGGGATGAAATCGAAGGATCGTAACGGTGTGTCGATTTTCGTTTCATATTGTGCTCTTCGTACGCGGACAGGTAATTTGGATAAAAATATTTCTCCCTCGTTTCCGAAAAGCTACATAAAAGTGATTTATCCTGTTTCTGATCTCATCGATTCAATTATACACGCCGTGGCATGCACGTAATTTCAAAATGGGGGGGGCAAAGATTTATGCGTTACGAGCACATGGTAATAATTGGAATGAGGTATGAGGATAAAAAGATCCGTGCACGAGGTCACGATGTAGCTATTAAGTTTGTATGGCCAGTGCGATATTAAAAAGGTCTCGAGTATTTCCTAAAACAGTAGGTACGCGAATTTAGTGGTAATTAGTATCATGGTGAAGTTTTATGCAAGGACCTCGAAAAGCTGACGTATAAGGTCTTTGGTACATTACACGCAAAACATTGCCCGGTAAACTATGAAATATACAAGCGTGTATACTTCATAAATATTTGTCACCTTACCTTATCTGGCTTTTCAGTTCAAACGGCGAACAATTTGTTATGTATATTTAGCTAATACCTTGTTTTATGCCCCTGTCCTGTCACGCGAGTGCAATAACGTATAAAAAAATATGCTGCCGTATTGTGATCGTATCCGATAGGATGTTGAACCAATAAAAACGAAAATCGATACAATGCTTAATTATAAAATATAATATGTTACCAGTCGCTGTCCAGTATGTTGCTGTTATATAAATGCTGTTGCAATTTTCCATGATAACCATATTTAATTATGTATATACATATAATAGATTTGTTAACGTATACATTTAGTTTCACCGATATAATATAGCAAGCTATAAAATAAGATAATTCCTCGATCGTTGACACAGAACTGTTTATAGAACAGGCTTAACGCTACGCTTCGCATTGCCCCTTGCAACATACAATTTATTACGACGCAGTGACAGTTTTGCTTTATTTTGTTTTCATAGGTTTATTTATTAAGGCGTGTGTTAGTCGCGATAATTGCATTCCTCTTCGCGTGATTTATCGCCGCGGTTTTACACAATTCATTTAACTGTGCAACGAGAACACCGAGCAAATAATTTGCTAGATTTACGATTACTTTGAACTGTCGCGAGTGCTTATATTCTATACTCTAGATGCCATCCGTCGATCTTTGCGATCGAAAATTCGGAGATCTTAGGAAACTCGAAGCGCGCACTAATATGTAATTGCAGATCGCAGTTGGAAATTGTGATCAAAAACGATGGAGAACGGTGTGAAATAGTTGGGGGAATAGAAAAGCTGTTGTAGCTGATCATTTACGAGGACACAGATTTTTCCAAGGGAAGAGATTAGGCGTGCAAAAGGGCCGTCGTAAAGTTCCATTTGAGGTGAAAGGAAGGTATGGTTTATGAAAAGTTTGTCATTCCCTAGCCACAGTAATAAACGTCAGCGGTGTGTTAAAATGACTAGACGAATAGTTGCGATTGTCCACGAAAACTGAACGCCGGGCAGGTAATGGTAATATATAAGTAATATAAGTTAAGCTAGACGCTTGATAATCCTGCCATACAGACGCTTAGTTTACAGCTTTACAGCATTACAGATTTTACAGCTCTACAGTTTTACAGCGACTATAAAAGATAATATTCTTTCACAATCTTGTTTCTTAATACGATAGCTTTGAATAATTGCGGCTATTTGCGGTGGAAATAAGCATTTCAAAATTCGAGCGTTCCGCTACCTGCATTTAGGAACGTTCAGGTGTAGTTTTCGGTGCAGCTATGCATTCCTTCTTGCACAGTTCAGCAGGGTACAGTTCTAATCTTCGTTTGAATATAATTTGTATATTGCGCCCAACAGTATTTTGCATCGACCTATTCCCCTGTAGTTGTCAACATATATATGTTATAAAGAATATATGTTATATATGTTATATAAGAAAATTGAAAATATTTTCATTTCCTCCGCGTTGCAACAAAATCAGTTTTAAATTACAAGGATTAAGTTTGAGTGGCTTACATTGAAACCTGTTATCGAACTGTAAGTCGAGTTCTTTTTCCCTGCTTTTATTAACATTCTAGACTTACAAGCAGTGCGTATAATTTCTATTCGTACCTTGCTGGAATATGTTTGATATAAAGGCAAAGAGAGAGACAGAGAAAGGATGGAAATAGAAAACGGTGATAATATTATTTAAAAACTATTGACATATGCATCTGATGTACGACATAAATTCACCGCAGATATGTTTTAAATGCATACGTAACACCAGGACGAATGCATATTGTAGCGATTAATGAATTTGACTGAAATAGATTGAGGTGGTAATGGCTGTGGTATATGTTCGCGGGCGAGGATGGGTTCGTGCTGCATCGAAATGCATATCAATTGTTTCATGGAAATTCGAGTGTTACTTCCCTTCATTACTATTCACAGAATTATATGATTGCACCGCACGTACATGTGCAATGTAGACAAGTTGATTTACATAATTCGAATTGATCACGAAATTGTGCGTTATTAGGTGTACTAATTCCGTCATGCCAAACGTGATTTCGGGATAAATTTTTGATAGTTGCGGTACGTTCATTTTTATGGACGTTAAAATGGAAAAATAAGAAAATCAAGAAGAAAAATCTGGCCCCATTATTTTGTTGCTTAATGCTAGTCACATGGATAAAGTGATTTTTCCGTCACACTTTCCAAAGTAGAGACCGTCCTAGAACTTGTACGAATAAGGTATACGCGTGTGCTTAATTACGACACGCGCGATATTATTTAATAATATATACCTCTTTTTTCCATTAACAAAAATTATATCTTAAATCATTGATTCAAGATGGGTAAAATCAATTTCCCAGCATTCAATACTCTTCAATCGTGTTTAAAATTTCGTTTCGGCAGTGTCTATCCGTTGATTAAGAATGATAAATTAACAAGTATTCGTTTAAAGACATCAAGCAATAAATATTCACTTTGAATACTTCCATTGAAGTAATAAAAGTCGTCTTTGTCGCAATGCTTGATCCAAGAGAGTTGCGAATTTCTTTAGTCGGCAGTCGGCGCCACATAAACATGTTGTCCCCGTTCTTATAGACACAAGGAGAAGGTTCGGATAATTATACAGCGCTCTCATCTCTCACCAAAGCGTATCCTCTAACTAGCGCTAATAATGCCGCTAATGCTCTTCCGTGGAAACTGCTTGTATCTAACCGACCACTCCGCTACCTTCTCCACCACAAAGATAAGATGAAAATAGCGGCAGCAGTTTATAGCTGGGTTCTTCTTCTTCGATGAAAATGCGTTCTGAAATCGCCAGGTTTATCAAGTTATTCTTTTCCTTTTCCTTTTCCCCCAGTAGTTATATACTCGTAATCTTCTTTCCACGGGCATGTTTTTTCGCTTTTTTTTCTATCAAAATTAATAACACACGCGTTAACAGTTTGTAGATTACAACGGAGAAGGTGCGGCAGGATGTAGAAATACCTCTGCTTGAAATCGAGCTTCCTGTTAAGGTGTCAAATAAGTGGTTCAGAATAAGGAAGAAATTAGATATGCATTGTACAGTACACGTTGTACAAGACGTTGAAAGTTACGAAGTCTTTACATTTTCGATATTTGAACTGCTGTAACCTTGTGAAAAAGGTGCCTGGGTTCATTTCAAAGAGTGAAGCCTATACTTCGACATACCTGAGTTCATCCTTTTTACAATCTATTTCACATAATGTAGCGGATGGAGAAGTGTAGGTACTTTCAATCGAGAATTTTGCAAATTCAAACGTCTGCACGGATTTTGCGTAAGTTTTTCCATGACTGAAATCGTCATGAATTTAGAAATTGAAGTCTCCCCGTTACAAGTACCACAGAGAAATTGATGTACTTTGGATGGAAAGTGAGTTACACCGTGACTTACACGGCCGGTCGAAAGTTTGGACAACTTTGGAACGTCAAAATAACTTAAATGTTTTTGCACACGGCCAACCAATTGTTTCGCTTCAGCAACAGAAGTTTTGGTAGCCTAGAAATACCGATATTTTTTCAACTTTGTTGGTTTATAGAGGATCCCGATAGAAGTATCAAGAAATTCTTGACTGCAAGTTTTTTGGAAGACACGAACAAGAATTAGGGTAACAATTTTACTGGACGTCACTTTTGTCTCGTCTATTCTACCTTTGGAGTCTACTACTGCATTCGCACGCGGAATTAAATTTTTAGAAGATTGATATTATTACCAAGCAGTCTCTAAACTGTAAACAATTTATAATTATCCCGATTCAAAGACCACTTGGACAAATTCTGAAATTAGGTAACACAGGAACAGTTGATATTAGGTGCAGATTACAAGACAAATAATAGTGCAAGAAATAGAAAGTATGTTTGAAATAGAAAGAATTATTTTCCAAGGGTGGCAAGTATTGGAACTGGTGTAAATGACCCAATTAAATGCCTGATCAACACTTAACTGCGTGCTGAATGATTGATGTAAGTCTGTATAACATTGCACCAACAGGATGCCCATTCGCTGAACGTTATACTCCACCAGATACAATACAGCGATGAATGATTTATGTTAATACAACATAGGTATATATCAACAGCGTTACGTTATAGCGCAGAATAAAACATGCAACATGAAATATCGTTTAGATACTGTAACACCATTGCGTAGCAAAAGTATCGTTAGAATACCTATCATTATCAGAGAAGAAATATCTACCGCTAATCTGCGTGGCAAGGGTTAAAACGTAGGTTTATTCTATTAATGAAATAAAATGGTTGATCATTCCATGCGTACATTCGTATCCCCGACATCGAGTCCACTAATCACGTCCACCCTTGTCCACAGGAAAGAACTGTTCAATGTTAAACTATATCCGCGAGCGTTACACCAGGCACACAATAACGTTGCGCAATCGACGCGGCGTCAAAGACCAAGAAACAAACATCCCTGTATATTTTTTTTTTCCTAGCTTTAACAACGCCACTCCAGCAGTCGCTAAGAATAGTCCAGCCGCTAAAGCCTAGCATCTGGAATGCCTTTGAAACGTGGCATTGAGAGTTTCACCAGCGTCGTCGCCGTCGTGATTTCTCACGTGTCTCCGCAGGAAACTAGTCGAGAGTAGATAATCACCCTCCACTCACCGCACATCGATCAGACGAAGCGTAAACACGATTAGTATAACGCACAGCTAATGAACTAATCCAGCCACGTCGTCGACGAGCACGAACCCGTCCAGCACGGTGCCGCCGCTGCGTTCGCCAACATTCGTTACTCTACTCCCTACCAGCATTTCTCACTTCTGTTCCGATTCTTTTTTCCTCTCCTATGCCCCAGAAACGGGCACGTTATTTATGACTAGTCCGCTTCAGCTCTGCTCGCGCATTCTACGCGAGGTCTGCACAAAATCGACAGCTGTCGCGCCGTTCGACAGTTTCGTGTATCCATCTTTCTTTCTTAGTATAAGTCCATTCGTCTTTGCCTCCTTGCCACCTTATCCCACACATGTTAGCATCTACCGTGTCATTCCCCTATTGTACATTCACCTTTGTGTCGCACGCTCGCCCGGTGCCAATCAATTGCAATTCATTGCTATTTAGAAACAGCCGCTGGGAGACCGTGAACGACCTTAGCCATGAAAGATTGGCTTCCTTTAACGCCAGGGTCCAAAGATTTCGATTTTCACGCCCCGTCCTGGAACAATCGTAATGTTTGCGCAAGGTCGCTTTTAGGGGATGTAATTACTGTCTTGCTCGTTGCTACCTTTGGGCAACAAACAAACTCAGTAGCATTTTCACCCCTAGGACAGATGTTAGATAGAAACGAGAATAGTTTCAATGAATTATAAATGTTATTATTCGGTCGTTTGAATAAAACAATTGGTGTCATTCGATGGATCGCCACGCTACTACGAGTAACGAAATTAAACGGAGTAACACGATGTCTTCAAGTGACTGCAATCGTACGGTCGTTTCGGGCATGTTTCGAAAACAAGACGAGGAATGCAAACATTTGCAATTACGCCGGCATAAAATTTGGAAACCGATCAACGTTTTAAACAATTAAACAATTAAAATTATATTGACAGTTGCGGCGATATTGTATACCGCGCGGAAATATATTCGACGGCGGAAAATGCTTAAGAAAGAATCAAACGCCCCGCCATGAAATTGGTATTCAAAGAGGATATGCACGGACGCGAAATTACGTGATATCTATTCAAGCGGTTGATGATACCCAACTTATCGCGAAGAATGGGATCAGCCTAAGGATGCTCCACAAATTATAGCAGAAACTGTGTGCGGGGACGTGCCTCACGAGCGCGCACCGTACGTGCACGCCCGTCTACTGACCTATACTTACAATTGAGCATGTATTGGTGCAAAAGGCGTTATTTATGTCCTCTTTGTCGGGCCATCGATAACCGCTGTAGAGAACTGTGGCGTGGCATAGCATGGCGTGGCCTAGTGCAGCCCGTGTCGGTGTATACGCACATAAATAATGCGAGCGCAATTTCCCATGTAATTGATGGGGTACCCCCGCCCTTCCCACCTTCCCACCTTCCCTTCCCTTTCCATAATGGTGAGTGAACTGAGCTCTGGATGTTAGCCGCAGAGCACCCCGTGGGGCGTAAACTCGACAATGCCTTCGTCACGCCGCGCATTGTTTGCCACCGCCGAGAGTTCACTCTCGGGGTTGATTTACTGTCCCGAGTTCGCTCACGAGCCACGGACGGCTCCCAGCCCCGCAAAGAGCGTGTACCGAAATTTTCGTCGAAAGATCGTCGCTCCTCTGTCATCCCGTCCCCTTCCCACTTTCTGCGGAGTCGCTTCTGAAAGATGGTTCTGCTTGCCACTGCGAACCATTAGAAGCAACCACTCTTTACCCGCACTGTCCTTACCGCATTTTACGACACTCGGACGCCGGCTTTCGAGAAACAAAGATTTTGCGAGTATGCACTCTCCGGAATTTATTGCGGCGGGAGGCGAGTGCGTGGTCTCGTAAACCGAGAGCCGCGCGAGGAACTTTTGCTGGTTCGCTGGCGAGTAAACGTAGGTAGTTCGTTCGAGAATCTCTTCATTGATTATTGTCGGCTAATCGGTCAAATTATCGTCGGGCCGTCTTACCGTTTCACTTGAGGCGAAAGAATTTGCTTGGGATATGTGACGTTGGTTTTAATATTTTATGCGTGCTTTTCGGGAAAACTCGGTACGAAGAATTGAATTAATTCCAGTAATAGGAGATTCACTGCGTAGACTAGCTTCGATATCGCGAAATGAAATAGGAAATAATAATTGTACAGGTATTTGTAGTTGAACATTAAGGCTTGAGCTTAACTTTTTTCGCCCTCCTTGCTGTCTTCATAGGGAACTTGATGTTGCTAGCGAAAGAATACAACAGAATTCAGTTTGAAGTCATATATTCTTCTTTTATCCCTATACCTGACTCCCCTTTGACTGTCCCCTTTCATGTTACCCTTCTTGGCACGCACAATTCCGTGCGACATTTTTTATCCGCCGCAAGTTCATGATCAACGTTTTCATGCAGACGAGTAATATATAACCACTGACAACCGGCCATCAATTTTCCGTGCTGCATCATAAATTACGCCACGCAAGAAGGCGATACAGTGGACAAAAAGAGTTGAAATTTCCAGGGTCGACGAAGAATTTTTTGTTGCCACAGTTTCATCACCTGGTACCCTGTTTTATAGTGAAATATTACTCGTACACAATATGGAGTAATTTTCTTCGAACGTGAATCATTTCGTTTCCACTGCGAATGAATAATAGACAGCAATTTATACCGAGTTCAATTTGTACATCCGTAATATGAGAACACCCCGACGCACATGTATTGCCGCGGCATGTAATACGCACCTACTTATTTTATTGACATTCCGAACGTTTTACAACACATCGTCGCCCTCGACAGCACAAAGTGTATCAGTGGAAAAATTATTGAGATTGCAATAAAAACGAATGTAAATAAGATTCTGCGCGTGACGATAACCGGGTACATACCTGTATGTACATACCTACCCACTTCTCCCCAGCGACGTTTCAAATTGATCGCATTCCTCTCAGGATATTTCAAAATCGTTCTAGATCCGGATTCGTTCGATACTTCTTTCACATTCGTATCTGTTCTCCGGATAAAAAATTGCTCCACAAAATATCAACTTCCTACTGGCAGAAGATATCGACGCGAGATTAAACTGGCTGCGCAGCGCGGACAAGTGGACAATACCGAGGATACTTAACGATCTCCATTTCCTTTCGGGACGCATAATCGTAAGTCGGAATGCGGAACACGGTGCTTCCACTTCTGTGTATACAACTATATGTTATCTTGTTACGTCGTTCTGGCAATCGGATCAAACATCAAGGCAGTCCAGACGGACAGACTAGATTAGGAAGGGTTAACCAACGTACCGGTGATTTAAATCAATGACGGCAGCACATCTGTTGGCAGAGATTAATGATTAGACGCACGGGAACGAAGCCTGAAACTGGGTGCTTTCAGAGATCGGACAGATTAGAAACTAATTTAACGAGCTGCTTTCATCGTGCAATCCAATATCCATCTAGACCCCCCCTTACCTTACATATATCGTCGTAGCTATCCACTACTATCTATGTTGATTGATCGACAACGACGATATCGTGCCAGCTATATTTCTTTTCCCCCGAACTGTGCCAGATTTCGATTTTATAAAATGAGCCTCGTAAAAGCTACTTACCATGTGGTGAATACCTCGTCTATCATTGTGGATCCCACCTTTTGTCTTCGAAATGACGATTAATTTTCATCAAATCATCGTTTCATCCGAACCGATCGACGAGTACAACATTCTGCTCGACTGGACGAGTGCGCGTAGCTCGAACGTACCTTACTTTCAATTCGCGTGAAAATGTTCGCGGTCTACTTCGGGTGAAACTTTTCAGTGCCACTTTGACCATCGTATACTTATCTCACGCCGTCGCGTAGAGTTAAAATAGATAGTCCAGTAATCGACGATAGCGACACGCTTAATATCAACTGGTACAAATAACCGAAGTTGCAAGAATATTCGTAAAAGGGAACGCACAAATTGCGAACTCTGTTCTATTTCAAATTACCAAATATACACACTTGCGATTAACTTCGACGTCCGAACATTCGTCGTTATCTGTACACTAATACGCATCTTCGTGCAACGCACGATTGCACGCGTGTTCACTTGATCGCGTTTAATAATACGGGAAACAAACATTATTTCATTCTTGATCAAATTGATCATTCGATATGTGTGGCATTGCTGAACAGTAGTTCGTCCTCTCCCGTGCCGACAGGATTCCAATCCAGGCAACGTTTTACATCTCGTCGCATGCTAACGACGCGAGGCTCGCTTCCTAAGAAATAAAGTGTGTGCATAGTTGTGCCCCTAAACGTTGTGTAAAATAGTTTCCATTGTGCGCAACGGTGATAATGTAGCTCAGCGATTGTGCTTCGTTTACGAGAAGCCCAGAACGGAATACCGCAACGGCAACTGGCTCGTGTAATGGCAATTTCGACGATCCAATACGGCGTAGTGGGATTGGCGTTGCTTGTTTAGGACGGCGCGTATAGAAGTTTGACTTTCGTAGGGTGGCCACTTGCTGATTGTCAGCCCTCTCCCGCGTACAAAACGCTAATGGGGAACGCATACAGATTGGAAGGACACTTAGCGGAGTTAGCGCCTGCGGCTACTTTATTTACGCCATACACATGTCGACGCCGACGACAGTCCTATGCATACAGTAGCATTCGCTGGTAACTGACTGTACAAACATTGTACGCACAGTTGATGTTTGTCGATGGCCCCGCTGCCGTTCACAGTCTTAGTTGCTCGTTGCTAAACTGACATCGGTTCTGTCGGACGAAACGCTCGGGCTACCGTTCCATTTATCTATGGAAACAACTTTAACCACTTAACACTCTCGAACAGGAACATGATTGCTCTGTGCCACGACGGGATGACCGTTTGGCAGCAATAATACTTTAGCACCGTGTCGATTATGTTTAGTACGTTCTATGTAAAAAGAAAATTTCGTATTGTATACTCGTATATAGGTGGCTTCGTGTGTATCCTCCCGGTGTTTTGCTTTTGTATTATTTTTATATAGTCCTTTATGTACCGAGGGTTTACGAAATCGTGGCATCTACGACTCGAATAGGGATGATTTGTCGGGCAAGAATTAGTTCGAAATATGAGATGAAACTTTGATATCGCTCGCCGACTAGTATGCAGATTCTTAGTTTATTTCAGTGTTTCAGGCAATTACCATCTTCCGAGAAACATCATTCTACAGAAAAATAAAGGGTGTTATATAGCTGAATAGATAGTAAATTATTGAAAACATTTTTAGACATGTCGAGGTTCATTTCATTCCGAACTTTTGCACTCTTCGAAACATTAAATATTTCCGGGGTGCATGGACACCGTTGTGACTGATTGTATCTCGTATGTAGATCTATATAAATGAGTGTGCTTCATTTCAGTATGCGTATCGAAACGTTTGGGCACGTACGGAATTATAGTTGGATAAATTCCTTTGTACTGGAATGGGCTTTCATCCTTTAGCCAGAAGCATTGTCAACCTTCTGCAGCCTTCACGCCCGTCCTTCCCGATCGACACTCGAATATTTCATACTGACACTTCCAACATTAACTCTATTCGTCAGGGCTTGTGCTATCCAATGGCGATGCATTCAACCACGCGACACTCGGTATACATGGTTTTTAACCTCCTCTCTGGGCTTGCACAACGACGGCCAGCTGTTCGATTTTGGACTCGGTCATTATGTTCGTATAGATATATATTATACTGCCACGTTCTGTATCCTCGGTCGCAGAGGAATGGTTTGTTTAGACAGCCTTCCGGTCCGGTGTCTTTGTGACGAAAAATCTGTCAGCGGCGAAACTTTACCGGAACAGGTGTGATTTCTATTCGTCTTTCTTCGGATTGTCATGCGTTTTAATCGAAATAGCAGGCATTCGTATTGAACATTTAGTTCCGCCTTCTTTCGAAGAAAAAAAAATGCAATTCCTTTTTCCATTACATTCTTTGTTAAGTAGTTTCTAACGTAGTGTCTGTCACGTTAAATTGTAAAAGATATTAAAACATTATTTATACTTGCGAATCGTCGTCCAAATGAAAATCTCTTCACCGTAATTAGTCAAGTAGTCTTTGCACTGAAAACATGGATCAGGTGTGGTTTCGAAGTAGAAACGCTACATCAACCGAATACAGCTCGATTCGAGATTCGTAATTTTCCTTCTCGCCCGAACTTGGTGGAACTTCGAACACGAAATATCTGTACCGAGTTTAGGAAAAGAGGTAGATGCACAATATTCGTTCCGTCTAAAATTTGGGCGAGCGCGAACTTCGAGCATCTTGTCACCAACATTTTACATCAAACAAAAATTGTCGCGTGCCTCCCGTCCTCGATATTCGTTACGTCCACCCGTCTCGCTCGGCGTCCCCCATTTTTCCAACCCGGTTACAAGCCAACAAACACGCCCCAAAGATGTTAGTTCCTATTTCCCCGTGAAATGCCGCGGACCAAGTGAAACGCACGATATTATCCGCGGTATCGTATCGAGAAGGAAACGTCGAAGTGCTGCTTTCCCGCAGCGTCTTCAGGAAACGACAAGGGAAGATCACGAAGTACTGTTCTTGTGAGAATACCAGAAGATAGGATACGCCCGGCCGCGGGCGTTCGCCGCTGCAAATTATTGTCAGCGTAGCGGGTCCCCGGAACCGGCTAACAGTTTTGTAAAAAGCTTTTGTGAGTTTACCACAGTCGTAACTTCAACTTTGTCGCCGACAGCGTTTCCACCGTGGGACAGGAGACGAGGCGAGCCTGTATAGTACGCGCTGGCCAGAGTGGTCGTGGGGGTTTCGGCGGGGCTGTTCGGAGACGCGAAGATAAAACAGGAAGGGCGAAAGAGACGCCCTCGGTGAAATTACAGCCTCGTAACTCTCTGTAAGCGGGAAAGAGCGTATGTGACAGCGGGTGGACGAGTGAACGGGCGAACCGACGAACCGGCGAATAGGCGGACGAACTGCGCATGGTTTCCGGAAGTTTTATAGCCATCAGGGGGGGTGTTCCACGGGTGTTTCAGGCCGTGCTACCCGCCGTTGCCTTACGGGGTTGCACCGTTACATGGTTCCCGCATTCTCGTAAACAACTGGCCAGACTTGCTTATCGCGTTTCCACGATACGCAGCTTTATTACCGCGTTTAATCTCCATCGATTCCCGGCCTGCTAATAAAAACGTTAGACGCCTAGCCAGATGAAGGCCCAACTTGGGCCAAGCGGAACTTCGCAGCGGTTAAACTCTTGGGGTGAACGGTGTGGCATGCACGAAATTCGTTGTATAGAGATCCTTTATGGTTGTTATCAGATTGCCCCCGTTTGTGATGGTTGGACGATGCGTTGATTATTGTGATACGTTCATTTGCGGAGCACTTCAATGTTGGCTTATTAATTCGTCGACTTGGTGGGTTTTTCGGCAGGCGTTCCTTATGCGACGGAAGTCGATGTTGTGTTGTAAATTCGGTGACGAATTTTTCTGACAAATGTAAAGAGCATTAGAAATATTAATGGTTTATTGATAAATCGTTTGTTACATATGTTTGAGAGATTGATAGTCCGAACGATAAGTTACCTGCTCGTCTCCAATTAACGTGCAATAAATAAACGTGCAATGAATTTGTTACTTTTCACACTCACTTGCTCTATGAGTTTCTTTGGAAAATCTTAAATGCAATGGCCAACAGGCGTTTGAGAAACGTTTCTTATATTTGCTTCATCTGCCGAGCGCAATAATAGTCCATTGTTAGAGTCTACTTTTCAGAAGTTCGTGTAGGTATATGAGTATATTACCTGAGAACTGTTATTATAGGTATAAAATCTATTATATTATAGAAATTAGCAGACCAGTTTGTTCCACGGAAACTGTGCGTCGTACGCCCATGTACTGAACAATGGAAAGTTCATTCTGCAGGGCTCATTTGCATGTAAATGTCAGTTTAGTTGTTCTTACTTACGAGACCGGTACGGTGCCTCTTATCTACAAAGTATGGCTGCGTAAGTCCCACACTTGCCTGTTACCCAGCAATAATTACACTTACTTTGTTCCGGCTAATAATTATTGAAATTGCCGATGTCACGTTCGAAGATAAGTCTTCGCTTAAACCTCGCGATAACTTCGACAAAATATGCCAAAAGGAAACTTTAAGCTTTCCCTGTTCTATTAGTGAAAACTACTGAAAATATTCTTCCCTTTCCTTAATAACTGGAATGCAGTTGCATACATTCGTACGTTGCAACGCAGAGTACCGCAACCTTGTAATTCCGCGTACGAAACTGGCATCCAAATAATTTCAGCAATGATCGATGGAATTTTTTCCCCCCGACAAATCTGCAGATGTAGCGATTCAAATTTCATTTGCGATAAAACTGAATCGCTTCGACGTTCGCAAATCGACATTCAACAATGTATTCTTCCGACGAATGTAAAGGTGCATTATAAATATGAAGGGTATCGGCATAAATCAATGAACGCGTCGAAAAAGTCAACTCGTCTTAACAGATTAATGCGTATCATACAAATAAATATTTTCGACAGATAGTTATAAACAGATACTTTGAATCGATATATTTATCAATTCATCCTCGAAAATGTTATCCGCCACTATACAAAGGGGGTTTCAGCAACGAAAAATTCTTTCTACCTCACCTAAATCCTTTTTGATTAGGCTGCTTCCAATGTCCACGCGGATATACATGTAATTTTCAATTAATTTCATGGTATAGAAAGGGAGGAGCATGGGGCTAAATAATCGAAATAACTAAGCCCCGTTAGATTTCCCAACTATTTCGAGGGCAAGTAAGGCAGGGGCGCCCTTCGAATATCACCATTACTGGCTAGGTGGTCTCCTCCACCCCTCTTTCGGCTATATTCTTGGCACCGGTGGTAAATCTGCGGGATGTCAAGGGCGAAAGGTGTGACATATCTTATCGTAAACGTCTCATAACGGCGTTGCGGCACTAACGATGCGTGACACACGACGACGTAAAGCCATGGCGCCCCGTCGGAAAGCTTGCTCTGCTCGTAAACCGCGGCTAACGCACCCTTTTCTTCAACTACCGGCGTATTAATGTCGATCAAGGTTGGTCTAACATAAAATACGTCCTCTGCTTTCCTATTATTCCCTCCTTTCCTTCGCTACACTTTTCCTCCACTAAAATTGTTCGCCAAGTCGCATTTATTCTCACGATCGATCTTAATTCACGCTGCTTTTCCGCTGTTTTCGTAGCGGTACAGTTTTATGTTGGATTTATGAAGTTTATCGGAATTCTTGCCGATTTATAGAATCCTGAATCGAGAATGGTCCGTCGAAGGGGTGCAGCAAATTTTAGAGCATATATCCAAATAATGATTGCTATGGAACGAAGTGTAAGTGCTTAACGTGAAGTGGTGCAGCAGATCCGTTTTGTGTAAAAAATTTTGTATACGTAACACGTATTAATGTACCTATATGCATATGTTATGGTTGAACCAAATAATATCAGCTGAACACGATTTAAAGAAAACGACGATAAACCAGCATAGCGCAAACCTATCTGCAGGAATACTTTTTTGTAAAGAACGGCATATATTTTGAGCATACGTATAATTTGACAGGATAAATTAACGAATGTGCTGATTATCAAGGGAATTGATGCTATTACTTCACATCATTAATGTCTTAGCAGGAGTAAAAAAAAAAAAAAAAAGGATATTTCGAATTCAGATTCTGCTAAACACATTAATATTGACTTGATGGGACGGAAGGTTACGTTGAAGCTCGAAACAAGATAAATTGTTTCCACTGACATATCAGGAATAATGTACAGAAAATTCTTTCTGTTGGTTAAATATTCCTGTTACCTGTTTCACCTTCGATCCAAGAATAGACAAGAACGAGCTGCATATTTTGATAGCTTGTTATACAATGCGGAAAGTCACCGTTAATTTTCAGAAATTTTTCATTTCAAGAACAGCAAGTCACAGGGTTCGAAATTTTGTCCGAGAGACAGTCGTCGACGTTGGTAACCTAGGTGAGGCGAACCTGACGAAAGTGCCGACTAGCGTGTTACACTGGCGCCGTCAGGAAGTAAATTAGGCGGCCCTTTTATAACCTTCAATCTTCGACGAAAATAATGGCCGGGTCTTATACTACTTAAAGGAACCGCGCTATCCATTTATTAACTGCAGGATGACGGGCAGTTTGGAAATCATCAGCGGCAATTAGACACGGCGGGCTCAATTGTTTGCTTGGCGGCATACAGGACGGGTGTTCTTCAAATTATTAACTCGGCGTTGAATCTCTTCTGGCATCGGCATTGCCACACAAGAGAAAAACGCTCTTCATGGAACTAATATAAACTGCACGCTATTGTTTCCAATTCGAACCGACCGGGCCCGAAGGCCATCCGCAGAGTTATTGGAATAGCATGCGGTTGTTAATAAAGTCTTAATTGTACGATTGTAGTTTGGTATTGAGGGAGTGTGAGAGCTTCGTCGTGTCAATAAAAATATTTTTCTTTTATATTTTCCGATAGTATTCGCCGATAACTTTAAACAGTATATTACGTTATCTTAAAGAGATAAATAGAATCCCGAAGAGCGTTCCTATTATTTTTCGTCACAATTTCTATTTTAGATCGTACTTCAAAACCGACCTGATGTGACGTATTCCAAATATAAATACTTTTTACAAACATTTATCTAATCATACATTGCGGTAGAAAACTTCATCGGAATTCTAAATTCATGGCAGCATTTTAGTTTGCCAGAAAATACTGTCAGGCAGTAAACGGCTAATGAAAATGTGCATCTATCAAATTACTCCTTTGATATTTTCAATAATACGTGAAAATTGAATTTATTTACGTACCATTTATCGCGCTGGATTGGTCTCCACATGTTCCCACTAATTTTCTACATACGTACCACACAGAATAAAACATCGAATGTAAACACCCGACAATGTTATTCGCTTCATTGTATTGCAAGTTCGAAAAGCAGGCGGCATATAATATAAGGAAAGGGAAACATAAATGCGAGTGTGACGATTTATTTCTATACATGTTTAATTGTGCTGATTTGTTCGTTAATAACAATTTACAGCAAATAGGACAACCATAGCTACACAATTTTATTAACAACCGAGTACCGAAAGTTCTATCGTCTAAATAACAATTTTGTTATCTTACATTTTTGCCCTACTGTTTGGAACCCATTGTTCACGTAATAAAATATAACGTGTATCTAAAATCAATTACCTTGCCTTTTGCGTCGCATGTTTTAACAAGTAAATCGCTGGAATCTGTGAAAATTGTAGATTGTATGTAATACTATGTCGCGGACAAACAGCGTGTCTATACGAAGGAATAAGTCAAGGTATGACCACGAAAAATAAACTTCATTTTCTTCTGCAGAATAGTCCAGGATCCAGCACAGAGACACGGAGTGTTGAGCGTAAGCTAACGTTCGAGGCAAGAGTAGATATTCGATTCGAAATCGTTAATTGACCATTGAATGCGTTACAATAAGATACACCGATTTTGTACAGTAAGATAAATTGGTCTCGTACGGTCAATGTCCTGGCCGCGTCAAAGCAACGTCAGCTAACTACCGGATATCGTATGTTTCTCGAAACATTTTGCAACGCAGGCCAGTGGCGCAATGCCCGCGTGGAACGAACCTAACGGGCAAGTCACATAGCAATTACTAACTGTAACAAACGTTCGATTGAATTTCGATAAGGACAAGGTTTCCAAGGTACATGTATATCCCTCGTACAGCACAATGATCCTGCAACAAGGTTTTGCTTTAACACGATTAGAAAGCGGGATAAGTTGAAAGACGAGATCGATATTCGTAATGGAAACAATATTTTGACATCAACGCGCAATGCTTTTTTAGAATTGAGAATCATAGATAGCTTTCATTATCTTAAGACAACTCAATGAAACGCCTGTACATGTTGTGCAATAATCCGTTCAGGAAGAAGAGAACCGTCTAACGTTCCAAATTGTTTGCTTTCACTGATGACGAAAGTTCATGCAACCCGAGAGGCATTACTTTCCCCGGAAAGTGTATGGTATTTTGGGAAATGCAACGACGAAAGTTCCATCGGTTAAACGATTACGTTATGACCAGCCATAATTTGCAGCGTCATCCATAAGAATGTGAAATTGTCTTACTGTTAGACCGCTGTCCCGAGTAAACTAATAATAATCAAGACACGCCGTAAAATCCGTCTATTCGTAATGACTATAATTCTGAACAGGGGTAGGCAAGGCCGCGAAGAAAGGGTCATAAAGAACCGACGTTGTGTGTCGACGGCGAATGCAAATAGAAAATCGTAGACCGGCAAGCCTCGTAAAATAATACAGCCATAAATTATGCGTTTTCATTCTTACAGGCGAAATACCATCAGTGCGTCCCCGCGCTATTGGACTCCATCGTGCGTCGCGTTTCAGAACTTGCAATTAGCTTTACTTAATATTTTGCAAGAGCGACACTGTCAATAGATTCGTATTTCACATTGCAAATGGTGCTATTCTTTTTATTTGCACGGATTAAGTATTTATATATGTCGTTTGCTTAACGCTGCTGCGGGACAGGAATTAAAATATTTACCATTATCTTATGGCAAGTAGGATCATCAAATATATTAATATCGAACGATGCAGCAATGTTGTTATAGACATTTGGAATTGTACAAATAGAACACAGTACATGGTATTCTACTTTTCTTAGGAAATATGAAAATAGTTTAGCGAGCTCGATATTTTGGTTTACTGAACAAATTGAACAGCAAATATAACTCGATAGGTACTGTTTAAAAAAATGTAATTCGTCAATGGCTCAGTAAAAAGACATCTTCTGCGGTAATTATGAATTGAAAATAAATTTATCTGCAGCCTATTGTCCATTAGACGGAAAGTATAGAACAAAATGCAACAAATGCGTAAACAATAACTGTTCAGTTATTAGGGATACAATCTATGTAATTTTGTAAAAAGATTAAATATATGTATAATGGTATTTAATAGTCTGAACGATGGTTATTATCCATCGTTTGCATAAACGAAGATAAACGTTTCTTAATCACGCAGAAGCGTACGCACACGTAGAAACACGCACGTTCGATGAGGCAATTAGCCAGGGGACTTCTAAATAAATTAAGCTGCAATTAAACTGCCGGCCGACGCAAACAAAGTAATAATATATAAGTATTTTTACAAATATCATGGTTAAGAATGTATATTTCTTTCCTGCACTTTTTTTCAGAACGAAAGAAACAATTCGACGGCCCATAAGCTATTCCGTATGCGTCGTTGTGGAATTAAGTTTTATTGCCGTGGAAATCTTTACAAATTCATTGTATCCTGTTACATTTATTCCTCGTCGATCGGTTGCGTTGTAATTCTTTTTTATAGCACGGTAGAAATTCTCGCAGTTTGGATTAAGATATCAGGCTGTAAAGAAGGAACTTTCGATAGAGTTCAGGTAATACTCTTATACCCATAAAAATATACAATACTATTTTTTTCGTACTGGAAGTTTTAAGCACAGCAATAATCTCACAGCTGCATCGATGCGAAATACTAGCGCACGTGCAACCTTCACACTATCCAATGGTGGAATCACTCTTCATTCTTTTTAATAATCGAAAATAATCAATTTAAATTATCAAGCGAAAGCGATTATTTTGCCGGCGAGTTAGAAACTATTTCTGCTGCATTAGTGAAGCAACTATTTACTATTTAGCGATTTACTAGCCTGAAGAATATTACTGTCGTTTAAAAACATTTTAAGTCACTTCGCTATTATGGATATTTCTTGTACGATGAATAATGAAAATACGCTGGAACTGTTAGAAAATTACTGGCAGAGAAAGCTTTCCACTTATGGTTCCATTGAAATTTTCCTATAAAATTTACATCCGCTGAAGTAATTGGAAGTGTACTGCCTATAGGAAACTTTTCCACAGCGGTGCAACCGTAAGCATTTTATTCAAAAGCCTCTCGATGCAAATAGAAACTAGGTAGACAACATTTCTGGTTTCAACATTTCTAAATACAACAGTCCTAAGTAAAAAAAAATGCTAGTAGAAAATCAGAATCAGGCAAAATACTGTCCCGGGCAGCGTTACAATAATCAAGTTAAGAATGAGGTTCATTCTTGCGAATCGCAAGAAGCACGATTAGTACTGTGACAGTGAGCCGCATACGCGGACCAGACGGGCAATATTTCATTTATTCTGGAATTAATTGGAAATTCGAACAATGATGGCCGATTTGGCGGGTTTAGGCGGTATTCTGGTGACTCGATGGCGTAGAATTAACGACTCGCCTTGACACTAATGCGGCAGTGCGAGCTTTCGCCGATTGTTTGTGACACTGCTCGCACACACGTGTTGTGACTCAGAAATGATAACCGATGATTTATCCGTGACAGGCTGCAGGTACTGCGGATGGATTATCGTTCTGATTGCAAAGTATGAAATAATTAGGGAACGGACCGTCGACCATCCATCATTGGGCAACGATGGCCGCTTGTCAGGCGCCGTTCATTTATCATACTCGCTCAGCCATCACCCTCTTCCTATTCCCATCGCATCGCCAGTGTTCCATTGTTCGTATATCGGACGTAACTGTCCGTTACTGCTAATTACCTCCTGCCCCTGCGAAAGATTACGCAGTCAAGGTATCAAATGTATTAACGTGCACGTACCTCTGGCCGTCCATAGACACTCGTACATGCATACGATGGCTTAGCGACCGAGCAACGACTCCATTAACCGTGTTTACTTGGCCAAAGATCCCTCCTATCGGTCAACTGTACAGTGTATGGATGCTGTCGTGTACGTCGCGACGCTTTGTCGCACGCGAACGCATTCCGACAATAATCTACCCTGTGCCTGTTAACTTGTCACGCGAGGGGTTGAACGTTATACGATAGAGGTCGAACGTGCCGCGGCATTTCTCTTTCCAATTTCTTGTATTGCAGGTGCAACGCCGAGTATGCAGATCCGCGCGTGTAAGTATTTATGATCAGATTTTCCTCGGCGAGCGTTTAATCGGTCGACAGTTTGTTTTTCAATCTCGACGATTCTTCCGGTTTTATTGGCGAATCATCTGTTAAACATTTGAATGCTGCTACGTCTGTCCCGTAATTATAATAGCAAGTGAATATTTAAACGAGAATTATTGGCGAATGAAGTTATTGCAAGTTATGTTGTGGGGGAAAATTGCGAAGCCTTCAATCGAAATCAATGTTTCGTGACACCTGTCGTTTGTTTCGACGCATCTTTCAATTTTTATGGTAACCTAATTATTACGAATTGTAATTATTTTTCTAATTTCCCCCGTGAATTGTTTCATTTCAATCGAATATCAACCCGTTGTAAAAATAGAATGAAAAAAGGGGGAATGTTCAAGCGAAGATCGAGTTGCGATTGGCCAGTTCTTGATGGATCATAAGAAAAACAAAAAGTAACAGAAAGCTGCGATTACGTTAGCTGCAATTTAAGTGCAACGGAACGACCGTATCAGGAATTCGGAAACGTGCTTAACGTTTCTGTCGCTTCAACAAGTTATTGCTATAATTAAGCAATGAAGAACGATGGCTCGAATAATTTTACAAGTTTAAAATGCAGTAACGAAATTATTGAAAAATCCAGTAACTATCTGAACGCTCAAAATGAATATTAAAAGTAATATTTGTAATCTGTTGTTTATAATAATTTTATATGTTAATGTTCTATATACAATGTTTATATTAATATTCTATATTAATTTCCTTTTGCAACAATTATTACGGGACAAATCAAATTCATCGACAGCTACTACTACTATTGGACAGAGGTTGTATTTAATTTATATAAGTACTGATTACGTGCGATTACTATTCTCTTTCCAGAATGTCGTATTACGCCAATGATGTTTAAAAAAGATACGAATAATTATTATTATTATTACAGCAACGATAACGATTTCGAAATTTCCGCTATGAATTCCGAAACGCAGCCGACATCCATTTCCACGTCTATAACGAACGATCGCGAATCTGGCGAATACAGTTGTCGCGATGCTTGATAAAGTGACCACGGGGGCAGTTGCGGAAAAGTAGACGAATAGAGGTTCTACAGTTGTGCGTTTGAAACCGTCCAGGGTTAGTGAACGATCGGTGACATTCCGTTGCGTTAACGTGCACGAGGCCAGAGCGAAAGAAAACCCATGGTATATTTACGGCACGGCATAAACCCCATTGTTGCGGAGTGACAGCTTGTCTAAACACTCTTAAGTATTTGACTTTCCTTCGTGGTGCTGCCTTTGACCTGTACCGGTTTGTACGCTCGGTTTTACGAACAATGAGACGAGAAATCGCGCTTTGAATTGTACCTCGCTGCCGTTTCGCTTTAGTACCCAAGGGCATCGTCATTGTTGAAGTCTGAAACACATGTTTCTACCTGCCCCCTGGTCCGTTCATTCCGCTACATTCGAACGACTCGTACCAATTTTATATTGTTTTCAACTTCATTGTTCTCTGCACGAAAAGGACCAACACCTATCCGGACTAATTCTAATCGACCAAGTTGGCTGCACAGGGAATCGAGTCGCACCGACACAAAATTCAGAAAGCACGATACACTCTGTTTTCTGGTTAAATGACGTGTCGTTCGGACTATTCTACGCGAAGTATATAAAGTTTAAATTAACTTGAAATTGTATTGCCGGTACTGTCGACAAAGATCTCAATGTTATTGCAAACCTTCGAGGCTGTACATTTTATTTCAACACTTGCTGGTATCCTCCATAGTGTTTAGGCCAACGACAACCGAGCTGTAGGGCACACTATTTGGACTGCTTATGAGCAAAGATGACCAACAATTGCAGTCTCGGCTGCTGCAAACGTCCCGTTCAGGAAGTATACATTAAGATGCGTAGATCCGGCACTGGCCTTTACGTGATCGCATTTTTATCTAGCCCAATCAGTGCTAACTCAATCTATTAATCTATTAATGTAACGTTCACATGGATCCACGTAGCTTCTGCTCCCGAACACCTTTCGCCACAGAAATTGAAACGTGTGCACCGTCATATTTTAATGTATATTTCCTGTATATTTCCATTTGTGATAACTGATACATATTGCGTATACGTTTGTTGAACACCTTTGCTCACTAGCTTTGCAATAGTATGCCGTAGACACCAGTAGGCGTTCGTCTAAATAATATAGCGCGGCCAGACACTTATGGAGGAAATCTATATTGGTCGAACTGGATCGCAATTGGGACAAGAGCAGGCCTTTTCCAATTTATTAAAGGAGGACAAACTAGTTTAGAATTGTACGGAATTTGTACTTGGAAATTGAATAGCATTTGTAGGTATTGAAATCGATCTTCTCGAGAAAAGCGCATTTCTGTTGTTTCATACGCGGTTCGTTTTTTGTTGCAAAAGCGTAACATTGAATTGTTCCAGCTCAAAATTAATAATTAATTAATCGCAGACAATTCATCAATTTCGTTGCTAAGGTCGAACGAAATCGCAGATGTTTCACGACTTCACTCCGGCATACCTCTTCAACAGAAACCTCGGAAGAAGATTTAGATTGTCATTTCTGCGGAATCTAAAGAACCTTTTTGCCCGATTGTCGAACAGTTGCCCAACACGTCGAATGCAGAAATGAAAAAATAATGTTTCCATTCGGAAGCACCGTTGCTTGAACAATTCTTCGCCCATACCATGTAACTTTTTCCTTAAACATTGATTAACAAAAATCTATGCATTATGAGCATACTCGTTGAAAATTTCATTAAAGTTCCTTCGCCGATTTACGAGGGAACGCGTCACGAATTTCAGAACTTTCCCACAAGGATAAGGCTTATTTGGGGGGTTTCCCTTGAACAAGCCTAGTTGGCGTCGTTTTGTACAGCTTTATTGAAAGGCAGGTTTTTTTTTCATTTAAATACCGGACAGTTGTATTAATTGTACAGCTGGAAAACAGTTTGCACACGAGTATTTTCTTTGCCCCCAGAAGAGATGGGAGAGAAAGTGAGAGCTTTTTCAGGACATCGTGAAACGAGAAAGTTTACAGGACCGCCAATCCCATCGGGACGGTCTCTCTTCTTCTCCCCCCTTCGGTCGTACATCGATTCGTTTGTCAAGTAACTTTCGAGTCCGGGGGTAAGCCAATATTTCACGAGGAGCGGAACCAAGATTGAGGCTAGGAAGCGGCGGGACGGCTGCTGACCACAGAGAAGATAAATTTGTTCCGCAATTGAGACGGGCGTGCCGTAGTAAATCTTGTCTATTAGGTATCTCTTCTTCTCTCCACCGCAGGTATAAAACTATAAATCGAGGCTGGAAAGACACCTCCGTATTGAGCCTGACCACGAGGAATTACGTGTAAAGAACGAGAAGTTTTCACCTGGTCCGGTCGGTTACGTCTAAACCTAGTGCTTGTAACTTTTTTCGCAGGCGACACGACTTACGACTGCGTTCAACCGGCCGCCGTCTGTGTTTACCACACATTTGCAACGCCTACGTATTCCAAGATTTTTAATATAATTTATTATTTTTTATCGAAATCTATAATCTTCGAATCATTCTTCTTAAACGACGTCTGTCATCTTCGCTGGATGATTTGTTAACTGTGGAATATAAATTATCGCGACGCTCGTACACTGACTTACCCACACACTTTCGTATGTCCTGCGAAAATGTTGTGTTTGCGTAAAATTTCATTGAAAATTCGTATAATCTCATTAAAATAAGAACTATTAAGATTGTACTATAAAGATGGAAAAATATATTCTACGTCGCGGTAATGTCGCAGTTCTTTCAAATCCCTTAACGCAACGCGCGAGTCTAATTTTAATGTCTCTACTAAATAAGTCAATACAGCGATAAAAACCAAATGTCATACCAAAAGAATTTGCATAGAATTAAATATCCGTTGAAATTACTTTTATTATCAATATGGTCGCGCACGACTTATTACTTAGAATTTATGAAGTTAATCATTTACTAGAATTGTTCTATATAATAAATACTTTGTAGCTATAGAGCTAAGCGCATAACAAAGTCCTTGAGACAAATGAACATAAATTTCCTTTAAATTATTTATGATAATCGCTGAGAGAAATATATTATTTAGCATTTATTAACAAAATTACATGTTACTTGAAAATTGCTCTTTTTACTCTTTAAAATTACAATACGCATTGACGTGCACTCATTTCCCGAACGTGCTAGACGTATTCGCTTGCATTAAGAAACGTTTCGTCCTTGCCCTTAAAACCTGAACGTCAACTATATACATACCCGTGCTATATCCTCCGGAATTGGTACTTACAAGTTTGCTGAATAATTGAGAGGCTTACGTGCGCATACACGTATACGTATGCATGCATACGGGGCATACGTCTACGTGCATACGACAAGTTCGATCGCGAACAGAAGAGAAATGTAACCTGGCAGAAAAACGTCCCTACTTTTTTTTCCCTTCCTCCCAAGCCACGGCAATACCTTGCCGCGATATGAGTTATAGCGCAGCATTTTTAAAGAGAACACAGTTACGTGTAAATCGTGAAAGGATTATGAAATTCAATTTAGCATGCAATGCCATGGAGTTGAAGCATGTAAGACGCAAATAAATCAACGCTGTACGACAGGCCGTAGTTACGGTTCAACCTGTTCCCGATAAAATATCGAAGCGTTCGATCTTGCTCGCGGGGCAAGCGAAAAGTACAATGCGCCTCTTCGATACGTCGATCGGCGTAATTGCGAACGCCAAGTTTCAATACGTAATGCCTCCTGGACACTCGAATAACACAGCTGACGCACTTCTGTCAATTGTGATACCTGGAAAACCTGCGACAGGGCTTAATGCCTCGACGTCTCGTCCGTCCCCAGAACGTCGTGTCTACTTTATAGAAGCCGACATGGACGTGACCATTACAGTTTGTACTCCTCGGTTCTCTGCTCGATACCTTTGACCTCGAACAGACGAGGCTTACGCATGGAACACTAATCGTCGATTGATCTCAAACTCGAAATCTCCATAATGGTTTTAATTATTCGATATTCGTGACTCATACGCGTGAAGTCATACACGTCAGTTATTTTTTTTTTACTGCAGCGTTATCATTATTTTATGCAGTGCACAATTTAGGGGAGAGCTTCCCAATTGACGCTCGACAATAGAAATATTTCAAACCCGTCCTCGCGTTCGAGCACAAAGCTTTCTTCTTTCTCCGACGAGGAAGATTAGATTTGATATATACGCGTATACGTCTCGTCCCGCTGCATTCACGTTTCAATGCGGAAATAAGGTGTTTCGAGGGGACGGGGCTTAATCAATGGCAGGGGGAAGAGAAATAAATGAATGTACATCATAATTAACGCACGCGGTAACACGTCGCTCGTCAAGCTCCCATTTATCAATGTTCCCCGCGCGCTCAGCGACAGCTACGAAGAATTCGTTCGAATCGTAAGACGATTCGTTAATCATTTATCATTTATCTGCCGTGTGAACTCTTCGATTCGGGAGACGGTGCCGCGGGGGTCGAGGCGATATTGAAATTTCACTGATCCTAATTGCCGACGTAATTACCGATGGGCCTCGTTTGTTAAGCCTTTATCGCGCGACGATTAAGCCCCCGCTTAATTTTCACGACTGCCCCACCGAGAGGATACTAAAGGAGAGAAACGCACAGGATAAAACGTCGCTCGCGATTCGCGATTCGCGACGAAGAGATTTCCAAAGTCGACGAGGAATCCGCGAATTTGAGACGCGCCTCCACGTTACGCAACCGCGTCCAGAATGCACGTATAAGGATCCGCGTACACGTCGAACATGTTATCTCTGTTCGTTCTTCGGATAGCACGGTGTGTATGTACATACGTTAGGTATACATACGGCTGTTCGTCCGTTCGTTGGCATTCTGAATCATTCTCGATTCTCCGAGTTCGCCGCAGACGCGTGTTGAGAATGATACATTATTTCCCATGCGAATGTTTCTTTGCTGCGTAATGGGCGATAAATAACATAAATTAATGCCTTATTCCAGACATGTCGGTTATTTATGCCCCGGAATAACTTTATCCCGACGCGTGATTACCGGCAGGCACGCAGCCCCGCGTTTTACTCGCCTCCCCTCTTCGTCCTCTTTCTGCTCCGTTCCCCTCTTCCTCCGACGCTCGTTCGCTCCCCTATAACAGTGCCACCGTCGTCCCTTTCGATCCTCCGTACACCTATGAGCCCCCCATTCGCATGCCCCGGGCTTGTACACCGGCGCTTCAATTTCGAATTGTGCTCGATCGCGTCGAAATTGTTTCCACGATCGTAATGGCCGTTTCACGAATTTCGTCGTCACGCGATACGCGCCGGGGACAATTTGCTTCGAGGCTGGATAACAGTCCTTCGCCTGGTGGAATAGAACGATGAACCGTATTATCGCACGCAATAGAAAACGTGGGGGGCAGACGGTAGGTAACGCTTAATCGGGGAACCACTAATTAAGAAAGGCCACTGTGCAAACGTGAACGAATATAGAGTGTACTTTCGTTTCATTTCTCGCGCTCGCCTTGCTTGCATTTAACCAAAGATTTAATTGGACGCGACTCTCGTAAAATGAAAAGTAATAAGATCGATAATAATATCGAGGGAACCGTACGATCGAACGGATTTATAGAAGAGTTCAACCGCGATACTTCCTCGATACCCGATTCAAAGTTCGTAGCCAGTTTAAAGTACAGATAGTCCTGCTATAATACGGTTTCTTTCCAACGCGATCAGAAATTTGCAGAAACCCTTGTAAAGTACGGTTATTTATAACACTGTTTTATATGTATGTACATATCACAATGTTTCTTCTACATTTTCAACTTGTTGAGGGAAGACAATGGACAGTCGAATCTCCGCCCTAAGCCATCGGTCCTTTGCGTTTCGTGGCGTCAGCGGTGGCGCCTCTTGCAACACGGTTTCGCACATTTCCGACATTTCCCAGGAACCTGTCCGCCGTGCTACAGGAGGTTTACCTGTATCTGCTGAAATCTACTCTCCGCAAGACGCCATGTCAAGCGCAGAACCACGATTCCGTATACAAACCGGGGCCCCCTTGAATTTCGTGCCCGGCAATCCATGCGTAACATCAGCTTTTCTATCCTAAATCGGTCATGCTACCTACCTGCTTTGTATTAAGACTCGGCCGTCTCGGTTTAACAATTAATGCCGCTCACAAATTCCTATTACGTCCTCATCAGTCAGAGCGCAGAATAGCTGGATCGTTTCGGTCGCACGGACACCTATAAACGCCCGGATAGCTGGCAATAAATCGCTGCTTACGTAGCCGAGCCGGGGAATGTAGGCGAATCTCGACGGCCGTTTCTGTATCCGTAGCGAAAGAGCGGAGTTACGGTTGCGGCGATCCTCCGGCCGATAAGCATTCTTAAAACCTACAGAAAAGGGTACACGTGTACCCGTGACGAAATTTTGACGCGGCGAGACAGTTTGTTACCCCATTTGGAAACGCCTTCAGCTCCGGACAATCTCGACGAGCTGGCGAAACGGCGGCGACGCGTCGTTAACTCGGTTAAATCGGTTAACCTTTTAGCAGCGTGTCGTGAATTTGTTTCACCGGCGTTTCGACCGTCCCGATGGCGATCGAACCGCGCGATAAATATACAAATATACGAAATTTCCTATTCACCTTTCGTTGTTCGTTAACGCGTTTAGTGTCGGTTCAAAGTCGTATTAATTTTCGTTAACGTACCGCGGTCGATATTTTCGCATGTATTATGTATGTGTGCGCCCGCGAAGTATGTCGAACAATGTATCCATAAGCATACATAAATATTAAAACACTTTACGATAATGTTTCGCCCCGCGGTAAAGTAATTAAAACGGTTCGCGTAGGAAATTCAGCGCGGCTCATCGATGCCACTCGGCGTGTTAATTATTTACCATCCTCTTGTAGTTGCCTAATTAGTTTAATGCATCAGAAGTATACGCAACGCAACCTGAATTAGCCCTTGCGTTTTTTTGCGCAGCGATATCCCGTTGAAGACTAGTATGCAATAAAAATAACTATCGATTCGCGTGTAGCCAACGAAACGTAACGGGCAATGATACTTAATTAAATCAATTCACGCTGACGCGATGGAAACAAACGAAAAGAAACCTTTGGAAGAAATATTCTTGAATTTCTAGTCGCGGAATGCCAAGCGGTCCTTAAGGTATTAGTAAATAAGAAACAATGAACGGAGCGTAATGCGACCGGTATGTATAATTACTCGTATAACGAGTAGCGGCGTTCCTTTGAAACTGGATTCAAGTACTGTTACTTCTACGAGAGCGTCGATCAATTAATTCCAATCGGGCTATTATGCAGTTAATTAAGAAATCTCGTTATTCTATAAAATATCCCCGGGTATGTTTATCTGCCTTTACAATTGTTACACGTTCCGATAAGGAATAATATTTCAAATTATGACAGCCTCGAGTGCCTATAATTATTAGATGTAAGTAGGCAATACGTAATGTACCGTGCAAGCTCTTTAAAAAAAAGGTATAATTCTCCAGCTCCGCTGGTATTACGAAGGTATTGCAATCGTCAAACGGACTGGATAGGTAAAAATCGCTCGATCGCAGGAGAGAATATTTACACCGAACACCTGCATTAAATTGGAATGAAGCGGATTCGAATTCCAAGGTGTAAGTTGATTGGGGATTGCTTCAGATGGCGGTAAATACGTGATAGTTGCATAGTCGGTAAAGCTGTTGTCTTTCCTTACCGTGCTTCTTTGGAATGATAACGGAGAAATACAAATTAGGCGAAATTGAGCGTGTCATGGGCAAATGATACATGAACAGCGTACGCTTCTTTTCATACTTTCGACGTAACATCTGAAACGGAGCCAGGTACTTTGGACATGCACCGCGAAGAAACGACGAAAATAGAAGCGATCCTGGACTACATAAATTTCGAGATCCTTCCCGGTCGAAGCTTCTCCGAGTAGCGTCGTGAAACTGTATTAAACGTTAAGAATCAATTAAAAAATGTTAAATCGATTTCCAAAATAAAAACGAACTCGTGGAAATATAATGAGAAGCGTATCCAATTCGATTAAATCGAAAACGAAACAATCGTTCGCGGTTAGAATAATCATAAAATGACCGTCGCAATTTGTCGATCGTACACAGGAAAAAGTACGACTGAGCCAATACCTATAGGCTTTAAATAAACCACTGGCTAAGTGAATAGAACGAACATATTTTCGCCTGATTGGAGCCAAGGCGAGTAAGATATTTCTTACCCTGTCAAACCCATTGCACCCCCGTGCAAATACGATTTTGCCCAATGAAAACGCCCCGTCGAAATGAAACGAAACATTGCCGCAGCTCCGACAGAAGTACTCTAAAACAGATGCGAGGTGGATGCGCGATCGGAAATTGTTGCCGCAGCGGTTAATACGCGCGGTTAGTACCTGGAAGCTTCGCAAACGACTTTGGTTAACCTCTCCTAGATTCGAATTTGCGTGGAGGAATCTCGTGGAAGGAGGTTGCTCGGTGAGTTATGGACTCGACGGGGCAACGTGGCTGCCGCAACATTAATTGGTTCTATCGCCCAAACGAACACATGTCGGATTACTCGTCTCGCTCCGTTGGTACATATACATACGTTAGGCTACAGCACCATCAACGAAGAGGTTGGCAAGGAAAACGAAGACAACGAGAACATGGAAGAAGAAGAAGAAGAAGAAGAAGAGGAAGACGAGGAAGAAGAAGAAGAAGAAGAGGAGAAAGAAGAAGAAGAAGAGGACGAGGAAGAAGCCAAAGCAGCAACCGCCGTGTAGCAGCAGAAAAAGAGGAAGAAGGAGAGGAGAAGTAGAACGAGAAAAAGGAAGAACGGGATCGGGACTGTCCTTTCATTAATCAGCGATTAAGCCTCTGGCCTCGGCCTTTATGAATTATTATGATACCACATCTCACGACATCGCCATCAGTCACGACTCGTCGTGTATCTCAGTAACTATCTCCGGGGCCGCCTGGCAGACGGGTTTACATTTATCACCGTCATCTTTTCAGCATGCTTGATTTATCTTCCCTACATTATCATCTGGCACTTTGACATTTTGTTTGAATGGATAAGAGCGGCTAATGTCGTTTCACCTCGGGAGCTAATACACGTGGAGTACGCGTGTTTATATAGCAGAGCCGTATGTGTGTGCACGCGCGCGATGCGTTTGTACTCCGATTAGCCCCATGAAGATGACAAACCTTAACCGGTTAAGGGACGATAGATCACTTATTATATCATCACGTTGCTCCAGCAAGACTTTGTGGCCGTAATAGAGCGATTATCGTTGCACTCGTTGTCGCGACAAGATCGTGTCGGCCGTGTAATTTCTTCGGGACCTGCAATATTTTGGAATTGAAGACTCGTCGATTGTTTAATTACTTGGTATATTCGAATCAATCGTGTCGAGAATAAATTACACTTTCATTTCCGTCAACAGATATCTGTCGCCTAAATTGAACAATCGTGCAATGACATTTACACCTACTACTGACGGTCTGAGCTTAAACGATCAGTTGCGACGTTACAAATCGGATGCTTCGAAAGTTTTGCTACACGATACTGGGATCAGGAGGGGGGGGGGGGGATCTGTCGCCGAATATTTAAAATTTTTTCGCAGGGAAGCTATGCTTTTTCGCGATTGTCAAACGCGAAGTAGATAAGCTTATTATTTAGTCGCACGTATCTAGAAATAATATGTTCTCCATCCATCACCGGCCAACGTCACGGTGAGTCCATTAATCAAGACCAGTGACATCTTGACACATGCAGTTATTAATGCTTTTTCTTGCCGCGGTTAATATTGGCTTCCTCGTTGATAATAGTGTCATTCGACCATGTGAAAAACATCGATAACCATCGGTCACCTCTTACACTCGTAATTACCCTGAATGTTACGAAATCATTTGCGGGAGATCGTTGAATAAATAATAAGAAAATGAATTACCAATCCCAATGATCTCGTTTCAGATGACAAATTATGGCCACCGAGTGGCTCGAGCGTGGGATTTCATCAGCGTATCTTTCGAATCGGGATCTAATCTCGATTTGCTTTGAATGTTTAATCTATAAGTTCAAGTAGCAGTATGTGATTAATTTATTTTGCCGTTTTCTCGTTGACCACGCGTGGCCGAATGCATAGATGGATTATTCAAAGGAACGAAATAATTATTGCCCGATTCAAATACCTACATACATAAATCGTCTAAAGAATTTCGAGGACTAAAATTGTATTTCCCTTCCACTAAGGCAATAGAGAAAGGACTGGTAATTCCGAACTTTGTTCGCGAATGTAGGTAAACTGGCCAGGTAATACGTGTCAAAAGGTGGAACCGAAAGAAGAACAATTGAATTGAGTTCAACACGTATTACAAAAGTGAGTCATCTTGGCAGATCATAATATAACATTTCGTCCCACATATAATATGCTTTTTAAATATTATAAGTCTGGCAGAATAACGGCCACACTTGTTCAGAGCGTTTAGTGTGTACTCAACGTATTTGCGTAAAGGTTTTCGTCGAATAATATCGTTCCCCTCCGTTGCACAATAATTACTTTCATATTTGTGAAGGAAAGAAATATTTACAAATCTGGTAGGAAGATCTCGCAAGGAATGGAAACAGAGTTGGCAATAATACAGCTGCCGAGTGTATTGTAGCAATTTCTATCCTAGAAGATGCCGGTGGCAGCTCTACCTTCGGGTACTTTCACGCACGCCACCGTCCTTAATCGTATTTATGTGCCATTCTATTTTACGTTTCAGATTTTCGTGCCAATCTCCGATAAATCTGTCGACATTAATAATCATAAGTGTAAGTTACGGGCGAGCCAATGGCCCAATAAAACCTACCGGGAGGTTAATGTCGAAAGAGAGAAAAAGGGAGACGGAAGGTCGAGGATTAATGCTAATCAAGAATAAATTATAATCATACTAACACTCTCCCCTCAACTTCCCGCCGCCACCCTTCCCCACGGCCACCGTGTTTTGGTCTGCTGCGAAGGGTTGAGGAAGGAGGGGGCGGCAGAGGAGGGAAGGGCTTTAATTTATTGGACGACCGAAAAGACATTGCGCGTAAGCGCATAACTTGTGTTTATCAGGATCCAGCCATTTACTTCTGAAACATATTACCGGTTTATCTGCCGGCCGGATAGCTATTTTATTTTAGGGACGTTTATCGTACGGTGCAGCGCCGAATACACGTTTAAAATGTATCCGTGCACGAACGTTAGTGTCCGTAGCCGTGACGGGGAAAACGTTGGTGGTAAGTTGTCCCGCTTGTTTCACACTAGCTTCGACAAACGGAACTGCCACGTTTGTACTCCGTTCTGTTTGCTGTCGAACGAACGTGTTACACTGTTACACGCTCGATAGCCCGACGACATCGGCGTCGAGTACTAACCGTCACTTCTGCAAAATTATGCCGCGATTTCCTGTAAATCTGAGAGATAAAACCACTGCTACACGTCATGCGCGTCCCTTTTTACACGGCCCGGCCTTACACGTTATGCCTGTACATGCATAGGGAGACGGGCGATTCCCGGGTTCGCGTTCGAACTGATTTCTTCCTTTGACCACGGTGCTCTATACGGGGTGTCCCGAAAGTTACGGTGCAATAAAGTACCGTGCACCGGTATACTGTACCGTACATCCAGTGTGCCGCACCTGCTGCACTAGAGGGTCGCTCGCCCAAAGAAATGTGTTTTATTTGGAAATGATCCACCTTAAAGTTCCGGTATAGCATTGAACTGCAACTGCTGAGATTTAGATTTCGCAATTATTTATTACGCGCAACGTTAATGCAAAGACGACCAACTTTATCGGGTCGACACGATCTTTACTTAGATCGAATAAAAAAAAAGTCGATCTTTGTGTCCTCGGAAATATTCAAATTGTTATAAGAAGTGAAGAAATGTAATGCAACGGGTGACCGCAAGGCAACAATTGCCGAATAATTCACATCGATATATGTACGTGCAGAACTCAGCAGGCAATGAAATTATCGATTAGAAACAGCAAATAGCTTATACACGTGAACACGATATTGCTTATGGAATGATCTGATACTGATAAGACAAGCAATCAGCAAATATATCGAAGAAAGAAAGACCGGCGTTGAATGTGCCTGCAGTCACTCCGATGCCTTTATTAATTTCTGAAAAATTCAAAGGAGAATCGGCACATCCTCGCAATACCTTTGCTCGTCCAAATTGCAAAGAAAATTGGATAAACCTGGCAATTCAATCTTCATGGTCCTATGATCGAAAGCCTCTCGAGAATCATCGGGTGGCCCGAGGCAAATTGAAATGAGTTTGATGTAGGTACAAAGCGAAAGCTGTGCTGTAAATGCAAGTGATCTGGAACGTTATTAGGGTTTGCGATGTTGATATAATTTAATCTCCGTACATTGAAAATGTAAAAGATACGAGCGAACTGGACACGCGTTCTACTGGAACGAACACGCACAACAAGATCGGGAAATATATACGTGTTACAAATTAATGATTTATCAGGTGAGTATTTGTTAACGAACCAGTCTCCTGTTAGCACATTACCGGCACTGGCAACTTTCATTTTTCTCCCCGTGTCGGCCACGAAAATATATCTATCGTTCGCACTGATTATACGCATACTGATGATGAATTATGCTTCAATTAAAACTCGTGGGTAAATCATTTTGTCGAGAGTATGGCGCTTGACTCGAAAAATTTTGTAAATATCGCCGATACATTTGTTCGAAATGTTTTATTAGTAACAAATATTCGAAGTAGGTGTGTTATATACTGTCGTTCTACTGTCATAGTTGGGGAGAATAAAATGACGAAAAATACCCGATGTGTACAGTGCGGAGCCAACGATAGTCACAGATATAACAAGGGGTAATAATTCAATAATAAATATCTGAACCATATGTGCATTACTGGCAAAAATGTTTGCATCACTTGTGCACTAGTGAAATATCATCGAAATTCGATCTTCATTGACTACGTTCGAATTGATCCTCACTTGCTTCAACAAAAACCAAATTAAAACCCGAACCTTCAACGTGATTTCTCTTTATTCGACTCTTTCACCTTCAAAGCAAGAGACACTGCATGAAAAGAGGATGTATCGCAACGAAGTAATAGCCATTTCAAGAAAATGATTATCTGCTATATAAAGGAACGATGCAATAAATAGGAATGGAAACATTATTGCCTTTAAATATAGAAGTTGAAGCACGATATCCGTATCGTTTAAGAACGGTATCACTCGGCACACATAAACGTATGTATGTGGCAACATATAAACCACTTGCAGAGATAGACAGAGGATGATACCGTGACGGAAGTAAGAACCGCACAAAAGCAGTGTGACGTTCATAGCAGCGATGCGTCAAAGATAAAAGGATAAACAAAAGGGCATCAGCCGCGTATCGCTAAATGCGTACGTATATACATATACATATATATATAGTATATATGGTCACACTTATCAGCGGGCTTCTAAAAACGTCTTTGTCCAAGTTATTTCTGAAATAGCGGGAAGATAAAACTACCGGATTACTGGTATAACACTTATAGAAGCGACGCGAGGAGGAGATAGCAAGAATATAGGGAGAGAGAAGATCGAGCGGGGCACCGCTTATTTACTCAAGCTGCGAGTTGATGTATGGTCCGCTGCTGGACGTTGTCGGTGCCTTTCATTCGGCCGCCTCTTGCAGAGACAAGAGATAACCTCGCCTCTGATCAACGACTCTCTACGGCTCTCTAAAGGCCCTCGCTACATGATCCAAGCATGGGCTGGCATGAATCTCGAGCCATTCGTGGCCGAACCGGGGCCCCAGGCGCGGATCGTGTAATGGAGAATCCAAGGATCGTCCCTCTTTTCTGGCCCCGCGGATCGCGCGCATAGCCAGGCCTCGGCGCTGGACGTCGGGCCGCGATTCGACCGCCAGTCAGATTTCGCTGTTGACGCGATAATTAAAGAAAAACGAGCGGCGCGATTTACGGCACTTAATACGCCACGGCTGTGCCCGTTAATTCGCAACGCCGGCCAATGTGACATAATAATGCCGCGAAGCGAATAAAACTTGTTTCCCTCACTTTGTTCGCGAAATGGATATTTCCGAGGCCCCGGACCGCGCCGGCAGCCGGCAATTAAATACATTCTGCAGAGTCCACGGGGAGAGGTGTATAATTTCTGAGCAAATCGCGATTTTAATTAAACGCGCTTATTATTCCGTGCGTTGATTTGCGTCTCATTAGAGCGGGCTCTGTAATTGCTGCTCTTGTAAGATCCGATCTCCGAGCGTAGCGTTTTGCGCCCGATTACTGACGCCTGCGATGAAGATAATTGCCAGACCCGGGGAAATCGTGAAAGGTGAACTGTTTGAATTAGCACCGAGGAATTACGAAAATTTGCCGGCCGCCGTTAACGGGCAATTTTATATCTTGTTCAAATATTGATATTACACCTTTCGAAAACTATCTCACCTAGCCACTTAATATCGCACTCCTGTGTTGTCCGTTTGAGGAAGCTGGGGCGGTGCTCGGATCTCGATGCGTTCTCAAAGCGACTTCTAATTAAGGTAACGAGGCGACGGACAGTTAACGCGTTTAGCATCGAGCGTCCAGCAGGTGTTTGCCAGAAGTAGCTTTATAAATATCAAAATCTAAAGGACAACGGGCAGCCGATAATCGACGAGACAATGCCTACGCGAAACGAGTTAACACACCGCTTAAAGAATTTCTAAGTAGACAGGTAGATCGCAGGCATATCCTACTATCCAATTCGCGAGCACGACAAAATAGAACAGTTTCATTTTCATCTCTCAAAAAGAATTACCCTTTCTCGCAGTTGTCCCACAGCTCTTCAAAAATCACCACGCGTCGCGTCCATCGCGCGAAACGGTCAGGACTAACACGAGGTTTAAATATATTTCGAAGAAGTATCTCAGAAATACGCGGTTGCATAATTACTCGCGAGAACTCGAAATGTTTAACCAACTGCGGACGACCGCGTCGGAGATATCTCGCCGTGAAAAATCACGAGGTGGCCGCGATGCGTAATCGACGCTGCCGCAGCTGCACTTATAAATCCGAGCCTGCCGGTAGGACTATCGGTGTCTGGGATGGAGCTTCGCGTGTATACGCGTGTATGCGTGCATATAATGCGTGCGGTGCTGCCCACGGGGATATACATGAATTAAGCGACGGTTATTGCCCAACGAAATGCACGTTGGAAGTTTATCACCGGACTCATACACGCATACGCTCGCTTGTTAACACGCCTGCTTACCGTAAGATTACGCGGCATAACATAACCCCGAGCAAACAAAATAACGCCGGCGTACGACGATTTTCACGGCATTCCTTTATCGCGATCAGATGTTCCTCGCCAATTCGACCCGTCGCGGTACACGTGTTCGGCTTTACCTTTTCGCGAGTAAACGTTTCCACGGCCGTCATAATGATGTCATCGTCGATGCGCCGCCTCGCCGGCAGGTACATACTTCAAAAACCTTGCGTCGTTTATTGCAACTGCGAAACGTTATTGGTGCGTCGCGGCGTGCATCGCCCGTGATCCCATAGATTTGCGCGAGCTTGTAACCCGCTATTGTGTCGCGGTTGAGCCTCGTTGGAACATCGCCGGGAGTAGAGGAAATTGTAAAGAAATGGAAAGGTCGGCAACGTGGTTTAAAAATGTTTTACGCCCGGGGCAACGAAATTCGTACGAGAAAGGACAAGAGGATTGCGTGGATTAATTTTGTATTAATTATAGGTCTCCGTGAAAGTAATATAGCGATACTAAATAAAAGTAAAACGTGATAGCTTTCCCCTCAAACCAATGTATTGCCCGGAGTTAACTAAGCTATGCCTTCACTTAAATCTCCTTGTATATGTACAAGTCTAACTATTTTTTTCGGAGCATGCTCGTATACTTGATTCCCTACTATTAAAGTATCTACATGTACAAGCTGAAAATTGTTCCCCGACACGATCCCGACAACATCATTTGGCCATCATTTAGAAAACAGTCACAAATATCCCACCAGATACCGGCAGATAAGAGAAATGTTTCTCCAACGAGGATCCACGAGGCGAGATAAAATTCCACGGAATAGTAACACAGGCTCTTCAAACCCACCTCGGTAGCCATGCGTTAGAAGTGAGAATTCCGTTACGTGAAAACCGACGCTCGTGCTCGTACGTACAACTATTTTATTTATCTTCTTACTAAACGACACGCAGTGCTTATGTTTAGTGTACGTAATGGCCGGGATGCGTAGATGGAAATAAGAAATGGACTCCGACACGGTTCGAAACGACTACGAAAAAGGTTAACGCACAACACGCATACATCTATGTACACCCGGAGATCGTGTGGTCCAAAAGTGGAAACGCTGGAAGATCCGATGAACGATTAGAAGATGTCTAATATGGCCGTGGTTGCGGAGCGGCGTACAAATAATGTGAGCAATGCAAACAGGAGGAACCGGAGGGAATGTTGCAAAATACGGTGGAATCGAATCTCCGTGCAGGAGGGTTTGGAATTCTCGCGGACCGGCTACCGATATAGCCAATAACAATGGAAATGGACTTGGTGGGTATTGAGTGGCCCCCACAAGTGGTCGAGCATTCCGAACATCGAATCGTTCGTGGAGTTCGAAATGTGAACGTACACGCGTTGCAGAACGAAGACCACAAGTGCAGTTTCGCGCCCCGTTTCTCGTATGCATGCATACCGCATTGCTAACAGATCGGCCAATTTTCGACGGCGATATGTTAAGACCCCCTACAATGTAATGGCCCCAAATCCTCGGGACACGATATCCACGAAGGTCTTTCGGCTTCGAAACGTAGCATTACCGATTTCGGTCCTTGTGATATTCCAATGCGGTTTCCGTGTGCAGCGCGAATGGTGTCACAGATTGGGCCGAAATCCTCGCGCAAGGATGTGTGCATTAGGGCCAATGTACAGATTGATACGTTTAGAGATTTTTCGTTAGCGAGGGTAGTAACAGTTTCGGTTCGATTACCGATTCGGGAGAGAATGGTGGAATGTGGGGGATTTGTTTCTCGTATTAATTGGCGCAAGAATTTGTGAATAGATTAAACGCAAGGTGCATGGTCTGTCTGAGATATTGAGAACTGTGTATGATATAATTATTGGTGCAGTCGCAGACTAATTCTGACGGAAGCATATCGAAATAATTGCAAGACTGTTTTAATGATATGTTTTGTGATCATGTTTGGACGGCGATTTATTTTTCGCGAAGCAGCAATTATTTTGCAAATATCTTTAACTTTCTATTCAAATTATCCGGGAGCTCGTGTAATTTGTCAGCCAATACGATATGAATTCCATAAATATATAAGCACACTATCCGACTTCCTTGATCTCTATTTAAATAAATGAAGTATGTACGTACATATGCGTGTATTATATGAGCCCTACATTTACCAAACTGGTTACACAACTCCGCGAAACAAAAGGTACAAACAGCTCCTAAATATCTGCCTATCGTAAAATAAATTTATTATACGCAATACGCATATACGTACAATCTATTACACACAAATAATCTAGCAGCGTCAACCAGGTGCTTCTGGTTCGGAACGAAATTCAAAAACATTCAAAAATCGGAGTCAACCCTCGGCCCGCGGACAGCTCGTACGTTGCAATCGTATATCGAAACGAGGATTGACAATCGCAAAACTCCCGACCGGCCGGACGCTCCGATCCTCAGTGCAATTGTTTAATTTCGAATGTTTGCCCCGGGTGTGCGACATCCATAAAATGTCGGGCCAATTAACGGTAGAGGCGGGTCGGAAATGCCGCATCTTTGGTCTAGAAACGGCGCATGAATTTCAAGTGTACAGGGTGGCGACGAATCCTTTTGGCGGCGAATGTTACCGACGCGGCACAGAAAGAAGGAGAAAGGCGCAAGAGGGTGGAAGCGGTTCCGATGAACAGAGAACCGCATTGTTTGTCGCGGAAGGCATTCCCCGCTGTCGGCTGTCACCGGAAACATTCATTACGGCGCGTCGCCTGCTAGGAATCACTAATGTATTCGACGAGGACGACGTGGATGTTCCCGCTGTAATGTTTCCGAGGGATCCGCCGCGGCGCTTCGCCGAATCGGGAATTGATATGGACAAAGAAGCTATCGGAGGACCTCCTCTCCTGGTCGCAAGGCAGAACCGCAGGACCCTCTGCACCTTTCCGCCCCGCCACGATTGAATTCCGCTTCGCCCGTCAAACCACGTGCTCTACAACGCGGACTTTTAAAGGGAAGGGTTACACTGGGCGGTAAAAAAAAATGGGGGGTCCGATGGTACGGGCACTTATAGTACCCACCGAGAGGAGCAAAAAATACGTAAACCCTTAACGAATGAATCGTTCGCGACTTGACTGTCCTGCGAGCTTGGTTTTTGTTTCTTCGACCGGGGACCATTGACGTGATTACGTAACGAAAAGTGAGAGATTCACGAAGTCTATAAACATTTTCATTAAGACCTGTCGATGCGCTGTAATGAGTTGGGGGAAATTAAATTTGTGGCACGCTAGGTGAAACATAGTTATGTTCGTGTTGGGGTAGCGGATTCGCAACCCCCTTTTGTGGACGAATTCTTTCTGTGGTCTGATCTACCCTCCTTCGCCAACTGATTCAATCAATTTTTTGACAGCAGAGTCGTGGATTATTAGCAGCGGATACTAAGGAACTCTGTTTATTGAGTTACATTCTTCATTTTACAATTAATCGTTGGTCATAGCTGTTTTGCACGGTATTTCTTTCAAAACATCCGTTAGGGTGCAATGCAACCGTAAGGGTGAAAGTGTAAGCAGAACGAATTAAGAAAAGATTATAGGATGTTCAATCAAGCAAGCACTTTCGGTGAAACAGCGTGAAATATTATTCGAAATACGTAAATCAGGCGCAGGACACTAACAGAAAACTATGGATACCGGATTGAGTTCGAGCTACCATCAGAAAGGGATAAATTTAAAGTGTTTTCGTGCACGATTTGGCATAAGATTAATCTTATCGGAACCACATATTATTTTCAATCAAAGTGGCACACTTGTATCACTGTTATAGTATATTCACCATCCTAATATTATATCAAAATTACATATCGCATCTTCAGTCCCATCATTGTTTTATAACATCATTTTTTATTAACAGAAGAATGAAAATGGGATATAGAAAAAGGGACAGCTATTTACCTTTATATTTCAATTCGACTGAATAATAAATACTTGTACTTTCAAACGCAACAGAATTTTAGATTGATCCCCGACTTTAGAGATCGTAGCGTGTAAGGTAAAGTCGATGAATACATTTGCCATAAAATACTAATTTTCAGCGAGGAATTGTTTAATTTCTTAACGCAATCGCGAAGTTTGGGTTATCGTGTCATAGCCGATAAATATCATAAACTTGATGATTGATTTAATTGATAAAATGATGATTGATATGTTCCTTTATTACCTAATGTACTTGTCCGTATCGCGTGTTACGAAAAATAATATTTACTTCCAGGTTTACTTATCTTAAAAAATTTATATTTATTGCAAATGTCGCTCCCCCTGAACGAATATAATATGTATGCATATATCCTCTGCGTGGAGAAACATCAGGGCGGCTTGCTAAAAAGAAAAAAAAAAGACTGTGTAACTACAAATTGCTATCGTATAGGCGTCAACTTCGTGCATAGTGGGAGGAGAGTCTCTGGATAATTTGACAGCAGCGACAGACCCTAATAAATTCATGGAAAGGAAGGCGGAGCCTGCTGTGTGCAACATATGGAGCTAATAATTATATCAAGAGTACACTTCGACGAACATAAATCCAATATTTAAATCAATAAATGTTCATTTATCACGGAACCAAAAATAGTGAGGAGAAAACGTTGCTCGAAACCGCCGATTGAACGTATACAAAACGGACGATCCAGGCACGGATAGCGAAAGCAATAAACACGGAGAAATTGTTTATTCCGGTTCTAGATTATCCCACGCTGCTATATCGCCGCGCGTTTAACTTAAGTAGAACGTGTCGCAAGTGCAAATGACAATCAGCAACGTACAACAGCAGTTGTTCGACCGCGGAAAACACAGCCCGTCCATCGTATACCTTTAGCATTTCCATTCACTGTCGAGTACCTGCTAAATATTCATGCTCGGCGGTGCCAGCTTGAAGCAATCAGAAATACACCTGTCAAGACAGAGATCATCAGTGCCAAGGGGGGGGGGGGGGGGCGCGGGACGAGCAGCTACGCGCTACATCGAAGGGGATGATTCCCGAACCAACATATTAATCGGACAATATTTATGCCTCCCAGCGACCGTCTGCCGCAAATCCCCAAGGTTTCGCGACCGTTTCCTCAGCAGCCCGGTACAAACGGAAGCAAAGGGGGCGACCGAGGCATTCGATCGCCCCGCGAGATGCTAGAGGGAGCAGCCGCCCAGTTTAAAGGAGGACGAAGCAGCGAGCACGAAGTTTATAGGTTCCCGGAACGATTCGGACGGGTTAAGTCAAATCGAATGCGCGTGAATACCTTCCATAACCGTCACTTTCTTCGCGGCGAGCCGATGATCGAGTAAGCGGGCAGCAAGTATAGCTTTGCCTGGGATTCGACGCGTCGTTGGCGGATATTCCGTTCGAGTTCGGGGAGTTTGATGGCGAGAGGAGAGAGCGTTCCTCGGCCGTAGCGGCGTTCCTAGCAGACCGGTTGTTATCCAGCCGTAAGTATACAGAGCCGCGCAAGGGGGGAAGTGCACACATCGGTACCAACTGTGTAATTTGAGGGTAATTCCGCGAGTCGTATAACCTGTAGGTAATGCCGGCAGGCAGGCAACCGGCCAGAGAGTGCATCAGTGCGCTGCTCGTTTCGTTTAATTGGTCGTTCCCGGGTTTACGAGGTTTCAACCGAGGCGCTGCGACTACGGGAGGATCCTACGCGTTGCAGAGGATGGCTCAACTGCCAACCACCGGCTGAAATCTACGCGAGCAGTTTCGAACACCGCCAGCGACGCTTTCGTCGAAGCTTTCTTCGCCTCGATCGTATTCCGCGCGGGCCTTCCAACATTGCGGAACGATATTCTTGCGTATCCACGTTTCTTGTGCCCACGTGGAAATCGAATCGCAATGCGAACCATTCAGCGTTGGTTGAACTTTAATTGGCTTGACCGCGCATCCACAACGGGCCACCCTTTGTCCCCGCGTTGCACGCCAGGACGAAGTCGAACGGGGCCGATCGCTAAAAACCAAACGGAGGATTATAATGAACGTCACGTTGGCTCGTCGGGGTCGGGTCGAGCTCGCGACGGAAATTGATTAAACGGGCCGTGATTCAACGCGTAATAGAATGCAGGTTCGCGTCGTAACAATGATCCTTGCCTGATGCGCCCGACCGTGCCCGTACCGTAGGCCCGGTCGCGTAGGTGGAGAAGCTTGTAACGTACTGTACGTAGGAAATGCGAGCAGAGGGTTTAATATCGCTAGCCGAGATAGAAGCAATAAATGCTTGTCAAGTAAATCAGGATGAAGCGCCATCGAGGAGCGCGTAATGGCCGCATTAAGTGAATAACTCACGGTTGCAGTGTCAGACTCCAGGGCGCAACGTGAGCGGTGCGTTGGACTGTTAGGAACTGTTAGGGGTGATAGCGGTGCCATCAAACAACTTTACGGCGTTAAGTGCTGCCGAGACCGACTGTTGATGCATTACCAACCTAATTTCTGCCAAATACCGGCGCGCACGCTGTCTCTCACCGAAACGTGTACATTAAGCGTGTCGTCCGTGCGGTTTCCATTCGTTTGATCCCCGTCCACGGGGCGCGGACACGTCGACCTATCAGTAATTCAAAAAGTAAATGGAACCTTCGCTTCGTTGGAACGCTTTCGCCGCCTCCCTCCTGCCACATTTTTTTTTTATATCGCGCTTTTTCTCGCGACGGGTTTTATGTTTCCGAAACGTCCGCCGCCGCTGCACCCTTGAACCGGACGGGAAATTTATAACTATAAAATTCTACTGCAATCTTGCCCACGCGCGTCGGGAATAGATTATTTTACGGCCCATTAATCAGCACACCTTGCCTACGCTCGAGTGTCTTAAGCGTTATCTTCGATTAAAATATAATCGATCGCACTCGTGCGACCTTATCGTCGACAGAATTTCTCTTTCGTTCTTCGTACCAACCCCCCACGCACCCCTCAGCCCCGGAAATGTTTGATACAACTGTTTATGCCGGCCCCGGTTTATATTTAAACAGTCCCAGCGGTCGAAGATTCGCCAGGGACGTAACGGTAATTACTTGGTGATTAACGAGACAACCGCGTTAACAATGAAGTCGTCCCGACCGGAGAAAAGAAGTAGAGAAAAAACGAAAAAAAAAAAAAAAAAGAAGGAAAGACAAAAATATGGCACCGCGCGATGGGAAAATGGCCGCGCGCTAACCAGAAATAATTCACACCGGTGCCAAAACGACATCGTTTACACCGCGGGCCTTTGTTCGAAGCGTCCGCAGCCGCCTCGAAAAACCTGGTGTACCGCTCATTCTTAGAATCACTGACACGGAAAACATGGCAGTTCGACGGCGTGCAGAGGGACACCGATATACCAGGAAAACAAGCGTAAGAGCGCAGGAACCGAGGAATATATTTATAGCCGCCTCGAGCTATTAAGATAATTTATCGGGGCCATTACCGAACAAACGAGAGCATTAATCTATTCTAGCTTCATAAAGAGAACTTCGTCGACGATTTTGTAGCCTGCGCGCCAAACGAGCACTTCGGAGTAAATTGATGGATCCCCCTGACCTGGCTGAGGACCCTCCGTAAATTGCTCGTAAATTTTTATTTATTCCGCCGCAAATAAAACTCCGTGATGAAGGGCGACGAGCGGGAGAGAGACGGCTGCGCAGAGGGATAGAGGGAGAACGGGAGATGGAGAAGTACATGGCCGGTCGAGGACCAAAAATGATAAGGAGGCGGGATGATAAAGGAGGAAAGGGGATGGAAGCGCGCGAGCCGCACTTGCTCGGCCGCTTCGATTTCCCTGGCGTTCCTATCACCTTCGTTCGACGATTCCTAATAGCGTCGGCGATTTTCCGCGATCGTAACTTTCGATCGCGTCGCCGTCGCCAATGCCATTCACCCGTGTATTTCCATTTTATGTCGGCCCGACATTTATGCCCCGCGTTATACGTAACGCAGATCTTGAAACGTCTTGCGTATTGGAAACACGGCGGGGTACTCTGCTTCGATACTTGTAAACAATTCGGTAATTACAGTTTGCGAAGGAGCAGCGATTGTTGCTCCTGTTCAGTATACGAAATTGCTCTCGAGCTACGACGATTATCTTCGTCGAGTTTGAATGAAATGATTCGATCCTTTTCCACCTTTCTCAGACGTTGCTCGAGATATATTTCAATCGCCTGTAACGCCATCTAAATTCCCGTGCATATCGATTGTCACGAAAATAATGTCCGACAACTGTGCGACAGCCACCCAACGTCAACCGGTTAATTACCATCTCTGCGTGACGCCCAATGAATCATCCCGGCGCTCTCGCGCGAGCATCGAAGATGTCAGCCGGGGACGAACGAACGATCCACCTTAAGAAAAAATAAAAGGGGAACGCCGAAGCCGAACGGTCGGGGTGGCGTGTGTATAAATCGATTATCCGAGGGTGGACGGCGATTCGGGCAAGTGAGAAAAATTGGAAAGGACCGTAAGAGTCTGGAAGGCGAGTGAGACCAATCGATAAAGCGGAGGAAAGTCGTGTAAAGGGATAAAGCTACGTGGTCGGTAAATCTACCCCCCCAGAAACGGTCGAGTAGGCCGGAAAGGATCGTGTCGGAGTCGAATCCCAGTGGCGTGACAGGCTGCCTACTCGCGGCCGGGTCCGCATTGATCAAAGCGGCAATTACTGTCATCGTAATATTACTCGGGACGTTACGTCGCGGCAAGGGTGGAACAGAGAGGCAGGGCTAAATCGGAACCCCCGCTATTCCACGACCCCGGCTGTGTGTTCTAACCCGCGCCACGCCATCGCCAACATCACCGCCATCGTCGCCACTCGTTTCAGTCGTTTAAACGTTACGGCTCGTATAAGCCGTCGGTGTTGGCTCGACGTAATGATTTCCCGGAATCGCGTTCGATGCGGCGACCCGTTATTAGTTTTCTGCGGAAACGCCGGCAATTTTTCAAGTCGCACGCTTTCGACCGCGGTTATGATTTGTTCGGCTTCGAATGTCACGACCGAGTGCAGGCTGCCCGCGAGAGGAGAAACCGCGCCGATGGTCACCGTCCGTTCGCCGTCGTCTGCCAGCGTTTCCCAAACTGTGACCAGCTCGGGTTTTGTTTTAACATGCTGCTGGTGGTTGTTTATTGATATTTCTTTGAACATCGGGGGGAGCAGAGCGGTGGGGGATGAAAGAATTTGACGCATTTGAGGACAGGTTGCTCGAGTAGGCGTCCGCGTGAAAATGCAATGCTATGTAACATGCAAATGAGTATTTCTTCGATAATTGTGCTTGTAATAAATGGATTGAGTAAATGGATGAGTAAACCCTTTCGCTGTTCGTTAGAAGGGACGAGCACATATAGAGAAAACAATGTCCACTTTTTTCAGCAACGACAATGAAATCGTCGTTACGATGTATTGTATATAGTAAGGGAGTATGGAAATGTTTTATGTGTATCGGTATTCTAATTTTTGCTTAAGTTATCTTTAACAAGTGTCTTTTTGGAACGTCAGCGGTTGAAATTTGTGCAACAGCGTTTCATGTATCCTTTTCTAACCGAATCCCTCAAAAAGCAAGCTGCTTATTTTAAACAATTAAAGAGATTTAGGCCGTGTGAAGACTCGAAACGTGGGAAAATTCGTGCGTCAACGCGGAAAATGCTCACGAACAATTCTATCCTTTTTCATTGAAACAATTTTACCCAATAATACGTTTACCTTAAATTCTTTTGTTTCCCAATTCCTATGTCCTTCTACGCCCGATGTATTTTTCGACAACTAATACCTATGCACTTTCGCATACATAATATCGAGGAAGCACGTGCTAATCTGTTTCACCGCTATCACCTCGGATACGTTGAACTATTTTATTAAGTTTCCGCGTTAACTTTAACTCACTAATTACGAAACTGAACTTTTCGCGCCCTCGTCAGACTATGTTTTACTCTAATCTATGCGACGTACCCTGATAGCGGCGGGCTGTCAGATGCGGCCAATTTGAGAAACACTGCCGCCGACACGTTCTTTCGAAATAATTCGTTCCTCGGTTGAGTTACGACCGAAATACTCGACGACTGCGGCATGGCGATTCTTACAAATTGACGACACCGAAGATTGATAACGTTCACCGTTTAATTACATTTTGATCATGCTCCAATGAATTTCACCCGTTTAAATTAAACGTTCCGTGACACTTTTATCCGAGGCAATATAAAGGCGCAATAAGATTTACAAAGTGAAAGGACATATTTCTACGCCAGCTATTAATCGAAGACTTCGGGCGACGAAGGTGCTATATTACGAATATTAAATTTGCAGTAAACGTAGTATAACAAACTTGTGGAAATATAATAAACAATGCAGACAGACTTAATCAGACAATCGCCACCCTATCCGCAAAATATTTATTCGCGGTCAACAAATCGAACAAACCAAAAATTAATTTACCACGCGTTAAGATAACGCGATCCAATAAATTACCGTGTACGCGCGGGGGACGTCCCCAGTGTTTCAGGGCGTGGTTGAAACTCTCGGCACCCCTGAAAAAAGAAAGAAAGAAGAGAAACGAATCTTGCTAATTTGATCACTAATTTCTGGGTGACACGGTTAGAATTTCAAAGGGCGACAGGAGGACGGACAGCAGAAATTTGATAGGGTAAGATGGTAGCGGATATACGGGGAACATCAAAGCTGCTGACACGAGGCGATAAATCCGGCGCGTTTTCGAAGGGAACAAGGGGGGCAACTCGTAGCCGGTCAATAAACGTCAGAAAACGGAGGAAGCGAGGCGAGGTATAGGGGCTTAGTTACGGTGCGGTTTCGTGAAATTCTTAGTGGGATATGGTTGAAAGCTGGCGTCTAATAATGGTATAGTCGCTCGGGGGTCAAACACGTAAAAACAGGGCGAAGATTTATGGCGCACCACGCTTCGCTCAGCGTGATCCAGGATGGGGACTCGAAGCGAGTGCTGGGATAGAAAGGGAACGCCGGGTCAGCTTAGAGTTTCAAGGTACATAGAAAGAGTATAATGCTTACGAAACAGGCGCAACGCGACTCTAAGAGATCGTGCCATGTCGGAGGAAAAGCAGCAGGTACCAATTGATTTTCCCCCGAGCTCTTGTCACCGTCTCGTTTTTCATCCCCCTTGTTCTTCGAACGCGCTCTGCGAGCAACGGGCTCGAGATTCTGACAGACAATGTCCCGAAGGTTGCGCAGCTTTTCTTTGACACGCAACCGTTCCGTATATACGCTTTTGTAGGCTGACGGAAAAAATGGGCGACAAGTATTTTTGCGGACGTTCCGTCCCATAAAGAAGAACGAATGGACGTAACAGATGAAGCGAGCAGGACATTCTTGAGGTGTATAATTTGTCGGAAAGTTGAGCGCGCATCTTGCGTACACCCGCGTGTCGGTTGGCAATGAAAATTGGCGAGAACATGACTACAAACGCGCGTATTTGTTCAAAACAAATACAGTTTTTTTTATGAATATACAAGTTAAATTTGTATTGTGATTTTATTTTTGAATATGTGCGTTTGTATTCATTTACTTGCTAATTTTCGTTACCAACATAGGTGTACGGTGAATTTTCTGAATAACTGTGTATAGTATGTACAATGTACGAACGAATGTGTATGTACGAACTACAGTGATCGAATTATTAATAGATGAGCAAGTTATATATTTAATTACATATAAAATTGTATGTACATTGTAAGTGTATTTTTAATTCCTTGTAGAATTTAATGTAGAGATAAAAAGTAGTTATTTTAAAAATTTTTAGGTAAAAGTAATTGGTGAAAAGTCGATTTTTATTCCAATGGAAGGGACATTTCATTCAATCTTCAAGAAATTTTTGAAAAAATGACGCGATTAAAAAATTTTCATTTTTAACGTTTCTGGTTATGAATAACGATTATACATGACTAAAAGTTTGTTGGTTATAACGATTATTAATGATCAAAGTTAGTTTTCGATTATAAATAATTGTTACCGGGCAGCGGAAATATTTTTGGTTACGAATGATCGCTGCCGAAGACAAACATTTTTGTTGGTTACGAACAACCGTTACAGGTGACGAAAATTTTTGTTGGTTATGATTGACCAATATCGATGCCCGGAGTTTCGTTTTGGTTACATCAGATCTAAGATGTTAGCTTCGCGTATTTATTAGCTTCCGAGTGTATTGAGAAAAAGATTTTCGGTGCTATACATTGAAAGCTGCGTAGCCAGATATTACTAACATAACCGTATTCGGTGTGGTAAGCGTCGGCGTTGAACGCCGAGAGAAATTTTGTTTGTAAACAACGATAACGAGTACGAACGACACGAAGTCCTGTTGTACGATCTCTATCTACCAGATTTATAATGCTGTCACACTTCGTAAATATTTTTTAATCATGAATGTCATGAGTGTGCATTATGAAGAAAGCTGAATGAAACGCAGTCTTTGTTGAAGTATGATTTACAATTCATCTTTTCCGTCTCCCACCGGACGATTGAAGACGCACACTGAGAGCAGGGTAACCAACGCATCGATGTATCAAAAATCAGGATATAGGAACAGTGTTGCGCGTGATCAGCACGCGCTGCCTGGATACATCGTCTAGTCCGCGCAAAAAATAATCTAGGAATAAAAAGGTTTTTTCGTTATAAAGTAAATAAAATATGTGTAACAAAATTATTACGTGTTAAAGTAGACGTCTTAAGAACGTTAATGACATTAAAAATGTACTAGAAGGTAAACAGAAGAAAATGTTTGATTGTTCATTGTTGGTCATGTGGACCAATGAGCGAACGTGCTTTTTAAGATTAAGGTGGAGGGGCGCCGTTGATGAAGCAGAAGTGTAGTGACAAGTGGCGCTGATGGAAGTTCTTCTAACGAGACAGCGAAGGTAATGATTTCAATAACTATTTCTCGCAATTTGGTCATTTCTGAACATGCCGGATTTCAATTTAATATTGTCGCGACGGTTTTCTTGTATTCGGAAGCTTGAACGGTAGATATATAATAGTACACGATCGAAAGTGCATCGGTCTTTCCGATTTCTAGAAAGTAGAAACGAGACGCCATAATGCACGTAGTAGCCCTTCGACTTTATTTTGGATCGCACAGAAGAATTAGCATTTCGAAACAATCCAGATGTGTTATTGGGTGGCAATGGTCGTTTCATGTTCGCCGTTCATTGTTTTAGTTGTGCCGCGAGGGACCGTTTTTGTGCTAATCGTTCAAAGTGCCATACATCAAGCCATGGGTACAATTCGAATGCAAAAGCTACATCGACTGCGATCGGCTCTCCATCTTGTTCATGCGTCTTCTTGGTGTTCATTGCAAGGCGGCTTCGTCAGCGAACGGTGAGTGCTTATAATGTACAAGCTATTCAAAATATTCTTACAATATTATCGCACACACAAGGAAACTTCGTCTTAAAGCACTATTTCGACACGCGAAATAATTAAGTGAAATTCGAAATCCAGTAGTATCGAGCATTAACGTTCGAAACAATTTTGCAGTTGCGCTTTTCATACATTTTTATTAATAAATATCATTAATACGAATATTGAGTCAGTGAAATTTTCGAAATATTTATATACTTTGCAATTTATTTCTCGCAATCGGGATTGCTCGATTAAGAAACGCACGGTATCGTTAAAAAATTACATTCTCCGCGTTCTCGTTTAATATTTTATTCGGTCTGCGTACCCCCGCCTCTCATTACAATGTATACAATGCTGGAAACCTTGTGATGTGCACGCGTACCGAACTGAGCATCAACGGAATACACGATTTTTATATGGTATTTTTTATATTTTATAATATACGATAGGATTATTAAAATCGTCAAAGTTTCAAAGTCCTCGACGGATTAATTGTCGTGCAGGATATTTATGGCTGTGTTGCTCTCTTCCCTCGTTTGCCGGATAACAGAGGCAAATAAAGAAGGAGCACGCGGATGGATAAGAGGTAGACTGCGAACTATCCGCGGAAAGAGCCTTTCTCTTCGTGTGACGATAATTGATTTCCTACGTCGCGGCGTGTCGAATAATTGTGCAGTTTTAGCGGAAAAGATTAATAATACGTGTTCTATACGTGTTATCTCTTACTAAGAAACTTAAGAGTGAAAGAGAAAGAAAGGGTTAAAGAGATGGCTAAAATTAGACAAAATTTTCCAATAATTTCGGTTCCCAGTTTCAATAGTATTGTTTAACAACGACGCAAGCGATATTAGTAGCATCGATAGAATTTAGCTAAAAAATAGTAAATTTCGGTTGTCCTTCGCGAGTTTTAATATTAATCCTCTCTTAATATTATCAATTCCTCTTACTAGGAAACGGGTTCGCCAAGTCGAAACGGTTGTTGTCATGCAAAGATTGTAATTTTTTCTTAAAATACCTATTGGGATCTATGTAAGCAGATATTGCATTTACTCAACTTGATGTTGCACCCAACTATAATTGTTGAAAAGAGTTTTCAGTTGTATACTACAACTCCCATCCACTATTATATTCTACAATGTATTTTTCAGTAAGTTCATTTTTTCCATAGCCTCTTATGATAGCTCCGTAACGTATGTAATGAATTTACAAGGTGAGGTCCCTACTATTTTACTCCTTCTGGGTAATATGTTTACGTTGCTTGGCAAATACTATCCTACTGAAGTTCATTATATTGGGTGTCTACAATTATTTGCTTAAATTAAATCATTTACTTAGTAGACGGTTTACATTAAATTAGTTTGCACTAAAAATTAGAGGCATGCATTAATTTCTGTAAGATGAAAAAATTTGCGAATAGGATCTGCTGCTTAACGAGTATAGTGCTTGCTTCTTAAAACGGGCTATACATTTTCCGCCGAGGTTCGCTTCACACTAACGCGACAAATTTTTCATTTATACATGGACTGCTAATTATTATATACGATTTGCAACAGTCAATCCTATTGTAATTGCGCAAAGCTTTTGAAACATTACGCACGCATGTGAAGAAACGTTTGCGCAAAGGAAACCGACGATTGCACATGGTAATGATAATAATGGCAAGTTCGGGCATTTTCGTGCGAATTAAAAATAAATTCATATGCTAAAACGCGTGATTAAACACAATACACATGTATAGCGCGCTGGAAAACAAACACTATGCTCATGCTTCTGCATGTTTCAATCTTTCTCTGCATGTTTCAATCTTTTCCTACAGTCCCCCATTGGCAACTATTTTATAATATGGAAATTAATGAACCGTTCGTTGGCATAACGTTAGTTTAAATCCGCTACTTATTTTATTATAAAATATCATACAAATTACCAATAATCACAGACACCTGGAACATATGTCAGTAAATTTGGTACGACAGTATTTGCCACTTTGCAAAACTGGTTACACGGAGGGAGAAAATAGTAGGAAACTCTTCTTTCTAGTGGTTTTATTTGATCAGGCGATAGAGCCAAACTCTGTTTTTCAGTCGCTCAGTTCTTCGTTTTCATATTCCTACGACGTTTTATTACTATTTTGTGATAGAACCGGTCGCTCTACTGTTTGAAATGTTGTCCCATTAAAAGAGAATCTCGATATTTTCAGTCACCAGCAAATTTTCTTGCTAATGTTTCTTATTGTACGTTACTTATTGTTAGTCCGTTAGACAGTACGGGCTATTGATACGAGGGAAACATATTTATATTGGTTGCCTATGACTATAAATTTAAATCAAATTATTTCGATAATAGACCTTTTACATTAAATTAGTTTACATTAAAAATTTGAGGTAGTATTAATTCTTGCACTATACAAAAATTTGCGAACAAGAACTGCTGTTTAACGGGTAAACAAGTTGCTTCTTAAAGCGAGCTATACATTTTGTCCTCAGGTTCGCTTCATACCAGCCATAGCATGCCAATTTTTTTATTTATACGAGGACTTATTATATACCTCATGCAATTGTCAACCCTATTGTAATTGCGCAGAGTTTTTTTCAATAAACTACGATCGCACGCGAAGAAAGGTTTGCGCAAGGAAAATTGACGATTGCAGGCGGTAATCGTAACAATTGCAGGTTCTTGTATTTTGGTGTGAATGAAAAAAAATTGACACGTTATAAAGCATACTTGAACACAATACATATGTACAGCCCGTTTGCAAACAAGCGCTGTGCTCATGATAAACTTTGTTTGCAGTCCCCCATTGGAAACTATTTTCTAGTATGGGAGTTAATAAATCGTTGATTAGCACGACGAAAGATTAGAACTATAATTATTTTACTAAAAAATGTGTAAATTACTAACAGTTATAGACACCCACTATCTGTATCAGTTTTAGTGAAGACCTCGGCAAAAGCTCAACAAATATCTCGATTCAAATTAAAAGTAAACTAGCAGGAACCTTTTCCACCTATTGCTTGGTGGATTTACTCATGCGATAAAGTCAAATTCCATTTTTAATTAACACAAATCTGCATGACCACGACCTCTCGAATTTTTTCTCTTATTTTGCAATAGAACCAATCGCTGTACTGTTTGAAATGTTGTCGCTTTCAAAGGAAATCTCGATATTCGCAGTAATCAGCTCGCTTCCTTATTAATGTTTCTTATTATTCGTTACATATTCCATTAGTTGACACGGCAGGTACGTATATTTTCCATCGTATTGGTCATTTGTCTTGCTGCACGCAATCATCGCACAGGTTGTCGCCTTACGAAGAGCAGGTTTCGATTAACCGACGTTTCGCGTGGAAAAAATACGATTGAAATTGCATGTACAACGATCGAATGATATTTTACAGCTGCTCTCTGTTTTTCATTCAGAATGCCAAAGTATCTTATAAAGCGCATACGCGCACGGTGTCAAGCAGCCCGTTTGAAAAATAAGCAACAAAATTGAGACACCGATAGTAGCTATGCCTAGAATGAGGCGTAACGCCTTAGTAAATGAAGCGCACTGGAAAAGGAATCGCCGGAGGAGAGAATGGCTCTCTTAAATATACGAATGCTCGTCGAGTGCATACAAAAGCGATGCTCAGACTCGGTACGCGATCCTTCTCATCGAAATTTTTAAACTTTTATCCATATGCATGCATTGTTTTTTCTTTCACGCATATATTTCAGGCAATATTTCATATGTGTGTATGTATCATCATACGGACCGTATGAAAAGGTAGGTGACGTACAGATTCTATATTTTTTTTATGCGAGCAATTATTGCCTAAGCAATTATTGCCTACCCTGCGAACAATATTTACAATTAGTTATATAATGATCATGGTTCGGTCGAATTACAATTCCAAACGTGTATGATGATTCGATTCAAGAACTCGAACTTCATGGTAACTCAGATTTTTACCTGTTTGCCTTCCCCCACGATGATCACTTACCAGCAACGATAATTATTATGGGTGGGCTGAAGATGAAGTAACATTGTCTAATTGTATACGCAATGTATAGCACCGAAAGTCTTTTTGTCAATATCTCGGAAATTAATAGATACGCGAAGGTAAAATTTTACCTCTGAGGTAACCAGAACAAAACTCCCGGCATCGATATTACTCGTAACTAAAAAAAAATTCTCGCCATCGGTGAATGCTTATCCTAACTAAAAAAATGTAGCAACTTTTCAAATTTTAGTTACAAGAGTGAGCAAACTTCAAGTCAGTGTTAATTACTCGGTATTCATAATAATTGAATCGCCCGTTGTATGTATATGTAAGAAGTAGAACTAGTGAACTAGTGCATTGCAAGATAGTAACTAATATTTAATCGAGCGATATGTATTATTGGCATTCAAACAGATATTTCTTGCAGGAAGTTGTTCAATTCGGAGGGATCGTTAACGTGAAAACAAACTGGAATACAAACTTCTATTTAAAACGTTGCAAAACGTTGTATGTGTATGATATTCACCCTCAGTAATTTCTATTACTAACCGCTGATACTACAAAACGTGTTAAAATCTAGATTGAGAACGTTTCGTTACAAAATAAGTATAGGTTTGTAGGAGTTGCAAAGTGTGACATATGTGGTTGAATGCAGTTATAATGACTACGTGTACAGGTACAAACTAGGCCTTACGATGAAAGTGATTCTTAAAACGAATAATTTTATAAAAAGGGCTGTATAATAAATTTTACAGAATGTTCTCCTTCATTAATATATTAGAAGTATTGTAATGTAAATACTATAACAGAACATTAACTGTGCTAAAAAAATGTGCTCCTCTGGCACTAGCATTATTTACCATTTCAGCTGCTTAATATTTTTGCTGCTTGCAAACCGTGTAAAAACTGTAAAATCCATTCTGTCGATATATTACAAAAGAGAGATAAACTGCTGTGCACTATTTACTGCAAATACTCACTGAATGGACCCAACTTGTAATCGAAACATCGTAAACTAAGAACCAACGAAGAATACAAGAATGAAACTATCGGAGGGTTTTCCAGCTATACATCCCACTCAATACCTTCGAATTCAGTTTTACCAGTAAACCTTTGAAATCCCTTCAAGAAGGTTCGCAATATTTCTAACGATAGGCGATTTTTTTAAAAGCCAAAACGCCGGAAGATCGTTGTCCGACCACCAACCTCGAAATTCCCCAAAAATCACGGCCGGCCATGTGCTCCGTTCGTTTCTGTAGAACAGCCTTCACGAAAGTGGATATTGGACCTTGAGTTAGTACTTTTGCACGGCCTTTCAGATGATGTCCCGTGGCGTGGGCCGGATACATACCTGGTTGAGGAAGCCACGGAAACATGTGGGAGGTCTTTATTCATGGTGGAAGTGAACGTCAAAGGAAAGTGAAAGAAACAGGCTCGTGTGCGTTACGGTCGTCAGGTCTACTACACCAGGGCATTCTCGCAGCTTTGACAAAATGTTAAGAAAGATTTGGAATAAACACCCGCACTTTCCTGTTGGGAAGCGAGCAACCTACGCGCAAGAATTGCAACACAATATCGACTCACTCGACCGCATCATAATTCGCTCGAAGTACTGTCGGAATGCAAGCAAAGTTTCACCTGTTTCGTGTACGTCACATACCGGGCCATGGGTATTTACTAAAAACTTTTAATAAAGCAATTACTCCGAGTGGAACGATGGATATTTCGAATAGGTATCCCTTTCCTAAGACTTCGTATTTCTCAATAATGTCTCGCGCGTAAAGGCATACACAGATATTTACCTTAGAGGTATTTGGGCGTCTCTATAATCAAGCTGATATTACTTATGGCCAGAACCTGTTCGTTTTTCTTACGCATCACTCGAAATTACGAGGATATCACATATATTACGTGGAAGTGTGTAAATTTCGATGACTGTATCAACGTGAAAGTTGAAAGAAGATCCTACGAAAAATCAGTGACAGTCGAAATAAATTGACTCCGACCGTGGAATTCCTGTTGAAGTTAAAATATTCCCGTTTTCTCAAAGCTTATTAATCTCTTCCATTTAATCTAATCTGCTATCTGTATCCCATCTTCGTAACTAATTAACGACGGTGCTAACGGCACTAACAGCTTAATGCGACAATGAAACAATTAATAAGAATAATAATTTAGAATAAAGGATCCGGTGAACGACGAGTGGATAGGCAGGTGGTTAGGTAGGTCCAAGGATAAATTGATAGGCAAATAAGTGTGTAGAAGCAAGAGGGTAGTTAGTAGAGAGGGGAATAGAAAAGGAGGGAGAAAGAGGGAATGAACGTGCCGGAAGGGGCGGAAGGGGGTTCCATCTATTTTCGCCTCCCTGTTCCAAGCAGAAGCAGGATGATTTATGCGGAGCGAGTGCCGCGTCTCCACGCTGCGGGAGAATTCTCGCTTTCAGCTCTGCACCCAGCCGTGTCGCCAGGGTGGCAGAGTGTGGCATTGCCTTCACTCTCTCAGTCTTCTCAACATCGCATCGCCGTGAGCACAACGATGCATCTTTCTTGGATGACATGCAACTACCGACCTTCGTTTCTCTCTCTCCTTCGTCCCGTTCTTCTTCTCTTTCTTCTTCTCGCCCGAGAGCTCACGCGCGTGACGGTTGCTCGGTATAGAAGCTAATCATAGAGCCGCGACAAACATTCGGAGTTATGCGTGCGCCCTAAATGAACGGCACGTCCTGGAGAGATACGTTAAAGAATTCTGCCCGTGCGAGTTGTACACACGAATGTATATGTATAAGCTCCCTGACGGACGCAGAATAAGTTATTTTTGTTTTATTCGTTGACCTATGTGCTCGACGTCACATAGTCTCGCCCCCTCCCCCGTTCCCTTCTTCCTTGATCCAGTTTGCCGCAGATTTATCGTCTGTTTTGGGGAACAATTTTGGATATTTGTAGGCTGTCGCGGCAGTTAATCTGTTACAAGATTGCTTCGGAGACACTGTATTTTTGTGCGCGCGACGGAGCATTAATCCAGAACCGTCGACTGGTATCTTTGGGTCGTGGACGACTCGTAATTGTTTCGATTGTTTATTTTCTCGATCGCTAGGAGTGTCTGCCCCTGATAGTTTATTAGGGGGGTAACATTAATCACTGCTCCGTTCAAAATATTAAGGTAGTATTATGGTTGGATACACCACTTCTATGATCGGCAGATTACAATTCCAGTTGGTGGTTATGAAAACGACGGTCTCGCTGCTCTTTTACATTCGACCCGAGCAAACTTTAACCCGCTGACATATAAGAAAAGAATGGTGTAACTCGCAAACGCCTGACGCAGTTCCTCGTGGTTCCTGAACAAACTTGAACGATTACATTTACGCAGCTCTGTGCGTATTACAATTACGAACAATCGAAGCCGTCATTGCATCAAAGAAAACAGTAGCCGCTGTCCGCAGCTATAATATTGTTGCGAAGTTAAAGGCAACGCGCATAAAGTAGTAGGCAATGGATTCTATGATAGTGCTGGTAATGGCAATGGACCAATGCAGAAATTGTGTACATGTTAAAATACGCGCACGGTGGTATGAAATATTGTCAGACAGGGGGTGAAATATGTTTATCGATCGATTAACATGTTCCTTGGACGTACTTGTTGAAACAACAGATTGTTCGTTATTAACCGTCACAGTGAAATCGAAACAACATACATATATACATGTCTCGGGGCAAGGAATACGGACTGACGCGGATATTGCCAAAGAAAGGCGCTTTAAATTACCTTCGATGAGTGGAGTGGCAACAAAGGCACGTGTTTTGCTTCTTCACTCAGGCTCCATTTATCTCCGCCGGCACAATACGGCCCGCATTTGACACATCTATCAGCGTACAATGCTCAACTCAACCCGCTCCATTCTTTGCTTTCCGCCCTTCTTCTTTTTCCTCCAGCTCTTCCCCCCTTCACCCCCTTTCTTCTTTCCCTTCTTAGCTGGTGCTTGCCCGGCGGAACAACCTTTCGACGCACCACAACCTTCCCCTGACAAAGTAAACCGACAACACGGCATGACTGATATTCCGGTCAGCTCCTCCGACGTAATTACTCTTTTTCTTCGTCGACTTTCTACTTACGGATGATCTACATTCACGCGAATTGTGTGCTGTCACGTGTATGAATTTCTCGATGGATCGGACAGGATGAATTTGAACACCTTGCTACTGACCGCGTATTGGGGAATTGTTTGTTGAACGTTCTCCGCGATCTATCATTATTGTGATCATTTTTATAGAGATTATGGGTAATTATTGAGCAGAGTATGTAAGTGTTTATACTCACAGCTGTTCGAAATCAACGAGAACTGTGCTGTTCTGCGCTTCGAGGATATTTTAGTCTTTCGTAGTACCGGGGCGAAAGGTTTAAAATTATTAAGCTTTCAAGTGCGTCCACAGACGAACCCCTTTTATGTGCAAATATTATATCCCGTTAATATACTCTATTGCTAATTAATGATAAGATAATTAACATTACTTTGATATCTTTGCGACCATTAACGCCCGCCGAAAAATGATTTCTTCCACCGAATGTGTGCCCCCCCTCGTACCAAACGACTATTATCCTTAAGATACGAGAACACGCGAACGAACCTGCGACTCACGGAATAACGATTATCGATCGAGTTTGTCACCGATTTTTCATAAACGACATAAGCGACAGCGAAATGAAAATGAATCACGGACGCCACCGCGGAAAGCAAACATGAAAAGTAATGCGAAGAGTATGGTAGTTTCGCGAACCGTCGACATTTATGATGGCCTGTACTATCGCGAAAGAATATGTACGTAGATGCATACTACATAAACGTAGAACGAAGTAATAGATGAAAAGATGTTCGTAAATTAACGATTGTTGAGGCTGTCTTGGGTCAAAGCAAGCCGCTAAGCCATGGAATCGTCATTATCGCTCACGCGAGTGGTGACGCTGATAGATGCCACCTCTAAATGATGATGGATGGCTCGTATAACTGTCGCAACACGCGGCTACCCGATGAGCTTCGTATCTTGATTTACTGCCTGTCCCTTCGCCATTTCGCAATTCCACGTATACACAAGTAGGTGTTACAATCGCTATCATTGATGCATCTCTCTTTATTCCCTGCAGCAACAGAGGAATGGATGTATCGAGGATAGAAGTTGACTGGTTTCGTTGCCTTTAGTGACGAAATTAAATCGTGGCGGTGAAATCGCACAATTTATTGTTGATTAGTAAATTGAAAGTGGACGTACGTTTCAATTACCGAACCGAGCTTCGGTGTTCCCGAGGAGCGAATCACCTGCACGCATCGTACCAACCTTTTCACTCTGGCCCCGCAAAAATAATAATACCGTCGACACATGAAAGAGTGCAGTTTTTATTAATATCAAAGAGCTGCGCGTTCGAACACTTAACTAGACTATTTAGTTACGCATGGTATAATTTGTATACGTAATTGTAATAATGTCGCATTATTGCACAGAACGTTTGTTACACATTTCGATGAAAGGGTTAAAGAGGACGTTGCTACGAGCGAATATTTCGTGAAACATAAATGCGAGGGCGAGTTGACAATTATCTGCATTGAGGAAATCAAATTAAAACTTCCGTTTGCTCATTTATTGATTTTCATTTTTCATTCAAGGATGCTAGAAACAGTCCACGAACAAGCATTTCGTAATCTCCCAGTGACGAGGAGTGGTTTACTTACCACACGAACGATAGCTATTAGTTTTCTATCAATAATAGAATAGATCGCAAATGGAATATTTCGAGATATCTATACCGCCTAGATTTTTATCATTTTTATTAGTTGCCTACAATTTTATCTACTGATTTCATTTATATCATCCGCGGGGGACTTCGTATTGTCGATAAGACGTCAAACGCGAGATTTATTACTTCTTTATCATTTTAGGGCCAAATATCCGCCTTCGCGTTATATTTGTACGATGAAGCATGCGATATGGAACCGTACAAATTAATTAAAGAACACGTAACGACTGTTGATCGCACCGAGACAGATCTAATAAACCTCGAGGAATTCGCAGTTAAAGATAGGAACTGCAAAACACCATTGATTTATACCTTATTCATCGTAACCAATCCATTTCTTCAATTGATTATACAAACCGATTAATATCCTTATCACATAACACTGCTCGCTATAATCAATATCTGCCACCATGTGTATCGCAAAACAAACGTGCCCCAAATCCTCGTTTACGTCCGCGAACTAAAATCATTCTCGAACCACTCGTCCTCCTTGTTTCTGCGAAGATCGCAAGATGAACCAAGGTAAATTCCACTCCGAAACGCGCATGCAAAAAGCTGTTCGTTTCAGCTGAAGGAAAAAAATGTCACGAAACAAGGAGACTGTCAGTCCTACGCGAAGAACGAAGAAAAACCTCTAACCCATATCTTATATCCGTGCTTCCGTCTCCGTTCAATTATCCTGTCGCGGAAAATCGCAGATGTTCCAAGTGACTTGCCGCATACGATGCAAATCAAGTATATAAGCGGGCCGCAATTGCAACGTTGCAAAAGTAACAGCTATGTAACATAAAATACGGCATATGCATCGCGAAGGGACGTTATAAAATATGGATTATGGAACAGTTGCCGGTCGTAGTACGGGGCACGTCTGATTTTTAAACCGGCCTGCATCCAAGTGTTCCCTTTTTCGATAATAGATAATGGCGGTATAATGCATACAAAATTATGCAGATAACGGGTTATTTAGCGTTCGCGCCATTAACTACAGTATATTATTACCATCAATACAGCGCGGCATATCTATAAACGATATAGAAACCGGACGCAATTTCGGAAATATCCGCTATTACGTGCGCTATAACCTGTTATCCGGACGGCCATAGATTATACGATGTTGCTTTTCGGGAATTTGAAATGAAGGTGAAAACGCGAAAGCGGCTACGGTTTTAAGCGTCGCGTCGCGGCGCGGCCGGTAATAAACGGGAGCTTTTTAGTCGAACGGCGTTGAAGGATCGAGCTGATTCACGTATCGCGTGCAGATGGCCCCCTTCCATGCTCCCTTTCGTTTACCATGGAACAGCCGCGGGACATCGTTCATCACTCTGATGCATAAGCCTCCATAATGCTTGACAGCCAGCGACGAGATGACCGTGCCAGGCTGCGGACATTTCCTTCTCGCGTGGCTGAATTAACGCCTCGTCATTAGCAGCCTGTCTCAAACTACCTGATCGCGGCCCCGAACTTCCATGTCCAACGCCACGCCATTATGGTGTCCCATTGTCCACCGGCACTCCTTCGCTACCGTATACTACATCTTCCGCTTCGAACCATTGTATAGTCATTCCACAAACTTTTGTCATGTAATATAGGTATATTTAGTTGTCGCCCTCGGTTTTTCATTACTGTACACGGCGGTTTTAGTTTTTATTTTCTTACGAAAATAATTGTGCCAGCCTGTATGCGTTGGAATTTTGCGCGCGTCGAAGCTATATTTCATCGCGGCGAATTGGAAATAGATACTTTTACGGTGAGGTTTCGGTTCGTTTCCCATTGGACATCTTTCAGTAATATCGTATTTATGAGGAACAAGCATTGGAAAATCTATTCAGAAGTATCTTGATACGCGTATGAGACAAGAAACATATGGATTTTATTAATTCAGGGGAATTTGTAAAAAAAGCTTGTGCTATTTATCTCGAAGAGATACCATCGAAACGTAAGAGATGCAGGATATACGCGTATGCATAATTGATTCGCGTCTAGACCGACTACTTTCGTCACTCTCAACTATTTATCCAAGGAAATGACTTTATCTTATTTTAAAGGAATCGTTAGACGGCCCGATAATTAATTGGGTCCATCAAGCTACCGTACGAGAAAAAAAGCTTCCATTCGTTAATATATAATAAATGCTTGTCCCGCTTCTTCCTTCATTGTCTCCTAAAAATATTCACCGAATCGGTTACAAAAAATTAGATAGAAATCAGAGTTGAATCCTGCTAGGTTCTTTCGGTCTTGTTCAGCTTTCAAGAACCTTTACTGTTTCTGTCCCCTTAACGTTGCATTAAAAGCCAATTGCTCCTTGTCAAATGGTATGCTGGTAATAAAAATAGTTACACCTAAGGTCTTCTGGTCATTCTTGACCCCAGGTAAATTAAGTAAATACGCAAATGACAGCCGAACCATTGATCGAAGGGAACATTTTTAAACCATGACCGATTGTAACGTCGAAAGATGATCCAAGTAACATAGGAATAGAATATTGGTTAAAAATTTAGTTTCTCATCGGATGAAGATCTGACATTCTAAAATACCCGAGGTAGAGGATCGCGTATATGCAATCTCAATGCAACTCCAACAGCACGAACGACGAAATAGGGACAAGAAACAACCCCGAACATTACCCCGCGCGCGATGCCACGCACATATTGGAACATTCGTCGCAATAAACGGTATTGCAGAAGATTGAAGAATGTATCTCACCTATCTCCGGCCGCGAACTGAAGAATACCTAATTATTATACCCAAAGAGCCGTACTCCCCTGTCGCGTTCAACGGGCAGACGATCGGAGAGCGTCGCGCGATGGATAAATCGAACTCGAACCGCTCGCAGTCCGCTCGGCCGTGCTATTCCCAATTACGGCGGAACGACGAAACGAATTATTCGGGCGGGGACGGGGAGTCGAAGATCAAAAACACTAATCACGTTCGACGTGCGTCAGTCATTGAAATTCAGCGATCCCTCGTGGCTTTCCGCAAATCTAACTTGCGGGAGTAGTTAGTCGGCGCGGCAGAAGAGAACGACACTGATCGATAGGTTCCTAACGGACGGTTGAGGGGTTGTCGAAGCCTTGACCCTGCTCTTCCGTCGGCAGCTTTAATGCTCGCGGTCAGCGGGAGCCGACGCTCTCTCTCCGCTCGTCGAGATCGGAGCTCAGCTGTCTGCTCAGATAGGAATCTGGTCGGGGCTTAATGACGGCTCGTGACGGACGGGTATCGAAGTCGGCAGCACCGACCAGCAGAAGAAGGGTTAGAGGAACGCGGGAGTCTGGCGTGTCACATCAACGGCGCCGCGAGATCTACGGCCTCAGTTTTACCAAACGGATTGGATTCTTTTCGTTTTGGTAGCTCTACCTACACACCACTCCCACTAACCTGCGTGCCCGTGCGCACCGGTATGCGTGTGATACACGTGCGTGCATACGTGCGCGTGCACACGCGTGCGATCCTCCCTTTATCTCCCCCCCCCCCCCAACCCCTTTCCCTTTCTCGTTCTCTTTCGCCCGATTCATCTTTATGTTTCTCTCCGCGCGCTGCCAATCCGACCGTATGCAATCGGATAACCGAGCCGATGCCGGCCGCACGATCGTCGCGTCGCCAGAATCGAGTTACGTGCGTTTTATTCGCCAGTGGAATGCCCCTCCAATTTTGAATTCCACAGTTCGTGCCTTCTTGCGACCGATGGATCACTTAATGTTTTGCGAACGATTTTGCCCGGAACTTTCGCGTCGTATTTGCCCCAGCCATTCTTTTCATACGTCCGGGAGTCTCGTTCGTATGTCGCAGCGTAAAATCTAACACTGCTGCGAGAATAAGAAATTGCCGGCGAAACGTACGGCACCGTGGATAAGTTACGTTTGCGGCGGCGTCGTAACGAATGGCGCACCAATAAAGCGATCCATTACTTCTTGATCACTTTCTCGACCTGTCACCAACGCACCCGTCGACGACGAAACGTTCCTCGAATATTAAATATTTTATCTAAATGGAAACCTTGATCTCTGTATGCAGAAAAATCATCGGGCACTTTTGACGTCGCACAAACGTATCTCAAACGTTTGCAAAATAAAGAAAGAAAGAGATAAAAGGAATAATAGCGATTGCTGCGATAATTAAGTTCTTTCACACTGTCGTGATATCAAATATTCGAGTTACTAAAGAAACGCCGTATCACCTGGCACACCTAATACGTACAACGACGCAGACATGAGTTTCAAAGAGGATTTAGCAGCTTTATGTGCTTGCTTGCTAAACTTGATCCCGTGCTAAGGGGTGCACCGTAGTACGGCTGCACAGGCGTATGAGTTACATAGACGCGGACACAGTGGCGTATAATGAAATCATTAGGCGACTCTATCACGTAGGCGCGTATCCTGCGTGCTTCTCTTGCCCGTTAGCGAGGAAAGGTTGTTATTGTGCGGTCTTTAAACGTTGAGGAGTAAAAGAGAAAACCTTGACCGATTGTAAAGAGGGGCAACGAATTCGTACGAATAAAATCCATAGTACCCGTTACTGTACAGGCAGACAATACCTATACGTATGTATGTCCCATTACGCATAAATTAACGAAACTACAGACGGCGTTATTAAGTGGTAGCCTTAAATAGTAAATAGAAAATACCAGTAGCCGGGCGGAAGGCGGAGTGGATCAAAGGGTGCCGACAAACTTGAGGCTTCGGCACAGCCAGGCCTCTTCCTTTGGGATAGGCCGTAGGGGGAAGGTAATAGATTGCCTCTTTCTGACTTTTATTGTAGCAGAAAAAGCTTGTCAGATTTAACGCGGGGACCCTGCACTCTCCATTACGTGCCATGAGAATGGGCGTCGAGGTGAAGAAGTCGAGAAGGTGGAGCCATGTCGTACTACATTAGAAAAGGCCGGAAATGTTAAGCGTCTTGCAAGAAGTTTTCACGGATGAAAAGGATGACGTTGTGTGTGCACGCGGAAAGGTTTGTTGCGTCCACTCAGGCGCGAGCGGAAAATACAAACAGTGTAGCAGAATAAGAATGGAGTTCTGTGAATCTGGCGGATTTGTTCGAAACTGTGCACAGTTGTCGCAATAGCGGGCGTATAATACGTGAAGTGGGGGCGAAGAACGACGAAATTTTTTTCGTTGGATTTGCACGCGACGAAGTAGCTGGTGATTCTGTACAATTTTTTTTCCGGCTAGAAATTGTAAGGGTGGTCCTTATTTATTGGAAAAAATGTTAAGGGTGTGGGTATGTTTTAATTTTTTCAGCCAGAGACATAGCAGGGGTTGCTACCGGTCATTGAACTTTGCGTCTTTTAAGATGAAAAAAAAGTAATGCTCTTAACGAAATATTACAGTTTCGAGAATGGAACATTATTACAAAGTAAATCTGTGAAGCATCAATTTTTAATAATAAAAATCTATTTCCCAAATTATATCATTAGGCTAGTAGAGTCGATTTCTTAGCGCCAGGATATTTTTGTCAGACTTGCTTGACTAATAGCAGCGAATACTGATTTTGCTCTTCGCTTCTGGTATGTATTATAACTTGTTCTATTCTGAATTGAGAATTGGGGATATAATGACGCCAGGGAAACCGGTTATCCGATTTGTAGAGAGCTTGGTGCGTGAACTCCTCTAAAATAGTACATTGTTCGCCATTTTTCAGCATACAGGGCAAAGGGTTAAAGTGCCACAGTGACGTTTAAACAATTTCATTTTTACGCACAACCCTGAACTACGCGTTTCGCCTGTATCTGATTTTATGCAGGATACGCTCATCCCCGTGCGCGAAAATTCTGAAACCATTAAAATGTAAAAGCTTAGCTTCGAACGAATTAACATTCGCTTCAGGGTACATCCACCTGTTCGTGTTATTTCGCATGCAGCGTAATTAATGGTTATCTGCTTTTCCGCATTAGCTATTAAGCGTGTATCGAGTGGTTGCGCATTTTGATGTCGTAAATTACGTTCTGCGGTTTTCAGCTAAGCCACGAGTTTAAGAATGCTGATGATTTATGACTCGGGCCCGTAATCTTCGCAGCTGCCTGACATAAGTTAAGAAAATTGAACAGGGAGCGGCGGCCAAAACTTGTTAGCCGAGAGTACACTGTGTCTGATCTCTGTTTCTGCATCGGTATGTAAAATTGTACAAACTTCCCCGTACATTTATAGCCAATTCAGCGACATCTTAATTCGTTTGGCACATCTGCTCGGTTTCTAGTAACACGACACGAGTCGAGCGTTACATTATGTTTCCCAAAACCTGTGCGATGATAGATCATCGTATTCCGCACGAACTCCAAACGATTACTCTCCGACCGCAACGATTCGTGGCCCCGTTATTTCCAGCGAGCTAAACCGCCGCCCCCCCCCTGAATTTGTCACTATCCCGACAGGCATTAACATATTTTCCTTATTACGCACCTTCCGAACGGCGAGCCTGAATCGCAGAATTCAGGCGAAAAGTCGGACGCGTCCGGGGATAAACGGCCGACCGCATTCGATCGCGAATAAGCAGGGGAAACAATCGGTTGATTGCTGACCGTCGAGTCTGGTGAAACGAAGATTTCAAGATATTCCATAAATGTAAGACGTTCGAATAACTGCGGTTCCGGCTGGCAGCGTCGAAAAGAAGGGAAGGGCAGAGAAGAGCGGAGCCACGGGACGTTAGCGGAAGGAAGAGGGGTGGAATAGACGGGGAAGGAAAAAGTTCGAGAGCAAGAGAGACAGAGCGAAGCACGTAGCACGAGGGCCATCAATCGTCGCGAGACGTAGACGAAGAGCCGTGGGCCACGGCAAAGCGGACCGACATCAGTCGTCGTCGTTGTCTTCGTCGTCTTCGGCAATGCGAGAGACGAAGCGCTTGGAGGCCGAAGACGCGTAGACGCGCCGGCAGAAGCCGCTACTTAGCAAGCAGGCATGTGTCTTAAACCTGGCTCGGGTCCCCCCGCCTTTCCATCCAGCCACCAGTGTATCAAAGGGCCGCGTCTCCTTTGGAATTCTGCAGTTGTTAACATTTAACAGTGATGCTCCTCCACGATTTTTGTCGCACATCCCCGAACCCCCATCCTGTTGCCCCCAACTTGTTTATTCTCCGTCTCGCCGCGCCGCTGCTGTCCCCGCATTTTATAACGAGACGATTTCAACTAATGTAGGAGAACGCCGTGCCGACAGTTTTTCCCCGCGAGTTTTTCACCGGCGGCATTAAGGGTACCCATATCGCGGGGACACGAAATCTCGTGCTAAATTACGTTTAATGTACGCGTGATAAATGTTTCCCCGCAGCGCGCGCATACCCAATCAACGGCTCGCATGAAAAATGATCGCCGTCTGGTCATTATACACCGGGACCCGCGTTCCGATAATTTATTACACCTGTGCCGCGACTCCGTGGTTATTTTAATTTTACAAGCGACAAGTGTGCCGTCTCACACGCGCGCTGCGAAAGGTAGCTGTACTTTTTTTCCGCCCCTCCGGATCGTTACTGAATGTCCGCAGATCGGACCTCGCGCGGGCGAGCAAAAATATTTTCGACCAATTTCGCAGTAGAACGTAAATGATAAAAGATGTACGACGCAGGAGCGTGTGAAACAGTCTTCGACGCCAACAAAATGCGTCTTTCAATCCGTCTAATTATAAAATACGAAAGTTCTCGCGAATGAAAATACAGAAATGGGTAACGGGGATCGACCGCGCAACAGTTAACGATCGACGTTCGCCAAGGGAACGAAATTAGGAACGACGTCGTACGGCGATCCACTTTTATACACCGCGAAGTAAACGCTGCGAACTGCGGTAAAGCATTAGAGATTTTTTTCCTATATCGGTTGCCATTTCTCTGGCGAGCAAGGGAGTCGAATGTCTCCCGCGGTAAAACGCGAGGAGGAAAGGTAACAGGGTAACTTGTGAATCCTCCGGCACTCGTAATGCTTTCGCGAAGACAGGCAGGAGTTGCGGAGGTGGCCCTGACGTTTTTACGACGAGAATTCGTCTCTATAAAACTGTCTTGGCCTTCCTACGCTGCGCCGTGCCTCTCTTTCCCTCGCACTCTACTTTCCAGACTACGGTATATGTACAACGTTGTTACAATGGGTTTAGCGAGAAGCTAGAATAGCTCGCTGGCCGGTATAAACATACATGTATAACGAGACAGCGTTAAAATCTACTCGAGGTAGTGGCCGCGACACAACACGCTCGGTGTTTATCGGCTCGAACATCTTTTTCAGATCGCGCTTACATCTGTCGATGGGGATGGACAGATGTAAGTAAGTTCCGAACGGCAGATCTGGCTCGGCTGAATTATACGAGCAATTAAGCGATCTGCGATATTCCTTAAACATTGCAAAGAACGACGCGACGAATATAAGCCCGGTCGTATAATAAACGATTCAACCGGACTCGTAACTCGTCCGTCGTCTGCGCTCAATTAAAAAACTGACTAGCCGTGCACGTCTCCGATTATATTTAACCCGTCGTCGGTGCCAGTTCGACAGCTTAGATCGCATTATGCTATTCATAAGCGACTCGCGTTCGATCGCGACCCGCGCGCAGAGTTAATCAAACGACCTCGCGATGAATATTCCAACGTCTCCAGGCGAGCTAAGATTTCACGTGTAACAGAAATTCCGCGTTCATGAAAGCCAGGAACGGTCGGTCACGTTACATCCATTAGCTGAAATTATATCTTTTTACCGCGCCACCGTCGGCACGGTGCGCCCCGTAGAAAAAAAAACCTTGTCGTGGTAATTCGAGCCGCTTCGATAAATCTCCTAAGATAATCGTAGTACAACGCGGCCGTTTCCTTTGTGAAGCAATCACAGCCGTACCCCTATTCAGTAACTTGCCTTCGCCTTACTGGAATCAATGAATCAACGGTGCGGTTACACGGTAAGCAAGATTTACGGGAATTTCGATGGAAGGGACACGTATCCCTTAACGTCATTAGCAGCTGGAAGCTTCTTTTAAAGCGGTGCTTGATCGACCGTTTCCATCTACCGCGAGGCGATGTGCCCCCCCGCCAACGAAAAATCGCCATCGAGCGATTCGAGACACGCTTGTCCCGCGCATGGAATGCGAGTTCCTGGTCGTTCGAATATCACAGATCGGTCAGAAAAACGTCAGCTGGCTTCTCCGCGGCGCGGAATACTTCCTCGAAGCGAGAACGACTGTCCTGTCTGGTTTGTCCACGTATACAGAATCGTTAACGTTTCGCTCTGGCTATAGGCGTGCTTTGCTTTCTTTGGAAAACCGGCAGGCCTCCCCGGGTGGATTTCCTAGTTCCTAGATCGTTTAAGCTGCTTCTTGCTTCGAAGGAAACTATGGCGTTGCCCTGCGCGTGCAGGTTCAGTACCTTTCGTTTCATCTCTCCTGTGTGCTGTTTCGTTAACGCAATTATTAAGTAACATCTAGACTTGCGTAAGGTTCAGGCTGATCGCACGGGTTTCGTATCTTCGTCGATGCATTTCGACAATTGGCTATTCGATTTAATCTTTTGATAGGCAGGTCTGCAAGTTGGACAGCACTCGTAGCTTACACATATGGGGAACATATATTTCACGAATTTGATATTGCGCGTTGCGGACCCTACTGGTTTTCACAAACGTCTTCGAACAGTAGTCATTTCAATGCAGACAGGTGGGCCGCACAATTCTGTCCTACCCACCTCAGGTCAACGCTTCATAGAAGACCAAAGAACGATCCGGCTGGACAGTTCCAGAGTTGCCCGGCACGGTTTTCGCACGCCACAGGATTGTTTCGGCAGAAAGAAATAACAGGGCCGGCGGAATAGGTCCACGCTCAAAGACAAACGAGACCGACATTAGGTCACTTACATCAACCGTCCCTCAGTTGGATAACGCAGATCTAGCCCGCGTGTTACTCGCGTACACGCGACCAACCTAACTACCTTGTCCGGGTATCAGCGAAAAGTCGAGCGGTGGCCCGGCAAAAGACGGGCCGTCGAAGCTGCGCGGCCGACCCGGTGGTCGTCGGGAGCGGTAGCGAGGGTGAAGCGTGCGGCGAGAGCGTGGCGGCGGAGGCGACCGGGCGGCACACGGAGCGGCGCAGAGCGGAGCGAAGCGCATCAGAGTGGACCGCGAGAGGACGGTGGATTCGCCGCGCAGGCTGCAACATTGCATGCTAAATATAAAAGCAGCTTGCGGGCAGAATGGAACGGCGTGGCGCGGCGTATGCCTACGCCATCTTGCATGGAAGAGTCATTTGCGTTAGTCCTGCCCACAGAGGGCAGCCTGGCTCCGCCTCCGGTTGCCGGTTGTACATAAGCAGAACCATCTTTATTACCCTCGGGCACTAACCGTAAAGGAAACGGGTCGGGGGAGGCGAGCGAGCGGGAACCAGCATGAGAAAGCGAACCGGGTCGAACCGGGTGGGGGGCCGTTCGGGCCGTCGCGACGGCCCTGGTGTCTGTCCCGCACACGCTCGTAGAACGCTGTGCATGTATACGCGTGTGCGCCGCGCGAGCACCGAAAGCCGAAGGGTGGGCAGTACGTCTCTCGCGGAGATCGAGTGGCCGTTTCAGGGATCGGCCTGAAGAATTATGGTATGAAGTGGTGGGGCATGACGGTGCCGTAGGCATAGTTTGTCTTTATAACGTCTGCGCGGCCGCAGCTGAACTTCAAACGAGCCGCTGATGGCTCAAAGTGGCTGACCGGGATATAAATCCACGGCCCACCTCGCTCGTCTCCTCGGATTTCCTCTCTCCTTTGCTCTCGTTTCTGCTCTCCGCCCTGCGCCGCGGCTGGGTCTCGTCCTTCCAGCTTGGCCGCTCGGGCCCTCTCGCTGGCTCTTTACCTTCGCCTTTAGCTTTCGCGCTCCTCTTCGATACGCTTGTGCCCTTGCTCCCTTCGTGCCTGAACGATCTTCCTCCTCTTCCTCTGGTGCTGCCGCGCGATATATATATATATATATTTTCCCTCTGAACCACCGCGATATATTTATTCGATGACTCCGGTACTCTCTGGCCGATCCACGCTTTCTATGATAATGTCCGCTGCGCGGTTATGTTTCGGTCATGCGGCGCGCTCGGTTCGTGCACGCGTGTACATTTCTATGTATATGCACGTGTTTTGCGACGAAATCCCGGCCAGGCTGGCCCTAGAAAGTGCTCCAAACTGCCACCTATCGAACATCGTGTACACGCGAGTGGTGAAACAGTGGCGAACTGGCGGGCGAACGTTGAACGGTGACGGTTTTTTGTGTTACCAATGCATGTACGTAACGCCAAGCGTGTCGAAATATTTTTCTAGGCGTTGCATTTAATCGGGGATCACTTGTTCCTTTTTTTTTTTTTAATTGATATCGTTCAATGGACGCGCACCCTCTCTGGCATACGTTTAATCAGAAGGGCGTGAGCTTCTCCACGTTGTTTCCGTTTACTTAACTTCGATAGATTTGTCAAATTATTATTGCTGGAATCGCCAGAAATGGCTAGAATTGGTATAGTGTCCGATTATTTGGGAAGTTCGCAGCTTTACACCCATCGATCACACCTTATAAGAATAGTAATAAGATTCGACTAATCCAATTGTTTGGAAGCATTGCTAAGTGTAAGCGATATAAAATTCTGAGCAACGTTTACACCGCGGTAAATATAATACACGCCCCGTTGTTACGTGATATATAAACTGAAGCTTAAGAATTAAACCATTTGAAATGGTGTAATAATTCATTAATTTCAGCATACGATAAACGATACGTTTCTTTTAAATGTAGTTGTCGCATCAATCAAACATTGAACCGCGATAGATAAGAGGTTAATTATGATCGCAGCTTCTTCATACAACGTTGGAAAACGTTATCGGACGTAATTTACGAGTTGAAATAAGGTAACCAAGAATCTACGTATGGAACGGAATAGATCATTTGTTCCACTCTATTTAACTGTTTAAATTGCAAACAATACCGTTTTTAATCAACCGGACTGATGTTTGTAAAGCGTGGGCTTGTAATTCGCGTTGCAAGAACAAATAAACATACAGTCGTCAGTCTTATTTTAGCAACAAGTTAATGGATGATAAAATTGATAGCTGGCTAAAAGTAAACATTCTAGGCCGTTAATAGCCATAGATATGTCACGTGATTTCGATAACGTTTACTTAACGCTACAAGATACTTTTATCAAACTATGGGAGTAAAACGGTTTATCCTTCCTCATGTAAATACGGAGATCCGAATTGTTCGCGTCCGATTCCAAACGCAATTATTTCATTACTGGATTAATGAGAATTTCAGTGAACGACCTTGATAAGAAAGATTCTTGCTTTTGTGGAGAGAATTACATTTCCCGATTAAAGATAAACAAATTTGTATAAGATCAAGTGAATGGCACAGTAATCCCGCCCGGATCGTAATTCGTAACACAATTTCCCCGGCTAATTTCATCGAGATATTTATTTATGCACGGCGCGACGACAAAATCAGGACAATTGAACGTCTCGTATATTTTCAATGGTTGCGATTGAATGCTTCAGGCATAATCAGGGGGAATCCAGTTGAGATTTTCACCTGCAGCCATCTTTCATAAATCTGTCCATTTAAACATTTACGGGGGCACGATTTCGAGGCAACCTTGAGAACAAAACACGTGACCGAACTGCAAGGCGTCGTTGAGATCCGTTTCAGACGGAACACTTTACGTCGCCACTCGAGTGTCCTGCAGGGAACCCTACACTTCAACCGATCCATCGTTATGACATAATCCACCGAGTGACACTGTGACACTACTTTTCGCTGGCAGACAGATACGTATCTGAGAGGTTCCATGGCGGGCAATGTTTCTCCAGACTGCGCCAAAGGAAGTGACGGCACAAAGTGTCCCGTCTGAAGGGAGCCTAAGCTGGCATGTGAACTCTGCGTAGATTACGTAGACCCGATTCAACTTTCCGAGATGGCCCATTCGTGTTAATAAATGCTCAAAGTTCCGCTCACTCGTGTTTATTGACGTACTCGAATAGATGTGTACGTATATCCGGGGGTTTATTCCTCTGCTTAGAAAGAGATTCCACGAGTAGGTGACTACTGACACACCGGTGTCATCGGTAGCTTGTTTCGTTTTTTTATCTCAAGTTCCTTAAACATTTTATCTTCCCAATTTTAAGAGCTGTTCCACCCACACAGATGTAGGCCATAACCTTGTGTGTCGTTTTTTTTCTCCTAGTTTGTCCTGTTTTCTTTCACTGCGTCCGTATGTATATATGTACTCGTTATTTTCACTTGCACTCGGTTCCACCATGATCCCGTCAGTTTATCCTCTCTACTCTTTGCCATTGGGAGACTTCTTTCGTACTAATGCTTGCTAATATTTGTTGGCAACGAGGCTACTCAGAAAGACAACATCAGCAGTGCAACGTTTATATGATTTTCATTTATCCAGAAAGTTTGAGTTCTTCATAAATCTTGCACGATCGTATGTATACACAGAGAATGATTTCCTGACCATAATTATCATAGTATTGTGGCGTTGGTAAAATTAAAAAATTTTTTTTGCAATGCATGCCTCGTTGGAAAATATTTAAATTATGAGTCGAAACATCGTTGGTGATTGTCACATAAAATATTAATATTTCATTAGCACAGTTTTGATTTTTATGCAACGTTATGCAAACTAAAATCGTGTAAAAATAGAGTAACATTTTCTCATCCTTTTTCAAACATTTCAACAATATTTATGTCGTCCGGTTTGTAATAAAATAACGTAACACAATTTGCTTATATTGTTTCGCTAGAAAGAAAAGGAAAGCACACCTCGTTCGTCAAAATTCCATTTCTCAGGTACGAAATTCCGTACGTACCTGCCTATAAGTTTTAAAAATGAAATGCTGTTCGCGTATAAATGAAAAGAATTTCTCAACGTGATCGTGAATAAACGTTTCCAGCGATTAAAATAAATATACAAAATAAAACGCGGCGGAACGGCAAATGAAAGAGGCGTGCGACATTTGCGATTTACGTGGAAATCGTTTAAACTTTCAAGGAAAATAAAGAGGAGCTTTTACGTTCTGCCTTGGCGACGCGACGATTGTTGAATGACACGCAAAAAAAAACGAGGATTTTTAACCGGCAGTTTCTTCTGGCACATTCAACGTATCCGGCATTATCACCGGACCGTTAGTTGACAAAGCGCGATCATTATTCAAAAGGACGCGAGCCTGGAGGGCGGCGAGCAGTTTTGTAGCGGAAGACATTGGACAAATGGGGTTGTTCCGTGGACAGGCAGGTTATCTCGGTCAGTCGTCGAGTAGCCACCCCACTAAATCACTCAGTTCTCGCCCTCCAACCCGACGACCTCCGCCGTTGGCACCCTCAATCTCGATAATGTCTGAAAACCTCGGCGTGCCACGCTCGTTTGAACTTCCTTGCGCACTGCTTCTTTTCATCTTCCGCTATATCTATACTTATACGCGGACACTGCATAGTGTACGGCTGTAATACGCGAAACTGTAAATACGATATTGAATGTATGGACAAATTTTTCCTGCATATTTTCCTTTGGTTTCAATATAAATGTACTTGCGTCGAAGTGTTTTGTATTTTCGAGGTTTGTGATATTTTATTTTTAAAATAAATTATTGCTACCATGCTGTGGCTCCACGCCATACCGTATAATTATTATAAATAAAATAAAATTGGTTCGTTTGTCCAGAAATAATGTAGGTATTTTAGATGGACAAAATTATTTCTGCGGTCTATATAACCACGCACATGCGCAGATCAGTAGCTACTAAAAAAATTCATTGAACAGAAGTTTAACACAGAAATTGGTACTTTACAACGTATCGAAATTTTTATAGCGCCAGTCTAATTATAAGACATAAAATTCCGCCAATACAAGACGAAAATGAACGCAAAATGTGATTTCTAACAACTTCGCTCCATCAGTTGCGTAGGGAATCGAAAGCACTTTACATGATTACTATAAGTCCCCTTTATATGAATATACACTTTGCATTGACCGCTTTGAAATGTCCCGTTCGCTAAAAATACACAACGTTCGATAAAGGAAGCAAATAGTTGTGATACTTTTGAGACGTCCAATTTTTTCCGCGAAACACGTTCATGTCACTTTGCATGAATATTTTCTTGAATTTACAATACTTCATTGATAAGATTACCGATAATTATATGATAATGTAGGTGTGCGCTGATAGCAAGGCAGAATGCATTAACTGCTGAATGAAGCACTATGGACAGTGTAAAGATAGTGTGAAGCGTATTACCGTATATTACGTGCAAATGAGTGTGCATAATTTTACAAAGACGCATTCTAGCAGAGTGCTTTTACATTGCTTTACCACGCTACGTAATACACATCGGTGAAGTTCCCTTTGATATATACTTAATAACGCGTGAAATTCAAGAAAACGAGGAGCTGCTAACCCTTTTCTTTGTTACAGACGACAGGAATATGCAGATTTTACGCTATACTTGCCCTCGAGCTTGGCTACTAATAAGCTTCCCTCGCGATACTTCTCATTCGTTTTATCATTTAAGCCGACGAGGTCAGAAATAACACGAGTTCCTTTTTTTCCTTTCAATCCAGGTTTGCAATGCATCTGTTTTAATTATCAGTGGAGCAATAGAATGTCAATCAGTTTCATTTCCACTAACTAATTATCGCAGCGTAAGCTTTCTTTGCGCACGTAGGTCCACAATGTTATGGAACTTCACGTACACGGATTAGAATAAATTTTTTATTCAGATTGTCGTGTGATATGCACGCAATTATTGTCGCATGTCGGCAGTCTAACGATGAGTTGAATAAAATTACCGCAGATAGTGGATCTATTCAAGCTTGTCATATCGAGTGAAGCATTGAGAAAGATTCTAGAAACGCGGCAAGGATATTCCTCTTCTCGTAATTCTATTGAAGAAACTTGATCTAAGAGGATGCTAAAAGAGTTGTTCAGTGAGCATCTCTGCAACTTTCTTGTAGATTATGTGCAAACATTTCGTTTTACTGTCCAACGTCTGGTGCAGTAACAATAAATTATTTGCGCAAAATGTGCGGCACAATTGTGGGAAATAAGGGTAGGGGAATCTGGGACAAAGCGGCATGACAAGGCAAAGTGAAATATTGTTTTGTATTATGCCACTAGTATGTAATGACTATTCTAGTAGGCATGTCACAAAAGAAAGACATTACCATTCGTGAGACTGCTTATTGTCGATTTAAACTGGTCAAAGTTTTTGTACAAAGTGCACAGATTTCATGTATGAGACTGCTGGTTTTTAAGTCGGATAAGTAATGGCTTGTTTATACGCGCGCATAAAGTACATCTTTCCGCGAAATTATCGGTAAAAGCACATGGCTGGTGTACTCAGAATGTCAGGTATGGTTAGTAAACGATTCGCGATGGATCACAATTGGCGCTCCCATGATTTGTATACACTGTGTATTGGGTATACATCGTAAACATAACAGTAATGTATTTATAATGTATATGCACGTCGGTTATCTCCCGTGACTTGTAATTTACGAGCTGTCTAGCAAATGATATGCCTCCGACTTAGTTGCACTTGCAGTTCAATGATCCAACTGACACAGTTGTGTGCAGTGAATCTATGTGCGTGAAACGGAATGCAAATCGAAAGAAAATGGAACACGTGGATGGAAACGTATATCACGCATCACAGAATTTATTGTTTTATGATATTAGACCGAGTACGAAGTTGCATATAACGCTGTCGAACAGAAGACAGATAAAACAGGAATTTGTCATAAGGGTTTCCATTCGTATGACTCATATTTCGCAAATGTGAATGCTTCTTTTTAATAAAAAAAAAAAAAGACAGGCACGCGATAACGAAAGATCGTGCCTGCCCAGCTCTATACATTTTAGTGTAATTTATCGTAATTTTGTTTGATACAGAAACCAATGCTTGAGCAGAATTTTGTTAAAGAATTCCGCTGGCGAACAATTTTACGTAGACTCCCCTATTTACTTTATCTAATACATACTTACTTTTATCTGACGGAATAAAATATGAGCTGGTGGTTCTAAAAAAAAGTGCAATCGTATTAAGACATAGATTAAGATATTTCAAGGCATTGTTACAAAAAGAGGAACGCATATTTGTTTTCGATAAAACATGTTGAATAACATCAACATGTTTTACCCAATTGAAATGATTACCTTTACGGCATATGTATGCAACAATTAGACACGAAACATGTGAAATCGAAACTGTTAAAACTGAACACACAGCATAATAAATGTGGACATCTGCTTTATATCCACCTAAATAATGCAAAATACTGGCATCGTCGTAATAGTTGTAAACGCAGTAATACACAGGGCGTTTCCTCTAACTTCTGAACATCTAAAGGGGAGATCCCCGCCGGTTATCCTCCCTTGTTAATATCTAAACTTTCGCAGGGCGGCAAAGAATGCCCCCATTGAAGTTACGATATAGGCCCTATACCTTGGAGGGTGGACGATTATTAGTTTACAAGATAGTTCGCCTGAAAAGTTGGGGCCGTTCATTAAAATAACGCGCAAGTTTAAACTGCGCGCGACGGCAGAACATATTCAAGCCTGTTTTGTCGCACGAGATCAACGAAAGAAATAATTCGGCACATCCTTAATCATCTATAAATAATTGTTCCATTCCCATCTCGTATGCGCCCTGAGAAACCTGCATTACATAGGGGATCGCCCGCTAGCGGACGTCGCGGATAAAGAAAGGAACGCCAGCCAGAGGCGCGAGAAGGTGAACTGCATAGTCGAAAGGCGGAAATGGCCACGAGGAAAATAGAGGTTGAGTAGCGCTGGCAAAAGAATGGAGGGAAATACCCAGCAAGGATCAAATGGATGTAAACGGAAGGTGGCGGAGGAGGATAGTGGAAGGAACGGGAAGATAAGAGGAAAGTCTGCGAAGCACACGATGCTTCCGTGGCAGAAGCGGCTTGTTTACCGCAACCGCTATTAGCTCCCCCATCCAACTACGAGGCACCGAGTCCTGCACAAGGCTAAAGACAGGGATATTGCTTCCCTTTGTGCGCAAACGCCGTTTCCTTTATTTATTTATCTTTGCCCGGCAACCGTCGCGCCGGCAACTGCTTGCCCAGTTGTCTTTTCTCCGGCTTTCCATTATTCTGTCGTAGGACAGTTTACGTTAGCATTGAAACGATTCGTCGCTTTGAAGCTTGAACTCGACATCATCGCGGCTGCCTTCGTCGGGAAACACTCGTTTCTTCCTACGCCGGCATTGTTGCCTCGTTCGCGTCGTTTTTCCTTTTATCGGATACAGTGAGTAACGAAAGTGTTCGACTGACGAAGTGGCTCAATTTTCAGTATAGGAGAGAGATACGAAACGTTTCTGGCCGTAGAGAATATTGCATAGGTATTGGCAGACATTTTGTTGTAATATTTATAAGCAACGCGTTTCAATTGCCTAGGAAATTTTCCTCGCTAATAGACACCGAAGAAAGTCGCATCACACGCGCGTCAATGAAAAATGTCAATGTTCCTTAGCTTTGTAGAAATTCTTGTAGAAAACTTGAATCTTCCATTTATCAACGTGAAATCTGCCCTCGAACGAGGTGTTGCGAAATTGTACAAATTTCTCGATACGTATTTGATAAACGTTGCGTCCTGCGGGCAATAATTTTTTTGCAATTTTGCCGTGCATTCGGAGCAAGCGATACTTTGTCCAGAAGGGACGCTTTTGTACGAAGTTACAGCCGCCTAACGAAATACCTGCATTATGCTTTATATTCTTATAGTTTTGACGATACAGTCTGTTCCGGTTGTTGCATCTCACCCTAATACCCTCTTATAAATCCTCGCGTGTTCAGATTATCGCGACAAGCATGAGAATGGTGATTTTCTATAAATCGCATGATCGCCGAAACAGAAATTAATCAGGTAGAGTGGCGAGGTTCAGGATTATCAGCTTTCGCATCAACGCTGCGGTTTTGCCGGGCCGAGATCCCCGAAGTCCTCCCTCACACTCCCGACTCGGATCGGGGGGTTGGATAGTGTTGGCGGGACTGGAATGGATCGTTGGCCTCGAGGGTGTAGGTGGATACGTACGAATTGAGAAAGGGTGAGTTTTCTCTCTGTCTGCCCCGTTGCTTTTCTCCCGGTTCTGCTGGTCGGGTTCGCACTATCTGCTCTACTCTTACCCCGTCTAGCTCGTAAAGTGATCGGGCGTTTATTCGCCACGCTGTCGGGGACAAAGTGGGCTGCGCTCCCTGTCGACTGCTGCTATTTGTCTTCCGACAAGGAAACCTAAAACTACGATCCTTTTTCGCCGCTACGTGAACACTATGAAAGGTTAATGCGGATGTGCTATGAGATCGGACGCGTGTTAGGGTGATGTACCACTCAACATTCGTGGAAGATTCCGTTGCTTCCTGTTCTCGTGACGTCTCGTGAACTTCGTTAGAAAATTGCCTTCCCTCGTTTGACTGCCGTGATTTCGAGCGCTCGTTAGAAACTCTGGCGCGACCGCGACGTTTTGCTTGCACTTATTATTGGGGCGTTTGCCAGTGACACAATTCCGTAATAATGATGAAATTTAAAAGTCCGCTACAAATATTGCGAGCATTAAGAATATTTTCATTTAAAGTGACTGTGTAAAAAGTGTTTCCAGTCGAATTTTGCTCCACAGATTCCACGTAGATGCAAATTAGGAAAATCCTAGAGTGATTCCCATCGCAGGAACAGGACCAAACGTAACGGTTATAAATGATTCGAGCTCGAGGCAAATATTATATAAATACTTAACTAGGGGACTCGCATCGCAATGCGAGAAATCGCAATAGTATCGTTGCACAATTTGCGGCGCAACACACCGTCGCGATAAGAAATGGGGATAGTGAACAAGAACAGAGAGAGAGAGAGAGAGAGAGAGAGAGAGAGGGAGAGGAGTAGATTTCCGGCAGGGTTGAAAATGGATTGCGAGCAACGAGAGCGAAATCGCAAGCTCGTCAAGCACGAATCTGACAAGGAGACAAACGGGCCACCACTAATTGCCGCTATCGTTCGGCTGCGATTCTTCACGAGCATTTATCACCGAAAGAAGTTTCGGGGTGTGCCCCCCTCCGGGTGAAAAGTTGAAAGAAGGGATCAGAGAGACGAAGTTGGTTGCCTCCTCGAAACTCTCTTTCACTCCAGAGAGCCGGATTGGTATCGAAGCGATATATCTCGGGATTGGCTTCGCAGTGGCGGATAGTCTGCATCGAAGCAACGATAGGGGAAAGGGGTGCCACCTTGATAAACGAGCCCATAAATAACAGTAACGTCTCCACCGAAAACTCGGCCGGGTAAATGTATATCCAGAGGCGGCAGTGGCAGCGGCAGCGGCGGGACAGCAGCCAGCGAACGGCTGAGGGAGTCGCAGACTCCGGTCCGGGGAGGTAATTTAAGATCCTATTGAGATATTTATGGGATCATAAAGCGGAACTGGCTGCTTCTATCGCCGGCAGCCATGCATGAGTCGCGATCCCGCAGGCCACGGTAGTTTGTATCTTTGTTTATAACCGACTTAGCACCGCCGTGTTTTACTTTATTTCGGTGCGCTCGATCAACCCGACCGGGAATCGCCGTGGACGCTACCGTTTCGATTTATCACCACGCGGCCAACTTCGCAGCCAGTAACCAGTGTCCGAACTTACCGCTCGCATCCTCGAGCTTTCCCCTCTAACCGTGTTACGCCCGCTACCCTTGTCCGCTTCGGCCTGGCCGGCGATGCAAAAGTGCGACGCGAATGCTCGCCGTTCGCCGCGGTTCCTCTGTTAGCCGGCGTTCGTACAAATTGCCACGAACAGTTGCAACGCGAGGCCGTCCGATAAATGGGCCCCGCGTGTCGTGCGCGAGAGCGAAGATTTCGAGCGTTTATTGAATGGAAATCGCGGTCCAGTTGGCTCGGTTCTAGGAATCCTTGGTGGTGTCGCTGGGAAATGCGGCGGGGCACTTTGGGCGAGCGGCGCAGCTAAGTAAATCAACGAATTAAGCGAAGCGATTCGGGGAATACCGCGCCTGTGGCGTGCTGTTAAACGACACTTTCTCGGCGCTGATCGACCGGCTCGCCGTTGGACTTCCTGCGAGCAGCGGCGGCCGAAAATTTATTGCGATACGACAGGCTTAATCGTGTAGGCAGAGTTATATCGCCTTCCTGTTTTCTCGCGTCGACTTCGATTCGATAATGCACTGCCCGCGTCAAACGGCGCGTGGGCGTTTGCACGGTTGGGAACGATTGCTCGGTAATGTACTGGCCGCGATTCATTCGCGCTGACACAATACCGATGTGTAATGGAGGAAGAACGAAACGTGGCGCGATGACGCGGACCGCAATTACACGTCAGTCCGTTGGTATTCTTGTCATTTCGAGATTCATATTTCGCCCGTCGACGCGTTTCCATTGAATACAGTAATTCTTCTCTTGGCGCTCACCACGATCTCTACCGAGCATGCTTACGAGTTATCCCCACCACTGGAGGGGCCCCTCTAGTTCCGAGTCGACGGAGTAATTCGGCACCTTTTGATTAGCCGACACGTCGCGGCCGCGTTTACCATTAAAAGATTAAATGCTTCGTATCGGTGAGACAACACTAATGCAGCGGCGTAACTTTTTTATTGTTACTTATATCGCTATAATTTTTTTTTTTATTATTACTGAAATTGTGGTGATTAAAATGAGACCAAACACGATAGAATTTGGATTATATTTACTTACTTACTTACTTACAAGGATCCTTACAAGAAAAGCTTGCGAACGGTCGTGCTCAGTTTTTACTATAACTTTACGGGCTTAGAGAATAGTCGAAATCTAAAGATATATTCCAATAGGCCTCTTCAAGGTAGAATGCGCATTTATTAGTATGGTTTTATGTTTTTCTAGAAGCCCATGCAAGCACATAATAATGAAATGCCACATGCAAAACTGAAATCATCTGCTGCAATTGAATGAAATAACGAAACGTGTGGTATGGTTGAAGCGCCGAAAACAGAGTCGTCGGCCGTGTTTACACTCGAGAATCGAGTGGATCAAATTCGTCGCAATGCCTTCTAGGCGCGCGTAGTTCGCTTCGATCTCCCTCGAGCAAGGACAAGGCGGCCTGTCTCAAAGATAAAAACGCTTTCAGTAGCCGCGATCTACGCTACCTCGAGGGAGATCGAAGCGAACTACGCGCGCCTAGAAGGCATTGCGACGAATTTGATCCACTCGATTCTCGAGTGTAAACACGGCCGACGACTCTGTTTTCGGCGCTTCAACCATACCACACGTTTCGTTATTTCATTCAATTGCAGCAGATGATTTCAGTTTTGCATGTGGCATTTCATAATTATGTGTTTGCATGGGCTTCTAGAAAAACATAAAACCATACTAATAAATGCGCATTCTACCTTGAAGAGGCCTATTGGAATATATCTTTAGATTTCGACTATTCTCTAAGCCCGTAAAGTTATAGTAAAAACTGAGCACGACCGTTCGCAAGCTTTTCTTGTAAGGATCCTTGTAAGTAAGTAAGTAAGTAAATATAATCCAAATTTTATCGTGTTTGGTCTCATTTTAATCATCACAACCTCAGCAATAATTCAAAACAAAAATTATAGCGATATAAGTAACAATAAAAAAGTTACGCCGTTGCATTAGTGTTGCCTCACCGATACGAAGCATTTAATCTTTTAATGACGCCCGACTTCTCATTCCTCTCTTTCTTTCGTATCGCTGTCCCTTTCTGTGCCCGCCGATATCGATATCTCCACAGTAGCCGGGCTCTGACGGTTCCGCCGAAATTCTACGAACCCAATGTAGGACCAAATTCTCTTGGCGCTTACGGCCGGTCCCGAATCGTAAGCGCCAAGCGAAGAATTACTGTACTACTTTACTGGCTGATAGTTTTATCCCCGTTTCGACGGTGATCGGGTTACCGTGTAATTGCCGTTTGAAGGATCGCAATCGATATGCAGACGGATAGGGAGTGACGAGATTTTTGTTATTGAATGCGACGTGTTTTTACACGTGCCTGTGTTAGAATTCATTTCATATGATAATAATAACGCGCTACGTATATTCGTCGTAAAAATTCGAAGAATGAAACGTACCAGCACAGATGTACTTATCTGCACGTACAAAAGGCGTACAAAAGTAATCGGAACATATTTGCAAAACTCGTTCATATTGAATTAAACCAGGGTAAAATAATAATATTTATCACAACTACTGGTAAGCACCCTTTGGTAAAGCGAATACAAATGCAAAGAACGATGCCTATAACAAATATCTGTTATATTAAATGTACTGGGTGCGAATGAAGAATGATCTGCGGGTAATTAAGGTCGAGCCGAAGTCAACGTTTGGACCAATTTGTCGACAACTTCTTTTGTATTTTGTTCGTTGGTAACTCGTAAAACGTCTTCGTCTAACATTCCAGAAACAAGTATTCGGTGCAATGTTCATTTTGTCAATTATAGCTTGGCGATTAGCATTTACTCATACACTTGAAATAAACTAGTCACCGCTACAGTTGAATTATCTCCTTTATTAATTTAGCGTACCAAACATGCATGCCGCTTCGTTAAGTTCGGTTTAAGAATTCCCAACAGCTGCGATATCCTGAACGTTCGACTTTTAGCGCGACATTATTCGAGGTGCTCCATATACCTTAATATACACATGTATTTGAGCGAACACTCGTGAACTGATCCAGTACAACAGCGAACAAAAAATAGAATGCCTGGACGCATGCGTGTACGCACTCCGAAAGCAGCGGAGGATCGTAATTAACTTTCGAAATGGCGTTTGCGCGATCGATGAGATGATCGATAGGAGTTAACAAAAACCGGCGAAAAAACGCGAAAAACAACACGGATTTCCGGAATTCGAAATGCTGGTCCCGTCGAGACTGTCCGCTTTCGCTGGCCGCTCCGCCTAAGGCGCCAAGCCTATCGCATCCGCGCTGCAAGAGAAGCCGAAGAGACGGTTTTACGGCGGTAAAGAGCGCTTGACCGTGTGGGCTTCGTGTTGGTAACGAGCGGATTATACTCTCGGCGTGGTATCAGATGGTCCCGTACCTGGTTCCATGGTTGTTAATTAGGATGGATGCCCACGCCTTGGGCGACTTTTACGAGCGGATGCGGCGCGAACCGAAATAGCGCATCCGACGTTAACGCGCCGACCTTCCTTCGAGGAACCGTAGCGAGCATCTCGATAAGAAGGAAATACTAAAAAGAACGACGGGCTCGGCTATTTAGAATTATTTAGATGAGTTCCAAAAATCAGATAACTAGTCGTGAGGGCGAGGCGGGTTGTTTTGTCGGTACTGGAACACCGTGATATCACGGTCACCGTATAGACCGACTGGTACATATTATGGGAACAAGCTTGCACGACTCTTATCCTCGACGAACATTGAGCATCCTCCACCGCGAGCTGGACAAAAGTGTATCAACGATGGTGCGTACAGAAGCGCGAACGACTCGCGCGAGAAACGTTCGTCGGGCGAAACGACGAACGGAACGAAACGGAACGGAGCGGAAAACAGGCGGCGATCGATATTTCCACGGAAGTGCCGGGCATTTCGACCGGTGTAAAATCGCGAGGAAGAAGCACGGCGTTTCCAGAAAGAAAGAACGGGATTGATGTTCCTGGTGTTCCCGACCGAGAAGAGTGATAGCGTCGGTCTCGAGGAACGGTGCATCGGAACGTCGACAAGATATGCGCGTATGTGCATACGTGACGGACAAAATAAGACGCATCATTCCGGAAGCAGTCGCGTCGGAGCATGCGTAAAGATGGGGATCAATGCCACGTTATTGTCGATGGGGAGACATATGAGCGCATATATAGATAACTGCATACACGTATATACGATAGGGATTTTCGTGAGTCGCCGGGCGAAAGGTATTCGTGGCAGTAAATCAGTATCAATCGTAATTTTTAATCCCTCCCGTAGATCGACGAGCCGATTCGATTCGACAAGATCGAAAGAGTAACGAGCTGGCGATACCGGGCGTACCCTCGAATGAAATCGTACGGGCTGCTCGTAGTAAATCAAGTGTCCTATTCCAATCTTTGTTGGCGGCACACTCGCAACAGCCGGCGGCTCTATCTATCGGCAACGAGTGAGAGAGAGAGAGGGGGAGAGGGGGGAGGGGGGAAGTAATCTGGTGAGTCGTAAAACGTGTCAGAATGTCCAACAAACACCTACTCATTAGCCCAGGTAGGCTGGACCGTGGCAGGCAAGATTGCACAAGCACGCATTAACTCCGTGTGGGTAAGTTACGGCCCGGAGAGAGCATAATTCACCCGAGCCAAGAAAGTGTGGGTTTACCTCTCTCGGACGTGTTCGTGTAAGGGCTTGGCTCCTCGTTATTTTATCGGCTGCCGGCCGCCTCCAAAGTCTTCGGGCTAATTGAAATCCACTTTCTTAAATTCGGAAAGACCAGTGCTCCGTACCGGCCTCGAAGACTTATCGCCGATTCCTGCTAACTTGACGTTGCCGGTATCTTTCGCTGAAACATTAAACGGTACCCGCGGCGTTCGAGAGATCGATTTCATCATCCACCGGCCGAACGGGGACGGTAATTTCGAAAATCATTCCGGCGATTTTTTAATCGAACGACGCTCGATTCGGCGGTTAATTGAGAGAGCGGACTTTTTCGGGGGAAATTCGTGGTGGGTTTCTTTTTCGGGGTCGGGCGAAGTTTATCGGCGTGCGGGGAGGTTTCGATTTAAGGGTGATTTCGCATCGGTTGCGAAAGATTGATTGAAGTCCCGCCGCGGAGTGATTCGGATTTATGTTTGGATTAATTAATAATTGATAAAGGAGAGGTGTTTTAGCGATACCAGTGACAATTATTCCTCGGGGTCGATTATTAATTCTTTAGAACTTTGTATCCCTCGTTCACAGCTTGTCTATATTTAACTTCGTGGATTTCGTATTTTCTGGAATGAAACAAAAATACATGTTGGACATGTCTACATAAGTCCAATTAATTAAGAATAGTTCCAATGTATTATACGCATCTATGTATATACATATAAATTATACATTTCCTTTAATTATTTTATTTATCGTATTTTAAATTACGATGTAGAAGAATACATGTTCTAATGCTATCGTCTGTAAACTAAAGCGTTAAAGCATTGATTAAATTAATTAAACGTTATGCGTGCATAAAATATGCATAAAACTAATTGCAAAATTGTCCAGCCGTATCAGATAATCGGTAACTTTTCTACAAAATTCTTTAGCAGTAAAGACGATAATTACATATATTCCAACATAAACGATGAATCAAACACTTTCGGCACAAAACCTTTGTAACTAACTATGCCTATACATATGATACAAAACAAAATAATAATTGTACAACAATCGTCTAATACCAAAGACACGTCCATTACAGGTTTGTCAAAATAAAATGCTTTCCACGAGTGTGCACCAATAATATTCACCCGAACACTCGTTGTCCAGCAAATTCCAAACTATATCATCTAATAACAAAAGGGACACCCATTACATGTTCGTCAACCTGAAATACTTTCCACGAGAATACGCCAATAATATTCACCGGAACCGTCGTTCTTCAGCAATTGCGAACTATTGTTGAACTATCCCTGTGGGAAAATGATAGGACTAGAAAACGAAAAATAAAAACGACACAGCTAGAGAGCTCGTGCAACGATCCGAAAGATTTGCGTTCCGCCACGGCCAATATATCTTCAGGATCAGGATAGTTGGAGGAGAGCAGAAATCACCGTTGAATCGGTTTCCAGGAGGTACACGCTTGTCTCTCGCGGAGACCCCTCACCAGGACTCCACGGTGTTCCTTCTACCCGTGTTGCCCATCTCCGCGTGCACAACTATACATATATACGTATATGTATGTAACAGTACTCTGGCGCATTCGTGTAGGTGCAATGCTGCAGGAAGCTGCAACTGCTCGCTGCTGCAGCCGCCTCGTACGAGACCAGATAGACATCTTCGCCGACTCTCCCGCCGCCGTCTAACTAATTGGCTACTGAATTACTGGGCGACATGACCAGTTATTGCTTCGTACCTCACCTCACCTGGGTATATCGGATCCAGGATCTTGCGGTTCGAAGAGTATACTCGCCTGTTGTCCTCCTCTTCTCTCCTACCTCACTCACCGTTCCTTACCTCCCGATTCTACTGCCTTTTCCTCCTTCGTTCCAGCCGATTTTCCCTCCTTCCCGCTTCAATCTCGTCTCGGCCCTAGTCCTTTTTCGCCGTTATCTTATTCCTTTTTCGCCGATCTAGCACACCTTTCCGTTCATATTAATGACGTCCAGCTATACGTTGTCGATCGCGAAATCTTTACCCGTAATGGACCCGGCAAGCAGCTCGCTTTAGAACACCACGCGTGTACGTATATTTATCTGGGCGGTGTCTTTGCGCGGCTGAAACACCTTTGGTTTTCTCTATCCTGGCCGGCGAGCCGATTGCTTTCGCGCGATACCCTCATGAATATTAGTTGCGCTACAAATTTTCACTCGTTTCCTTTCCCTAGTTCTCGGTCTGCTCGTGTCGCGTTTTTCGTAGGCACGGTTTTACCCTTGTGTTCGATAATTGTGGCTTCATAAACTGTGGCTAATCACTCTGAACATTGCCTACGATGGGATCTCGTCGATTGTCGTTTGTTCCGTTTCACACCGTGGAAATGTTTGAGTTTGGGAGAGAGTTCTGTACTTCTTCCTCGCGAAATTCAATGTTTCGTCATAAAATTCGCCATTGTTATCTACCAATGCGGATTGTAATACAATAAAATCATGGATATGTACGGATCTGAATGTTTGTTTAGAGTTGTCTGTTTTATGTACAAAATCTGTATGCATATAGTCATGACTTTGTCTCAGAAATAATTAACTGGTTCAGTTGGGAAATGATGTACCATACGCAGTGGCGAAGGAATTCGTTCTACACTAATACTTACACGTAAAGGAATCATCCTTAAGACAACGGACTGTCTAGCTAGGTTAACATATTGAACTATTTCCTAGGGGAAGATTCCTCTAGGTCTATTAGCATTAGTGTGGAACGATTCCATTCTCCATGCTGTACCCATGTATTTATTATCTGCAAGGTAATCTTCTAACGATCTACACAAGCGGCAGTCATTTGGAACTAGGGTTAGCGAGTACGTTTAGTGTTGAAGAATTTTCCAACCCCCGCACATGTATTTCTCATTTCGTCGTTTGAAGAAATGATCGTTTCATTTTCTTCGGTTCGTCGCTTAAATTGAACAACTGACGTTAATGTAACACTTTGTTTTAAGACGCGAACATTGAACCTGGACAAATTTTTCTATCATTTCAAATTATCATAAAGAACCAATTTTTGGCATCCCGCGTTCATTTCTTACAAATAATTCTTTCGTTCGTTAGAAATGATTTTTTAGCTTGCGTAACCCAACGCAACGATTTCTTTCCCACACCAACGAAGATAGATACAAATATTCTAAAGTTTAAATCATTGCAATGCGCGACGAAACGAGTAATTGCTCATGCCCGATAATGTCTTGCTCTCATCGCTTCTAAATGTTCTCTATAAGAGGGTCGCTTCAATTCAGACTTCTCGGATGGCCGCCAAGGAAAAACGAAAGATAATTCACCCTTATAATTACCCCCAAATCCATACCCCCCAGTCACCCCGAAAGTTTCGTCCAGCAGTCTACTCGACAGTATTCGCGAATGAGTAAACAGTTCTCCGTCGTCTAGACTCCGGACCATGCCCGTTGCCCATAGACAACGTCTGCGCAGAGCGGGGCACCGGAAAATAAAGAGTAAAATAACGCTAAAGCTCGAAGAATCGCGATAAGGGGGCAGACGGGGCGACAGTTTCAGAGAATATCGGTTGTTAAAAGTTTCAGGACGTGATAGAACTAGGAGTACTTAATGTAGAATCGTTGTCTTCTTCGCAGGGGTTTACGTGCGACGAGTTAAGGTACCAGTACAAACCGAGGTACCCCCGAGTGATATACGACTTTGTGGGTGCTCGCGCGATACGCCGCCACTAAAAGGCTTAACGAGCATCTTCGTACGCCACAGCAGTCCAGAGTAAACAGGACGTGGCTTATCTTGTCACGAAAAATCTGCGAAGGGAAGCTCCCGCGCTCACTCTTATTTTTCTCATCCCCTTCCCCGCCCGCTCCTTTTTTTCATAATGCCACAGCGAACACGTAGCACGGTCAGCTACGCGATACCTCCTAGCTCCCCGACCTTTTTTCTCTCTCTTATTATTCCCTTTTCTTTCCCTTTCTTCTCATTTCGACCGACGAAAATTACCCAGATCCCGGCTGTGGTTACGAGATCCTTAATAGCGTTGGCCGCGTTCAAGATTCTGAAACGCGATGTAGCTTTAACGGCGGCGCTCCGTGAAAATAATCGCACTTTTTATCCGTCCAGCCTCACAATATCGCCGCAATATCGACGATCGTTTTTACTTTGCAACACTTTCGCGAGTGTTATTGGTCAATTCGAATCGACATGATCGGTAGTTACGTAGGTACGAGGGAATAATGAAGAATTGTTCTTAATGGCTCTTTGGTTTGAGAATGTGCGCGCGTGTGTGCGTATGTGTGTTTCCGTTTCTGTTTTTGTTCTTACATGGACGTATGAGGAATTTTTATATCGCAATTGGACAATTGAAAATCTGCACGATGCACTCCATTTGTTCCGAGGGAAAGTGAAATTGGTGAAACGACCACTTTTGCATAGAAAATTCTAATATTCGCTTACTTTTTCCACCGCTTTTTGTCTACAGTATGCTGTTAAACAATTTCTTTGCAAGTTACGGGGGTTTTGAAATTGTTAGGAATGTGACTAGGCTGTCATTGTATTAATAATCTTTGATACATACAAAATTTCTGTTACATTCACGATGTTTTGAAAATTAAGACTTATATTTCTAGAGTCAACAATAAGCAAGGCAAATGATTGTTCACAATGTTCGTTGATTCTCGTTTCTCTTAAGATGTTGCACTTTGCGTAGTTAATCGTTGAAGAGCATCATACAAGCTAATGGAAATTATTTTCGTCAATCGACATAATATAATGTGATACGTTATATTATTAGAAAGAAGCCTATTGCGTTCAAACTTTCTCCTGTATTAAAACGAAAATAATAAAAATCGGTTTTTATAAACAGCTCTTTGAACAATGGTTCCATATTTTACAACGTAATTACAGAAATAATTTCGTTCATTTTGACAGGGATTTAAAGTTTTTAGGTCATCCGCTGACCAACAGACAGCGATATTCAGAATCGTTTGAAAGTTAGTGGCCTTCATAAAATCTAAAACCAGAGCGATTAAAATTCATCGTCACAGTTTTCGAAATATCGAACATGCTTAGGTATGTAGGCCACGATGTATATTATTTATTCTGATTACAGATTTATAACGATATGTATCTATTTCCGGCAGCTCAATCCTGAAGGGGCAATATCATACAAGATGCACCAAATTAAATAAAGAAATTTAACGAAGGAATTTTAATTGGCCCTATAATTTTCTATTTCAAAGCTCTGATGTAATTATCTTGTACAGAGTGTTCCGTGTAAAAAAAAAACCACCTAAATGTACCGTTCGGTTGTAATGATCGGGAGAAACTTTGGCGCGGAACTTTAATGACATCGTAGAAGGATTTTGCTGATAGAAATCTTTTGTATTTCGAGATCACTTTACTTTCAAGATCGTGAGTATTTTATGTGACAATTTCATTTAGAATAAATGCTCGTTGCGTACAATCTTTCATGTCTGTTTATATCGTTTTTTTTCACTTAAAGATAAAAGAAGAAAAATAACGAAAGGACAAAAATTTAATGGAATGTATTTGTCTCGTTTTACTACTACAGCAGTTACTATGTTAGTTACGCTCGCTGTGAAAATAATTACTATATTCCCCCTATGAATTTGTGAAATATGTTCGACGTCTTTATGACGGCGGTGGTTTTCAAACAAATCAAATATTTAAATTGCACATTCGCCTGTGGCCAATGTTTCGCTAGAATTTTAATTGCAACGTATGCGCTCGTAACATTGATTACATTATATCTTAGAACGTTATGACCAGCTGGAAGTTAGTATCATTCAAGTTACATGTTTATGCGGAGAAGGTTGTTAGCGGATTCATGATTCGCATTGCGTAAAAGCATGCTCGGACGCTAACGTATTTTTAATCTGCAAACGCGTACACACAGTATCGAAAGTGTACACAAAATACTCGAGAAGTATGTAAAATCGTAGGCGCGTAGTGAAACAAGGGTTATCGTTTTATTGAACGCAATAAAGTGCGCACTTTGTTGTTTCTGTGTACCCATGTTTAATAAATAGCTGTTCGAGGAACGCGGCGTTTATTTTGTTCTGTGTGCACATTTAATTGTTACAGTGCATTTAATAGCCCTCGCGCATAAAATAGATGACACTTTTGTAAAATTAGGAGCAGATAACTAATATGGAAACTTTAAATCGAAAATGTTTGTAATCATACATATAATTCTGAAGATCGAAATTTTGTAGCACACTGACTAGAAAGTAATTTGTCATCACTCAAAATTACATTCAACCCATATCTTTATTTAAGGAGAGAGAAATTACGGTTAAATCCTACATTTTGTGAACGAATACAATAAGCTGGTTGAATGTTCCAATATTTTTAATTTTAACCAATAAATAAGTAAGTAAGCCCTTGTATTTTATAAATATATGTGATATTTTCAATTCAGGCGCTGTATAACAACTTTTTACGATCTATCACGTATACATTCATATACGTACACATCAACATTGAATATGTGTACGTAATATTATCTAGTCCACATTGAATAGTTGCAGTTACATAAATTATTATGTAAAAAAGTGTCAATACATTAGCCACGTAAAATTTCGTACCTTCAATGTTATGTCTTATTAGACATTTTATTAGACATACCTTAATAGCACTTCACTTTTTCCCTGTTCGTGTAAGAAATTACCTCTCTTCAACTACATCTGCAGAAGTCCATGCACCGATGTTCGTGGCAAACGTAAAAAGTCAACCAAAATACGCGACACAGCAATATACCGAATTAAAAAGAAATCAGTAAAATTGTCACACCTTTGATGCCTGCTTATTCGAGTGTTTCATTACTTTCCAAAACATAATGCAGAAAATATCGGCAGTATGAAAAAGTCGTAAACGCCGTGCCCGGCTCATTCGGAAGCCGAGCAAGCATTACGACCAAGGCAATTTACGGAAGGCTCGGTCAGGATTTTTTTGCCCCGTGTCTGCCTTAATGCTCGTTGAAACCAGGTGACTCGAATCGAAAGACACTGGTCGGTTTTCAATGACGCGACGGTAACGATGCTGGCGCATTTATTATATTTATTGTGGCCCCAATTAACATTCGGCTCTTTACAGGCATCTCTTCCTCCCTCCGGATGGTATTACGAGGATAATTACGGAACCTTACAGGAAATTATTAACTCAAACGCTTCATTATCTCCTAATGAAGCAACACGTATCGGCCCGAGTGCTGATGGAGACGTCGTTCGGCTAATTGCTGCTTTACCGCGTGTGTCACACGCAACAGCCAAACGCCTCAATGATTCAGATTACGATTACATGCCACGCCACGTTTTTCTCAAGCAACGAGCTTTTTACTCGGCTCAGAATGCCTTTCTTTTTTTCCCCTTTTCTTTACAAATTAAACGATAGAAATTACACATGAAGATCATACGCAGATTCCAGATAAGACTTATTGCCGCCGGTGTTTCTACGGCGCATAACGTGTTCTTTTGCTGCCTGTTCGAACGCATCAAGTGTCTTCAAGCATAATTATGCCTCGCGTAAGAAACGATGAACCTCTTTGACAGTATGTAATTGTGATAAGCAATATTACCATTAAGACAGAGGCAAAAAGAAAAAGATGATAGCAGTCATTAAGATTCTGATTGTTAGACGCTAAATGAGTTTGCTGGATCGAGTGAAACGTGAATCGGAAATAGAAAGATCTGTCGAAGAAGGGAAGTTGATATTTTTTTTTCTTTTTCATTAAATATCTGGTCTCTACATACACTTTACCCTTGTTTCATGCAAGTTATCGTTTACCTGCATACCTTTGTTTTTTTTGTAATACGCGTTCGCATTAATATTTATTTTCTGGCACAGTAGTTTAACGTACTGAACTCATTTTCCTTTGTTCTTCAATCCCTTTAATTACTCTAACAGCTGTAAGAGAAAATAAGTGTTCGTGATACCTTCAATGTTTCCGTTGCTTCCTCGTTAATGTTTATCAGGGATCTATCACCGCCGCGCGCAAACTTGATTCTCACGTTATTCACCTTAATAAGGGCCTGCGAGGCCTCCACGGTGCAAATTTTATTTGTTTATTTAGTTTTCATTTCGCCGAGTATAATTTTCATGGCGCAAGTGTTAATTTATCTGCTAATTAGTGTTACAGTATTCTGCACTGTAATTATACTTTATATTCCCCGCCGTATCTAATTAAATACTAAATGATCCGAAGTAATATAAAATAATATCACATAGTATTTCAAATTGTATTGCGCCCATTCGGTCGCTTTTCAGTAGAAATTTCTATAAATTTCCAACGCGTCCAAAATCGATGGGCCGCTGCACAAATACGGATGAATAAATTCATTTATTCTTAACATTGTTAAACGTACGCCGTTAAATGTGACTGAAAGTCGTAATAATCGAAACCGAAGCAAACTAGCCTTGCAAATTTATACACAAGTCGAGGTAGTAAATTTCTATCTCCAGCGCAGAATTTGTTTAAATGTGAAAATTCCATCGGCAATATTATTTTCCATATAAAATACACACGTCCACGTAATCCTCCAAAAGTGAAACAAACGTTCTCATCGTGCGCCATAATCAAATCCGAAAGAGACAAGATTAAGAGACGAGATATCTGTATTCATATTCCATCCAACGCGAGCGGTCATCAATATCTCAATTGAAATTCGTCAATTAAATCGTATCCAATAAATCACCAATCCAATCCTTCCGAATTATTTCTTTCCGAATGATTATCACCGACGAAGACAACGGTGCATCGCTTCGATGCATTCCTTTGAACCCGTTTCAAATATATTCCAACGATCCCGGTCTCCCCCATTGGCGTCGCAAACCTAACAGCCGTCCCGCGTACCCGCGAGCAAAACATCGAAACTGCGAACCTCTGGCGAACCACCTGTGCATCAAGCTTAGGTGTATCCCGATTATAAATCTGGCGGATAATGACGACATGTTTATACTCTTCATTTGTATGCCAGGCGAGAAACTGTTCGCGGCCGTACACCCGATGCCAGCCTGACTTGGCCGACTGCTCGGCTCTGCTGTCTGCTGTCTTCCAGTGGCGTGGCAACGCTTCTTACCAGCCCCAGCCATTCAACTGAAATTTATGTATCCTCGCCAGTGCGGTGCATTACAGTTATTCTCACGTAGCCAAGCATCCACTACAACTACCGCACATAGGACTGGATACCGCTAAGATTTCTCGAAATGGGGCCATTTGTATGGATGACGTCTTAAGTTTTTCCACCGCTGGGCATGCATGCAACGCGTGTACGTATGTGTGCACGCGCAAAAGTTAGTCACGCGTGCACCCTCGCCGTCGCACGATTCGATGCAATTAACAGAATCCACGGCGACGCAGCCCGACAGAGACGACAACGTTACGCATTTCTATATTACGTAGCTGATATGAACGTCGATACCGGTAACGGAGGGACAAGAGAAGAAGAAAGATACCTCCGTAATGACGGCAATAATGGTAATAAGGGGGCAAATCGACTCGGCGTAGCGGCTCGGAAAGGAGTTGTAAAAGATATCGTGGGCATTATAGAAAGTGTACACCTTTTATATACCAAACAAAGAAACTTGTAGCAGTCCTCCGTGTCCCGTGTATTCCCTGCGTGTTGTCGAGTGACGAAGCCAAAGCGGAAGAGCCGAGCGTTGCTCCGTAAGTAATTAGGATTTATAAATTCCGGAGAGCCCGCAGTAGGTAGCGGCGATGAAAACGCGTTTGCGGCGTTCCCGATTTCGCGTCGAGCAAGTTGCGTATCCTCGGGGGAATATTTTATTTCTTTTCCCTTCCCCTTCCTTTTTTTTCTCTCCCTCTCCTCCCCTTTCTTCTCTCCTTTTTCTCTCCTTTTACGCCGCGGTCATAAAGCACGAGATTCGTGCCTCGGCGTAAAATAGCTTTATTATACAAAATGCATGCAAATTATCTTATTTACGGTTATGGCCGCTAATTATATTGCGTGCTTATACACAAAATGTCAACGTGGCCGGGGCCGCACCGCGGACGTGTAATACGTTTAACTTTTTACGAGGCAGTGCGATGCTTCGTATATACGCAGAGGGCTATACACGTAACGTATACGTTACAGGCTTAACGATCGCAAAATACCGACAGATACGTTCCCTACGTATCGCAATATATGAACGTTACCGAGAGTTGCATTACCGAAAGGAGCCGAAGTGAAAGAGCGTCGGGTATGTGGACGCGCGGGTAGCAATCAAGGGACGATGTACGTTTTCGATAGGAATAATTTGCTTGCACTATTTGGCGTATCATTTAGCTCGTCACTGCTTGATGATATGCATTCTGACTGTACCACTTAAATGTATGATTTATTCCTGCTTCCCTGCATTATATCTCCGCTTATATTTGGGCGCACGTATTCAAGGTAGATACGAAGGGCTTTTACTCTTTAACCGAAGTTAACGTTGCCAAAGGGCGTCAAGGCAATCAAATTTATTACCGTATGATAAAGATTGTTGGCGTTGTTGTTATTATAAATGGTACTAGAATTTCCATTTTAGTGCGGAGTGTACACGTATGGTAAATGTGGGTATGTAGATTGTACGTGGGTATATTGAATTTGCTGCCGCGCAATTTGAGACTTGGAGAAAATTTGCGTGTTTCTCGTTCGAAGTCTTCTAATACGCCACAGTTTATAATGAACCGTTGAAATGGTTAACGGGGGAACGTAAATCAAGGAAGATGGAAGCACTGTTACCGAACTGTGATTGAAGCAGTTAAACATTACTGTATATCTTGTTTAATTACATGTTCTTCTGGGCTGTCTTGGAGGAAATGGTGATATTCTTATATCGCTGTACAGGCATTTGTCAAAAAACAAGATATCCTTCTCTGGTGACTACTTCGCCGTCGTACTTTTGGTATTTAAAGACTGGAATCGTGAGATACGAATAAAAACTTTGCGTTGCATAATACGTATTACTCAACGCTAGCCAAATAACGTTTCCGTAGACATCTCTTCGATTTTTATTTTATTTTGATATTAGTTTATACTGGCTGTATTTATAATCAAGTGCATACTTGTGTATCGCATAAACAGGATATATGTCAGATTTTGTAAATTTTTAATCTGTAGACTTCAGAAAGTTTAAATCGTAGAAATATCGAGTCGTCTAGAATTATTTTATTGTGACAGAAGGTATATTGAATACGCGGAGCCACCAAAGTGAATTTTTGACGCAGCGAAACCATACGGCAGATAATATGTTCGCAAGTAATAAATATTTCACTGTATTTATTTAACAGAAACGAAACGTTAAATTGCGATGAAAGTGGCGAACCAGCAAAGATGCTAATCAAATTCCGGTTCGCCTAACTGAAAGGTGACAGTTATGGTTAAACTTAATTAATAGACCGACGTAACGCAACTCTGGATCATTCTTGACAAGCTGTTTTACATTGATTCGATCATGTGTTTTACTAATGCGCAACGAAGTCTACTTCTACCAATATGCGCGAGTCTGTGCAGTAATTGAGTTACAATTAAACGTGCAATTAACGAGTGTACGGCAAATCCCGACCACGTGCGCACATAAATACATACGTTTCGCAAAATACAAGGACGGGTAAAATCGCGTAACAAGCGAGTAACGTGCACAGTGCACCTGCTTCAGAATTTCACGTCTCAACTTAATTAACATTTTCTCGCCCATTTTGCATGAGGCAAATGTGTGTCAAGAGGCAATAACGTCACAATGATCTTAAACACGTCGTAATAAAACGTTTATCGCGCAGCTCTTTGCATTCTTAATATCTGCCGCATTAACGATTCGCTATTTAATTATCGTGTTGCCGGCTTGTGGCGCATGAAAACGACGTTCGCCACTTGAAGGCACCAGATCATTCGAACGATCGGATACAAAGTCGTTGTTGCATAATTTCCACGTTGACAATGCGACGCATTGTTCGTTGCAACGTATACTATCCTTAATGCTCGATCACATTTGTCAAACGTGACATCGACGGCTATCATCACGGTCAACCGGAATCTAAACGCTTGAAAGTACAAGTGAGGAAAAAAATGGGCTTGTCACAGTGTGCACCGTGTTATACGTTCGACCTTGATTCGAATGCTACAATGCAATTAATATCACTGTCACGTTGTAATTACACATTCAGACACACGGGCATGTTCAAGTCAAAGGATTTCCCAATTCAATCGACATCGCAGAAGTAATAAATGACCCGCGCGTACCGCCTCGAATTCACCTTCGAGAAACGATCGATCTTTCCTTTAATCTTGATAAGGCTATGCGTGTAGATAAATATAGGTGAGCATTTTCCTTTTTCTTACGGGGCGTCAATCCCACGACAAACGTGGCAGGTAGTCGTGTCTACGCTTTCCACGAACACATTTCATTTAATTCACTCGCAGCCGTGTACCTAGATGCTTTTTTTCCCTTTTTACTTTTTTTTCTCGCATATGATTTATGCCGGCTCGGATTTTATTAATAAATGCGAGCCAAGTGGACAAGCGTACGAAAGTGAAATCTTTCGGATTAGACACGCGGTGTTCGAACAAATTTTACCGATTATCTCTCAATCAAGGTGTCGCGGAATGTTTTACTTTCACGCGATCCCGACAAATACATTTTTCCTAGGTGTGCAATATCCCATTCGTTCGACTATTCGATGTACAGCATTCGGCGTGCTTCACTTGAACGCGAATTCGTCAGGTTACGAAGTTGAACGTCGCCATTTTCTTCGCCCTGTTCGAAAATTTTCGTGGACGGTAAAGGGACGCGAGCAATTCGATTGTCGTAAACAGCGGTACGTTATACCCAGTGCTGACAGGGGCATCGAAATCTCGTTTTAATATCGTCGAACAGTTCCATCTTAGAGCTGTGTACGGCAACGTTCTTCTTTATCGCGAACGATAGCCGGCGATTTAATAAAGAACGGCGAAATATTCCTCCGGCGGGTTTCGTAATTTTCCGTTTCACAGTTTGACACAAAGTGTCACAATCTACGGGTCGTATCGCGGGACATTTAACGCAACTAAACACGCGAATAAAGATGAAGCAGATACGAAAATAAATATGACCGGGGCCCAAAGTGCATTCCAGGCTCGAATACAAAATGACTGTCCGTATCTAAACGGCGCACGCTGTTATGGAACCAGTATCCACGATCTTCAATGTGCCCGCACGAAATGTAGCCGTGCATTCGAAATCCGCGACATAATACGTCTACCAGCATCGACTCTTAAAATACACGAACCAGCAGCTTGTTGTTCGTCGTTGGATTGGAGCCGAATAGGTTGGCTTGACGGGTCGCTTTCAAAATTTATAACATCGTAGCGGTGTACGGACAGGCGGTAATATTGCCGTGGATAACGTATATACACTATCGGTCAAAGGTTTTAGAATAGCTTATAGTGGTTTGTGATGTATTTTCCAGATTTATTATTTAATTGTTTCTCTGTGCGAATGCTTCATTACATTATATTTCGATATTTCAATTATTCGCGCAGCTGGTAGTAAGTTTAATAACTTGAAAAGAAATGCTATATTTGGGTGGAGGTGCCTAGTAACGTCGCTTGTTCTATCTCGCAAAGTGAATAGTAATTTATTGCCTGCGAACTGAAATCGTACTGAAGCGTATGCAGGGAATCGTACCTGTAATCGCAGCGTCGTGTGATCAACGATTAAGGCAAGGAAAGTATTTTGGTGAATATTCGTCCTCAGCGTGGAAATTGATTGGACTGCGTGAATTTTATTTCGCATTCGGAGAAGGTAAATTTAAAAATTCAGCTAAGGCTTGCGTATCTATTAGAAATATCTTGTTAATGATGTAGTTACTTGTAGTTACGATGTAGTTACTGGATGTAATAGGAATAAAGGGACAATGTTTTCGCTGCGGCAATCGCTTCAAACATAATAATCACACGGGGAACAGAGGTTTAAAGGCAATATTTGCCACATGTGGGGTCGCGAAACTTGCGGAACAACCGAAATTAACTTTGTTTGTCCAATATGTCCATCCGAAAGTGAAAAATGAAATATATATAAAATCCTGCTCCTATATTTTTATAATAAAAAAAATTTGTTTGCATAAAATTGATAAGCAAACGAATGTATAGACCAAGGGATAACAAAGATACATGTGAAAATGACTTTAAAACCTCGTATTATGAATGAGTTAATCAATATTTCTTGAGTAGCCGACATTTATACATTCCCATAACTTATTTGCAATAATATGTAATTTTGAACTGCTTCACCTTACGCTACAGGAAACGTAAATAGTTTCTCTTTACTTTCAGATAAGTCACATGCAAAAATATCATTTATTATTCAATCGGCAGCGATTTTCCTTTTGCCAGGCTCTATTAGGTCCTTTCACCCTATGTACGTATACGTTGCTAAACGTTCTCGTCGCCCAAGTAATCACCTTTAACTACCAACTAATTTTTTTTAAGTAACCATCGCTGTCAGAGGTGTACAATGCGCTCAGAAATAACAATTCCGTTTGTAAAAGGTGCTAAACTAATAAATACCTGCAAGCCGGCCCGTTTAATTGCAAGTAATAAAAATGTGATATCCTAAACATCATTGGGTATCATAAAAGTCTAATATCTGCAATTGAAGGCAGGCTGTATACTCTTGTAACAGTAAAAGTTGTACAAAAAATATGCTAAGCTCGAGATTTGGCGAAACACTGAACCGTACAGTTGTATTTAAGCGTGGAATAGAGTACGTAAACTATATGGTCTAGATATGTAACGCGAAAAAACTTTTCTACGAGAAACTGCGTTTGATCGCACTTTTATTTGTATCGTGCATCGAGGCGCAAACAAGACAATTATTTATCCGCTCAATTAAAGGATACTTGAAGTATATCAATTGCGTTTTGCGGTACCGACAAGTTTATTATCATCCAGGAATGTTGAATGGGGAGAAAATTACGCCGCTGCGTTAGCTGTGTGTCTAAATTCGAATTTGGACAATTTAAGTAACAATAACAGTTACGCTTATTAATTATACGGTTCACCAGCCACGAAATCACGACTGTCATATTAAATCACCTGATTCACGAGGCAAGCTGACGTTTAATGGTTTAATCGGACTTTAATTACCGAATAAACTGTTTACACTGGACTGGTGTGCTTCACGAAAAACCTTGGGAGCGCGGTTACATTTTTTACGCGTTTTTACAAAACACTGTCCCACTTGTTTCAGTGTATATATTTATTTACAATACTCCCTTGAAATCGAGTTAAGTTTCATTCCTTTTTCTATAACTTTTCTTTGCAATAAATCATTGTGTATTGTTACCAGTTATTAATAATATCAACTGCAATTTAAACGGAAGAACAACTTTTTACACTCATTCAATAATACGTAATAAATATTTTCGCAGGTTGTTACGAAGGGTTGCATATTCAATAAAATTATAGTAGAGGTACAGACCTCGTTAAAAAGGTAGGCATAAACAGCTCTGAAGTCTCGACACTAATCCCTAAGACGAATTTTCTTTCCACTATTCTGACCGATGCTCTGAACAATATTGTACTTCACTTTAAATAGTTCCCTCGTATTAGTACACGGGCATTATAATAACAAGCAATGCTCTTTGAAACACATCTTATGAATTTATGCGTCATTTATTTGGTCACATAAATGTCTCCGGGAATATTAGTGCGCAACTAATTGGAAAAAATATTACATTGCTAGGTATTAAAACCAATCGGTTAGCATAATCCAGATACGATTATTCTAAGCCGTGTTTATGGCTTCTTTTTACAGCACCTTCCAAAATAATCGCCAACGGAACGGGAAAAGCTTGAAGGTAGTCTGCGAGAAATCCGTTCACGCACAGCTATTGGAGTATGTGTAGAGTTTTTTTTTTTTTACGAACCCAGACTGCACTCTGTATTTAATCCCACTAGGAAAAACCTATCATTAAACAATAAATCTAATTACATAATTACCGTTCTGATGGGAAAGTACTGTGGCGGCAGGGTTGGTTGTCCGTGTTGTAAATACGCGAAGGTATTACTGTAGACGCAATAAAATGTTATTGACGCGTTGAGGTGATTGTAGCCTACTTTGGTTATTATGCTCGACCCAATGGAATTGCAATCATGCCCTGGAAGTTGCCTTCGAAATAAAACGAGGGCCCTGCAATCCTCTGTACTTTCAAAAAGGTTTATGCGTGTTACTGGACTGCCTTGGTACTTTGTACCAACTGGCACACAAATCCCTCAGTTTCGGGACATAACGGGAGTGGATCGTTCCGATAATTCGCGTCGATTGAACTTTCATGCAACAAGCAAACTCTATTTCACGCCAATTTTCGTTGCAGGATTACAGAACTCGAAAATCCAATTTTTGTTTGAAAGGGGACCATTCTGTTTTCACTTGTTGCCATCTTCGATATACTTGTGAGTGTTCATTAACTTCTGTATAATGTAACACGTACGTGGTTACCATAAATATTCTTCCTAGGTATGTACGTACACTACACTCGGTTACTTCAGCAATGGCAATGAATTCGATTATTTATAACATTCGTAAATCTTTTGTGGTACTTTTATCAAATTATTTTATCTGTGCTACAATTTTACGGCGTAGTTCCCAATTTTACTTAATTTATTATTGCGTTATTATTTGAATGTAGCCAAAAGTGAACAATCTTGTAAATACATATTTTTATACTGTTACAAAAAGATAGAATCGAAATATAAAACACCTCTTTCGCACGATTTTCGGAGGTTTACTTTATCGTAACAGAAGCTTGAAACTGAAAACTCATGCAAAACTTAATTACCATTCCCTTGTATTGCTTGCTTCATTCGCGATTAAGACTTATTTGAGCACGAATTTCCACGCGCAGTGCAGCCTGAAAAATAAATTCTTCCGACGAGCTAGCCATTTGCTACAGATAAAAAAATTATGTAACATTCCCATTGCATGCGCAATTCGTTTGCCGATGAAAACAAAACGTAGATACCCATCAGCAGAGAGGTGTGCGCTCCGAGACCACTCAAAGTAACGAGAGTACATATTCCGCGTTATCGAAGTAGCTGTGGGCATACCCGGCAGACGGAATTTAAAGCAAACGAGAGACGCAACCGGCAACGGTATTAATTGAATAAATGCAATCAGTACCGGCGGAAATATAGACGGCAGCGATTTTCTCAAAGATCAAAGACACAAAGAGTCTGTAATTTCTGGTGGGCAAGACGCCTCCGGCGTCGGTGCACCGTCGACAATAATCGGGCGTACAGCACGATTCGCAGATCCGAAAGAGGACCACAATAGAGTTAATTAAACATCTCAATAGCAGACGACTGCCCAAGGGTGATTAGGCATGCTGTGCGATGACACAGGGACACAGGGACACTGCCGGTGGCTATTGTACCCCTGCGGAGAAACGAGTCGCCGGCTGAACACGACAGACCCGCGGACAGAGACCGGGGACGAGCCTAGGAGGACCGAGGAAGACGGATACGAATATCGTACCACAACAAAGAGCATCGTAAAACCGAGTGGTGTAAGCAAAGACAGAAAGCTTAATAATAAGAGACGGAGAAAGGAACGGCGAAGAAGACGAGGGGTGGAACCGGGTAAAAAGTGAAACAAAGACGGGGAGACCTTGGCAATAGGGGATAGAGAAATAAGCGGCGTAGAAGATAGCGAGGAGCGAACGAGGGAAAGGGAGACACCGACGGTGTGTGTACGAGCAGGCCAGGATGATGAGGAAAGGAGAGAAGGAGAGCAACAGCACAATGCAGGTGACAGCTTGCGCACCCCACAGACCCTGTCTCATCTCTTTTGTTCCTGGCGTTTCGTCGGCTTTCTTCCCCCTGACGGCAAGACAACCGTGGTCGCCGCGGCGTCTCAGTCCCGTGTCGCGCTGAAATTGCTCAAATGGAAACGAGTGTGTCATTCTCACTACGTCCGCCTGTCACTTGGTGCTGCGACTGCTTTCTCCTCCTCGCCCTGTCGCCACGGCTTTCCCTCCCGCTTTATACGCCACCCTATATATCGCCTGCTCTTTTGCACGCCACGATTTCACGAGTCGCGGATAGCACGGCTGTCTATCGTGCCCGGTGACGTCTATGATTTAGGACTTTGACAAGTGACGCTGCACCTCTGTACGCGTCGTTCTTTAGCCCTTCAGGGCGCGGGGCGCCGTGCGGCACGATTTTCGCGATGGTCGGGCTGCACGCGGCCGCCGCTGCGAATGCGATTGGGCTCGGAACGCGTCGGAAAAAATGTGTTGCCCCAGTGGCTGTTACCTTGATTGAAAGAGTTTAATATCAAGAAAGTTACGTACGTTCATTTGGCGTTGAGGAGTGAAAATCGGGCCTAATAGTTTGTTAACTCTCGTCGGGCATTTATTTGAGCGAATTGGCCAGAAAAGTATGAAACCCGGGGCAAATTGTTGAATAAATAGTCCAGGCATTGTAAAAGGAGGGAGGTTCGATTAAATATTGTACAGAAACGGCAGAAACGGCGTGCAGGTTGTGACAATGAGAAGGAAAGTTTGATGGCAGTCAGTTTCAAGAAAGTGAATTTCCAAAAGAAATCCGCCAAGCTGGCCGTAATATTATTCATGGTGCGTTCTCGCGGTGAATACGTATACTAGGATCGAAGGCGGATATCAGTGAGTCGGTCATGGGGTAAAAAGTGAAAACACTTGGTCTAAATTATTGTCCCCTCTCGATGAAAGATAGGAAGGCGCGGAGCGGACGAGGGTCCGGAGATAAGTATCGCGCGTCTCATTCAGCCGGGCAACAGTGTTCGTTGTCAACGTGGTAGGTAGCGTGTTAGGCGACGATATACACGCGTTCCGTTAGTCAGTCGGTTAGAGACAAATGGACGTCCTGGCTCGTGACTACCGTACGTACGTTGACTTATAATTGTAATCCTTTCGATTTCGCCCGCGATAAAGGAAAATTGAAAGAGACCGGCGAGCGGAGGACGTGGGTGAACGTCGTGGACGGGCGCGGTGGTTGGAAAAGAAAGCTGCTTCCGAAAAGGGCACGATAAATATCTATGTCAATGACGGTTTTCACAGGAAACGGAAATAACAAGGAGAATGTTGAAACCAGAGGCATGAGTCGTCGAAAGATTTCATCAAAGGAAAACTTACGACGTCGTAAAATTCGGAAATTACGAGTTGGAAAAATGGTCGATCTTTATCACCTTCTTTATCCCTCTCGAAACATATATTTGTCCCTTCAGTTATTTCGGGCGACGCGGTGAAATAGAAGCTTAGATTTTATTGTCGGATGGGTTATAATGTTAATGTGCACGCACGATAAGTCACATCCAGCGAAAATATATTGTGAGGGAAGGCTTAGCGGCGGACGGAAACGAATTATGTATACACGTGTATTGTAGTATTTTCCTCGAATTCTTCGGAACGTGTTAGGGTTTAACTAATTAGATATCTTTCGATAAGAGGAAGTCTATTTTATTGTACACCGAACCCGCCAACTAGTGTCGAGACAGTATCTACATATTATGTACATACATAAAAAAGAATCTGTTGTTAACTCATGGCTGTAAAAATTCTCGCCGTTAGTTCGAATAGAGTAAACTGGATAATTCTTATATAAAATATTTGTGAACAAGCTACACGAATTGACTTTGCTGAAACGAATTAATCGTCCTCAATTTACTATTATCCGTGTATGAGTACAATGCGCAAAGGCATACATTCTTCCAGCTAATTCCATTTTATTAACTGCTCGATATAAAATTTCACAAATACCGCGTGCCACGGACTCCAAGTCCGTCATCTTGAAGGTTTTCTCCAGATACAAACCAGCACAAAAATGAGGAAAACACAGGCTACGCCCAATCACGTCGTTACTCGTCCATTATTCCAAAAAGAGTGAAAAGAACAAAGATAATAATGGAGATACCCGGGGACTGTGCACGTCAGTGTAGGTACGATTAATCATAAAAGTAACAATTACGCAATAGTGCTAATCGCTTCCCTAAAAGTTTCCCACGGGTGAAGCCTGTGCCGGAAATCTCTTATACCTCACGCTGATATTGTTTGAACGTATTAAGACAAATAATTACACACGCTACTCTCCGCTCCCTCTGATAACACAAATTTTCTACCTTGCACCTGATACGATTACAAAAAGAAAAAGACGCAAAGCTACCCGCCGTACTCTGTTAGTCCCCATTTCCCATGGCCTCGGCGATCTGTTCGGTAACTGATAAATCGTGGCTGTCGTACGCCAGGTGTTGTACATCAGGACGAAAACGCGATCTACGTCGCCGGTAACGCTGTCTACTACGCGAAACCGCTTTTACGCACATCCCACCGACAAATACAAATTACACGGGATCTTACGAGGCACCTATGTTTTACGCTTCGACAGACACGATTCACGGAATTCGCAAAGGGGTGGAAATCACACTCCCCCTTTGTCTCCTCGTCGCGGTATCGTCAAGCGTACCTGACGCACACGCGCGTAGTCCACGTGTTGGTGACACGAGTTATCTTCGACCACCTATGTGTGTCCCCATGGATTAGCACTCCAAAAAAGTTTTTATTCAATTCGGACATATTCGAATTTTTAATGACAAAGCTTGAAAAGAAGTGGGACATGTTCAAAATTAAAGACAGCGAATACAAGTCTATTATGTGTCGCAGAACGTTGTTGCGAGGCTCCTCCAAAATTTCATTTATATTCGTTACCCTTTCTGCGTGATTTCCGATCAGGCGTAGATCTCTTTATTATTAATGTTCGAAGCTGGAACAATTTGGATTCGATCTTTATTCGACAATATTGATAAATCAAAAAACACTAACGGTCTAAGAGACCTGCTGCCGCAGGCGAACGCGTGAGTTTTAACCTCACTAAGTATTTAAGGTTTTTAACAAGACACTCGGGCGAAAGTACGCGCATTAACTAATATAAATTTAGCTGTAAAACAATAGAGAATTAGAAATCGCGAACATACTTGAAAAGATTGCACCTTCAAAATGTAGCTACTGCGGTGAAGTTTTTATTTCATTTAGTCTCGCCAGAACATTTGTCCGATTTATGCCTTCTATCTAATTATTCGCGGGAAGGTTTGTCCCATCAGAGGCAGAGCGTGTCTGAGCGGATAGTATGAATCAGCCTTTATGCACCGATCTCCCCGTTCATTTCCCTCGGCACTGCACGCAGTTATGCGTCCGTGTGGAGCTTACGACTCTTGTACGGCTCGTCTCTCCTCATCAAAGAAGCACGTTGTGCCGACGCGGCGAGCAACACCCGTACAACTCGGAGTATAAACAAAATTTACCCATGGACAACACACGTGCGTTTGTCATATTTCAAAACCCGACGTTCCCCTACTCCGTGCTCGCGTCGCCTGTAATATCAGCGGTGTACCGCGCCGACTTTGAAGGCGGCTTGTGTAAAAACGCGCGTGTAAAAAAACTGTTAATGCTTGTATATACGTCGGGTTCGTCCGCCAGGATATTTCGTTAGCGCGTTCGTCGCGACATTTGGAATTTTCGAACGAGAAATGAGGGAAACTCGGCGGGCACTGGTCCGCGACTATTTTTTCGAAAACAAGAATTACGTATATTTCTACATCGATGTATTTAACGTCCGACCGATTCGATTTTTCAATCGCTCCCGACATGACGTCGCGTGCAGATCTTTCCCGGACAGTCGTTTGTCAATTAGCTCGCATCGCGCATTACGATAGAGCAGAAGCAGGTTCGATCGAATAATTTTGTCTAATCGATTGACCGATTCTATTGGCCGATAGTTTCTCGCCCGACAGAACTTCTATACCGTGGTAACAGTAATTGTCCGCTGTTTAAATAGAAATTCGATTGCCAACGGGGCGAGATATTCGTTGCAGACGCGTGTAACGAATAATAATTCATCGAATCTCGAACGCGTACGTACACGTGCACGCGTACATGCGTCACGCGTGCTCGCTGCTATCGAAAAACGTTTGATTGAATTGGAAAGCCGGATTTCCTTTCTCGATCCCGTGCACATAATGCGTGCAATCGGCGATAGACGAAAGAGAAGCATCGGCATCACACTTTGCTCAATTAATTCGCGTAATAAGCGCGTCGTGTTTCCTGTTCGTGAATAGCGTGAAACAGTTAGGATCGGCTGTCACGATAGGTTTTCATGTTCGAATGGGTTTCCCTGGCGCGGAGGGTCGACATATTGGTCGTGAGTGCGGGAGGCGACGTCTAGCGTCGAATGAGAGACGGGCGTCGCGTTGAAAGCAGACGGCCGAGTGACGAGATGCCAGGACATCTCCTACCGTTGGAAGACGCGACGTCGTCTCTGATTACCCACGACTCTTCCAAAATTCGGAGCGAACCGGAGTAAGACGAATTACCCTTGCGCTCACCCCGAGGTGAAGCAATGTTAATCATCTACTGGAGCGACTTTGCCACCTCTCGCGCACCCGTTTATCAGGGCTTAACGCGCTTTGGAATTTCTTAACGTTGAGAGCAATTTTTCGATCTTCGAGCTCTGAAGTGAAATGTTTCCTGCCTTTCGTTGATACGCCCTTGGCTGCTCGTTGGGGTGGTACTTTACGCCGAAAAATGGCTCCGGTTAAAATTGTATTCATTTTATTAGGAGTGTTACGAACGACGAACGTGGTCTTAAAAGTTGCTGGATCGATTGAACTTGCAATAACGGTCCAATGTTAAGTAAATCTGTTTGAAAATCGTAGTGTGTCGAAAAGAAAATTGCATTTGTTGCCCCCGTAAATATCGCTGAAAGAAGTAGGAAAAAATACTATAATGCTTTATATTCGTTAGGGTGAACACATTGACAAGGTCGCCCGCGGTAAAGTACAAAACTTTGTTTTTATTAAATAAGCACAGCCCTACGGCTTACGGTATACGCGCTTTGGAAATCGCAAATTTGTTCGTGCGAATTTAACACACTCATTCGCCCGCAGAATATAACCCCCTTTGCTGACGGTGCAAAGAAACGGAAGAAGTTTGCATCAAGTGGAAAAAGTATCGTACAAATTGACAAGGTGTAAGGTTGGAATAATTGTTCTTAAAATTAAAAAAGAAATTCGAATGAACCTGTCGGTCTCCGTGTACGCACATATTTTTATATTATCCGCCTTGGGTTCCAAATAAACGCGTTGCCAGCAAGAAACTTGCAAACGCGAGACACCGCAAGGAGGAAAGAAATTTTCTGACGATTCGGCAATATCAAGTTTAAAATTGTGCCGCCCTTCTCGGTTCGAAATACACGTTTATATTGGAACGAAATAAAACGCCGTTAATCCTCGCGGTTATTAATTTCCGATTAGTAAGAATTGATTTGAAAATACCGGAGTGTACACAATCGACGGAGCAGTTCCAAAAAATCCACCTTTACTGCATAACTGAACTCGCGAGACTCGTCAGCAACGTGACTTATACAATCAACAAGAACCTGTCGAGGTATGCACCCACCTCGAGCAAGTGTACGCTCGTTTCGACCTCTCCCGAAAATCTGCCGCGACCAAAGAAAAAGAGAGAGAGAGAGAGAGAAAAAAGGAAATAATTCCTCGACCAAAACATTTTCAAACTCGTAACTGAATGAATACTACGTGCCTCGTGTATTCACGGCGGCGTGATAACCGGCATTAGTATTCCCGTTGAAAATACGAACGAAAATGAATGAAAATAAATGACGCATGACCGTGATACTTTGCTACCCGGCCACAGCGATGATATTCACGGCGATAGTTATGACACCGGTCTCGTTTCGTGATTCATCACCGATGCGCTAAGCAATTTAACGGTCGCGTTCGCATCGAAACCAATGGCTCGGTATACTAGGCAAGCCGAGCTGAAACGTATCATCAGACAACCTATTTTAATAATACGATTTCGGCCGAGCGTCCGTTCTCTCAGCATTGTCATTACGCGGTGGCCGTTGGGTCATTTCGTACGAAATAATTAGCGGTCCCGGGTTTTGTCCCGGGGGAGAGGGTTGGGATGTAACGGTAATGGCAGGGTGCCCTCCCTGATAATGCCAGCGAGGAGCTAACGTATAGAACGAATTCGACCGCGAGACGAGGGAATTAGTCATAGACGATGCGACGTAACGTCATCTAAATGGGGGCCTAAAGGTATTGGACATGTTAACATCCGTAACGACCCCGGGCGCCAGATAAATAGAGGGCATCGAATGCCGACTTTTCGGAAATAAAATTACCAAATCGAGTGTACCGATATCCATTTTTCCCCGTTCCCTGTCCCGTCTTATCCCCTAATCTGACCTTACGCAGATTGATTTATTGCGAGCTATTCTATTATAGCGCACAGTGGAATAGGTCGTATCGGGACGGACGAAAGTTGCGCCCGATTATGGACGATCTTTTACAAATCGAACGTCGGGATACTGTCGTGGGGGTTTTTATTGCTCGGATAAACAGGCAAATATCGTTTCGATACGTCCGTTGGACACGATTATCGATTCTACTGAATTGACGTTCGATGATCGTATCGACATGTTCGCGAATGTCCTTTAATAAAATTCGACTCGCTTCTCCAATTGTCCTTTATATAAACATAAAGTTATTGGATAATAAAATTTATTTGATTTGTCGTTATCGGCAATTAAGGAGGCAATCCTCGACCGTTCTTATTTCTGAGACTCGTTCGTCGCCAGAATACAAAATTGTCGAAATCGATCTACGACTGTGCATTCGTAAGCTACTTATAATACACGTAAACAGGTTTGCAAAATGTTCACACAGCTTGCAGGAAATCGAAGTCGACCATAACGTATGCTGGAGGAACGGAAATGACATTCTGAAGGAGTAAACGTGACGCAACGATTAAGTAAAAGTCGTAAAAACATAGGAAGGGTTGCACGGAGAATCGAATGTCGACGTGCAACAAAGGATTCGCATACCGGATGCCATTGTAATGTTACGTTTCACGCATTTTTTTCTCCGTCCACGTTTTTATCCGGTGTTTTCGAGAAAATCTGTACGTGGATCTGGCCGCGGACATAAAAATGCAGGTCGTGCACGCCTGCGCGTTGGCTGGGTGACCCGACATGGGTGTTTTATGGCCGACAGCTTTGTGTGTTCCGAGTAGGCATTATTTTTCCTTCTAAACTCCGTTATACCTGGAACAATGGAGAGATTAAAACATAAAATATGATCCCTGGGGTATAGTTTGGAGTGGGGAGCCGAGGATGGCGGCGTATAGTGCCTATAATAAATTTGGTATACCTGAAACTCCCTTTCGAATGACCCTTTTTTTCGTCAGGTGTGACACAGTGGCACTTCAGGCTGATTCATTGATTCGGCGGCTTGGAATATTAGTTTATATGCAAGAAACATATCTTTCGGAATATCGGTTCTAATAGAATATTCACGGAAGTCAACCAGACGAGGCCAGAGATAGAAGCAAACATACGAATGAGAATAAATACGTTTCTTGTTTGATTGCAATTGTAACGTAATTTCACTATTTCACAGTTTGTGCTGTGTTTGCACTGTGGCAAAGTGTTCATTGTAACGCTGAAACATCTTTAAGTTTTACACAGATATCGAGACCAGGATGTATTATTCCTCTATGCGCTAACGAGATTCACTATTTGATCGTACACTGCGTGCAATTTAGTTGCCACAATTATGTATACCTGGTCTAACTATTATTACACAAATTAATGTGATTTACATAAACGTCCCAGCCTTTAAGCATGCAGAATATGATTTATATTTTCACACTTCGTGTTCCACCTCGGTTCATTCATATTTATAAGCGCATAAACGGACGCTTGTGCTTTAAGCAATTAAAAGTTATAGAGATTTATTGCACATTCAAATTAGCATTAAATGCCTCAATAATTATCTGTGCGAATGCATAAAGTATCCCGATAATTAACAAAAAAGCATGCAGCTTTGCTCGCAGCGGACAGCATTATTATGTTAATTAGGAATGGCAAACAGAGTGATTAATATTTTCTTTCCCATTAATCGAAACGCTTCACTTTTTGCATTGCGCTAAGACCATAACATAGCAATTAGTTATCGTTCGTATCGTCGTGAATTGTTCACTCTTCGATTCGAGGAATCGCGTTCACGGTTGCCCGACATAATTCCTTAAGTAAAGACATTATGTGTGTACATTTTCAGCAAGTCGTTTAATCGATAAACCGCCATTATTGATTCACACTGATAAAGCTATTTGATCGCACGTGTGTACAAAGTAGACGAGCTGAAGGAACGATTGACAATCTGGCACCCTGCTTGCCGTCTCCATTAAAACGTTACTCGTATCGGCGTAACGCTATATTCATAACTGAAATTACTTTCTACACTTCTCTATATCAACGGCAATGAGTAAAACGGTTTCATACACGTGTAATATAAAATTATACGTCCCCTTGGGCAACGTATTTCTTGGAAACGCTTAATTAAAATTCTTGTCAATTATCTTAATTAAAGTTTATCACAAAATCGCTGTGACACATTACTTAACAGAACGCAGGAATGAAAACTAATCGCAATGCGATAACATGCAACGTGTCGAATAGACGAAATCGTTTACCAGCTCTCCCTACTGTGCCAAACAACCCGCGTCAAACAAACTGAATACAGTCCGTCTAGTTGCAGAACACCTTATGCACGAAACGAAAAAAGGTCAGCTCAGAACGATATTACTAAGTCGCTAAAGCAGTAGCAGCGATGACGTACAAACTGGAACGTCCAACACTGGAAGAGTTCTAGTCCCATAAGATCCATTTCGGACGGTAGACACTCTGGCTGTGCACACAAGTGTGCGCCACTCGTATGTCTCGCATTTAAGACGACATTTATACATATAAACCTTCAACAGAACGCGTCGCTATGGTAATGCACGGATCTACACAGTGCCAGCAGTTTTAAGCCGCGCGTTTAAAAGGCCCTATCCTATAAGGAGCCAATGTCTTCCTAGCTGGCAGTACAAAAAGTGCCGACACAAAGTGTCCCGCTTGAAACGGGGCTAAGAGCACACAGCGCAGCAGAATAGGAAGGAAAGAACGAAAGCGTTCGTTCGAGAGGGGGGAAGCATCCTATTACGCGATTCGTTTTTCCATAAAAGCAAACGTCTTTTGGCGAAGATAGTTGGCAATGGTGGTTGGTCCGGGTCGCGGTCCTATCGTCGCGCCGGACGAAGAACGCTCTTGTATTTGTCGAATACGAAGTCACGTACCGAATACATTATCGGCTGGAATACGGTCTATGCATGTGAAGGTTGAAAAGCAGCCAGGCAAGCAGGCAGGCAGGCAGGCAGGCAAGCAAGCAGGCAAGGCAGGCAGGCAGGCAGGTAGGCAGGTAGGTAGGTGGGTAGGTAGGTAGGTAGGTAGATAGGTAGGTAGGTAAAGGTAGGTAGGTAGGTAGGCAGGCAGGCAGGCAGGCGGCAAGGCAAGCAAGCCAGGCAGGCAAGCTGAGAGCTAGCTGGCGGACAGACGGACAGACGAACGAACGAACGAACGGACGGGTGGGTGACTATATTGATTGTGTAGCCGGCTGACAGCGACAGTGACATATGTCACCGAGGCTTCTCGTTATCGCTGATTTAAACATGAGGCAACGAGGCCCTTGCCGGGTTGTCTGCGCTGCACCAGCTTCGTATTTCTCTATACGTCTCCATCCCTCTCTTCCGCCCCTGTTATTATTATTGCCGCAGATATCCTCCTTTTTTTTCTCCTCTTCCTTTTTTCTGGTCAACGTATTGACTGTCACACTGTCGGAAGCCCGTCGACGTGACCTGTTTGATCATCGTGCGAGCGAAACGCGATGTCAGAAATAATTATACGTGGCCGGTCGCGCGCAGCTACACGCTATTGTCGCTCGAACGTTCGTTACTGTTATTATCGCTCGCCCGGCGTATAATATTCCATTGGATAACCGTTAATTCGGAAATTTTCTGTTGTCCAGCGTATTTTCGCGAGTCCTTGACAAGTTTTCGGAGACGTTCTCGACCTTTTCTGCGTGTCGTTTCGAATGACCGCGATTCTTCTCGCTGTCTGCGTTCGCGACAGGGACGAGAAGTTTTAACGAAGGAAGTCAGTGGCGGCGGCAAGGGTGAGACTGCCTTTTTGAAGGGAAACGCGAGACGAACGGGTCATATTTGGAAGGTGGTCGATGCGAAATGGGTTACACTCGAGGGCAACGTTAGGTATACATAATCGTGTAGCGCCCCTTTTGTCAATCCATGCACCGCGATCGGTATATAAGGAATAAGAGGCGACGCGAAGGGAGGGAGAAGGTAGACTGCTATGATTTATTACCGGCCGCAAATTCTGTTTCTCCTCTCTGCACGCCAACTGCGTTTGCGTTCATCCATCTTTTTCCCTTTCACGGCTCACCGAGCAACTTTTCCCCAGGTTCCCCTCTCCGGGCTTACTCACCCCCTTTTGTTCCGCGCCATCTCTCAAAGTGACTGACTGCCTCCTTTATTATCCGCTTGTCAGCATTTTTACACTTTTATCCAGCGTTCTAGTATCTATTGTCCCCGAAGCGAATTCGTATGGTCACAATACGTCACGAGGAACGATCATCCTGAAGTATTAGCAAAGCATTGGCCTGTATGTCGATGAAAGTGGCGGTGATGTTTGACAAGCTAATGCGGTTTAATGACTGATGCGAATTGACGTGCGGATTATAAATTGTATATACTTTGCCCGGAGCACGGTGATTTCACGAAGCTGAGAAATCGAGGACATCTGCCGTTTCTAGGCCAGTACACTCCAATAGCGAATCGTATCAATTTCCATGTGAAAATTCGAACTTAATGATTCGTGGCGCTTATGAAACAGTTGGTTAAACCGGTTGGCGAAGGATATTTTGAAATACCATTTATTACACGGTTTGGCAGTGAATGGCGTTGCAAGAATCGGAAGGAAATATATCAGTTCAATAATAAATTTCCCGAAGCCATGAAATATTGCTGTAATTACTACCTTCAATTCTGTCATTATTCAGAATGTTTACAGAATTCTTCATAAATACTTTTAGGACGGGCAGACCTTTTCATTCCTTAATCCTGCTTATGACCAGGTATAGCTGTGTAACCAACGTCCTAATCCGGGCTGACAATAGTTTCAAACATTATTACTCTGTCACAACAAATGGGATGTGCCGTTTTGTGTTAGCAAAAGGGACTCCCTGTTACCGCGCTTGATGAAATGTTGCCCGCCCCTTCTAGATACGCGGATCTTATAGACAAAACGAAATCGTCGCATGTGTAACACCTTTGCCCTTTGTTTAATATTTAAGCAATACTTTTTCCACTCGTAAACTCGAACATAAAAAAGGAACTGTTAATGAATTACCTAACGAATACGACTGTGGTTAGTTTTATCTTCTGCGTTATACTGGATGTTTCGTTAAAAGTTCAAGTACATAATAAAAACTTTACCAAAGTGTTTTATTATGGCTTACAGTTAACTTGCAGCTGAATTTTCTGTTACATGCTTTCTCAAGAAAATTATCGTTCGAGGTAATTGAGGTTTTACCAGTTTTACCTGCTGGTGGTCGTTGTATTTCAGCTTGTTTTATGTGATTTTTCGTACCAAACAATTTAGCAATTGAAAATTCATTATGAAAGCTTGACAGCCACCAACCCGATGTTAAGATGACCCCCATGTAGCTGCATTTTTTTATTTTCCCATGCATTTAGCAAACACTTAAACTAATGCCTAACGATTTATTCATTTATTATTACGGGGCAATGTACACCGAAAGGAGAGTTGTGGAAGTGCAATAAACATGGTGTAAAACTTGGAAAGATAATATAAATTCTGTCACAAACGAGCGGGGTTTGTTGCTCACGACTATTGCAATATGTATGAAATTCATGTCGACAATATTCCCAATTCGACAATTTCGCCTTGCAATCATATTACCCACTTAACTCATATTTACCGATATCACGCCAACTCGTCAAGTCAGAGAGAGAATTTCGTACAAATATATTCTGCCCCTGACAACCGACCATGGTGTCCAAAAGAATCTTGCTCTTTTTTAATTAACTGTCAGAATTTTAATGTTGTGCAACAGTGAAGTGAATGAAAGTGAATGACGTCTAAACGGCGAAAAAAATTAATTATAAAAGTGGGGGGAATACTTTCATTTTTAGTAATTTTGGTATTAATTAACAAATATAGTTGGCAGCGGTTCAATAAGTATAACATCTTTCCGATGTAAAAGTATGAAACGTCTTCCTAATCGAGATTAGCACGAATGTGAGAGCTTTCTCATTACGTATAAAAAGAAGCAGGGCTGAATCTCTTACCCCAATAAAATATTACTTTCCGGTTATGTGTGTGCAAAGAAACAAATTTTAACAAAATATAACAAATGTTAACGTCTAGTATTTTACATCCACCGATAAATTTCCATAATTTATTGAATCGAACATTTATAGCATTGGAGTACTATATCGGAGTACTGTGTTAAGTAAGCAGTTGACAGTTTCAACATAAACAATTCCAACTCGCGCCGAAGGAGAAGTTGTTTGAACAATTCTCCAATTACAGTGTTTTGCAACAATTCTTATTACTTGTCGGTTAAAAAGAAGAAGCATGTTACTCCGAAAACGACGGTCAACAGAAACAAAATACGCCTGCCAAGCATAAACATATTAAATCAATTAATATAATTATTTGAATTACACCGCACGCACTTGACATTGCATTTTATTCGATAAACGTTGCTATGTCTTCGCGTCCGTCAATAATATATCAAAGTTGAGTCTTTATCTGTCTGGTAGCTGTCGTTCTGAAATCTCCGAAACGCTGGTTGAAGGAGCGGCGTAGATGAAAGGGAACTATATTAGCCGTAAACTCATCCGTCAGCGTCAAAACGTCAAAGACTTGCCATTGGGGTATTAACGGCGCCATAACTTCACAGAAACAGAGCAGCCGGAGAGGAAGATAGGGGCGAGAGAGAGAGATATGTACATACAAAGAGACAAAGATAGATATTCGATGGAAGTAGAACTCCCAGAGACTTTTATTTCTTCTGGGAAATATTACACGACGGAAAGATTTAATATTACCTTGTCTCCGACTGTTTGCTTGAAAATGGAAATTCAACGAAGACTGACGCAATCATTTTTATCATAAGCTTTCACCATTATTCACCATTACTTGAAGATTCTCGGAGCGCTATGGATTTTTCTCGAATCGCAGCGCTCTGTGCATGCAACCATGCTAGTCCGATGGGTTAATGTTTAATTGGCAAATGTCTCGTTGGCAAATTTAGAATCTCTTTCGACATTCTATTAATATAACTGATGACGATTTTACATGCGATTTTATTAATTGAAACGCTGGAGTTATATCATAATTCTTCATTCGGAACGATTGCTCCGTACTACCGTACGAATATTGTCCAAAAATGCAACGAATTGAAATTTAAACGGCAGTTAACGTAGCTGTACACGTTTTCTAGACACTGTTCGTTTACATTCCAGCGCGGAGTGTTCCCCGGGCTAATTATTGCTTGCCGCTAGTATGCGGTCTAACGTGGTAGTACAGTATTTGTTGTAATTGCCTTGTAACATAACTACTTCATCGATCGCTTTATCTTACTTTAAAGTCGTGCCGAACGAAGTGGCCACAATTTCCCAACCGTAGTGAACGTTTAAGTTCCAACGTGGTCGGTATGTATTCAAGTTTTCTAACGGCCACGTTTGGTGTGCGCAGCAGTTATACGACGGCTTCCATTTAATGCTCAAACTTACTTAACCCATGGCTCCGTTAAAAGCATCGAATAAATACCGCCGCAATTATATTGCGAAAGTAGCTTCTGAGTATCGCGGAAACTGGAATTTTTCGTCCGCCAAGCATGGTAATATCGATCCCTATGATAAGCCGTGGCGTGCAGCCGGTCGCGGTACAGAAAAATACGTCACGATGCGGGGCAAAACTAATTCGCCCGACTGGCTTACCATCGGAAACGCAAGCAACCGTTCGTACCGGAGTAACGTTACCAGCGACGTCGAAGCTATCTGAAAAATTCCTTTCGCGAACAAAACTGGATGCAATACACGCGCATACCGTGTGGCGAGTCAATCGATGCTATCTTAGCACGGAAGTCAGGCGAGATCAATGGCTCGGATCGTTTAGTATCCGGTGAGTCAGTCCGCGACAAAGTCGGAGGTGCGGTCGGGGGCGATAATTAAAACGCTTTTACAAAACTGTAGGCAAACAGCGCTTAAGTGGCTGTCATTCGTTACCCCGTGGGCTGTGGCAAGTCGGTAAGTCGCTGAGCGAGCAATCAATCACCCGGCATTCCCTTCCCCTTCGACCCATTACATTTCTATTTTGAAAGCTGCTTATTAAGCGGGGCCGGTCGGAAAGACAGACAGGTTTCACGGTATAAAATATCGGGTTGCCGTGGCGGCAGGGACGGTTCCGTGTCGACGAGGTAGCTATGGTAGGCAAACGGGTCGGAGTGTAGGGAGAAAGGGGACGGCAGACGTGTGGGGGCAAAGGGCGGGGGGAAGGGGGGGATGGACGGCTGTAAAAGCGGTGAAATATCAAAGCCGGGATGGGAGCTGTCATCGTCGGGCCAACATCATGGGTGGCGTGTTGAATTAGAATGCCTTCCCACACCCCACACAGGGCCAAACCCCACCGCAATTCTCCCACCATAATCCTCTGTCCGGAAATAGTGGGGATGACAGGAGAGGACAGGTTATACACCCTTGGGTTGTCGAAGAAGGAGGGGTAGAGAACGTGTCGTTCCGCCAGACGGCGCTGCGCTCGCATTCCACTTCGTGCTCCGAACGGCACCGTCGACAGCCGACACTATTTCCCTGGATTCCATACGGAGCACAACGTTTCGCGTTTAATCGTTACGTACCGCCAGAAGGATTGATCGGCCCACTACGTATAGCGAGATCGTGCGCTCTGGAGTACTCGAAACGTTCACGTATCAGTTTGGTTTCTTTTTCGTGATCTGTGAATATATACTTTGGAGTTTTGTGCAGTGATTGACTTAACAAGTGCAAAACCAAATGGTTGTCCTCGAGGAAGGCGGTATGCTGACTACTGGACATAATCAATACTTACAGCCGGATTATCTTTCTCCACTTCCAACTACGGTTAGTATATGTTTCGAGAAATATTATTTAAACGCGAGCGTTAATTCACGCGGAAATTCGATTCGATTACTTCAAATTCGAGTGCGCGGCGGAAAATTGGAAATGCCTGGTCGCGTTGGCCGTCATTTTTCCGACGCGACGATGAAAATTCAGATCCGACAGAAATCGTTGTTCAATTCTCTACGAAAGGGCGAGCAATTACTCCAATATTTAGAATCCACCGCCGCGGCGGTACACGCTGTCCGACGGGTTGCTGACCGCCAACTAAATCACCCGATATTAGTCGCGTTTCGTATAAGATATTGGGACGCGACGCCGTTCGCCAATTCGACGCGATCCTTTGTCCGCCGTCGAGACACGTTTTGTAACGAGTATCTGAACTTTATTTTACAGTTGGATGCGAAGAAGAGTCCGTTAGCTTTGTTGGCGCAAACATGCAGCCAGATCGGTGCCGATTCTCCGACGAAGCCTTTAATTTCTCCACTGGATAAGACGCCAAAAAACATGAATTCCGGTACGAACGCAAAGTCCCCTCCGGCTGCGAAGTTAGAGCGCAGCACACGCAGCAGCCCGTCGGACGGGAAGTCGTTGGCGTTCAAGCCGTACGAGACCAACGTCGTCTCGAAGAAGTCGAACGACGAGGGTAGACCGGCCTCCAAGGCGAGTGTTCACAGTGTTAGTGGTCAGGACTGTGTGAGTGCCAGTGAAATCAGCCATTTGGAGAAAAAATCATCGGGAAGCCGCACGCCCGTCGGTCGAAAATCGGCGTCGCCCGCGTCTCACGCGACGGCGGCGGCCAGCACGACCCCGTCCGCCGACCGCAAGACTCCGGCGGATCGGGAGAAGACCGACGGATCGCCGCGCAGCAATCACAATGGTACCAGCCCGATCATACGATCCGGAATGGAGATACTTTCCGGCGGCCACGCGAAAGATTCCAATCTGGGCGCTTACAAGCCCAATCTCGCTGGTTTTTCCGGAAATCCGCTCTGCTGCCCGCCCGGCCTGGCGGAGAATCCGGCGTTCAGACCACCGTTCGCAGGTGCGTCGCCCTTCTCGCATCACCACGCTGCCGCGGCGGCCCTCCTGGGCTATCCGTCCGGCACACCGACAGGTGGAAATCCGTACCTCAGTTACGCCCGCGTGAAGACGCCAGCCGGCGGAGAGGCGCTGGTCCCGGTCTGCAAGGACCCATACTGCACCGGCTGTCAATACAGTATGCACAGCGCCCAGCTGATGATGGGCACGGGAACGTGCCCCAGCGGATGCACGCAGTGCGACCATCAGAAGTACGGCCTGGCGATGGCGTTGTCGTCCTTTGGCCCAATGGCACCTCCGTCGCTCGCGTACCCGTCCACGTTGACCGGAGGCAGGCCGTACGTTTGCAACTGGATCGCTGGCGATTCCTATTGTGGAAAACGATTCACCACCTCGGAGGAGCTTCTGCAGCACCTCCGCAGCCACACCAGCCTGACCGGCGGCGATCACGCGTCATCGTCGGCCGCTCTGCTCAGCAATGCCCATCCACACCCGTTGCTCTCGCCGTCGGCAGCTCTGCATCGCGCGGGTGGCGGATCCTATCCGTCGCCGTCTCTGAGCCCGTTGAGCGCCAGATATCATCCATACGGGAAGCCGCCGACGGGACCTCTGCCAGCTTCGTTGGCCGCGTCGCCGTACAGCGCTTTTAACACGCTGGGACCTTACTATTCCCCTTATGCGATCTACGGGCAACGTATCGGTGCCGCAGTACATCCTTAAGGCGGGTTCACGGTGGAAGGATTGCCCAGTGTACAGCCTGTAATAGTGTAAAACGAAGAATTTGTCGATGGGAGACGTTGACGGAACTGTTGTGTAAATAAATAAGCGTGTCTGTAAATATGAATTTATTTAAAAAAGATACTTATATATATATATAAATATATATATATATGCATATATGTGTGTATAAATTCAAGATTACGATTAAAGTTTATAAAGATATCTTGACAGTTTAACGATTTTGTCGCGAAATCATTCTTTATGGAAATCCTATATCAACGTATTTCTTAACGTTCGATCATTATGCAGGAAGAACATGTACGCCGCGAATCAAATCTCCGAAGCTTCGCGTCGACGGGAACGGTTTTCCTTTTACGCGGCGCGCTGAACGGCGCGCAAGGTGTTTCGATATTTGCAAAATAGCAGGAGGAAAGAAGCTTCGGGAAAGTACCGAGGGTTTCCTGTGCCGTTTCGTTTTTCCTCGTGTTTAGAGCGGAGCGATTGGTCTTGCAGACGCAACGCTAGCTGCAGACGATGCCACGATCGTGCATTAGTTAATCGCGTTGCAGTGTGTAACGCGTCCGGTCTCGCGAATCCTCCGACGGTCGTGCATGTTCTATGTCCACGATGTAACTGTGATATTACCCTATTTTTTTGATGGAACAGTAAGAGATAACGCATACCTGGGATGGTGTCTGAAGTATGTCTATGACAGAGCGCAACGTCTAACTTATTCGTATCGTTTATTATAAGAGAATGGTGTTGTACGGGCGATTGAACCGGAAGAAGAAATGCGTGTGCGTCATTTCGTGAGTTTTCGAAATACAAACGCCGAATGGAGGAGAGCTCTCGGTGATCATTTTCGTTTTTAAATTTTAATCAGAAAATAGAATTTTCGTTTCTGTACATTATGTAAAGTTATTCCATTTGAAATCTACGATAAAATATTATTTTGCACTGTATATATCTCTTGTAAATATCGTTGAGTTTCCATACCGCTTTAATAAAAACAATGTTTGTGGAATCATTAAATCTGCCTTGTTTCTCTGCACGTTTAAACAACCCCCTCACCCACGGAACAGTTACACCCTTGCGAACGTCTCTTCCAAATCAAACGAGATCCTCCGCTTTTCGATCGCAACCGAATAACAAACAACGAGATCCCCGGTGCTGTCTAAAAAAATCGTTCGCTCGAACTTCGCCGTACTCGTCAACCAAGCACGACGTAGCCGGCGCAGCTTCGCAACCCTACCAACTGAATAACGCGTCGAGGAGACTCCTCGCCTCTTCTAAGCAACAGCGGCGCGAGCGCGTAAGTGCGAGGCACGGATCCTTACAAAAAAGTGCACGCTGGAGAAATCGCCGGGAGAAAAGAATACGGGGCGACGAACGCGAAACAGAAGGGTCGCGGGTGGACAAGCACGTTTCTGGTTCGCACCACCAGGGTGCTCGCGATGCTACGTGTGCGCGCACGAACGGTGAGTCTCAATCCCCGGGGGCACCCAGGAGGAGTAAATTTATTTCTTTCATTACGGGCGGAGCAGGTCGCGAGTTCTCGGATATCAGCGTTGCAAGGCGGGGCGCATAAATCTGCAGCCTAGTGTCGGATGGCGGAGGGACCTGGGGCGGCGAGCGGGCAGGGAGGAAGACAGGGTGGAAAACGCGGCGAGGTGAGACGCGAAGGGTTGGCAGGGAGAAACGGTGTGGGTGGTTGAAGGTTTTTAGACACACGCAGAGGGGGGTTGGGGGAAGACTTGCTCTACCCTCTGCGAACGTCGTTTCCATCGCCAGGGTGCCGCGACAGGCGGTGGCAGGCTCAGCTGGCTCAGCAAAGTGAAATATTCGGTGATTTTAACCGTCGGGATGAATAGTCTCCTCGTATTTCGCCTTCCCGCCTCGTTTCATGGATTGGAATTCATGTTACCTCGGTGCCATTATGCGCATCGCTGAATCTCAATTAGTGACCCGTCCGTCCTAACCAGAGTATTTACGCGTATACACGGATCGATCCGCGTAACTTTGCCTCCTTCGCGATTGAATCTAGCGAGAAATATGCATTATATGTATGAACATGTATGGACGGATTTACTGCGCGTAAATGGGATACACCACGTTGCATACTTGAATTGTGAACGGGCAGTTGAGGCGAACGGAAGCTTGCGCGGTCGTGTGTGTCCTTATCTCTTGTCTTACGCGAAGCGGATAGTGATTGAGCAGCAATAATCGGGATTGAACGGATATGAACATTATTTGGTAGCGAAGGGGTGAGTTCAATCGGATAAGGGGTATTTAAAGATAAACGAACTGCTGAACTATTAGTATAATTATTGGGGAGCAATTAGGTAGGGGTGGGTGAAGTTAGGCCTGTTGATATTTCATTCTGCTGTTGCGCGGTATTTATTTGTACATTCGTTAGTATTGTAGCGTCAAGCGTGAAGTAAAAATTGGCACGCTCTGGAGTCTTCGTTCTAAGCACATTTTATTCCTTATCTCTATCTATTTTTGTGGAAAAGATTTATTCTTCCCGTGCATTCTTCACGGTCTACTAAATACCATAAAGATAAGCGACTGTAACGGACATTTATTTTAAAACTATCCCAACGGCGGCGTTGCCCATTTTATTTCGGGGGGCCACAGAAGTGCAGCGTCCCATACGTGACTTTAGCTAAGCTTTTGGCTCGATTCCGTTTTTCCTTCGTCTGATATATTTCGGACAGCTGTTCGCTGTGCGCGCTGCTTTTCAGTGTGCAGCATTCTTTTACGAATTATTGTATTGATATTGGTGTTTAAATTGAACAGTTCGTGGTTACGTCGGAGGGGAAACTGTAAATTTGGTGCACGTTGGGCGCAGTCGTTTTAAATTGTCTCTTATGTTACACTCTTGCTGCGTAAATATATTTCTTACGAACTAAAGACATTTGTATAGTCATTTATCTCGGATACAATGATGGAAGTAACTGGCCCGACGTAAGTTACAGAAAGTATACAAACGTTTGATTCAAGAGTAATTTTGTTAAAGCGTGAAGCAAGTTTAGATAGAAGTTTGGGGGGCAGTATTTCCTGCGGATTGCATGCGTCTCGATACTGTTCATTTTTAATCTACTGACTTACAAGATGACGTGCACTTGAAGAAATAAATTGGATTGCATCGGAGCAAAAGGTTGCGTTAGTTCCTTCTTATAAACAATATTTCACGACGTCCTTTTGGCAATTTTATTCTACATCGCTTTAATACACATTTTCTTAGCGCAAAGATTGTTATGCTTAAATGATACATCTTATTTTTATTTAGAGTTTCATGTATGTGATTACAAGTATTTGCTTCATTTGTCCCACAAGATTGATCGTAGAAACTAATTTTCAGACATCTTAACGGAATACTTTCACATAGATCGCCCGCATATTGCAAGCTTTATTTAAAATTGTATTCGCTATCATTCATTCCGTCATGACGTGTCGCTTTTTTTCTTACGAATGCAGGCAGGGCAACCTAGTTTTCTCCGCAGTCATTTAGTCATTAAGTCCTTTTAGTTTGCCATTACCGTGAATAATTGCGACGTCAATTAAATTAATGCGGTGCACATGACGCGTCGTTTCTTATTACCGGCCGTAATCATTTTTCCATCCCATTTCTGGAACAGCGTGACTATATAAGACGAAAGATACAGTTCCTTTTTTTTCCTCTCACGGTGCATGAGTTTATAAATCTATTTCGATCAGTTTTTTCAGCTGTTAAATATTGCATGTCAAGGGGCTATTTATCATTCTTCTGTCAGCTGTCGTGTACGTTATACTTAACGACAATCCCCCTTTGTGCAGTATCCTTTGTTATTCTATTCGCGTTTTCTTTGATAATCGAGAAAAGAAGAAACCGGAACGCGCAGAGCGAGGTACAAATAAAGGTGACGAACGATTTATTGCACGTTATTTCTGGAATGCAAATCGTTCATTTCCATTGTCCATTATCAATATTCTCCTCGACCGTGTGAAAAAGGAGGGGAATCCTCAGTATTTTAATTAGTAACCGCCCCGGGGGCAGCTATACGTTACAACGAGAACACCGCCGGTTCCCCGTGTTTTTTGGTAATTTATGTAAACGAGTGCACAAGCATTCGCACCCACTTCTACGCCAGAAAATTCACCGTAATTTCGGCGAGGGAAGAAAAGGGGGCTCCATTGTCATCGACTAGATCTTTTTGTCGTTGGCACGACGTTCCCGAATGACGTCTATCAGCCATCCCGGCCAGTCTTACGAGTCGTAGCAGACAATTTAGCACATCAATAACAGGCCGCAGATAAAAGCAGCCCATACATCGTGGCTGACGTATCGTTTGTAATAAAACACAAAGGGGGTCTAGCCGCCAGCGGCATCTGTGTACCGCGTTGTGCAGCCGTTCGTTCATTCTTGCTGTTATTAACAGGCCGTACATCGTGGATGTTTTCTACCTACCATCTCCCGCCGAGTCATACATCACCGCTGAATGCGCGACAGCAAAGAGCAACTATAATTCATCTATAAGCTACAGCCGATCCCCCTCGGCAGAAAATTGTGTAGGACGAAATCGATAGGTCAAACGTCGCCGACGGTTTCACGATGTTTCACACCTCTGCTGTACGGGATTGAATTTTCGGGGTGGCGCGATCAAGACGTCAAAGTAATGCCAGTTTATTGAATTCGCGTCCGGCGCCGTAAGGAGCGGAATCGCGGTGATTTATGACGAATGTAAACTTTAAATCGGGGAAGCGACGGGCACGCGATACAGCGTCGAGGACCGGGAACATCATTTACGGGCCGCGAATCGATGTATCTGGGCACGGTGAAAATCGTCAGACGGTTGCACGATGTTGCCGGAGTCAGTTTTTATGTACAACAACGCTGTCGTGTCGCGCGATGTAATCTCGCCCGGAATAGATGGTTAAAAGTGTCGCTGCCGTGCGGTTATCGATTGCGATGGCTGTAAATATCGAGGCGGAACGCGGCTCGCGGCTTATGCATAATAATACGAGGGGATCTCGTTCGATTTTGTTTCTGCGGGCGCGGTCCCCCGCGGCGACTTCTTGCAGCGAGGCGCTGCGCGTAAGAATCGGGCACGAGATGCTGATGCATTGTGCCACCATGTTACTTCCATTTGCACCCAGCATGAACGACTGCCACTGTTTGTATATGCGCGCATTTAATTTCGACAACGCGACCCACCTGTGAACCGGCTCCCCTTCGATGGTCCTCCTCGTTCGACGCGCAACGAATTAAATTCCTCGCGGGTTTATTGTTGCATCGTGCGCCGGAAGGGGCGGGTTTATAGCTTTGCCGGTGTTCTTTAACTAACTATGAACGCGTGTGCCTGCAAGTAACGCGTCGTTTGATGTTTCCAGAGTGAAATGGGTTAGGCGCCGCAGTATCCGCAAGAGGAACTTTTAATTATATTATACGTATAGGCGCAAGGATATTGTTCCGCTCTGCTATTAATATACGCGCGGCCAGGTGTAGCTAGTGCAAATACGTCCCATGGCGGACGTCGAGCGACGTCGAAGAAAAATGCTCGTGCACTTATTTTACTGAGGTCTGTTCAGCTGCGTGCCTATGCAGCTCTTCAGTCGCCTTCAGTTTTGGATAGATCTAGCATTTCCTAGCGGCAGTACACACATAGTGCAGTAGTATACATTTTTGGGGGTAAATGTATTATTTTAATTATATCCAGCTTTGGGCACGAGAAAAATTAATTCCTCGCTTCTCGCCGGGCAGAGAATTTCATCCGAAAACGACTCGCAGGTTTATTTTCTCTTTGGGCCTGAATATTCTGGCTCGCGAGCGCGCAAGGTTTTTGCGCTTAAGATTGGGCGTTCGTTGTTGTGAAAGTATGGAATATAAGGAGTCAGTTTTTCAATCAATTTTAATTGTCGGCAAATAGATTCTTACACGATTCACCAAACTATTCTTCTTACCGTAGGATCCATTTCGAAGCACAGGTTAGACAGCCACTACATTATCTCCATCCATCACGCAGAGTCAAGAAGACGTCGCGTCGTTTGTCTCGCCGAGGAAGAAATATTGCGCCAGAAAGCATTGGAAAATATCTTTGGTTTATTTTTGAAAAGTGTGCTACTCGAATCGATATTTCAACATCAAGTATTCACTGTTTCCAGTGTTATAAAATATCCATCTAATTTCGATAATTAAATCTCAATTACGATTCTTTATTTTAAGCCCTTTTAGCAACTCTACGTATATCAAGTTACCTACAGAATGTCGCCTCGGAAGATGTTTGACATTTTTCAATATATCGATGACGCAGTGAACGGGTTAAATAACCACTGTTCGAATAATCTCGTTGACGGGAATAGGCGAATAAGCAAAAACATATATGTATATATATTAACATTTCAACAATTATGCTTTCTGATGTCGTAATTGGGAATTGCAAGCATCCTGCTTGATATATTCATCGCCATTCTAATTTCTTCCACCTGGGTCTCGCAGTTCCAGAAAGTTTTGAGAAATTGAAGCTCTCATCGCGCGCGAAGATAACCGACATTTTGGTCGAATCGTGGAAGTGTTCGTGCTTCTGCCGTATATCGTGAGCTTCTACAATGCGTCTACTATTATAATACATTTCCTTTCCTGGATAAAATAATCTTGAAAGTAATTGCATCGAAATATCGCATCACTTCACCGCTTGGTCCTAAATGGGTTAAGAGGCGCACTTTCGACGCGTTACGATTACGATACGCAGGAAACACGTTCCCGACTCGAATTTCAAGAAGGAAACGAGGGAAAAAAACTAGAGCCAATAAGAGCCAAGTGCCACCTTTCCAGCTTCCGACTGCACCGTGCAACGCGTGAAGTGGAGAGCCTAAATGTTTGGCTACGGGAACGCCGAAGGTGGGGACAGGTGGGCCGAACGAAAGGGCCCCTCGTGCCCCCGTGCCGTCCAACTAATCACCTTTTCAGCTCCCAATAATGCTATATAGATAGAGCTAGAAAGTAGTCTCACGGGAGGGCACGGGAGCAAGAGGAATCTCTCACTCGATCCGCTTGTCATCGCGTTGGACGCTTCCGTAACCCTTTGACGGCGCACGCCGCGCAACGCGTACGATCGCCATGTTTAATTGTGTCTGAACGCGTCTCGGTGCCTCTGTTTGACACGCGACGGATGACAAAGTTTACAGCATATCGACGAGATTGTTCGGATCGAACCGAGAACAAACTTGACGCAATTTGGATACTAATGAAATGAGGCAAAACGAGTTGCACACGCAACAAGTGTTACACGAATAAGTATATGCCGTCATAAGAGACGGAGGTATGTCGCAATGATCGTCGTGAAAACCGTCCGCGGGACAATGCGAGAGAATTCGCTGCAAGATTTCGTCTCACCGCCACGCAGGGCACACGGAACGCCAAAATTCCGACGCCGTTCATTCAGCAAGAAACTCCCCCGCCGTCTAAAGCGCGAAAATAAGTAATCGAGGACATCCTTCTTCCGTCGTTTCATCGATCACATCGCCGTCGGGGCGACGGTGGCAACGATACCCGACTGGTTGACGTTTCCTCGAAACGGCCGACTAAGAGGAGCCTGTCTGGCTTTTCCGCGGCTGTCACGGGACGGTTGGGGACCAGATGCGTTCAGAGGCGAGGAGTCGCGTAAAACGAGCAAGCCTGGAAACAGCCTGGGACCCGGACAAAGTAGAAAGAACGGAAGAGAGAGAGTTGGGAAAAGGTGAGAAAGGTGGGCGAGCGTGGAGGATAGGGTTGACGCGTGTGCTGAACCGAATACGAGGACTCGAGTTGGGGTTGAAGGAGAGGCTGACAGGAAGGGGTAGAAGGGAGCGTGATAGAGAGAGAGAGAGAGGAAACGCGACGGACCGGATGATGAATTAGCCGAGGTGACCTCTCGCGCGAAATCTCTCCTGCTAGCTCTCGCGGTAGGCAGCTCCCGTGATGTCGGCCCCGAGATGATGGATCGCCCCGCGTCACGGAGCCATTCATCACCTCCATCTATCAGCCACCCCTTCACCTTGCTTTAGAAAGCGAGCATTCGACGGCTATCTACTCGCTTCGGATAGTGATTAATGTTGATCGGAGCGCACCCTGTTATTCGACCTCACTTCCATCTCTATCACGGTCTCTCTCTTCCCCCCGATATCCTCCGTTTCTTCCTTCTTTCCCGTCCCTCTACTCTCATCTCCCTTCTTCTTCGTCCTCTATCACTCGCCCCCTCTGGCTCGGTGCTTCCTCGAACGACGTATGTCCGCACGTCCCTGGACGTTGACTTCGTATTGACTGTACGCGTTCATCTTCCCGATCCTCGGACAGCTTGTTGGAAACGGCGTAAAGGATGACCTCCGAGTTGCTTCGCCTGAAATACCGATCCACCGTGTTTCCCTTCGATTTTCCGTACCAAGTGCACGATCCATCGTTCGCGCCGATGCTACATCTCGATACAGGATTAAGCCATTCCTCGCCCCTCTTCCCGTGCTTTTCCTTGCGGAACGAAGCTGCTCGATTGCCACGGGGTTCGGGCTCGACGAATCTCGGCGACGTTGTTCCGAAAGTGAGATTAATATTGACACCGGGCGATGATGGCCCACGGATATATTTTGCGGCGAAATTGTCAACGTCGCTCGGGATTTGTTGCAGGGATTTACGATGTCCGTAGCGAGGCGGAATAACGCCGGTGATATTTGATAGGAAAATTGCAGGTTGATAAGAATTATCACACCGCGCAGTAGCGAAGTGTTCTCGAACGATATCGGGGCTCCGTTGAATTTTAAAAAAGAAAAATAACGTCATTCCGGACAACCAAGCGTGGCCGTTAATACAGAAGACGAAAGAATGACAATTCGTTCGAAGGGAAATAGATGAATTCTTCTACGAAGGAGAAGTTGAACGAAATAGAACACTTTTCAGAAGATGTTTAAAATGTCGTAATCAATTTTTATATCGGTTACGCCCTCGCATCTGCATCACGCTTACAACTCCGCGACGAAAGTTTCAAACCGGAAGAATATCCCATCACCACTTGTACCGAAACTCGAAAGGGCCGATAGCAAACGCGTTAAACGCGTTAAACAATAGACCCTTCTCAATTAACTGAATTCATCCTTACGATAATTCGCCAAGGACTGCGTGCATCCTGGTGGAAACATTTGCACCGCGCTTCCGCGTCCGCCGTCGTCGGACAGAAATATTCGACGCCGTCGATGTACGATCGGCGAGAATTCCGCGGAGAAGACAGCAGGAAATCTTTACGAAAGTTTAGGTACGCGAATAACTAATTGTCGGGTCACAGCCGATGTCAAGAATTTACATAATACGACAGCGGCATAGCGATCAGCTGAGTCGTCGGCCGAGCGGTTTGCCAGCGACGAGAGGCCAACCAGAGTTCCGCTGGAATGGCTGATAATGTTGCACAAGTCGTATATCCTGGTCCTCGTAATGGGATGGCATTAACCTTTTTTTTTTGCTTCTTTTTTGTTCTTTTTCTACGCGGTTGCTTCCACAGTGAAACTTCGGTTCCGCGGTTGCTTCTATCTCGCTCGATGAATAGCCGCGAATATAATGAATAATGATAATTGATCGACGCTTTCCGACTTTCGTTTTATTTCGCCGCTCAACGCCGCGCCGCGGAGCCGCGCAAGCGATTCACGTTTTATGCTTAACGTTTCGATGATTTTTTTTTGCCACTTTTTCCCTCTAACCCCGACTGCGTATCGGCTGTCCGTGACGCGCCTAATACATACTGCGCTAACGCGACAGGTATTGCACGTTCGTTGTTCATTAACGAAACGAGATATTTCGACTTCTGCAAGGTTGGCGTTCTGCGGTGGATGCCTCTTGAGGTTGTCGATGTTCGGTCGTTTCGTCAGTCTTCGCGCGATCGGCGATGTAGGCCTGAAACGCGTTTTAAATGCGTTTGGAACGATTGATTCGAGGTGGAATTGTCTGTTCGATTACGTACGTACGAATGCTTCGAAGCAATATTGAGAGTACGACGTGGTTGACAATAGTAAGAAAGATAAACACCATGTCCGAGTTACGAAAAGTTCTATTAATATGATTTACCGCGGTGTCTGAATTCGTTACCATTAAGATTTGCTTAACTGGGCGAAAATTGGTTGCTAACATGGTGGCGGAGAAATTATATCAGCGATTAAACTCACGCTTTAGTGTATTCTTCCTGTCCGCGGAAGAAGGGTCTACGCAATGGCGTTCGAAATGATGTAACAATACGTTTTACGAAACCTGACGAATTGTGTCAATTCATTGATCGAATCCTAAATAAAACGCGACTTTACGCTATCCCCTTACTTCGAAGAACGTTCTCAGCTCTTGCTAGCAACGCGCAAGGCTTCCATGAGAAAGTTGCGAATACGAATTAGGATTGTACAACTATTGAAGTATTTAATTCATGGCGACATAATCCATATTTTCTTTTTATGTTTAAATGTCCACGTTGATTTAAAATGTATTGCAATTTACGACGGATATTAATTTATGTTCGTGCAACTCATCGAATAATTGAAGGATCTGTTCTGCCGCACGTGTGCTCTACATATACGTGGCCCGCGCGTAATTCGCATTGACAATTTATTTCAAGCGTATGCGCGTCGAACAATCGCCGAGAAAATCGTTCAGCGGAATGAATTACACACAAGAAACCATTGCTCGACACTTCAGCGCAATTATCATTATTATATACGCTTACGCAACGGACGTTTCTTTCGCGGTTCGTAAAAACGGGCCGCACTTAGTTCAAACTTGTTAATTGCAACGATTATTAACGCTTTAATGCGCCATTACGATAAGAAATTATCGTGCACCTCCGCCACGGTTCAAAGTGACAATCGACCGTCCATGGGTACGTATACCCGGTGCAGATCTAATTAAACGGGCGCGTCGTTAAATTAATTCCCCTGAAAGTCAGCCCCGGCTAGCGTGCCGTGAAAAATATTTTTATTACACTTTTCGCCTTCATTTTCGTGCCCGCTCTCGCACGCGGGAACGCTTCTGCCCGCTCGAAATGAAATTAATTTCAGAGCTGATCACCGATGCCCCGTTGAAAGATATTTCGCTTTACAACGATGTCGTGGGGACCCCGTGGAACGCGGTTTCGAGTGTGTTTCACTGTGCCGCGGTTGCAGCCTATCTACCAGCATGCTACGCTTGTAATTACGTTAAATTATTGGATCGAGCATGAAGGAGCGAGTTATCTCTCAATCTAGCCGACTACAAAGGGGCCGACCGAGTAATTGTGATTGGTGTAACGGAGCCAGCTGACAGGCGACTTTACTCACGTTTCATTATACGTGTATGTGTCATACTTGCAATCGCGTGTGGAGCGAGTCGCGTATATAAAATGTACTTCTCGGCGGCATTTACTTTTTGCTTTTCTCGTCTCCTTTTTTTCTTTTGTTTTTTCTCTCTGTATCCGTCCGCTGCAGCATCGGCTCGACAGTCGACATTTTGCAACGGCTGTTAACGATTCCTCGGCGTCGATCGACGGTGAACTGACAAATACCGCGCATAGTTTCGCTAAAATATTTATACATATTCGCGATCGCGTCGAACGACGGCATGATCGCGTTAAATGGTTTTTTGTGTTCGTATCAATTCGAAGTGAATAATGCATGCGGCGAAATGATTGCAACTTAATTGAATGAATATTTGCGAATAATAATACGCGAGACGCTGTTGCCCCGGGAAGATCGAATGTTAGTCAGCCGTTGCTCGACGGCTTGAATGTCAACGAGTTTCGATTCGTACCGATGAAACTGGTTTCCTTATGGAAAGGAGATCATTTCGGTAGTATTCCATCGGTGGAAAGATACGACATTCTGCGAGCATCGATAAATATTGTAAGTTAATTCTCTTCTGCGGGATTATATCGAAATAACAGAATCGCGTGATTATTTAACATTCGGTGCAGTACGGTTTGATCCACGGGATAAAAATAAGTGAAGGAAAGGTGACGATTTTAGACGGCGAGAGAAATTTACTGATCTTTATTTATTTATTTATTTATTTGTTTACCTTAAAGATTTACCAGTATTGCAAAATTTACTGTACATTATCACCCTGCACTTTAACTGACTGGTTTAGACAACAAATGTTTTTAGTATTTTATTACATTTGTTTTGACCAAGGTGCCATACAAATTATGTAACCCTTTTGGGGGTATATCGAGATGGATTTGCTCAGGGACATCAATATACACTGGCGTGGGTGAATCAAGAAATCGAAAGAAAATCATACGGCGATACACCTGGGCACATTTTAGAGCATGAAGCCTCAGTTTTCGCAAGCCCGAGATATTTCTTGAAAGAGTTTCCACATCGTATGGCGTGTGGGAAAGTGACGACACTTTCATTCAAATATTCTACAAATTCAAACGTCTCTACGATCCTTGACAAATTTCTTCACGCCTGATATCACCATGAATCCCAAGATTCAGTCTCCCCTTTACAGCTATTACGAAAACATCGATCCGCGATCTTCAGTATTCATTTCGTCGCACTTTAAAGGAAAAGCGTTCCACGGTATTCGGAATGACACGACACACGCTATAAGGCGATAGCGCGGTCACACTTGTACCTCTTGGGCCACGAGTCGCGGCATGAGTTCCAAACGTAGGAAGCTGAACGATACGTCGCGGCCACCGACGCTTCACTCGACTATTATAAATATCACTGCACCCAACCGTGTTGTACCCAACAGTAGTCCAATATAGAAAATGAACACCAAACTCTGACGCGTGTTGCCCCTTGAAAAGTCGTAAAGCAAGGTGCCGAGGATCCCTCTTGCTAAAGAACGTCCTATCTACCGTTCCACCGTAGTCTGTCCAACGGGCACGAGGGAGCAGACGCAAACAAAACTTCCACGGTGCTAGATAACTGCGGCTGCGGTTATTGGCTGCGACCCGTCGATGTACAGGGGCGATTCGAAGTGCTACGGAAGTTCTTTTTATAACCAAGCGCGCTACGAACCGGGACGGAGCATTCTGTTTCACGGGGATCTGAAAACTGCGATTCGTCCCTGCCCACCGCTGTCTACCCTCCCGTCTCGTTCGACGGACTACAGGTATACACGCCGGCAGTTAAAACACGTCGGGATTCGTCGTGTTCGATATCGAAACGTCGACGGCGGGGAAACGGACCGCTCCATTACGCCATCGGTTCTATACTTTTGCCAACGGGAACAATATCGGGACGGTATCGATTAATTGCGCAATTCCGCGCGTCGGAATTGCCACGGGGCAGACGTCTTTGTTGCCCCCGAAGTGCAGCGTCGTAATTTCCAAGTAAAATGTTAGTGACAAAAGCCGTATAACGAGGCACTCGAGAGGGGGCAGGAAGTCGCAGACGCCAGGTTGGATGGGACATTGATGAGGAAACTTCGGTTGGTTATGGCCGGGGCTGGTGATAAGGGGGCAAGGAGTTCCTAAGTAAGAGGAGGTATAGCGTTGCTTGTCGAGGGGTTAAACCCGAGCTATCTCTTGCCTCGCGTTATCCTGCGAGCCCGTATATATCCGGTCGGGCCGAGGGTAGATATACCTTTGGATGGAAGGCGGCACTGCGCTCCTTATCGCGTCGTTTTACAATCTAAATACAAGGAATCAGGAAGGATCAGCCGCAACCTCGTCTTAATGAACCGCAATGCGTTCCCTGGGCGTGTGTACACTCGGCCAGACGGCACAGCGTGGGCAACGGGCACGGATCGTTATCGCAAATAGAAATTAAAATCTGCACGGGGCGATTTTCATTGAATCGGAGGAGTTCGCCGTGGCTGGATTATCGAATCAATTATCGAATTCGATTTCCACGCAGCCCAGACGAATCTCCGATTAATGGCCTCTCCTTTCGCCCCTTAAAACCGTGCGGCTCGTTCGAAATCATTTCCCCCTGTGACCGATGCGAGATTTTTGGAAAAACATCGATAAACTTGTTTATCGCGCACGGCGTTCGGGTTGTTCTTACGAATTCGGTTCTTTTGTTTCATTTTATCGGCCGCTCTTGTTGGCTCTGTCGTTTGTGATTTTCAACTGGTACACACGCGTATGCTGATAGTGAGTGATGCATGTGTTGGTGCACGCGTGAAAGACGGAGGAAACGTGTCAGCGCAACGACGCGGATCAATTATGACGTTGTTTGTGATTTGTGGTGCTGTAATTAACGTAAATGTTGCGCTCGAGAATAACTGCTTGATACCTTACTCGCGTAATCAATTGTTGTATTATGTAAAGTATTTATTTCTGGAGTTCTGTCTGCACTTTGTACTCTTCGATAGTTTCGCGAAAAGTTACGTAAAATATAAACCCTCCCGTTTCGTTTGATATTATTAGCGTCAAGCTATCTTGTGGGGCGTATTTCTCGAGCAATATAAATCGCTCGATGATAAAAATACATAATTAAGAACGAAAATAAAACGGTGATTAACATTCACGATCAATAATCGTCATTAATGAGATTCCTGAAATTGTTTCTTATTTTAACTATGCGAAATATTGACCAAGAATATAAAAAAGGTTTATTTATAAAAATATCAATACATTATCGCAAATTGTCCACGGGAAGATTTTAAAAATGAAGCACTGTTCAGACGAGCGATCGGTTTGCCGCAGTTTAGTATTGCTTCAGAATGTGTCGTGTTACTACGATTTGTCGAGCGTCGTGTTAAGTAAGTTTTAATTATGCTTCGCTCATTGCCTTAAACGACGGACAGATTAATCTCGGTGCCACTGTTCAAAAGGAGCAAATCGTTTCTATTATAGCATTCGGATTAAAATAAGAGTCACAAAATGGAACGCTCGGTATTATAAATTTATCTTGTATCTGTGCTGTAAAATATATCTGTCCGAATTACTGTCGGTAGCGCCATTTACATTAACCCTTACGGTCGTAACATTTTGTTCATCTCCGATCGTTGTGTAATGCCTTTGAATAATTCAACAGCACCATCTTTAAACCGTTTGAAGCATCGTAGAGCCGAGACTGGTCCAGCTATATGTATGCACATATTTCGTGGATAATTACGGCTACATTTTAATCGAAGTCCCGATTGCCCGTTCTCCGTTCTGCCCATCCCGACATCCCTGTCCTCATAATCGCGTTCGTATCGCCGACGAGCGCCAGTGACACTTATTTCATTAGCGTCAAATAGAATTACACAAGTCGCAGTCAGTGCAAGTCGACTGCAGGGTTGTGTGCGTGGTTTAAGTGATTCCGAGTACAGCGATTCAATTGCTGGCTTGAACGAATTCCAAGTAGAGAGGAAGCGTACCCGCCGAAGTACGAACATGATACTTGCTTAAAAACAATGCACAAAAGTGCTTTCTATTCGCGCTGCTTCTTTCTTAGATTATTTCGTGGAAGCGAGAAAATGGTTCGTCGGCGCAGATGCATGTACGTACCGCATACAATGCATCGCAACGTGTATCGAAGATACGAGAGCGTGTGAATTGCGCGCCGTGTAATTTCGTTACTTTATTTAATTACACGCAAATTAATTTAATTATCCCCGTACTCTGTATGCAAGTTCGTATGATAACGAGCGCAGTTATTTTTCATTCCGTTAATAAGTAACTTCGGCGACGCGCAGTTTCGATCATTTGATTTCGTTTACAAGAGAAACATAAATTTCGAAGTTGCACCTTTATAATTGACCATGTGGAGTATCCGCAGATGATCAATCTTGTGCCCATAAAATTCACGTTTGCTTCGCGGTGAATACAGAGAAGGAGAAATGTATTCGTGCGGTGAAAATGTTGACGCGAACCAGCATATAATATACATATGTTCTGCATTATTATATTCAAGTATGCATGCGCGATAAGGCGTTAACGATAAGAAACGTTCTGGCGCAGACATTAATCTCATTACTCGATAATTTATAATAACACACGGTGCTCTCTCGTCGATTACTTTGTAAATGTATTTACGAATCGTTTCGCCCTTCCGCGGTATAATATTGCGCCCGTTTAAACAGCGCCGCGCCAATCGAGGCAGCCGATTTTACTTCTCTAAATTGGCGTAAATGTAGAAGATAATAAGAGAGAAAGTAGGTTCGATTAAAATTCAGGATGGAACGGCCTGTATTTAAATACCTGTTCCTTCGGTGCCGTCCGTTTTTCATTACGGGGCATAAAGTTTTAGGTTTTACGGCCGTGTTCCTTAAACATAGCAATTCATTTAGCGTTACATCCTATAAAAGCTATCGCTGAAATTTACAATATTATTAACGGAGGAATGTCTGATGAAGATTGCGATTCGGATCAGAATACGTCGTAACTCTTCGTTATCGGCGACACGGGTCAATTACGTCTATAAGAATAAAACCATCGCGACACGTTTTTATCCGCCGGATTTAGGCACGAAGATGAATTAATGCCCAAGCATTATGCCGGCGGCCCTTCCTTCTTACGCCTATTCCGTGACTGATTATCATAGCGGATGGTAACGCGACAAGACCGAAGTTCTAGGCCTTAATGACGTAACTCATGATTCATTTGTGCTTGTCAGCAGGTTGTTACGTTCCCGGCCGGGCAGCGTATTCCGAAATCGAATAAATTAGCAGTTACACGTCGCGCGGTTATTTTATATCGCTGGCGAAGTATCGCCGTGTAAAGGAAAAAAGTGGTTCTTTATAATCGCCTGAAATGGACGTTCATTTGAAATTCAACGGGTGGATCCTCGCGAGGCATCGCTGTTTGCGTGCCCGTGTGCCGTAGTGAGAGAAAGTCGGCGAATTACTGCCATAATTCACGGAGAATAATGAGGGCTTAATTAGCCACGTGATGTAATGCAGACGGTAGGAGTAGAACAGAACGAAACGAAACGAAACGAAACGAAACGAAAGACACATCGCGTTGCCCGCCGCTCGTAAACCAGCAATTCTTACGATTAATGCGGACATTGTATCTCCGTTGTATCTGGCACACTATGTTTATGAAGTGATTAGCCAGTAGGAACGGAGAAGTGCCTATTAAAGTTTAAAATTAACGAGCACGCTTTACTGATCCTCACCAGCTCGAAACTATAATTTTCAGTTGTTCGTTTATGCGGTTCCGACGAAGATTTACACCGTGCGTACGCGTACGGTGTAACGTCAATCTAACAAGCAATTTAATATCTTATCATTCGAGTGTGTGTACCATCGGCGAATAACTCGTTCTCCTGTATAACGAACGACAGCGGCGAGACGAGCCTTTCTCCGAGTGAAATTACACCGAATTACAGTAAATCTTCGACGTAGTCCCGCGATTCATCGTCGCAACTGAGGGTGGTCTCCCCTGTAATATAATCCACTTCGACGAGCCGACACGACGGCCGAAAGACACGGCGGCTATAAAGACGTTGAAAGCTTTCATTTCGGTGGGACAACGTTGACGCAAGGGCCGAACTGTTTCATCTTGTGCTAGAACTTCGGTTAAAATATTGCCGAAATTTATACGATTAAAACGATTCTATGCGCGTTACATTTTCGATCATGTTGACGTAGATGTCTGCAGCCATCGACCCGAGAATGGTGCCCCAGCACTGTGCAGTCTCGTGGCCAGACCCGGGGCGCCGAGACTACATCGAAGATTCATCGCACATTTATTTCCCCTGCTTCCATACCCCCTGCAACAAGATAGGTTAATAAACGGTGTCATTGAGACGCGAACGTGGCACGGGACGGCTGCGAGTAATGCACGTCGCGCATACAACACGAGTAAGATGAATTTCGCGACAGCAGATCGGCCACGGCGGAATGGATGCAAGCAGATGGGGTGACAGTCACGCGAGATCGGAGAAAATGCGTGGCCAGCTGCAGCACGGCGCGGCTCGCGACGACAGGCCGAGGCTAACCATAAAAATAATAGGGTTTCCAGCGAAATAAATTGAGTTATTAACGTGACAGTATCACAATAAATTATGATGAAACGGTTCTAGGGGCAAAAAGGAACGGTCAGATGGCGGTTGGCGAAAGGTCGGACGGGGCTAACAGCGGTTGATTGCCGGTCGCTCGTTTGTCTCCATGTAGCCTGACAGGAGCTATCCTGTCTGGACTAACGTCAACCGCGCCTGCTAGCTTGGCCAACGTGATTCGTTCTGTTGTCCTCTCCGCTGCTCTACTGACGTGCCGCTGCTCTGCATCACGCTGCGCGGCCCGTGGAAACCGACCGGTGAAGAGATTCGAACACGAGCGTTATTTGACGCTGCCCGTAATTATCCCCGTCCATAGATTGAAATAAATGGCACGGGGCTCGTTCCTACGGGCCGGCGAAGTGAACGCGACGTACGCGCGTCTCCTCGTGTTGCTTCTGCACCGTGGAACAAACTGACAGAGGGAACATTGCGTTTCGTCCCTTCTCACGCAACGCTCTGCTCGTGACGTCGGTTAGCTCAGTGTTTTTCTGATGTGTACCTTATTTTTTCTATATTCGACGGGCAGTTTTGATCGATTAATTTGCCGTCGATCGATCCTTCTGCTGCGCCGCGTTGGCGAGCACGGATAGGTGTCCGGACGGCAATGAAGTGAAATACTACTTGCAAGTCGTAGGATCCCCGAGACATACCTAATTACCTGAACTAATTGGAAGCGTAATATATAGAACTACGTGCTCGGTATCGAACGATGAATGCTTCATTCCCTTCTGTGCGCGCGACGTATACGTGTATTTATACGTCCCCAGAAAGTGGACGTGAATAATGTTACCCCGCAACAGAATATCATTGCTATTATTATTTACAAGTACAGGAAATCTTTGATAAGATCTGTCTCGACATGGTCTGTTGCACGTATAGTCTCAGGCAGCTGAAAAACATTACAGTTGAAGACTGTAATGCAACGATGAATGTTTCTTATTCCTGCCCATCTTGTTTTGGCAGTTTTGTTCAAATATTGTTGGCATTTTTATGATTAGAGTGAGGTTAAATAAAAAATAATTGGATGATGCTTAATTTATTTTGTAACCGGTTCTTGTAGCTCATCAAATGCAGACGTGATCCAAATAATATCGTGCTTGCTCTCGTTTCAATAATGAAGGACTCGCCGATAATTTAATATCATTTATATTATCTTCAAACGACTGTCCTTCGCATCATTGATATCTAACATCGCAATTAAGTAAGCAATCATAATTTCATGAAATTGAATCGACAACCACGTTACACGTACGTACTTGGTGAGCTGAATGATACAATTTATTTTCCCTTTCATTTTTCTTCTTAACATTTAATGCGTGCTAGGTAGACATCGTACATAAAATTAAAACGTTAAAGCAGAAGTTATGTCGCTTCATTTCACTTTGCAACTACAAGAGTGCAAACTGCGGTTGCTATATGTAAAAACAAAGTTTCTTTACGATATAATTTCATTTCGATTAACGTTTTTACGACAGTGTCTCGCGTACCTTATTTTTCAGAACCAGTCCTTTAACGAAAACAGTTTCGACGTGGTGAAACGTCTCATTACTTCGTCGCGAATTAATAAATAACGAGCAATAATTGGATGAAAAACTCGTATTGATACTAAAGGGGAAAGTAAGAAAGTCGCAAGCGAAAATTGTTCGGCACATTTTTCTTTACCGAGAATTTTCGTTCGTGCCACCAGCATCTTAAAATTGATCATCGCTCGTAACGTACTCGAAGAAATTTCGAGATCTGGCACCTGTTGCACCAGCAATTTTCCTCCGACTTGCTAATGAGAGTGAACTATACATGATTACGTTTCCCAAGCATTTTCGATGCACGTGCTTTCGTACTCTGCAATTCAATTACATCCTTACCATCAAGCTTTCTGTAACGTATCGCTGCGTTTGATTTATATATCAGAGCGAGCAATCTATTAGAACCAACGAAACGGGAAAATTTTAGCCATGAAGTGGGTTGTCTGGAAAGTTCGTGCCGCTTTTCGGTAGGAGGAATTCGAACTGAAGGAATTAGGTCTGAATGCATCAGGATGATTGAAAACGTATTAAGTGTGTACATATTCTAAAAGGTGATATTCCAGGTATCTTTAGGATAATGGTTGATCAGGATACATTATTTTTCGTAAGTTTTATACGCTCTTGAATATTGGAGGAAACAAAGTGCATTATAGACATTTGATGCTTTCCTTTTACCGAAAGTTGTTGAAGCTTGTTTGGAATGTGCAAGCTTCAACTCTTTGGTCGACATAATAAATCATATTGGAAAGTTTTCCACGTTTTTCGACGAAAATACGAAAAGTAATGTATCCCAATCAAACTTTTTTCTAAAGATGCCTTTTAGAATATGTGCACATGTGATGTCTTCAATCATTCCGATGTATTCAGACCTGTCCTAATTCCGCCTACCGAAAAACGGCACGAACTTCCCGGACAGGCCAACATAAAATGAAATCTGTGTCTGAAAATTCGTGATAAAACAGAAAGGTAAATTAAACTGCATCTTCTTATCACCTACATTTAGCGCAGAAACAGTTCCTTCAGAAGTTATATTTAACAGACAATGTTTTATTATAGTTATTCATTACCTTCCTCAAACGGATCTTCTCGCGAACTTCGACAACATTTGAAAATAACTTTTTTACAAGAATGAAAACTTTCCAATCGATACGCGAGGTATCCTCAGTCGCGGCAAGGAAGCACGTGAAAAATCTGAATCGATGACTATTAAAAAGTTCCGTTGAAGTTAAGGGTGAGTGATTTGACGGTGTCTCCTTGTAAGTTAACCTCCCCTCGGTCGGAACACCTACAGTCTGGCCGAGCCATTAATTACCTTTATTGAGCTTCTGTGCCGGTCTCGGTCGTACTTGTCGATCGGCCCTATCACTGCCAATCAATCTCGAACGCAACAGCGGCGGGGCTTCGTCAAACGTCCCGACGAAATCAGCCAATCTACCGCAGGACAATGGGCCAGCATGATTCGATCGTGTCTCGCCGGCTTTGCATCAACTGGCCGTCCCCTCTTTTCTTTGCTTCAACATCTATACCCTGTTCCAAGAACGCTCTCTCGATTCCTCTTTCGTTTTTTTTTTAGCTCGCCCGGAGACGGTGAACGGTCGCTGCTACGGTTGTCCGCAAGACCCGAGCATTAAATGAAAATCATCGTTATACGTCGTTTCGTATTGGAAAGGCTTCAGTGCATATTATTTATATTTATAATATCGGACAAACTTGTGAAAACCCGATCGAATAATTCTTTGAGGATCAATTGTTTCGGCGATTTATCTATTTAGGCAGGTAACAATACAGGTTTAACTGAAACGCAAAGTTTTCATTTGGTAAAGCGTACAAAGATTGCTTGAATATTATAACCACCACTAAAATCGTTATTAGAAAATTGAAGTCTGTTACATCTAATCATATTTTAAAAAGCGTTCAATTTCTCTTTGTATGTATACGTCTTTATTTTTCTTTGTATTTGTATGTAATTAGTATTGTGATAAGTTCCATTGAGTAAAGGTTGTTATGGTTCTGTCGAATTGAACTTTCTGTTGGATCAGTCTCTGTCATAATAACTTCCTTGCTTTTGATAGCTTTCAAATAATATTTATATAGTGCTACATATAACAAGGTAACGTTTACGAAAATCCATATTCTTCGTTAATTAATACATAAAATGATATAAGTATTTACGGTATATAGCAATAGATATGTTTAATCGCAGTAATTGTTATTTTTCTACGCGTTAAAGCGACTCGCGCAGAACGCGGAGAATCGTTTATGCAAGGACCGTCATTAACGAAGCACAAAATTCATTTCCAGTCTGCTTTCTTAGCAGCACGACTTGGAACCACGATTAAACTCGTCAACCAAAATGGGTAGGAGATTCTCGTTTCTATTAACTCGACACTCCACAGTTTTTTAGATTAAACTTCCTCTGTTGCTATTTAGCAAAATGCGAAACAATTTGCAGTAACTTCGAAGGAAGAATACAAAAGCTATTAAACGAGGTACGATAAACATTCAATGAAAACGACAGGGACTTAATGGACAATCTGCCGGATATTTATTGCTAGAATTCTTGTTTAGTATGCGGTAAAGTGAAATCGTGTTAAATAAACTAAACTGTACCGATGCATCGAGGTTGCACGGTATCTAAAAAATGAATAAAATAAATGAAATCACATATGTTAAATACTATCATGTAACAGTAGTTCAGTACGCGAAATGAGATCTTGATATAGAAATAGTTCGCATAAAATATATCGACACTGGGAATGGATGAACATATTAATGTCGATAAAAAGAAATTTTTTAGCAAACGAAATTTTTATCTCTGCATCGAAGATATGGGAGAAATTAATGACAAGTAGTTTTCACAAGTGAAGTTGCACTGATGATGATCCGTATATGATAATGCACCGGTGAATGACTGACACTTGCACAATATCGGCCACCTATTTGAATTCTAACTGGCAGGCACCGACCAGTTAAGTAATTGCTATTACATTATTTAGCAGGATTTCGATAATGGGGATTCAAATGAGCCACTAACGAAGTGTCGTGGAGCGTTAATTTCACTGGGTAAATTAAGTTCCACCTCGTAACAATTGTCGACGCTAAGAATTTAACGAACCGAAATTTCGTCATCGCGAACGAACATCCACCTATTATCGGAACCCGATGACTTTTCTTCAATTTCGCTTGAAAATATAACATTGTCCATCGGCATGGAAACGTTTGCAAATGATTTCTATTAATTCCCCATCTCGATGCAAATTTTGATCAAATCAATAATATTTCTCTATAGATATAATAACAATAAATGTGCATATAATAATATTTTTCTAAATGAAAATTTTAATTCCATACGTTAATTCCATATTTTTCGAGTACTTTTGTTGTATTTTACTTTAATTGCGTATCCTCGTTCTAAAATGATTGCACCGAAATATTATTCATCATTGCAATATATTTTCCGTTTCGCTTTTTAATTTCTGCGTTCCGCCAAACACATTGTTAGCGAGTCTTCAAAGATAAAAATGTCCTTACGCTTGAAAGTGTCAGCGGTAAATTGAATAATTGTCAAAGTAATTGGCGACTCGAAGGAGAAAGATCTATTTTTACTTATTACTTCCTGACATCCCGAACGATGTGGGTATGTGACATCTGAATAGCTGGCGTCACGTTTTCAATTTTCTACTCACCGGTTCGGCAAGCTGTCCTTACTCGTTAAGTGTACTGACAGCATCACTGGAGCGTTCCCCTTAGATAAATTAAAATATCGATCGGGACACGCCAATTATAAATTTGACGTTGTACTAATATCAACCACGTCACTGTGTCTGCGCGCAAACTTGTGCAAGATACGAATAAACGTTGCATTGAATAATTTATATAAACAACAAAAAAAGAAGAAAAATGATATATTTACTGCGCGTTAAACGTTCTCGCGTAGACCAAATGTCCCTTTCAATCGTGGAAATAAATCGCTGTGCAGTGTATTTGTTTAAAACCAAATTACTGTGCAACTCTACATTTCCATATACATGTACAGGTTGCGTTCAAATGTTATGCTAGGTATCGCAATCGGGCGACCAGGTGACTCAGCCGTGAGACAAGGGGAAATACAAAAATTCTCACCAACGTCGACGTGACATTGTTCTCAAATTTCCAACGCAATCTCGTCGCCGCATCGAGAAAAACCTTCCGCGCGCCACGCGTTGCGCGGCAACCGAAAATTTCGTCCACGAATCGCATTCGTTATACGCGTGCAGCGCAAGAACGCTTAATTACCGTGCGCAAAAAAAAAAAAAAAAAACGACAAGCAATCGACGTTGCTCGCGTTCGGTCAACGATAAGTCTCTCCGGGGAGCGAGTCCCCGCGACAGCTCGAAATATTGATGCTCGTCGTATCGCATTATACCCCGGTGCTGGCGAGTGAACGTGCTCGCTGGCGTGTAAGACGCAGGCAAAAAATGCAAACAGAAAAGAGGAGACAGAAAGAGCCGAAGCAGCGGAAAGAAAAAGAAAAACCCACCGAAAACTCGTTGATACCTCAGTTCAAACGGGGCGCCAGGAAATCGATATCGACAAGTCGAATCATTGCTTCTGCGGTCACGCGGCAAAGCAGCTACAGTGGTTTTCGGCAGTTCGTTGTACCTTTCCGCCGCTGGACTGGCAGGGGGTTAATGGACTGTTAGTCGCGGTACGTCAGAACCACGCATCCTGCGAGTACTGTTACTGTTCATTAATTTCTGCGCGCATCTGTGCGCGTACGTACATATTTTTTTCGTTGACACTTTTTCGGTGCGCGGGGACGAGGCGAGGTGGGTCCGTTTTTAACGGCCGCACCGCGAGGAAATTCTGACGCGTGGACAGCAATATCGGGAGCTGTACTTTCGAACGGTGGCGGCAGGAACAGCGATGGCGGCGGAGGCGGTAACGGCAGAGGCAGAGGTAGAGGCAGGTAGATGGTATGCAGACGTTGACTAGAGTCAGCCGGGGTGGTTGTGCATTTAGCGAGCTGTCGCCCCCAACCAGTTCGCCGTGTCAGGCCACTGACAGTTTTCATTCCGCGCATACTTGACGTGCAACCGGCTCCTCTTCGCTGCTACGAGGGCCGCGAACACCGTGCCGATCGCTCAGATTAATTATTTCGTCGACCGACTACTTTTTCTTCTATCCGTCCAACGACCCGCGTCATCGCTCGTTTATTCCAGATAGCGATGCGTCTGTGCAATCCGCGGAATTATCCGCTGTTCGTTTTTCGTTTCGTTTCTGGACGTTCGCACGGGTGTATTGTATAAATCGTAAGCCATGTATGGAAGTAGGGTCGGGGCCACGAAAACGAATTTCGAGATGAATTGTGCTCGAACAGTTGGGAACTCAAATATCCCTTGCGTGCAGTTGCGTCGGTTGGAAGCTGTCCGGGATATTTCATAACGTGACATTTTTACCTTTCGTTTTCATTGACGCAATAGGAATTAGTAGGGTTAATTTTAACCCTGAACTAATAATATAGACGTCGTAGCTTGCGCAACAGTTGTAGGATGCCTTTTAGAGGACCGTTCGTGTTTGCAGCGTTATCACACTGTGTACAAGTTGGCGAACGAATATCGGCTGTAATTGTTCTTGCTTCGCGCATTAATAGTAAAGGGAACCTGGTCGATCGAGACCCTAGTGCTTCAATAACTGTGGATAAGAAGGAAATGTACGCTAATTCGGGCAGTACTGTGCGCAACCTGCATTAAGTAATATTTCTATTACTTTCTTCCCTATTCAAAGAAGGTTATTACCGTATTCGTTTATATGGCACGCCTGAACGTCCTAATTAATATTCGTTACGAAGATAGAAATATCATTTCCATGGCAGATAGGCAAAGTGAAAGTCGATCGACTGACGGGTCTCCTAATAGCCGTTCGAATTGCTAATACGTCAGTATCTATGTTTATTAGACGTCACTTCTAATGGAATGCATGCAGTTGACGAGGAACCAGCAATGTCTCGACGGCTTTTCAACGTTTCTACGGGGATCGCCGACAGCGGCGATCGCCAGGATTAATTATTTCATTGGCAGTTGATCGACAACTATGCATAAACGTGTCTAATAATCGTGCACGAATTCCGCTGCAGTGTCGGGATGTCGCTTTTTCTGTCGTCTCCGCGATTTGCAATGAACGTATTCCTTGTTCAATATGCTATACTTCTTGGACTCGTATAACCGCATTCTGACGGAACAGCTACCATTATATATTTACGTCTGCACTGGCAATCGAGATAAATGGAATATCCTGTGTATCAAACTTTTAAATTCCCCTATACCTTTCCACGCGTTCGAGACACGTTATAATTGCGCGAGTAAAATTTTTGTTGGATTCGAATAAACATTAATGCGATTTTACGAGCATACGGTTTCATTTGTTCGAGAACTATTATCTGATAAAACGGGGTAACGATTAGGATGAATTGTCGTTTTCTTAGCGAGGCCGCGATTAAAATTTTAACGGCCAATAAATATAAATGCGTCTCAGATATTTGCTCGCAGTCGCATTAATTTTGTCTCTAGAAAACGGCTTGAAGTAACGAAAGATTGATGTCGTCGGTTCGACGTGCTAGAATGATATCCAACAAGCGTGGTAGTCGTAGATAAGACGTCGACATCTGAAAGTGATGAATTTATAGGGGCGTTGATAATTTCTCTTGCGCTGATACAACGGAGTCTTTCGGTCCTTAACCCTTCGCTCGCCATCCGACACGCATATGAATGACACCTATCTCTTCCCCGGGGCGTCGTTACATTGAAATAGCTCGAGATAAATTATTCTTATAGTGAGAATGATGAAGATACAAAAGAAATATTGATTTATTCGGCGAGGAAACTTGGGCAAAATTAGCTTTGCGGCTGACAGATTAAACGACTATGTAATTGTACGAGGCATGAATTATGCGGTGTTTGCATTTTGGAATAAACATCGCCTTCATTTTATATTGACTGCGAGTCACTGATATTACGGACAAATTGCGATTATTAACGGAGAAATATCTGGAACGCTGTATGCTCATTCTTCGGGGGCCAACAGTTCGCACACGCAATTTTGTTGTACAATATTTTCACGGAAACGTAGTACATAATATCCGATTCGATCGAAGCCGTTTTAACGGTGAACATTTGTAGCTCGTACGAAAAAATCAATTTCACCAAGTCGTGAAATTATACCGTGTTTACGCCTATAAAACATGTTCTAGATAATTTATTAATGTAGCCCGATCGAACGTTAGATAAGACGCATAAATACCTGGATTTTAGAAAGTTTCGACGGAATAGAAAGTTTTTCCTGCTGCACGGGTGATAATATTTTAAAGCGATACCTGCTCTCCGTCGTTTTGTCGAAATATGAAATTTGTATATTCGCATCGTTAAAATTTGTATTCTCACACTTGCTTAGTTTCCTTCCTCGATATTTTTGCCGTGCTTGCTTCAAGCAATTAAATAATGACAGCAGCTCGCACCGAGTCAGCTAATTGACACGACTACGGTGTTCTCCGTGGCTTGCGATTTTTCCCGAAAATTATATCGCAATGTTTTACTAAACGCGAGATTGAAGTTTCCGTTATACATTTTACATTGTTGCGATGAATAGATAAGTCAGGTATAGCGGGATGTTATATTTGGTGACAATTTCAAAGCGATAAAGGATGGTGTACGATAAGATCGACGGTGATTCATTATTCGCGCGATATCCGAACGTCAATAACGACGATTACATCGGCCGTGATTGATCGATCGATTGCGCAGGCATCCGGTTTATTCAACAAAATCTTGTTCTATATCGAATTATAAAATTGGATAACGAAAATTCTCCGTAGATAAAAATGGATCTGTGTAGCAAATTTTTACAACGCGGAGAATATTCTTTTTTGGTGTATTAACTCGGGCCCCAGTGTAAGTAAGTACTTGCGTGTGTATATCGAATGCTGTAGTGAGTGCAATACAGTCGATTAAATTTGTTACGCTTATACTAGATTTATCTGAACCGCTGTGTCCAGTGACGGTTAATAATTAATTAATCGTAGATACCGTAGCTCGGAATCAGTTACGAAATCTAGAACAAAACATGATGCCATCGGGATTGATGAAATCGTTGAAGTGGAGCAAATAAGATGGATTAGCGTGTTGTTCGAGATTTTAAACTCTGCCCGATACCTTGGACGTGCTTGTGAGCGCCTATTAATAACAATACGAGTTCTTCTTATATCCAGTTAATTATCTTTTTCGATGGGCATATTTTTCCTACACCTTTAATGCCACACGTACTTACTAACGTTGTGTATTGAATGTGTATTTTCTGTTTTATGCGTTGAAACATGTTTTGTACTTTTAAACACTTCTGACAGTGTGCCGGAATTGAAAATTGTTTTAATTAATACGCAATGGAGGCAAGCGATAAACAATACTGCGGTAACGATAAAGAAATTATTTTTCAATTATTTGCAGTCAGTTTCAACAATTGCAAAGCTACACCAATATGTTTTATGGTATTTACTGTTTCGAACTTTTTTGATCGGACACTTTATATAATAACATATAATTATTTCTGTCGAACATACACTTATTTGTTTTGCTACTGTTTTATGCTACGTAAAGCGCACCGTTTTCTCGTTGATTTTAGTGGCCATTACAAGCTGTGTATTTAGTAGCAGTTTTCAGAAGCAACAATTTCTTCCAGCACGACGGAAGAGTGTCTCGCTTAAGAAAAAACAATTCTTAATTGAAACCAAGTAGAAAATGCAAAATTAAGTCCATTTGAATTGTACCAACGAGAAATAATTGTTATATTTATTTTTGAAGCACATGCTGAATTGATATCGTTGGAAAAACATCTCACTCAATGTTCTTATCAAATATTATTTTCTTATCAGAAATATCTTTTTAATCAATCTGTTTAAAATTGATTCTATCCAGAGTTTTAATCTAATAAGTATATTATAATGATTTTTCAATTGTTCTTGTTTCATCTACTACATATTTTACAAATTCGCGTTAATGAATCGAAATTTCAAGACATCTATTTCCTTCAGCGTCCGTTTAGTATGCACATTTGCAAATATTAAAGCTTTAGATGTCAGCAGGTGTTACAGAATTTAACTTTACTCATACTTTTCCGTTTTTCGTTCACCTGAAGTGCACTTCGCTGTGCATTACTTTGCATCTCCTCATTGGTAGTTATATCCATGTGTCAGAGAATCGTAATCTGCAATTTCTCGGGTACGATCGTCTGCTTATAAATTTGGCCTTTTACTTGTTTATGTGCATACAAACACGGCTAAACGCCGTTTATATGAATATGCAAATGTTTATACATTTATAACGTCTTATTCACTTCTTTCTTGACCGTGGCAGCACACCAATGCTGACTAAAATCATGTGTAACGCGTTAACCCGATTCATTATTCCTTAATTTCCATAAAATTTCCATAAAAAAAATATAGCATTCCATTAAAAACGGAAAAGAAGATATACACAAACTCGAAATCTCCTCCACCCACGCAAATAGTATTTGCATCACATTCAACATCATTCGTGTTTCCTGTACCCACAACATTTTTCCACATTATTATAAGTAACGGAAATATTGTATCCAGGTGGTCCAAGTCGATACCCCACTCTGCATATTCACGTTAGCCGCATTATTCTTACTAAAATCATTGTTGCCATTCTGTTTCCGCGGACTGTATTATTAGCGTCCGACGCGACGTACCGAATAAGTTAAGTAATCGAGGCCACCGTTTAATACGTTTGCGAGTTACACCTATCAAGGAAACACGTGAATTATACATCAACCGTGTCGCGGCCGTGCCCGGACTTTTATTCCGTTGTCATTACTAATTACTTAACGGCCACCGTTTATACATAGCGTCGTGCATGTGGGCCAAGAGTGCAATAATACTTCCATTTTAACGGCACCCAATCGACCATCTGCGTTACAGGACAGGTAGTTTAATTACGACGCGTTACGACGCACCAGGCACAAAGTGTACGCGTACACGCGTTCATACGTTAATACGATGCAACCGTTTGTGCCGTGCTCTTCGCCAGGAGCATTAAAAAAACAACAAAAAAACGTCTAATTAACTTGTCAAGAAGGTATCCCCCGGCCTAAACACGTTCGCGAGAATGGGTTTATCGTCTGGCCAGGTCCACGGTCCCCGTTCTACAGCCGGGAAATAGCTGACGGCGATACGTTGCGCTCTTAACGTTTCACGCGATGATACGTGCCACTGATAATGGTTTCGTGCCACTTTCTCCGCCGCGACTACCTGCTCGTAACTCTGCGCTCGTATCCACGGCGTTTTATCCGTTTTGTCGGTCGCCCCGGTGGAAAGCAGCCGAGAAAATCAAGCGGGACAACTGGGACGACGCGTCGCGACGAATCATACGTTGCGCAAGCTAACACAGGAACGGGGAGGAGAAGGGAAAAAGGCTGAATAAAACATCGCGGAGCTTGAACTTTACGGCGATATTTATTAGGAGGTGAAATTGCTCGTCGGATAAAGTCGTCAGGAAATTTCAATAGAACGAGCAGATTTATGAAACGTCTCGCGGGCTGCTATTGGCGGAAACCGAGAGCTAGAGAAATCTCCGGCAATCATCATTAAAGGCCGACGATATTTATCGGTCGTATAACATAAACAGGAATGAAGCGGGTACGGGCAGCAGGCCCGTGTAAATTTCGTACGCCGTCGAGCCAATTAACGGGTCGAGTTCACGTGGACGCGGCTGACGTATCGGAAACGTTTTATACTACACGCGATACGCGTGTACCATCCCAGCGAATGATTTCGTGGAAAATCGTCCCGCTGTCGCGGTCGATTTAGGGATGGAACGGGGTGCGTTGCGTGTGCGACGCGACGGCACTGGTGGCGGCCGGGGCTAGACGCGCGAAGACACGCCGCGCGAACAGAAAAGAGGCGAAGCACGGTAAACGAGGAGCGAAGAGGAGGAGACGGTAGGATAGGTGGAAGTTCGATTCAGGGCGAAAGGGAAGGATTAATGGCGCAGGCGGGACACACCGCGGCCATAAATCGCCGCACGGCCAGGAATTACCGGCTCGCAACTTGCGAAATATGACGGTCTCATAAATCCGAGTCCACTAGCCCGCGCGCCTCCATCGACTACGTCGACTAGGTCCCGCTTCCAGTCTCGCGCCTGTGTGCCGCGATCTCGCTTCTACTCCTAACCAGCGGCCAGCCGTCGTCCTTGTCCCGGTCGCGCGAAACGGCCGAATACACCGTTGCACCCCGGTGTATACGTTTCAGCTCGGCGTGCACCGGCCATTTATAACTTGCGCGCCTGGAAAAGCGAGGTCCATAACCTAATACGTTCGTTCCGCTCGCCGTGGGGAGGCGAGAAAGGAGTTAAACAAAGAACGGGACACGACGATTTAGAGGACGGGGATAGATAGATGGATGGAGACACCGGTGTGTCGTAACGATGTGCCGCCTCGAGCGATCAATTCAGTTACCGCTTACCGTGCCTGGGTTCATGTGTCTTACCGCGATTTTCGTTTTATGCCGCACTATTTCACCGTTCTTGCACCTCCTCGGAAGTTCGACCGATGCGGCGACTTGCCCCGCCGTAATTGCTTCGCCAAGAATCCGCCGACCCGGGTTCATACCGCGTTACGTTTTGCTGGCAGGGCGCGGGGGTGGGTCGCGATCGAGCTTCGACGTTGACGAAACTTTGCCGGCTTGAGTCGAACCGTTGGAAAATATTGTTGCAACGTAATCCGGTTAGTCGAGGTTAAGAAGGGGCGAGAACATACCGAAGGTGGTCTCTTCAACCCTTAGCCTTGAGTGGTAGGGGCTGTGAAAAAATACTTGTATAATATTTGGGTCCGTTCCCGGAGCCTGCGAAGTGTTATTGAAATCGTTCTAAGCGTTCGCGACTGTTTCGGATGGATCGGTGGACGCTGGATTCCCTCAGCGCTGAGCGAGAAGGTAGTGCAGGCCGAAAGATAGAGTGCAACAACTACACCTTTTACAAAGTATATTTTAACTCCAGAACAGCACAGACAAGACGATCCGGTAACACAAATTGACAAGATTGACGCGGACAGAATTTTGATTGAAGTTCGAAGAACGTGAATTTCTGCGAGAGCTCGCCGACGTTGTTTCTTGAGCGGTTTTCTCAATTCTGAGAGTTCAGAGCGAAACGCTTTCTCGCGAAGGTTCGTCGCGCGGTTTTTCTCTCCTCATAGCGGGCGATGTCCAATTGGTGGAAAATGACGACACGGCATGACGCTAGGCTCTTATTGGGCCATGGTGTCGCCAGACGATTTTGAGTCAAAAAAATTGTTTTTGACGAACGCCGCTAACGTTCGTTTGAATTCCAAACAGCGACCTTCCCTTGCCAGTGGCGTGTCCAAGAACCTGCAGTATACGGATTTTTCTCTTCTTTTTCATTAAGCGCACGAAGATGGTTAATTTAATTTGTGTTCGCCTGTATTTGAACTCGCATAGTGCTAGTAATATCTGTGAATTTTTCTAACACCGTAACTGGAAATTGGTCTTTGCCTAAACCTTTGTTAGGATATCTTTAATATTCGAAGAATTTACAGATAATTATTATTCCTCCAGAATAATATCTTGCTTAAATAATGATATTAATATAAACAATTGCGGTTACCGCGTACGATAACGTCGGGCGAAATATTTGCGCAAAGGGGTTGAAGAGGAGGGAGGACTGTAACAGTGGTGGAATTAATTTCTTGATTATACGATACACACCTATGTACGTGGAACATGTTATGCATATGAAAGGGCAGCTTAAGCGGAGTACAATAGTTCAGGCACTTTCCGACTATGATAATGCTTTCACTTGAATTATTCTGCAATTTTCACGAAATTGCCTCTGAACATGATTTGTAGAGTTATTAAGATTTACACAGATTAGGGGGACACCTACGCTAAGTACACCGTTATTACAGGCAAAGATAAAGCGTGTTTCGCTACTGTCAGTAGCTACGGAGGGATTGTAATGTTATTTGGAATGAGTTGTACATCAAATATATTAACAGCTTACCAGTAACAACGTTCTCGCGTTAAATCCGCCCAATGAATGTACAGTATACGTCATATTAGAAAACGTTGAACGAATAAACGTTACAGCCAAGAAATTTCTAACATTATCGCGGCTTATTTATATCGCTGTTAATATTCGAAAGACCACCGGCGGCAACGGACGAAAGAAGAACGTACGAAGATTTCGCCTGAAAATTTATCCTCAATCGCGATCAAGAATGTATTCAATTTAATCGCGTACGGAACATACGACCGGGCGTTTAACTGCAGGAATATTTCAGTTGCGAATTTCGTGTTACGAAAAAATTGATGCAAACGTGCCTGCCGTACGGTTCGTCGATCTTTTTTCCCCGAAAACGAACAAATGAACGGCGTTCACACACTTTTCATTCGATGTTTGCGAAATACGTACGACGAACGCATGCAGTTATTAAAATAGCGCCGATTACGTTAGCGGTAATTACGATACCGAGCGTAATTGAGAGTTGTTCGAGCACGGCTGTATCAAGCTGCCGGAATAAAATATCCCTAGCGCAGGATATACGCTCGCCGTTATCCGTGGAAATCGAATTTATGGTTTGGACACCGGCTATTAAGTAATAATAATTTGTTTCAAGGAACATTCGTTTATTGATTTTACGTAGTCTGTCATACAGGCTGTAATGAACGGAAGTTTTAAATGCCGGTCGTTCATTATTCGCGTATTACGCGCGCCTGCTTGTTTCTGTTAAACGAGTTGTATGCTGTCGCGCTCTCGCTAAATCCGACTGGTGTTCGATGCTCGTTCGTAAAAGTACTTCGACGAAGAGCCGCGATTGTTGTTGGAAAGTTGTACGCGTAGATTCGCTCTTGAATCAGCGTACATTGCTCAACCGCCCAAGTCGCAGCGCGACGGTATTGTATGCGCGTGTTCGCAATTACGATATTCGATTAACGTTTCGTTGTCTTCGACTTTTCTTCCGTCGTCGTCGACTCCGTTAAGCGTATTATCCGCGTGCAACGCAACAGCCGGACACGCCGCGGACGCCTCGGGTCCATTCACGATTCAGGTAACTTTTATATAACAGAAACCGCGCGTTCGCATAAATCTAAAATGAATGATATAAAGTGAAACGATTTTATCGCCGATCGTAAATTTCTCGCTCGTTAATTAATTTTATACGTTACGCGAGATATTTCCACGGGCACGACAGTTTTGAAAGTCGGGAATAGAAACCGCGTGGCACGGTTGTTTCGGCGTTTACGCGTACCGGTGCCATCGATCCCGAAATTTATACGCTCCATAAAATTCCGCCGCGAGTGAAGGGCTATCGAAATTCATAAAGTTATAATAATAAAGTTTAAAAGCGGCTTCGATTTCGCGGCATGTCGGGGTTTCGCGGTTATCGCGATAAACATGTGAATTGTAGAAAGGAATAAGAGGGGAAAAAAAAAATTTATAGCGGCATAACACTCGGCTTCATTAGTTTCCATTCGATTAAAGCGACGGCCGAGAGGAATGTACGCGCTGCTCCGCTGGTTAGGTAGTCACACGGACGGCCGCGCGCGTATGCGAGCACCATAGAAGGCGGGCAGAGCTCGTTACCATTCATAACGTTATCTCAAATTATAAAGTATCTCGCATTTCATATCTTCGGCTCTTTCTCGTATCTCCTTAACGGCTGCCCGACAGGCTTAATCGACCGTTAATCGAACGAGCAACAGGCAAGTAACCTTAGTGGAAACGAGAGTTACAGTCTGACAGGTATACGTTACTACGTTACCTGTATTTCTGGGATATTAGAAAGGTGCGCACACACCAATCGACATTCGCGGCTGATCCGTAGAATATCTTACGTTAGACAGCTCTCGATAGGACCGCGACGACGCTGAGATACACGTATGGATAGGCTCGATGGGTGATAAATTCGGGAATAAGATATGGGGTAACGGATTATACCGGGACCTTGCAAGAATCACGGGAATAGAGACGTTTCGAATATTTACGACTTATCATTACGGCGGGGAGGGACAAGGGAAGGCGGGGAAGGTCAGGTGGATGAAACCAGTTAAATTGAAAAGGAATGTAACCAATGGTGTATCAATAATAGGAACGTTTCGGCGTTAGCGGTTTTTCCATTTACATTTACGACTCGAGGGCCTATCGACAGATACGGGGTTTCAATATTACTTCGAGTGGTCGAAAGTAGATAGGCGTGTATAGTTCGGCTGTTATCGATAATTAATATGAAATAATCGTTCCGGGACACGCGGCGGCGTAGCACCAGCGTGCATGTGCCTTTCCCTCTTAAGTTGCGTTACGTCAGCCCGGTTCCCTTTTGGCAAAATCACGACTGACCCCAGGATAGCCAGAGGGTGAAATGTGCACGGCACCGCTGACCGTATGGGGATACCTTTAGCGGCTGTCAGACGAACCTAATCGATCGTTAATCGAACGAATAACGGGCAACTAGTTTTAACAGAGACGAGGCTTACGAGCTGACAGATATACGCGCTGTAATTTTTCGCGATGATAGTGGAAAGGTGGGGCGCAGGCAACGTTAAAGGTAGTGACAGTGGCGTTAATTGACGGGTTGCCAGTTGCAGCCGGCATAGCGTGAAAGTCCCCGCCGGAATGGCTGTCGCCTTCGGACTTTCTGTCTTTCACCCCGACACTATAATTAATCTGCGGCATGTTGCGATAGCCGCAAGAACCATTGACTGCTAGTGATTAACGTTGGAACGTAGTAATCCGATCGATGATTGCGTGCCTTTAAAACTTGTTACGTTCGCTGGCTTGTAATTAAAAGGGACGCGCTACAACGTCATGAAAAAGATCGGCAATCAGTTGACACGAGACGATATTAAAATATACGGGCACGTATATTATTGTCACTGAACTCGCGGCGGTCCTGTAAGACAATTCCGCAAAGTAATGGGGACCCACTTCTGCCAATCGGTTTTGGACTTCCATTCGACGTTTTCGGGTCACCGAGGGCCCACGCGGTATAACCGCACGATTCGAGCATTTATTAGTTAGTAGACTATTCTGTACTATTATCTCGTAATACTGGTTATCAATTTGGTTGATTAAATCATTGTGCCAAATGTAACATATTAGATTCGTTTTAATAAGAAACTTCTTGAAGCAAATGTAATGTATTAAATTCATTTTGTTTAATGCTACCGGTACAATTGACTATTTCAATTCTCTACGATACTTCGAGGGAACAACGTGCTTGGGATGTTGCGTACAAAATTTGGAATTTACTTTGGAGCAGTAATTTGCAGTGAGTTAGAAAAAATAATGAAAGGAACCAATTGTAACACACGATTCCTTTCAGTGCCAGAGATGAATAATCTGATGACCGTATTCAGCAATGCTTTGACTACCCAACTAAAAATTATTTCAGAGTAATACGTAGATAATTTTGTCCTGTTCGTGATTTTCGTTACTATTGTGGATCAATGTTGTATTCAGTTCACGTCACAAAACTTTTTTCATAGTATTTGTAAAAAATGCAAACATACTATATTCTGGTTATTTTTGTAATAAATAAGCCTTCTTCATTATTTTGCATTACTTGCATGTTCGTGCCTTATGATTCGCCCTCTGTAAAATACTGCTGCGTTCTAGAATACTTCTATATTCACTGCGCCATCATTCCGAAAGAGCATTAACATAATAAATGCAATGAACCAGTGACTTCATACGCGTGGCGAAACCAGGAATAAATATTAGCTTAATGATATTTAAGAACAATAACAGCGTATTGTATAATCTTAAGTACAAAGTCATGGCACCTTGAGAAAATTAAAAATCTAAATACAGGTTAAAGGCCAACGTAGGCAAAAGTCATAGACAACAAAAGTGAAACATTTGCATTTGAAGGTAGCACAATGCAGAGAACTCATTAAATTATTCATTCAAATTTCATTATCCGATTGATCCCGCGACCTTTCGTGCGCAGTTTTATCAGGCGAAGTAAGAATGCGTATGCCGTCCCACAACCCCCCGCTTTAAATGCTAAGTTAATATTCAATTCTTAATACATGCATAAACATGTAAAAAAAAACAAAAACGTAGGCACAGTGAGTAACTCTCGTGTGCGGCAAGTCCAGTTACAGTCAACAATAAGTTCGCCCGCGTTTGTAACATTACGCGCAGGAGCGGCGTCGTTTAAAACGAAAACCAAAACACACTTGCAGCCGCGGTTACACGCGTTCCCAACTTTCAATTCCATTTTCGCGTCCGCTCAAAAGCATTATTCCCTATGATTCGTGTGTCATACCTCATTGTACACCGGTCCCATTGTCTACATTTTACATCGCTGCCGTGGATACGTGCAAACGTCACGATATCGTTCCGTTTCTTTCAACAAAAAGCCACAAAGGAAACACGACGACGCCGCTGTAATTTCAATTTCATGCGCCCGGCGTTCCTATCGCGGCCAAGACAGCAGAAAGATTTAATCCGAAGTCTTTTGACGTTCACGCAACACATCGCCCGGGGATATTTATCGAACCTCTCAGACAGTAGTTGCGTACATGCGTGTTCAGCCAGTATCAAAGCACACGGAGTAGAATTAGCTACACTTTGGCTCGTATGTAAATCCCTCTGGGTGATTCAGTACGGATCGCGAGAAATTTCGAACGGGGTGCAAGCTAGTTGGATCGTAGATCGTAGGCATACAAAGTTTTCTGCATTACTGCCCGCTATTTTCGTACGTCGCGCTGTTACCGAGATGGTCGACGACTCGCTTTGAGCGAGATATCGCGATGTTGACCGCATAAATCGACCGTGGTTACGGTGGTCGGTCCTGCATGCACGTAGAGTACAAACGGATACACCCACACGGTAGGATTTTAACGCGAGTCGGCTGCCGGACAAGCGGGCATACGTATGTATTGAAAGTAATCTACTGTCGGATTACTTTGATGGCGCAGCCAGCCTAAGCGGATCAAAGAGACTCCCCCTGTCTCGCTTTCCCCTTACACTCGTCTTCCTTCCTTCCTCCCGTCTTCTTTCCCTTCTTCTTCCGTTCGTCTTTTTTCTCTTCCTCTGTTTCGACCTGTACGTCGGATCTTTCCCTTCTTCACCGTTCATCCAGCTCGCTTTATCTTAGATACCTCACGGGGACGTGTCTAATGGGCTGTCCGCATTAATACGGACCGATCTTACACGCTCTGCCCTGCCTTTCATCTCACGCTGCTTTAACCGTGTTGTAAAAAGAATTCACTGGATCGTATATATCCAAGCGCAGCACCATCGGTGGGGGGTAACAGTCGAGGGAGGGCTGGAAGATTCAGACACCGTCGGTGAAGCTAACAAAAATAGACGCTGAAAGGTTTGTCACGTTGCTTTCGTTCCTGCTCCCCCCTCGTTTTATCTATCGTCGCGTTCCCTTCGCCTTTCTTAACTTCCCCGTGCTTCTTCAGGACGGGACGGACCACACGGGGAACGCCGCGCGGCGTCGCGTCGATAATTTGCTCGAGTGAGTCACGTAGCGCGGGGATGAAACGCTCAGTTTGTTCATCCGGCCCGACTTCGAGCCATCGGTTTCCGTGGACGACACTCGGCTCGGGACGTTTCTCTTTTTAAAACGTCTCTTATGTTTTACCCACGCGTGATTCCCGGCGATTTTATGTGACGCAGGTGCGGACCACTTACGGTGAAATTGTTTTCCGGGACAAATTTTATTTCGCTGCTCGGTCCTGGTCCCCCGTTTTGTAAAACGAAAATCGAACGGGAAACATATTTTTCTCCCGGTTGGATTTTATTTACGATTCTGCACATTTTTGTTTCTGTTGGTAACCGATTAGTTCACAGAAGGTTCTGGATAGCTCGAAAATCTGTTCGCTCGATTATGCTCGACCTGTCGCGTAACGAGAATTATCAACGTTTTTGGCCGGATCGCCGACTCGGCCCATGAATATTTAAACATTACAGTGCGCGTAACAGATACGTTGAACTGTTCACTTCGGTGTGGGAGTTCGGCAGAATTATTTTCCTGATTCTATCCCTGGCAGTGATTTTTCTGCATATTTTTATGCGGCAAAGTTTCACTTGCTACATAAAATTTGAATTTCTTCACCGGGAATATTCAATCTGACGTCTCATTTTGCAAAACAGGTTTCAGTAGAATGCTGTAAATAAAACGAGATGGTGTTAGCCTCTTTCACGGTGTGCGAAGTATAAAACTGAAATGTTGAAACGCGTGCAACATAAAATACGTGAAACATAAAATATCGGCAACGCGTCTTATACGATAATTTGCAAACTTTCTAACAGAAAAGTCACGCGGAGCGTGACATTTTTCGATCCTTATTATCGCGAGGTAAGATTAATTATTACTGTCGCATGGTGAAGGGCTGTTCAGCATGTTTAATCCGCGAAACAATTTCGATCGAGGCAACGACTCGATACGTACGAAGATTAAACGTATCAGTTTTTTCTGCCCGAATGTGCGTCTTATGCGTTCCCGATCATAATGCAGAAATTCCTCGAGAAACGTGAGAAAACGTTCGACTAGTACGAAGTCTCGAATACAATGATGCCGCGGCGAAAAGTCTTAGTCAAGTGACAACGGAGAGATAACAATCACCGTTCCCACAATGACTGACGCGATTATACGATTGTGCAACAGCTTTATTAGTTTTGACGTGTCGCAACGCGCGGACGGCTGTTCGCATGGCGTGTATCGTATTCATTATCTGCGATCGCGTAGACGCGCGAGTATATTAATTTAGCCTTCCTATTAAGTGATCGCGCCTTAAATCAACACAATTTATTATCGATTATGATTGCTGTTATTCGTATGCAAATGAAGAATAGTCCCGAGGAGATAGAAGAGATTAGCTTCGCCGCGACCAGTTCGTCTAGTTCCACCTCCATCCGCTATGACTTGTGCAATGTATACAGGGTGAACACCCTGTACAATTCCGTTCCGCGTATTATATTCTCCGGCTAGTTGCAAATAAAGTAAACGTAAACAGTAAACGTTTACCATTGAGCAGAGGGTGAAAGCTGGGACGAGACGAATTTTACGACAGAAAAGGCGTGCACAGGAGCGGCGTTTCAGCCCGTACAGGCGCGCGTCTGAATAATCGTCGACTCGACAAAAATCGACTGAAAATGTTCTTTGGAAATGCGTGAAACGTATGCGCTGTTTAACCCTTATGTTAGCTACCGAAATTTTAACGTCTGCCTCGTAACCGGGTACCCGGGTACCCTATACTGTTTCCATCGGCACATTAGCCAAATTGGTTGATTCCACCTATTAAATTTTTTACAAATTTAACGTTAAAGTGTTTTATTGATACCTAACTTCTTATATTTATAATAAATTGACTTCTTTTTGTTTCGTGGACTTAACCGATGTAGCCAATGAGTGGTTGAAATATGAAATTATATTCTTTCGAGACTGTTAGCTTTCATTTCTATAACTCAACAGCTGCAGCTTTAAACATTTTATGCAAATCTATTATATGTATATTCTTATACTGAAATGAAGTATCAGGTTTTTTTTTAATATTTTAAATACATGCTCTTCTATGAAGTCTTCCAGTTTCTCAAGTGTCCAATTTTCGGCTTTTGGTTCTTCGAATCGTTCCTAGAGAATGGATCTTGTTTATATAAACAAATATGAGCTAGTATCTAGAGATCGTCTCCAATATGCATCAGTTTGTATTCAGTTTTCGATTCGAGACACGATTCTTTGCAGTTAGGTGAAACGGGCAGTACTTTTGTGAAATATAATTTGTAAGTTTCAGAAGTTCATATTGTAAAAATGGAAGCATTATTAATAATAATATATTGCCTAGAAAATCAAACAATCGTCGTGTGTTTCTACGTCACTCAGGGGAAGATCTTTCTTTTCGAACAATTCGAACCTGATTGGGGTTCAAACTATGAGGCAACTTTTCACAAAATTGGCAATACAAAGCATGAGAAATAGTAAAGTAGAAATGAATGAAATTCCTTCTACTTCAAAAAAAAAGTCTTGGGATTCTGTTATACGTGTCAGGCTGATCCCGAAAAGAAACGACGAAAAACACGAAAGGCTTGCCACAAGCGCGACCGTCCTATTTGTGATAAACACGTAAATGCTATAGCAATATGCTGAAATTGTCCACAGACTTGTTTATTATTGTAATTTAATAAATAAATAAATCATTTTAGTTAAAAATTGGTTTATGTTTATGCGCATAGAACACCTAACAATCTCGTCTCTTATGTGGGTACCCGGGTACCCCGGTTACCAGACAGGCGTATAAATATGTTTGAAGGTTTATAACTTAAAAAATTGCGAACCAGTTTTATTTAAAATTGGTATATCGACGTAGAAACGTCCGAAGAACGGGGATCCAGAGGGGTTATGCGATATCGTTACCAGAACATCAAAAATTCTTGTAGAAAACACGAAATGGGTATCCGGGTACCCGGTTGCTAACATCAGGGTTAATGCTGTACAACTACAATTATTAATTAAACGCACGGTGTCCCGATTTCATTTCCACGCGAAATCGACGAACAAAAACACCCAGCTAGGTTCGAGCCACTCTAGCTTAATAACAATTCCATCATCCAGTGTGCAACGCGGATATTATTACACGCGGCGAATAAAGAACGAGAATACACATATTCCCAGCGCAATCCATCCGCGCATTTCGCTATCTACTCGCATCCGGGCCAATCGAATATCCGGTGGAGACGTCTGCCATCTCGCAAGAATATTTATCACGGGGGGGAAAAAGGCCGGCAAGCTGGAAGCACGAAGGTGAACGTGGCAGCAGGAGCGCGAATAAGACAGCTGCGGCTGGAGTTGCGGAGAGGTTAAAAGCGGTTGTACCATAATTGTGCTCGTGCTATGAAGCGCAGTCCGGGGGTGAGATGCAACATATTGCCCCGTGGCCGACTCTTATCGACTGGGGGCAGACAGGCGGGCTGGTAGGAAGGCTGGCTGGCTGGATGGCGGGCAGATTTACGAGGACCGCTCGGATAGCGAATGATAAACGCGAGTCGAGATAGCTTTATTTATTCGCGCGGTGCCCGTCGTCCCCCTGCCTCGCGTTTTGCCCCGCCGTCGCATCGTCAGCTTGCCAGTTCGACCGCTTCTCTACGCGGCGATTGTCAGTGCGTGTCCGCGCGGCGGGGCTCTGCTAACTCAAGATGCCTCCTTGACATAACGACTTTGTTTTACATGCATCGCCAGCAGGCCGTCCAACGTCGATATAATTTATGCATCTCGGGACGCGACCACTCACCGCCTGACTTTTCCGCCGTAGTAAAGTTTCTTTCGTGTGTCATTTGCTCGCCGGCCGGCCGTTCCTTGTAATTACCGTGCGCTGCTGTTCGCCGAGTTATAATGCCCCGCGAGAAAACCGGCGAGATGGCTTTTACAACGCACGGACGCAAGCTGCCCCTTGATTTTCGTATAAACACCGCGGCCACGCTGGTAATAAGCCGCCGGTTACTACATCTCGCGCTGTAATACGTGCCACATATTTTCGCCGCTACGGAATTCGACGCTATCGTCGTACAGTACGTTGAGTTCCGCGGATAACGGCCGATCGAGATGGTTCCCGTTTTACGGTCGACTTCTGGTTTATACGCCGCGGTATCGACGGCCGAATATTCGTCAGTTCGAATGGGGATTCGGACGGATGATCCGTTTCAGGACATTGTTGGTTCGTTTGCGTAATAGTTGAGCGAGTGATAGGGGGACCGGTATAATGCATTGTTGTTCGATGCGATAACGTGGCATTAGATTATAACCGGGGAGCGGACGTTTGTGTAAATGTTACTGTAGACTGATTTTGTGAAAAGGTAGATGAGAAGAGAACAAATTAAGGCGGAGATTTATTTTGACGTTAGGAAGTTGCGAAAGTACTTAATATTTTTTCTTTACGGTGCATACGTATCTTGTATACCGGATACAGGAGACTAATAAAAATTCGGATAACGAATGATACCTGGTGCTAAATTTCATTTATTTAAATAAAAATCGGGGGACTTTGCAATTTCTCTAGTATTTAAGGATCCTAAATTTTCTTGACTGCTGAATGGCATATAAGTTTCAAGGTAGCTTTCCACTCAATTTTTCTGCTCAAAATTCGTTGGACCGATTATTGAAAGCTACGTATACATACGTTCTGTGCAAACATCGCTGCGAAACGCTGTTCGGACAACAGAATGCTAGGAAAATATAACGTTCTGATAATGATGGCATTGTATAAATGGAAATCATTTAATTAATTTATTTTAGAAAGAACTATCGTTATCTACTGTAGCTTGAAGGACATACTGAATTATGTTGTTGCGGGGGAAAGAAATCGAACAAAAACTTCTAATCATGTGTAACCAAAAAGTATGCAGATTATAATGATATACGCAGGAAGCAACGTTTCCCTACAGGAAGCATATTCGCATTCGAAACTTGTTATCTTTTCCCCCGTAACGCTATACGGTGAAGCAAAACGGCTGCAAAACTTTAACAAAAAAGTATCTTCCCCTTAAAAGCATACATTCCTCGCGGCGAAATTGATTGTTCTACGTAGCCCGCGAAGGCGCAGCAAAGCATATTTTTAATTTCCACGCACGTTAACTGAAAGTGCTCCGAAAAAGAAAGATTCCCGTCAGATAATAGGGTACGACAATTTAAGGGAGGAAATTTGGCAATCCATGCTGACCAAGTCGTTCTAAACAAGCTCGAAGTTTATAACAGCATTAAGTAATTGCTGCAGACGGAGTGCGAACGCCTGGCCGTTAATGTAAAATACCAATTCATTTGTTCCCCGTACGGCGACGCCATTGCCTGCAAGCAACCGCCTCCCATGTGAGAGTATAATTGCACGTAGCCGCGCAAAGTGGCGTGAGCTGCCGGCCAAAGACAATCAAGATTATTATTATACCACATACAACACATGTGCTCCCTTTCTGAGTAATAATACGGGTAATGGCCGTGGTAATGATAACGATAATAAACCATGGACCGTTCCCTCAAGTGTAGGTACGATGACGTAGAAAGCTATGGAGCAAGGGTCCGTTGTAAATAATTAACCGTATGCAGTATACACAATTCTCTTTTAACCGATATCGATCTGTGTGAAACAGGTTTTGCATTAATCGCATAGGCGTGTCTCGCTGATGCGTCCTTTGTTTATAAATGAACCAGAACTTGGTCGATTGACGTATGATCATTTGCTGCTTCTCCAAAATGATTGTCGATGAAATTCAATTTCCCGGTACAATAAGTTAAATCCGACGCGAACCGTGAATGCGTCGTTGCGTACATAACTCTGTATGTACATCTGTGAGCAGCTTTAACCGACGAGAATTATGTTTCATCTTTCGGGTCGTACAAACTGGTTTTTACGTTGCTAATTTGTGGTCAAATTTTATTCGCGACCATCAAGATTACATTGGCGTTTGTTACATCGTCGTGAAATAATTTTTTTTAGGAGAGATGTGATGGCTAGTGTAATAATAATAATAATAAAAATAATAATAATAATGATAGTCACCACTATGGTTACTTAATTTGTCGATGTCGTTAAAACGGAATTTCTCTTAGGCGTAATTAAAAATGTCATTCATAATTCTCCCGTAAATATTCGACGATATATCCAATTTTCACATATAATTAAGAGGAATGGAATATATTGTCGGGCGGACAAGATTTAATGCCGACAGTTACGTACATTTAATTGCCGAAAAAAGAGGATGACTTTCCGTTGGTATGCCAACGGCATAAAACAATTTTTACAATCTAAAGTGTAAATTTCCTAATTAAACGAAAAATGTGCGGCACTTAAATTTCTGCAGCGCACCCTTCCGATCGCTATATATTGTTGATTGTTAGAGGAAATTTTATTAGCTCTGTACGTTTGAGTTACGAGGAGAAAGTCGATAAGGCACATCGCGTTTGCGGTACAAGAATAGCTCGGTGTATTTATGATATTCGTTTGAATTATATCTAATCGCCTCCAGAATCATTAATTCTTAGTAGCCGCGAACAATTACGCTTCGCGCACGTCCTCCTGCACTTTCTACAGTATTTCGCCCGCTCCGTTGTTTCACTCGAAATATCATACCGCGTGGGCATTGCTGTACGTATTTTATACCACGTCGTGATTTACCAATCCGATGATTGTTGATCTCGCTGTACGAGGCTTCGATTGTGGATTTTAGCCATTCACTCTTGCCGCGATAATCGTTCATTATTTTATGCGCTGATCTGTGAATGTAAAGTGTGTGGGTAGGTAAATAGATACACGCGGACAGTGATTATTTTGTCAAGTTTTAATTGAATATTTTTCGTTCAATTTTAGTTCAGATACAATACAATCTTGTATCGGAAAATATAATGTTAGAATATTATATTTTTACTGAAAATCGCTTTCAACATATATAATTGATTTATGTAATTAAATAGAGACTAATAGATTGGTGTATCTGTACGATTTTCTCGAAAAGGTTTTGGGTATGGTTCAATCATTTTTCGCACAATTCTCCGTTTTTACAGAGTTCTCTATAACAGTACAGTTTTTTGGGAAAACTGCTCTCTCGCGGCATTGTTACGACCACAAAGGAAAACAAATAGATACCACTTTTACGCGCTCCGCAAAGAACGGCAAAGCCACAGATTCAGTAACTCGATAAATGTGTGCGGTTCCACGTAGAATAATAGGAAGAAGTCTGAAGGAAATAGTTTAGGTAAAAGCAGCACTACGCTATAGGGAAATCATCGACGAATTTTCTAAACACAAAAATAGTGTTTTGTATTGATAAACCATTCGTTAAATTGATAGAACCTATATATTCATTTCCCCAATCTTTCTACTTTACTCACACGTCACTTCTCTTAAAAAGTTATATGAATTAACGCTTGAAACCAAACACTAAATTTAACCGCCCCTTCCCTCATTAACGCTGGATTTATGAATCAGTCAAAACGATTGCTTCTGGGACGTCGAAGTATTCCTTAAAAAAAAACATGCGATGAAATTTGAGATAAAGTATAAAAACGCTTGAAACTAGTCGTTTCGACTGACGGGAAAATCGAGCGTTGCACGCATACTCTATTAAACGGAAAACATTTCGTCTACCTTCTTGCGAGGTGTTCGCTCAAGTGAAAATACTATAATGTCCGAATATTTCAATGTACGTAGTAAAAGGGACTGGTATCGAGCAACGTGTACTCACGGATACCCGGGAAGTGGCTTTTAAATAATTACGATCTAATATCGCGTCGGATGGACATTTCGCTTTGGTGCCATTTTGACGAAAATCGGCCATTGCAGTTTCCGTTGGTAACGCAGGATCATAGCCACGGAGAAAGAGCTGACGATGAGAACGAAGGTAACAGCTTGTATAAATTTGAGGGTGTGTACCAAGCTGTATACAGACGGTAACCATTTTCTGCGGAAGTAGCCTTTCTTTGAAACGATCCTCATAAGCTCGACATAAAATAACTCCATTTTCACGGTGCCATTGCGATGCTTAGCGCCTGGAGTGGAAGTCACGGCGTAAGCACGACAGGGCCACATGCATACCTTGAAAAATACACGGGCGACGCTCCGTTTATGGAAATGCGTTTGGCTTATCTCATATACGCTAAACAAACTGAAAGTTCGGTGCTTTGCCTTTTTCGCTTGCTGAGAAATTCCCGGACACGAAACATTTATATGCGACCGTTCTTTAGACTGGCCAATTTGCACAATAAAAGGGTCACGCTCCCATTTTCATTAGCCGAGCTTGTTTGCGCGGCGGGCCCTACAGCCTGTAACGAGGTATCGTTCCGAAGTGCTTTTGAGTCATTCTTATTCTACAATTATCCTTTTACGCGAAAGGAAGAATAATTGTTCGAGCGTTTCTCGCCTTGGCGTGGCAGGGTCAATGCGATGGGAAGCAAATTTCTTGCGTTTCTCTATTCAAGGTTCGAAACGTAGGCAGAGAGTAGAGTTTAAAATTTACGTTTGCACACGTTAGTATCAATAACTGGGACGTGTCCCCTCGTTCTTCGAGGCCCATAAAAATAAAATTGCCCGTCGCGGTTAAATAATCCGTGCGCTACTGATATGTTTCGTATTGGTCGATCGGCTTTGCACCGAAAGGGCAGAGAAAATCCGGTAAACGACAACGTAGCCAACTATCGGGGACTAAGAGATGAGAGCCACTGATCTTTCACGGGTTCTTTCGCAGCAAGCAAATGAAAAGTTAAGAAGGCGTGCGCGGTGCCTTGTCGTACCGCTTCGCCTGGCATAATGATTAGCAGGGGACCCGACGTGGATACACACGTCGGCCAACACAGGCACACGTCCAAACGGGAGAAAGATCGACGAAGACGTGTTCAGTTGATCGGGAAAGAGACGACGGAACACAGATGGAGAACGAGGAGCAAAGTCGAACGAGGAAGAAGCGAATGCCAAAGGGCCAAACAGAGCTGGACCTATACACCGGTGAGCGCGGATGACGAGGAGGGAACACATTGGCCGGGGAAGGGACGGACGGAGAGGAGAGTCGGTCAAGTGAATAAGACAAGGAGAAAAGGGGGGTTAGGAGTGGTGGGCAGGACAGAGGGGGGAGGCGAAAGGGAGACGGAGGTAAAAAGGGAGAGACAGATTCGCCTATCCTGTGTGCCTGTCCCGTTTGTCCGTGCACTGTCGGCGGCATGCTTCATGTCGAGCTGACAGCTCGTATCTACATTCTGCCCGCGAGAATCTTTATAAGCGTTCGTGGGCGAGTGACGAGCTCGATGACTGGCGGGCGTGACGCCTGCTGCCTCGCCTGACTCTGCCTGACTGCCTTCCTTCGTACCTCGTTACGACGTGCCACGGGGGCTGACACGAAGGGCACGGGGTAAGGAGTTACGATGCCTAGCTATTGCACGGGACAAGCCTTCGATCTGACAGTCATGAATTTCCGTCGGCTTTCATCGTCCTTTCCGTCAGCTCTCTGTTAGGAACTGCTCCACTATGCCTTGATCGGCTTGTTCTACACGCTCATCTGTATCAACTCACCCCTGTCCTTCGCCCACGGTATCCCCTCTGCAGATCTCTTTGCCCCCGCGGACCCCCACCTTCCTGCATTCCGCGGCGGATCCTATTTGCGTGTGCTCCTTCTAATTAGTCGTGTTATTCTGATCCCCGTCGCGTCGGATTGTTCGCTGATTCCGCCCTTGAGCGCCACCGATACGCGGCTGTTAATATGGTTTCGAGAGTGTGCGCAAGCTTTTGGGAATTAATTCGGCCGATAAGTAATGAGTTGGCGCACAAACGTTCAAATTGGGAATTACGTGACAGGTGTAAGCCTATTAATTGTTGATAGCGTGCATTGAAGATGATCAAGAAATCGTGGTTCAGCTGTCGGTGCACCTGATAATTAACACTTCTTGTCTTGTTTGACGCTTCTCTGGCAGTCATTTTACAATTTTCATCGATAATTTCGGGCATGCGATGCTGGAAATGTTAATATAGAGTGTAATGTAACGTACAGTGTTAGAGTTTAATTAGGCGGCTTTGTCGAGCGACTGACAGACTGAATAAATGATTACAAATACATTTTTCTTAGTCGAAGCTGTAGCGCCTAGTTGGTAATCGATTTTGGCGTTCGAGGGACACTAATTTGGATAATCGAGAGCGTGGATAATTACGACCCGGTTAATTGGAGTTCTATTGCATTCTTAAAATAATTTAATGTATTTAGGCGCATATATTCCTGCGTGTTTCGTTGACTGCTTCTTTTTCAATTCTAAAATTACTTATACACGTGTATAGATTTGTACGAATGAAGGTGTTTGAATCCGATACATAGCGCGTGACGTATAACTGACGTGCAAATGATTAATACTAGACGCACCGAGTGTGCGATTAAAGGATTGCGTGAGGATATTAGAAACATCAGTGCTGTAGTTCGCTGTATAATGAATAAGTTGACTTTCCAGGAGCATAACCTTTGATACGTGAAACAGTGTTTCATAAAGAACAATAGAATGTTTAAGTTCTTCGAATTCCACGTGTTCAAATGAAATACAGCTATGCGTACAATTTTAATTAACGAATATTATTTTAATGGTATAATAAACTCTGTTGATCAGAACCGTGAGTTCTATGCGTATATCAGTAAGAATAGTATCTTAAGGTATACGCAAGGAATGGCAATTCTATTACGGTAATACTTTTCAATATGCGCATAATATATTAATATATTCGTATTGCACCCAGAAAATGCGCTTGTAGAATTGCAATTTTTGCAGTCTTTGCTAGCTATAAATGGGGTGGACGCATGTGCCGATAAGCGATTTCGAAAGTTTCAATGTTCTTATCGCGTATTCGTTTTCATAAGTGCCGCGTGAAAATGTAAAGTAGCAAGTATATTACGAGGTTGTCGAATAGGCAACGACTATATTAAATAAGTAATAAACATTCGTGCTAATAGACAGTTATTTTGATGTTTTCCGTGTAAATCATACTTGTAGTGTCACATTTTATTATCCTGTTTATACGTTGCGAAACGGTACGTACGATGTTACAGATTTTTCCTGTCAAACTGTGTCAGCACGTTTCACGTGTTACAGCGAGAAAAGAATAATAGAAACCGTATAAATATTGACCCTTAATGCATGATCGAAATGTTGCAACGGAAACGCGAAATAACAATATTATGCAGCTGGAGTGATGTATCGCCAGATATCACATGACTGGGTTTTTACCTGTACGAAACTTCGAAGGAAAATGTTTACCTGGAGGAAGCTAGTACGCGTATTTAAAATTAGCAGAATTCGTGGAATCCCTAATGGATGCGCTGGAACGAAAGAAAGTCAGCAAGAATTTTGCAGTACAATAATTTGACAAATTTTTAAAAGCGACGAAACGGAGAAATAGAACTAAAGTATCTAAATATCGCGAATTTGCCATCACGCAGAAATGATACGACGCACCAGTCCAATATTATTTCAGATTTCCGTTACAATTTTTTAATCGACCACTTACAAGCCTACGTTTGTATACCATTTTTGTATGTTCCATTTTTATTTGTAGAATGTAATAGTTTCTTTGGCGAGAGAACTTGGAGCATCCTGTACATTGGTGCACTATTATGCGAAAGATTTATATGCATAATGGAAAGGCTGATGCAATTGAACCCGTTGGTAATGACAAATGGCCTAGTGACTTTTTGTGCCCTCCATTAGAAGGGGCCACGCACACAGACAATGTGAATTGTGCAGAATAAGGAACTACTCCGCTTAAGCAGTGCAGTCATGATTTCCAACTGATTTTCATTATCCTTGGTGTTAATTCTTTAACAGGAACCGGGGTAATGTCAGCTATCTTATTGCACGTAAATGTTCCTTAAGTAGGAATTTGCTGGGAATACAAAGTACCTCATTCTTACTAATCCGGATTGTACTTGGTAAAAATGCTTTCAAAGGTATGACGTTAGAACGAAGCGTGGTGGAAAATCTATGAATATAGAATATGATGCGACGTTTATTCGTGAATTTATTGGTGAATAAATTATTGCAGATATTGAAAGGGTTACAGTTGGTAGAAAGAGAAGTCAAATGTTGTCGACAGGGTATTTCAACTGGTAATAATGTGCGATTAATTGTCGACACGTACCTGTGGCAAATTCTCATTCTCTAGAAATGAAATTTTGTATCCATCTCAACCACTCCGTTACAAGCATATTAATGTAGCATACTTTGAAAATTGAGTAACGATTGTTTCAGCATGATTATTTTGCCGCATTTTCACGAGACAAAAAATATAGAAACTGTTCTAATTTAATTAAACCTCCGTATCCTAGTAGAAAACATCCAAACGAACGTGAACTGGTGTGTCCAACAATTACAATTGAATTTAAAGGTATCAATACAATACCAACGAGTTACAAATAGTGCAAAGTTGAATTTCACCATATTCCGGGGCAATCAAATATAAAATAGAAATAGATAACGCTATTGTGCGTCACGTTTTGCATCATTGGTTTGAAAAGAAATTTGTTTTTTATCGTGTTCAAATCGCGGTTCCACGGATTTGTATCCAACTGTTAACTGAGCCGTTTATCTGACGCCAACACGTGACACGATCGCGTTGTACGTTTCGGGTGAATGGGGGTTTTACTGGAATCCGGACTTATTTACGAACCATTGTAATGTTACAGAACGTGACTTCACTTCCGCTGGAACAGACTTGCGTGAAATTCATGTTACCAGAACGCATTATGCTAATCGACTGGTTTTTGTTGAAACGAATTGAATTCCGATGCTCCGGAAATGTATTATCTTACTTTGTTAGTCTGTCCCCCGAATTTTCGAAACGGTTCGCAGCTATTATTTACCAATTTGGCTTGAGAAGTCTACGAAATTTTTTTGTGACGTTAAGAATGATGGGATTACTTATTTTAATAAACGCGTGCAGCTATAATATACATAGTTTTTGCTTTTGACAATTTGATGTTGAAAGGTTATTGGGGAAAATAAATTGTTCCGAATTGCCTTCTGCCCGTTAGAGGTTATAAGGTTTTTGTGTATTTAACAAAAGATTGGAGAAAAAAGAATCGCTGTGAAAATTGTTCACGACGAGAACGTCGGAAATTTTAATATTAGATTAGACGTGTCGTAAGAAAGCGAACTCGTTGTAGTTACCATTTAAATTTCAAATGTCTGGGGCCACGTTTTGCGGATATCCTGTTGATCCTATATGCTCTAGGCATAGCATATAAGCTTCGTTCTCTTCTAGTTTGAAACATTTTTGAAGGTTGAGTGTAAACAGAATTTGCGTAGAAACTTGCTGTGTGGTGTAGATGCTTAAGGATCAAGGCAGTATACGCGGAGCTCATTGCATACACATTTATGCAAACATGTACATGCATTCGAATTCTATTCTGAATCCTCATAAATTAAACATGATAAATTATATGCTTCCGTCATTGTATTCTACAAATTGTTAATACAAAAAAAAAAAACAGATTAACAGGGACGACACTTGGCAAGAGGCTTCGAAAGCTTTCAAGTGGTTGACGATATTTTGATACAGAGAAAATAATTAATCGTGTAAAGAACAGTGGCTCCTTATTTATTTTCTCAACAAAATTAAGCTGACATGCCTCGAATATAATTTATGTCCTGCAGTGACCCAGGAAGGACAAATATCTAGATGAAGAAGATATAAAATATGTCAATACAATGAATTTTATTATATAGTTTATAAGGGCACACAAAATGTGTGGCAGTAAATTTAAAAAGAAACTGAATATAATCAACAGAACTTTCCCTTCAATTTGCTAAGTTCGTCTTACAATTTCTTGTATCGTCAGCACGATTGCTAACGTGTGGCAAGGATAAACAAGTTTAGCAACGAGAGGTTCGGTATCTTAATGCCCCGTCGTCAGTCTTTTTAATTTCTTTATATTTCATACGTTAAACTAGTTCCAATGGTGCAAGTTGGTAACGGTTTATTCGAAGGATGTAAGGCAGATTTGTACACTGTTTATAATTTGGCAAGAAAATGTGTGTGCGTGCACGGTAAATAAGGCTGCTACACCTTGGTCTGTATTCGTGAGAATTGAAACTTGTTTCGCTCGGGCTAAACGTCAAAGAAATCCCTATGCATTACCATTCCATGGAGTGTCTTTGAACTATCAAGAGGAGCCAGAAACCAGTCTCATCGTCGGATCCTGATGCATTATTCCGTTAAGTGGTTGTCACAAATTCAACCTTAATTGTACGAATGACAAATGGCACGCCTGTGTCCGGTGTGTTTTGTGTGCTCTCAGACGTCAGCGGCATTGCAAAGCGTTCCACAACGTTGCCAACGGACGTTCCATATTTGAGGACTACGAAAGAGGCTTAATTAAGAGGGACGAGAGTGTCGGCGTTGCATGCCTTTGATTTTCAAACGTGTCCATTAGCCCTGCCCGATACTCGTCATTTATCTCTCTACCCTCTTGCTACGAGGACCGTTTGAATTAACCCGCAGGGATGACAGAAATATTATTTCCGTATTTTCATTACTTTCCGCTACTACATTGTTGCTATACGCGCTCCGCTCACGCAGCCGATGTATATGTATGTACAGTTGGTACGACAGAGTCCAACAATATTGGTGAAAAATAAAATGGGTTCAACAATCGCGATGGGATCAGAAAAGTTTTATGTATATTTCGTAAAAGCATTCGTATAATAAGAGTTGCCCCTCTTCCACCCGAACGATTGCACTTACAGTGCAGCACGATATTAGAAACGGTAATTTGTAATTTCACCTTTTCATCTCGCTTTTCCCGCACAGTTTCACCTGTTCCGTTTCACCTGCGCTCTCTGCGAAGCCCCTACCCAATTAGATATAATTGTTGCTCACAGTGGGCGCACAGTTTCGTGCTCTATTCAAAATTGATAATTAAAGTAGACGTTGAAGCAGAGCGCAAACTGGTGTACGGTTTGCCTTTGCCTTTTGTACACGGAATAGGATGCGGTGAGTCCAGAAATCCCAGTGACTTTGACATTCTACCGCGGCGGAAGCGAACTACAACCGAAAGCAAGTTTAGGCGTGCATACAGCGAGTTTGAAATTAAGTTGAGAAAACGGGCTTAAGTGCGGGCGTAGACGTGCAGAAGATCAAAGGAACCGCATGAGTGACGGAAAGCAGCTGCTAGAAGATGCTCCCGACTGTCCAGATTTATACATCCATTTCTGTAAGCGCTGTTTTTCGTTTCTAGCTCCCCTGCCGTTAAAACTTACTTGGCGACACTAAGGCTATCTTATAGCTTTTAAAAGCACGGCCCTTGTAACATCGTTGCGCTTATCAACGAAGAAGCATCATTGGTTATTACGAGAACCAGACGAATCGGGACGCGCAAGTCAGTCATACAACTAGAAAAAAGAAAAATGTATCAGCATCGCGACAGTGAGGGCGAATGATTTAATTGGAATTCATTTCGTAGTTTCCATTCCTTATTCTCCTATTTTAGTGCTTTCGAATGAATTAATAATTTTCATGAGATTACAAATTTAGATCGTAGTAAGACAAAATTTGTTGCAGTCTCGTTACGACAAATGCACGTTTTTAAATATATTTATACCTTCGACCGTATTGACATTCTCCATCGCGTTCTCGTAAACAATTTTCGCGGTGGATGTTTTCCAATTAAAATTTTTCACGTCAGTACTGGATTACCCTTTCTTCTGCTATATATTTTCTTGCAACGGTTGCATCGATATTATTTATTCGTCCGGCTTCAAAGCCAGAACTCGAACGCTATAAAATAAACATTCGCCGGGCAAACAAATGAAATATTCCGCGATATATAAAATTGACCAGTCGAATCTTATTGCGAAGTGGAGGACGTAAAGTGTATTCGAAGCTTCGGCGACATTGTCAATATGTTTTAGAGCTGTGGGCAAATATAAGTGACAGTTTTAAAAATGGTTTCGGCCACCCATAAGTAAGCCACGCTACGCCATTGGGTCTACGGCTACCGCATGATGTGCGTGTATAGACGGTTGTTTAGGATTACAACACACAGAGATAACCACCGGCATGAGATACATAATGCAGCAGGTATTGTGAACCATACCACACCCTCCTGCATACAATACTCTCTACCGATGCATTCTATTGTTGTCTTTCGGAATAAACTCAGTGAGCCACCACCTCCCTGAGGCTCTATATTATCTTCGTGCACATAATACATATTGCATTCACGAGTTTCGTTTAGCCTGCCACTTTACTTGGTATGTTTGACAGAAGAGTTTTCGAAATGACTGTATTAACTTTGCTCTCGTTACACCGTTTCAAACTACCTGCAACAAGCAACAGTCTTAGGAATCTAGTTAAGGGAAACGCGTATCGTGTACACGTGTAAGTGAATCTTTCCACGCGATGAATTTCCCCGGCTATATAGATTGGCGCAGACGATGCACCAGAGAAAGTTTATTTTCTTATTAAACGCGGACTGCTTAATGGAAGGGAAACATTTCCATCGTAAAGGTTGAGAAACTGTATACGTCGCCATTGTGTTTAAAACTCTTGGTCGGCATTGTTTGTCGTTAGCATAGAGAACTTATTTGATTGCACGTTGATAGACAGATACTGGTACAATATATGCCTAGTATTATTCGTAAATGATATCATCAATAAGTGTATGTAGAATGTTCGGAAGATATTTTTTCTCGGCGTCCCCGTCTCACTTATTTAAGGAATATCGTGCAATATTGCTAAAGCAATTCACCGCGAACTGTCCAAGCAAAAGTTAAAAATAAAATATGTCCGTCGTATTCAAAATTTCCGAACAGAAATGTCGGCGACTACAGGAAAATATAATCTCGACGCAAAGTCTAAGTCTTAGCATGCTCGGCATCGATTCAGATAATCGATTATCCCTCTTGGTGCCCTCCCGTTGGTAAAGGGATATCACTTATTCCACAGGGCAAAGTAGTTTCTTCATAGCAATCGAGTGAAAGTTGGATTTCCTGCGGATGATATTGCTAAGGCACTTTCTTCCTAGGAAATTGGTGCCGCCTTTCTCACCTGACAGGTTAAAGAAAAGGTAGGGCGGCATAAGCCATGACAGCAGGAAGTGACAGGCAGGGTATAATATTCGAAACCGGGCTCCAGGGTATAGACTCTGGTTCGTTGTAACAAGTACCCCTTGGGGGGATGTAATCCAGGATAAGCCACGATTTGTTTGGCCGTCGTTGGCCGCCATGGTATTTACTAATCACTGGACACGTTCAGTAATGGATCTTGCACGAACCTTCAACGTCAATGGATACATTTTTCGGCAGCACGACAATTTAAATCCGGAACCATTCATACATTGATTTCCCTTCGTGGTTAAAATTAATCGTCCAGACTTACGAATGCTCGGAACTCATAAGAAATAAATGTTACTTCGCTGAAGCATCAAAAATACGCAAACAGTTGTTCATATTAGTAATAGGAACGTTCCAAATCTTACCCGTGATTTTCAAGCAGCCCGATAATCAAATTACTTGCTCGGAACATTCAAAACGTATTGGTATCGACATTCGATATCGATGCTTGCCAGAATGAATACCAAATGGCGGTGGTACCGCGACGACAATGAACGTACCGATGCAAAACGGATAGCCATACTGTGTACTTACGCTACAAACACGAACGAACCATTGCAATACTAACCCAAACCTAATGCATCGCTGTTATCATAGAATTGCATATAATCTATCGATGCCAATGGCGCATTCAAGATAAAACCCGGCAAACCATGGATACTTTTGAGCAGGCATCATCAAGGAATCAATACCTACGATTAGATTCACTTGCATCCACACGTGCACTCGGGGCAATCGTGCTTCGCTATCGCGTATCGCTGCCAATTGATAAAGATAATGCCCATCCCTGGACCGAAACCGCGTTTGCTCAGTGTACTTTTCAAATTACATCCCGAACGCCGCAGGTTCGCCGCTCGAGCCGCGAATTCTAACAGTGATCGATCTAGAGTGGCGTTCATGTAAAAGTCAGCCGGAAAAAGGAATAAATTCACCTGGGCGAAGGGGCAGGCGCGCGACGATACCATCGTCGAATGCCTGAATCACGGTATCGCGTCCGATAAAGTCGACGAAGCGGAGTGTACGAGTGGACTGTCACGCGATGTCGTATTCATGTCGCATATACGACGTCCCGCGCTAACTGGAACGAACGTTCCGGACGTCCCTGCTCGAAAGCCGGTGCGTCGTTTTCCAGTTCGTCGGCGCGTTTATACATCCACGTCCCACTGCGCGTGTCAGTACCAGTATTTCAAGCCGAACCACGTCCCTAAGACTTATAATTTACGAACGAGTCGAGTGAAGCGCACAGAAGTGCACACCGCTCAGCCTCCGGCGTTGACTTTGGCTTTGGCGTGCTCGCCTCGTTGTTGCCGCTGCGCCGGGGAGGAACGAGACGAAGAGAAATGGACGTTCCGCGAGGGTCGGAGCCGCAGATAGGAAAGGTGTTACGGTCTTGTAGAAAGATTGTGCACGCGTTCGAAATCGCACGCGTAGTGCAACAACAACAACAACAACAACAACAGCAGCAGCAGGACCAGCAGCGACAACAGGTCTGAAAGCATTGGCGGTGAACCGCGGTGCACCGTCGCAGCCACGGGCTCGCCATGGCGTGGCCGTGACTCGAGAAGTGCCATGGCGTGGCATCAGGGCCGTGCTTATGCAGTCCGCCGCTTCTCGACCTGCGTAGCGTTATTTATCACGGCCGCCGTAGGCGCGCAGGCGGCAACTTTGAGCCGACCTCGCCGCTCGCAGCCAGAATCGCGATACAGCCAGCCAGATATAATTTTATTATACCTGCGAAGTGAGCGCGGAGGGTAGTTTATCAGCAGTCGAGTGTACCGGTTTTCTGTCCCTCTCTGATGCCTCCGCAACTCCCACCACCCTTCCCTTCGGCTTCGTCCCTTCTTGCTCTTGCTCGCGCCTCGCGTACTCTCCAGCCTGCTTTCACCCTTCCTAACCGACCGTTCAGTTTCACCCCTCTCTGCATCCCGATCTCTTTCTCCGTCCACCTTTTTACCATCTCTCTTTCCGCCTCTCCTCTACTCGCGCCGCGTCCTTTCGCAGTACGCCATGCCATACCATGCCATGCCACGCTGCGCCGTGCCACGCCACGCCATGCCACGCCGCGCCGTGTCATGGAATAATATAGTGCTGGCGGGCTCTAACGGCGGTAATGTATGGCCGACACTCCGGGCGAAAGGGTACGCCAAGTTGGAGAACGCCAAGGGTGAACAGGCCGAGCCACTCTGTCACGCAGTTTTCACTGAGCGCCTCTTCTTCTTCCTCCTTCTCATCCTCCTCTTCCGCGTCGAGAGATTACCGCCTCCGATAATTACGACGTTTGCACCCACCGAGGCCGATTTGTCTTCCACGTTTGCGGAGGGGCTGCGATTCGATGTCGAGCGCCACGCTTACTGGCATTCTTCGCTGTTTCTTCGTTCCTTTAACGAATACCCGCGCGCCGGCCACCGACGGGACAGCCACCGCTGTGATTATTTCTAGCGCGCACCGCTGGTCATTTTCTGTTCGACCGCGGGGATGGATTTAGGATGGCGCGTTGGATCTTGTCCGTTTTGATCGATTTCGCGACGGTTCGCGACTATGTTTTAAATCGAGCTCCTGTTTATCCGTTACTGGCTGGCATTCGTATCGAACGGTTCTTGCTATTTATTATTTGCATTGTTTCCCGTTTGCGGCTTTCCAACAAGTAACTGCCTTCGCGCTGCGCCGCCTGGGCGACGACTGATTAACAGCTGGTCGAATGTCGAACCGAAATCCATGGCTTTCGAACTTCGGGTATGACAGATCAGGGGTGCGCGTATCAAGGGTTATTATCACGAATCGCAGCGAGCAGGGGCCTGCAATGACGATGATCGAGAAACAAAGATTCCTGCACAGCTGATTACAAAGCCTGCTTCTACTGCCGGTGCTAGAAGTAGTTCCAGAATCAAAGTTCATCTCAAGCTTGATAACTACGCGGACCGTGGTACCCCGTGCCCCAGGAACGCGTCAATTTAAACGCTTATCTGCACCTTGCACACCACTTCCGACTTCAATCTCGCGATATAATTAATTTCATAATATTCCTTCGCCTTGCCCCGGTTAATTGCTCGCAATTAGCGGCGAGGTAGGAGGGCCGCAGGGGTGTCTAGATTCCAAGGGATCGGAGGGAGGAAAAGCAAGCAGACTCGAGGGCGGAGGGAAAGAGTGCAAGAGAGAGAGAGAGAGAGAGAGAGAGAGAGAGTGAAGGTATACGTGTAGAGACAGGGAGAGGCAACGCGGTGCTGCGTAGGTGGAAAGCAGTTAACAGCCTCTCGGGTTCCGCTAAGCGTTTAGCGGTAAAACTAATTGCCTCTTGAGTTTCAGGGAATGCGTCCGCCATAAAATGATCGCGATTGATATCAAGAGTGCTCCCGTGTAGCTGTAACCGCCGAAGTGCTAGGCGATATACCTCCGAGGAAACACACCGACGGCACAAATAGATGTATCGGTTCGAAATGAAGTTCGTGATTCTCATAAGGCGGCAGCGTAATGTCTGTGCGCTTTCACGCAACCCCCTCCCCCCAAGGAGCAGGGGGCGGTGGGGAGGGTAAAAAGAGGGGTGGAGACGGAGGCAGGAAAAGGAGAAAGAATCACGGCGGATCGTGTTCGTAATTAAACTGACGCGAATGGGGCTAATAAATTTGTGCGAGGGCATAAAACGAGTCTTGTAACTCTATCGAGGTAATTGCGGCGACCACGCCTCGTTGCCGTGGGCTGCGGTTGCCTCTCTTACACCTTTTCGCATACCGGGGCCCGATATGCTATACTACGAACCGCTGCACGTAATATCTACGGTGTACCTTGTCAAAGCGTCAGGCTGCGGCGGTATCGGGCGTCGGCAGTTAGACAAGGTACAGGAACAAACAATTAACGAGCAACCCGTTAACCCATAACGTGTCTATTCAATGCAAATGACGTACTAATGAAAGATAAATCTTATCCTGGCGTATCGAGACGTGCACGGAGGTGAATATTGAAACGCGTTATCTGTTGGTTCACGCGTTCCGCGCGAAACAGCGTGCAACGTACGCGCGTCGACGGACGCGCACACGGCTTTCCATCTTTCGCAATAATCGTTGAAATTTCCCCGCGGCTAGGCGGGCCCCGAGACGCCGCGATCGCGCTTTGATCTTTCAATCGAGCATCGATATTAGCAAACGTCGATAATTAATACGTCGCCGTAACGACGCTCCGGAACGTCGACAAAGGCAAAGGAGCCGGCGGCGCTTTGGCACCGGCGGATTTAAAAATCAATTCCATCGGACAGCCGCGCGTCGTTATATAACGACGTTATTAAACAAGTACAAAGGAACTCGCGCCACACGGGCCATTAACGTCGAGCAGACTGGGAGGGACTTCCGAGGGCGCAACAATCGCCGATGTCGCCGGATACTGTTCACCTGGGGTTTATGTGTATGCTCGCGGAGCCCGCTGCACGGAGAAGTATACCGACTATGCGAGTCTGGAGGAGCTAACCGGTTCCTGAAGTCAAGATGGCCGCCGTGAAAAGTAGAAGGGTGAAGAAGAAGAAGAAGAAGAAGAAGAAGAGGAAGAAGAAGAGGGCAGTTAGGGAAGCGACGAGGTAGGCAGTCGGGCAGCCGGGCAGCCAGGGTGGGCACAGAGCGATCATAACTCAGGTGGCCGCGGACAAGCAGCGCTTGTTCCGTGCATTCGGAACACGGAACACACACGAGTTCGCCGACGTTCTGCACGACGTGCCTTCCATGGGCGCCCGGAACACTCTCCTCCTCTTCGTTCTTTCTTCGCCGCACTCTTCCGCCTCTCTTTCTGCTTGGCTTTTCGTCTTTATCTCTTCCTTGACCGATCGGCTACCCTCCTATTCCTCTGTTTCTCTTCCCTCTTCGCTGGGGCATTTCGACGTCCGTGGCACGGACGGTGGCAGCCGCGGCACGCCGCACAATCCGACGATCTCTCTTGCGTATACTCGCGTGCAAAAGTTCGTCGATGACAGCGAATCAAAGGGACTGCGCTTCTTTTATTCGCGTACCAGCTCGTTTCGACGCGGAAACGGCCAACCGAGCGTTTTGGAACAACTTAATTGCATTTCGTTCGATCCCTCTGAACACCTCGGACTGGCCGATTTAAACGAGGAACGCGGCTTGCTCGATAAATTGGAATCCCCAATTCTGAAAGTATTACACGCCACCCGGACGGTCTCAATTTAGTAACAACCATGTTCCATGCATTCTCGATGTTAGGCATACGAATGAAAACGTCCGCGCGACGGCTGAGTTCGCACGCACCTGAATATTTGATGCCGTTCCGTCATCGATACCGTAAAACCCCTGGAATAACGTCCCCAGAAGGCAGCTTTTAATTTTACATACAGGCCGCCTATCGATACTGCTAAAACTTTCATATCGATCGATCGTATACTTGCCAGAACCGTGTTACACGCGTTCTATTTTAATGTAAAGAGGAACGCGGGGGTCGGAGTTTCCCTCGCGATACGCCATTATCCATACGTGTGTGCGCGCACATGAACGGGGCCCCCCGAGCTCGAGGTGCATATAATGAACTTTTGTCGACGATTGTACCAGGAGCGTACACGGTCGCCCGAAGAAGAACTGGCTACGTGGTACGCCAGCTCGTGTCCGTCCATCCGTCGCGCTACAAATGAAGACTTTAAATAATTTAGTCGCCGGCTGTAAATCCCGTCGGGAAACGACGTTAATCGATACATGCCGCTGTGTACCGCGCCGTTATACAGCTTGGGTACATTTATGAATGCGCGCTATGAATCACGAGATAATAATATCGTGCGTGTGCACGCGCGGTCCGCGAATGCGTGCAAGCTCGAGCTTCCCTAAATCGTCCCTCTAACGCAAGACTCGGGCGGCTAGATTATCCACGTCATTGTTGCAATGTGTATCTTGTCTTTTATATAGATCCGAATTATTGTAAATCGTGGCCGGCCGTCCAGTTCCGCTACGCCGGTGAACGTCTTTGTTTATCGTAATCTATGCACGCCGCTTGAAATATTTACGACGCGAACAATGTTGTTGCAACGCGTATTCTTGACATCGCGACGCTCGTAAACTTGGCGGGTTTTGAATTTCCGCGGGGACGCCGATATAATTCGGGGTCTTTACAGGCCCGTCGATTTATTGGAGTCGCCGCGGAGGAACACCGCCGCGGCTAACTTGAACGAGAATATGAATATAAATATTCTCGTTTTATATTTTCGTACGGCTCACCCCGTACGCTCGACGTTAATATTGAATTCAAGAAAGCGGAAGCCCCGACGCGGTTACGAAATTACTCACGGAATTTCGCACCACTCGTACACGTACGTATTTATTGCCGCGTGGATGCCGATACTTCTTATTGCGGCAACCGGGTCTATAAATCAAAGGTGCAAACGAATGTATTGCCCGAAACCCATCGAGAATGGACAATCCGTTGTAATCGCTTCCCTGGAATAACCTGATCCAGGTATATAAATCCATAAACGGGGCGCATACACAGAACCTTGCGCACTTACAATAAAAGTAAGCTACGCCCCGCGATGAGTAATCCCAAACAAATTCTCACCTCGGTCTCCCCGGTATTGAATTAAATGAGTTCGAGATGGGTACAAACTAATTTCAGCTGGTACCCGGTTTATTTAATAGCCTCATTACGGACGGCCGCCACGGATTATCCGTGATCCGTTTTCGGGTCGGGTACGGCGGATCGATTCATTCCATGGGAACGCCGCTAATAAATTACGATAATAGCATTAAGATAGATCGACGGATAGACGCGTAGGCGTGGAGACGTGGCGGCGGACAATATTTTAGCGTGCAGTAGCTTTATGACCGGAGGTTACGAGCCAGGAAGAGCCATAACGCCTCGTATCTCGTTGCCTCGTACCCCTGCGTTCCTTGCATTTGCGGGAAAGCTCAGCACGGGTGCCAATTCCTAGGAGCGTATCGGACCATAAACTGGGAACGTGATGTATGTTACCTTATACCCTCTTCTCCGGCAATCCTTCCACCATTTGCTCCCTGCCTGCACCCTCGCTCTTTGCCCGCCTTTGCTCGTTCGACGCGTCCCCGCTGTACTCTCGTTACTCTCGATACGCGACGGCATGAAATTCGTTGCATGTATTTGCATTGATTTCTCGACAGGATCGAGCCAGCCGGCCGAAGATATCGCTCGGATACAATTCCGATCATTCGAACGTTTCCAATCCTTCCGCCGAGTGCCTGTGCATCGCTTTTCGTTTAATCCCGGGAATGTCTAACCGAGCGATAAGTACCGGCAGGGAAACATTTCGGATATGACGTTCGGTATGCCTGTCCCCTGCGGGGGCAAAGCGAAATTTCATTTCTCGCGCGTCCCCGGTTGTGTATGTTTGCGCGTTAACCCTTTCGTTGCGGATAACGTGTACACGCGTAGTCGGATAATTTAGTAATCGTTTGTTAGAAGTCTATGTGAAAGTTCTCCGCAGTAGTTGATCGTTATCGCAATTACGTACACAGGTTGTAACTTCCGCGAAACAATTCGTTCATACCAGTCAGAGTCGCAGGAGAATCACATCGGTCGTGTTCAGCTTGACTAAGAGATGGCGTAAAGTTCACGAAAGCGACGACAAATCACTACAAAAATGAATTACTTCCCTGTGTCGTACTAGTAAAGAGGAAAATTGATTTAGCACGCCACCCAATATTTTCACGATAAACATTGCGACAGCATTCGTACTCGTACACTTTCCGCGGAAACGTTCGTTCAACTTTTTCATCCCTGACATTCGCAGCGTCCCATAAGGTCGGCAATTTCGACCGACGGATGCATAAAATCTGACCATCAATTAGCAAGGTGTTCCGAGCGTAGTAACGATACGTCTCATTATTGTCGCGCGTACGTCGTCGGACAACGATTATTCGGTTGGCAAGGTGGAACACGGGCTGGCAGGAAAGCGCGCACCCAATGTGAATAAATTAAACTATCGGGACGGTTGTGTAGCGTAAGCACAAGTCGTAACACTCAAAGGCGCGGTAATGAGAGTAAATCACGGATTTATAGCCGTCTGTCGGAGATTATACGGTAAACACGTATGCAGTTTATCGTCGGTAACTGCATTCAACCGTCGTGAAGGAGTGCGCGCGAGGGCACACACACGTGACGGCCCATATTTTTCGTCACCTAAACGCCGAAGGGAGACATTTCAACACCGATATAATATTACCAGCCTATTCACTTTCAGCAACCTTCGCTCTGATGCAACCTCCCTTTACGTCTTCGTCCAGTGCCGTAGCGGACGGCCGGACTCGCGGATTTCCACGCATTCGAGGCGCTCGAATTGCGAGATAATTGAAGGAACATTTTAGACCCGGATAATTGTTGAACAGGGCTGCTTGTAATATCTGCCACGCCGTTCCATTAAACGAATTTTCCGAGGAAAATGGGCACAGTATCAAAACTGTTCTTATAATACAGCGGCACATCTCTAACGTTTCTCTCCCTTCGATTTAAACGAACCGCGAGGAAATTTTGTTGTCCGTCGTTATCAATCCGTGAAAGCTAATTCGTAGTATCGTAACGTTGTTCTGACTGCCGATAACCTAGATGCACGCTTTTGCGATGAAATGTGCGCGAGCTGGCCGGTGCAAAAAAGTGTTCGAACAACGGTATATAAAATTGTTGGCGAGAGAACGAAGGGTGCCGAGTTTCTTCCCAGAAAATTACGGCACTGCCTCTGTCAGAGCTCTTCCTATTCCCGACGGCTGTTCGTACACGCCTATAGACTTGGATGCGGCTATAAATTAGGTTTTATGAGGGAGATAAAATGCGCGTTATTATCTAAACGGCGACGCTTTTACAGAGATCGTGGCCCACGCTATTTTTCGAACGCGTACGTGTATGCGTACTTACGTACATATAGACATTTTCTTCTGGATATCGTTCGTCCCTGTGCGCACTGCGCGGAAAGGCATTCACCCCCGGAGCACGTCGTCTACGGCGAACCCTTCGTAATACGCATAGATTGTCTGTCAAGTTCAGGGAATGAATAGGAAATTGGATGGGAAGGATGATAGTCCGGAATGTGGAATAACATTTATCGCGTAATTTTGCCACACTCGTGAACGATTTTTGTTTCGTTTCATCCGTTAGCGAAAGAAACGCGAATTATGCTCGGCGATAATTATTGTCTAGGTCAACGGTTATAATTTACCCGTTCTCTTGATCTTGGTAAACGTTACACCTCCAGGACGCAATTGTCGATCGAACATTTTGTGCGCCCATGTATGTTCCCGCATGCTTGCATAGCGTAGATATAGCAAGCTTGTTTTTACTTCTAACGAGGTTAATTTATTTCACGGGGAAACTGGTTGTATCGGGAAATTAGCACAGCTGCACACGCACGCGAATATATTGTGCAACACATATAATCAATTAATTATATGCAAAACGCAGTGTCGCGCGCTTTCGTATTTTGATAGAGAGAAGAATACTGTGCGTTCAGCACCTTTTTGGGCTATAAATAGTAACCTGGAACTAGTTCGAGTTGACAGGCATGATTAATTTCCTTGTTAAGGAGCTGCTTGAATAAATTGACCGTTCAACGTTTCGATGCCTCGAATGTGCCCCGACCCATAAACAGTCTCGTCACTTCGGAATCGTAAACTGCATTTGAAAAAAGAAAAAAAAAACGAAAGAAAGAACGCTGTTCTTCTTGCCGGCTATAAAAGGAGGACCGTCGGTGTTATACGTGTACGCAGGTATAGGTAAAAATGGATAGTTACGCTCGATCGTTTTTCACGTGGCGTCGATACGTAATAATTTACGAAAGCGCCGTGTTCACCGGCATTTTATCTTTGCCACTTAAAATACGAAGCCATCGGTCGTGCATTTTATCGATAACAGATTAACGCGAGGCAGCAGGCACTATAATTTGCGTCAATTTTTCACGGCGTCATTTTTCCTAGATGTATTTATCGGGGACAGATTACGAGTATCGATGCACGGGGAGGAAAAATAGGAAACAACCGTCGCGCAATTTATCCCTCGCGTAACAACGATCGGAATCGATATGAAGCCGTTACGCGGATGCAGATTAATCTTCGATCGTGGCGCGACGCGGGGGGACGCTGTCTGCTTATGCACCCTGAAAGACGAAACGCGCGACTTACGAACGCGGGACCGACGTTCCCTATAATTTATAACAGTGGGTTTCACAACAAGAGCAGTCAGAAACGACCACCCAGTGGCAGGGTAAAGGATGTTCAGTCATAACATCTGATGAAGCGAAACATTAACGAGGCGATATATCAGCCGGCTCTTATAGACGTAGCGTGGGCGGTATCTTGGACATCGCCCAGAAGAACGAGCACGAAATGAAATGTGAAAGAAGTAATTTCTCGGGGCTGCCATGTCCGTTCATCAATGCGGTAAGAGACTCTTTGGCGTATTCACGACTGCCATTAAATTGCCCGGACGATGAAGGACTGCTGAAAGTATGAAATCAATAGTTCGCCTGCCGCGGTGCCAAGGTTGACAAACACGTTCTTTGAAGAATATATACTGCATTGCGCGATAACTTCTTCTGCAGGCCTAATACGTGGCCAGACGCGTTATACAGCGGCGATCGTGCACGTAGAGAAAAGCGAAATACAGAACTGAACTGTCTTTATATTTGTATGGAAAGTGTAAAAGAATGACGATGAAATTATGTGAGAAGAGTACAGTTGAATACAAATATACGGTGACTAATTTAAGTAAATTATACAAATGCAACCAAAATGGACTACAATGTCTATTGAACGTCGTGCGTGTTGCAGTAGTTTTGTACTGTCGCACGTATGTGCGTCGAAGTACACGTTATTATAAGGAATAAGGGTCGACCGACGTAATAAATAATGAATAGGTAAAATTTCCTGAATTTCTATATTTTGTCGCATCTTAATATTGTTTGGCTGCATACGAGTTTTCCATGTTCAGTTAATCGCTCGAAATACGTGTTGTTTAAATCTATCCAATTATAACGTTTTAAATCAAATTTAAAAATCTTTCAACGGTTACAGTTTATTTGAACTGCGGGAAACGTACGTTATATAATTCTTGAAAAATCTTAATTACACACACACGCACCAATGTACGACTCTGTGTCACTAATATTGTTCTACATTTTGCACGAAAGATCCATATTGTACGTCGACGAAAACATGATTGTAACGTTAGTCGACGAAACTCAATTAAAAACAACAAGAAAATCAATATAAACGCAACGATGTAAACGAAGGATTTCAAATGAATTTACAGCCTTGCGTAATATGTTAAAGGGTGAAATACGTATGTAATTCGAAAGATTTTTCGTCCAGCGTCCAAATTTAAATTCCTATTCTGAGAAGCATCGCAAGAACGTTTATTTGCTAATGTAGTTTCGAGTACACCAGAGTGCGATTTATGTGTTTCGAACGCGCGTTTCTAAAGTATCACGAAAAGACCGTAACAGACTACCCGTGAAAACATAATTCACAGATGTTACACGGGCGTTTATCAATGCCCAAGAAAAATTCACATCCTTTATTCCGTAAAACGTGCTACTCGATACTTTACATACGTTATATGTCTGTCGCGATCTGCCTCATCTATCATGTATGGGCTACCCATGAATAACGTTGTCTTTCGTCGTAGATTGATCTTCAACTGTTTGCAAAGTATTAACGAGTACGTTTTAGTTCGTACAAATTGGGCGTGCGGTCGATAATAATTTCTCAAATATAATTATACGAGATTTGTTGGAATTGTATAAATTCAGATTTAAAACCGTTGTAATATTTTTCGGCGAGTAGGTGTAGCAAACTTCCTTAAGCCTCTTAGGAAAAAGACAAACTACCGTGTCGCGTTAATACTACATTGCGTGAACACCTGTTCCGCGGGGTCTGAGTATTATTTAAAAAGTGTTAAGTCGTAGAGAATGTACGCGGTCAATATTTGTCTGATTTAACCTTAGGACAAATTGTATCTTATAAACAGGAAAGGCGAGGATTTATCTTTCGTTCGTTTCATCTTGTAAAAAATCTTTTCTGTTTGGAGCGTATAACATTCCAACGACTGATTATCCTCATCAGTTAAATTCCATCCGCCGAATTAATATATCCAAGGTGTCTCTTCTTATTACGAAATTGGCGGCTATCCAAAATATTTTTCCAATTGGCGCAGCGGAAAGATTCAGGTGGAAAAATAATACGGCGATCGACAAATCGTGAAAAACAGTGGCGGAGCTGCAGGCATAATGAATCAATGTTTGGAGGATTGTAAATATTATTGGAAAGCAATAGACTTTGTAATACGTGAAACTGCGGAATTAAAGAAATTCAAACGTTAAAGGACCTACAGCATACTATAATAAAAAATTATGCAATTGCAATTTCTGTGGTCGACGCGTGAATGAAATATAATTATTTGCATTTAATGAATTATTTACTCACAAAAATGAACATCTTTGAACTCAATGAAATCACACTAATAATTCTAAAAGTAAATGTAAAAAGGGTGCAATTGATATATGCCACGTGCGATTCGTCACCTACCGTTCCATAATTAGCGCACCTCCTCCATGGTTCAAAGGGTGGAAAGCAATATGTTTTGAAGGCCACTGGACGAAACACCTGTGACGTGCGTTTGCACATTGAAAAGGCGATAGCTGCAAAATGCAGAACAAAGATAAAATCTTGTGGGCTGATAATCCCATGTATGCAGTGGGCAATTTCCCCGCGCGCGTAATAGGAAACATTTCGAAGATCTAAAGCTTTCTTGATCCTGACGTATGCTACCCACTTCGTTGACAAAGGGGAAGATAGCTGTTCTCGAAACGGCAGTATAAATAATCGTGACTTGACGGGTCAGCGCAATAAGTCCGTGCAGAAAAATACGATCAGCCGTCGCGGTAGCATTTGGACGGAGCCCATTATTCATTGGGTTGAGCCAGGTTTCGAACAGCTAATGAGGCTGGAATACCGCCATGACCGTGATCATCGTAACCGGTATACGCTGTTCTTGACAATTAGTGACGTGCAACGAGGCTGTGTATAGTCGAAGAATGTAACGAACATATGGACGACAGTAGACGGAATATATTGTACTCGAATGTTGCATGTAAAGTATGCGTGATAACGTGTTACAAGATTATTGTAATTTAAAAGACACGTGATCCTCTACACAAACACGTCATAATAGTTAGTTAGTGAATTATTCTATTGCAGATCACGATTTCGAAGCGAAGGGAGACATGGGCGTTTTGAGAAATCTTAGAATTTTAGGAATAGCGAATTCTTTTGTTTGGAATTAGTCGGTGGGTGGGTCGGATCCATGGATGGTTCGTCGATAAATTACGAATATAATGTAAAGAGAAAAAGAACCACCAAGTAACCATAACGAAGCTCACTGCCAGAGCAATTTTACGAACTCACGACACCTGATCGTTTTCATTTTAGTTGTAATATTATTGGTCTCCCAGGTTTGTGTTTTATCATTATTCCTAACTCACCTACACCATTTCCTACGTAGTTCACCATTTCACGGTTGGTTATGCATAATTGTGATGCTCTAAATCCACAGAAGAATTCAAAGGAAATCGGTATCAATTTACTGGAATAGCTGTTTTCCTTTCTATTCGCGTCTTTGCCCCGCTTTTCTTTCGACTAAAAATGGAACTGTTCAAGTTTCTAACTCGCGGTTGTACGTTCCTCTTCGTGCGGAAAAGTAAATTTTCCCCATTCTGCTACTTTTGCGGGCCGTCGAACACCGTATTTGGCTGTATTTTAGCTTGCCGCTAAAACTGAATAATCTAATCTATGATTTGTGCGACTCGAGGTTAATGAGAATTGTAATCCAGTGTAATCTCAAATGACTTTGTTATCGATTCGTACGCGTATACGCGAGCACCGAGTTCATGGCCACATATGTCAAGTGCTGCAAGAAATGTCATTGATGCGGCCACGCAGTATCAGCATCAACCAGATATCGATTCCTGTTTTCGACGAGGACAGGTAACGATTTAAACGCAACGTAGACCGATGTGGTTAAGATTTTCCTGGATTAAGAAATTGTCTTAAACTTGGTCTGTTATTTGCGTGCGACGGAAGAATTCGGGTTACAAGGATCACAGAGTCATTGCAAAACGCGATAGATAAAAAAAATTAACTGAAATAAATGTGATATGTAAAATTAAATATAAGAAATGATTTCGTTTATTACTAATTGAACAACTGATTGGGCAATGATGCAGAAGTCCTATCTTAAATTCAGGAAGAAAAATTTCTTTCGACGGACTCGCGAGAAGTATCAAAAATTGCGTGAGCGTAATTTGTGTGTGTTTCAAGATTCAGCGAAAAATTGTGAAAAATGCGAGCAACATTCGTAATTCAAAATGTGCGCCGCTCCGAGTAACTTGATGAAATAAGGGTAGGCCAAGTGCAATGAATACTTCGGTAAAAGAGACAGAGACACTGGTAAACTTTATCACTATAGCAGCGAATTCATAAACCAAATTCAATCATTCGCAATACGTACTACCGATGAATACCATTCATGAATAGGGGTTGCAACCTACAACACACGAATTGAGGAGTCCCACGCGAATAACACAAATTTCTCTGTTTCGAATGGAACGAATAAAAACGTGCGTACCAAATCGAAGAGAACCCTCAGTGCTCCAAAAAAAAAAAAAAACAAAATTATTACACACAAATACATATGTGCGCGGTTCGAAAAACGAAAGCAACGCGCCACGATAAAAATCCAACGGCCCGACAGTTCGGATTGTAAAGCGTGCTTAGCGATCGGCCAATAAAGGAAGACAATAAATCCTTGGAGAAAGATATGAGCAAGCGTGACAGCGGCACTGTGTCGAGGCCCATTATTCATTGGCTTTAAGCCGGACTCGAGGCAGCTAATGAGGTCGGCATACCGGCGTGTTCGCGGTGATCATAGCCGATGGACAGGCATAATAATCCGGCAGAGATTGCCGATCGGCGAAACGTCCGTCGGCGTGGCACGGTAGCCGCAGATGGAACTTCGATATGGTCACAGAGTGCGTGTAGAGATCGAGCGAGAAACCATTCCTGGAAGTACATAGTTAACTACGTCGTCGTGTCCTGACGCGTGCATCGATTCGTGTACGTCTATCGATTAAGGTGCCCCCTGTATGCGCTTTTCATCTATCCGCGTTCGATCGCAATCGCCGTACGCCGACAGTAAGTGCACGCTCGTGTAGATGCACGATCGTCCCTCGTTCTATTTCAGATACGGACGCACCACTTTTTCTTTGCACGCGGCATCGGGCATCATTTATTTGCCGGCGCGGCGTGTTGCCTGAATTTTTTTCGGGGTGAATTGTTGAATCGCTAATGGAATGAAATGGTAAATTGTTGTATTATGAGGGATTCGATGGACGGGCAGGTTTCCATTTGGTGGTTGAAGTTTTTATTTCACGTGACAGGGCGGTGTTTGTTAAGGGCGGTGCGCTTTGTGTGCTGCTCTTTTTTTTGTTTTAATGATGCTGACGCCGTTTGAATTTAATAGCCCTGCGTCGAGGGAATAGTATCGATTTAGATAGATTTGATCTCGATTGGTAATGATTCGTTGTAATCGTAGAACGAGAAATTACATAAAATTTGTGAAAAATATATATTTCGTTTTGATTATAGTTTTGCTACCTCACCCCTTGTTGTGTTGGAAATTGTAAATATTATTAGTTTATGGCGAACTCAATCTGAATCGAGGTACCAATATAGAACTAAGTTAAAATAAACATAAACAATTATTTAATCACGTGTCTCCCGGAGCAAAGGGGTTAATGTATGTAATGTATGTAGGTGGCTACATACATGTAGATTATAGTAGATAATATTGATGTGAAAGTGTTTGTATATAATAATTATTTAATATTGTTTTATGAATTCCTTCTTTACTACTCGGGTAATCCTTTTCTGCTTGATATTCACAACTTGATAAACTCCCACTTTATGAAATCCAAGAAACTGCTTCTCTTTTGGATCCCTTCGCATATTGGAATTACGTTTAATGAAAAAGTAGATGCTTTAGCTAAAAAAGCGTCCCTGATGGCTATTTCATCTAACATTCTGGTTCCCTACTCTGACTTCTCCCATAGTTCCAAAAATCAAGCTAGGTCGCTGTCAGTTAACAACATTCTTGATGAAGCAAAGTATAAGGGTATAAAATTCTTCAGAACTTTTTACCACTCTGGGTCGAGACCGTGGTTTGCTCATCTCATCCTTCCTAGGGATTTCATCTGTTGGGTTAACAGACTTCGATCTGGACACTATCGATTGAATGCCTCCCTATTTAAGATTAATATTGCTGCTGACACAAGTTGCCTATGCGGTTGTTCGGTACAGGACCCTAATCATGTGATATGGCAATGCCCGCTCTACGATAATAACAGAGATGCTATGATTCATAAACTTTGCAACATGGGATTCTTCCCACCATATTCAATAGATGTCTTTTTGTATGGACCCTCTCTGTGCCCCTTACTTTATATACATAAGTTTCTTACGGCTCACTGTTTAAAATTATAGAGCCGAATTACATAATGCTTCACCACATTGTTTATTCTATAAGTCTATAGTCTATAAGAAATCTTTGTAATGTTAGCATGCACAGTCATGTGCATGTTGCTAATAATCCCATGTGGGGTTTTATAGCTTAATAATAAAAAAAAATTCTTTCTTTCTGTACACAAAATTGATAACGAAATAAGAATACATACTTAACGTTTAAATTATTATTAACTTTTCCCGAAACTGAAGGATTGTGTTGTATTGAATTTTACGCGAGCAATTGACACGCTGATATTATTTTAGATTGTAATATATTTCAGTAACAGTTATTAGTAATATTACAATCTTATTCCAGTTATAACCAATTCATACAAACGAATCGTGGTATATTATGGATTGTCTGTCTGAGCGAGCTCCCGTTGTCGACTATGCCACATACTTTTCTTCCACAGACATTTGCACCTTTGGCAGGACTGGATAAAATTAAACCTTGGTCATCTATGAGTAATGCAACCTTTGTGCGAATTCGATCCGTGAAATGCAAAGTGACCGAGGTGACGAATAATAAGGTTCCGACCTGGCTGAACAAAACGAGCATATTATTCTCCCGGCCTTTCGGTGAATCAGGGTTGCATTGTTATAATGACATGTCACATCATTATTTTGGGCGAGCTACCGTTCACAAATATTTATTCTTCTCCTAGCAAGCGTGCTTCTCGAACGTACCTTATGGTTTCCCTTTCGACGGGTTTAATCCTCATAGGAGTGGCATGGAAAAGTGAATAGACAGATGGGAAACTATGAATAAATTAGATATACACTGTGGAGAAAATTCAATGAGAATGAACACAATTTTTCGCCAATAAAAATTGTGGATACCTTCCCTCTTTCCAAAACATTTTAATATATTATGTATCATATTTCATTGTGTATTCCAGTATTTCATGTACCTAAATGTGTACGGGTGATAAAAATTTTCGTCACGATCATTTTTCACTTGCTCATTCAGGGTACAAATGTGTCGTATTTTTGTCGATGTCAAGCCGACGACTTCAGTTGCACGGATACAGGTGTGGTCAAGGACATTTTATAAAATGGTTATGTAGGTAATTGTACGTTCTTGCGCAAGTTTCTAGAGAGCGAACCGTTTGGAACAAAACTGCCGGAACCAATTGCGATCTTTTAAAGCAAGCTTCGATCAATTTCGTTGAAACCAGCAGGTCTACTATAATTGCCGCAAAAGAAACCATTGAAACTTGCGGTAATAATACGGTGGATCGAGATATAGTCGATTTACACGGTTAACTGGTCGTCCCTAGTCTTCCTTCTTTTTGTGTCAATATTAAAAGTCCGCGTTTCATTGATTACAGCCTTCGCGGAGTGGAAAGCGGCATAATGAAATGGACAATGTCGCGACACGGCGACTATGATGTTTTAGTCCAATAATATTATCTACGATATCCCATAGAATCTCGTAAAAGTTTGTTGCCTGACGACACGACGAGTGGCACTCGAAGTTGAACACGCTATCGGTGAACTGTTTGGAATTTCTTATTTAGTCTTGCAAGTATTAAATCTCTTGACAAATCCTTGTCAAGGAAAAAATTAATATTCCAGGAAATAACAGATATTTCCTTCGTTTCTATATATTTAAGCTTGAAAGGTATTTCAATGTTCAATTCAATATAGTTCAGTTTGTTTGAATACGTCTCTCATTTTTCGGGTAACTAATAATTTTAAACGTTTGGTTAGCAACGATATTTATCTATAGAAAGAGGATATGTAACATTGAGAGGACAGCAGGATTGCACAATCGTACATACCTATGTACTTCATATTAACGTTTTAAACCATAAATATATAAAAGTAATATCCTTTCTGTTACCAGTTTTATGCGAAGCTGTGCTTGAAACCTTTGGAACCGATATGGTCTAATGATTCATTTATAAAGTTATTATATAGTACTACATTTACTTTCTTACAAATGTTCGTTTGTTGTACAGCCTAGCGTTAAAAATTTTTGTACATCGCGACTAATAAACGTTCTTATACTTTTTATTCGATATTCATGAGCACCCCACGCGGTTTACTTATATTTCAGGGGTTCACGTGTGTACTGCTGGGCTGAAAGAAGGGAAGCTAATACCGTCTGCGTGTTCCTTTTACAGCGAATACTGTTCGCCGGTCGTGTATTTGGATGAGCATTTCTACTGTCGTCGGTTGTACATCTTATTGTTAGTAGCGTCGAATGCCGAGTAGCGTTTTTGGTGTCAGGAAGTGTTCGGTTTCATGCATAGACTCCCGTCGTTATGGCTTTCCCTATTGCATATAGGAAACCGAATGTAATGGAATATCAGGTTGCTTTACCTTATCGCTCCGACTTACTATTATTTGATGTCAGTTTTATGAAAATATGAAACTCATAGTTTTTCGATATCGGGTTTCTGCCGTTCCTGCGATACCCTCGCGTCGCCCTATTACATTTTTTCCCCAAGGGAGTGGAAACGCCATTCTGCTCACTTTTCCTTCGATAATTGCTGCACGTTTTACGGGAAAACGTTGCGAATTTAATTATTAAATTGAGGAACGGTTGGGAATATGGTTGAACCAGCTACGCAGGAGGGCGTCGAAATAGTTTTACAATTAGATTAACAAATATTGCGAAAGAGAAATACTGCTGTCGTTTTGAAAAGACCGGGTAAAATTAATTTGCGTAATCAGGTGACAATTTTATGTTACGAAAGACAATGATGACAGCGGTGGTTTATTTATTCGAAATCACGAATTAACATAATATCAAGTTTGTTACGGAATCTTCTTGGACGCCCTATAGACGCAAAGGTGCAAGACGTACACACGTATCGTTATCTGTCCGTACGAAATAAATAAGTGGACGAAAATTGCATACGAAAATACAGATGAGATTAGCATTGAATAGCTCCGACAAATTATCCTGACATTTGAAAAAACACTTTGACTGCACGGGGTCATACATGCGTAGGTATTTAATTACGCAATTTCTAATGCACGTCCCTGTCGATCGAGCGGGGGCCGTATTAGCGTAGACTTGAACGCTCGACACCTCACAGTTTATGATACGATCGCGTTACACATCGTCGTTTTGCATTCTACGGCGAGTCGCGTCAATTTATTTTACGTTCTCATGTAGGTTGAACAAGTTGAATGATATAAAACGACAGTGGTACATGTTTCTTTCACCTTTTACACGACGCACGCATTGATCGTGTCGCGAGATACGCTCGACTACTTTAGGAAAGCAGCTCGACTTTCTCATAACTTAATCGGACGACGAGGGAGTACGATTTTTGTTTTTGTTCTTACGAACGAACGGGTTGAACGGCCCATTCAGTATTGACAAATATATGATCGGCGCGTTAACAAAGCTGGTTATCCTCTCGTTTCTACTGTCCTCGAATACCGATGGATAGATATGTAGATAAGCGTTAGAATGGAGCGAGGGAAGACATTCATGTGGAGAAAATGCCAGGTGAAGAATACGGGGGGGTATTGGTTGAATGCTCAGAAACTGTGGTTCGTTTGAATTTTTATGAATGAAAGCATACGCATTTCATTTATTTACTTCGTTTAATTGTAAGATTGAAACGAACGACACCAATATGTTCGATGATAATGATTTAGTAATAACAAATTTATTGTGGCAATAATAAAACTGTAAAATGTTGTGACAAAAGTATAATAGAACATTCCTGTTATTAATGACATTTATCATATTTTCACGTTTCGCTATGCTTTCTATTTTATTTATCGAAATGGTTCCAATTAGTCTGTCCACGCTACATTTTAAAATGTTGCATTTCCATTCATTTCAGGAACACAGAAATTAATATCTAACCAAAACGAGTAACAGATAACTTCATTGAATGTAGAAAACACGGAGATGACATCACGCTCTTCTTGCGCGTCCCTCTCCGGCTTAGTTTTATTGTTTAATAAATAAAAATTGCATTACCAATTTCAGTGACCTACTACATACGTCCTGCTGTGACCATTATAATTACTGTCTCGATAAATGAAATTAATATCACTAAACATTACAATAAAATAACATCTCAATGACAATATATTTATAATTTCCTAGATATTTCGATTTCACAAGTATACATATAATGCAATTCCCTTTGCAAAACTGTTGAATAAGACATTTTCCAACCCCAATCAACGAGACGTGCCGAGGGCAATAAAACAACAGCATGTGGCATCCGACTGAAAAACTCCTGCAGAGACATAAATCTACGTTAAAGGCAGGTGAGTAATCGAAGCTATGTGTGAGGGCAGCTACGGTTTAAATGGTCCGCTTAGAAAGCGAGGAAGCAAAGATTGTCCGGCAGATGCTTGACCAGTTTGTGGGTCTTGTTCAGTTTCGCCTAGGGAGCAAAAGCGTGTCAACGTGTCTAGGATAAAAGACGAATGTCCCACGAAGGTTCTCATTAGCAGACCGCAGCAGGGTGCCCAGAATCCTCCCCTGCTTCTCTACTTTTCTGCTGAACTTTCACCACCGATTCTACGTAAATTCCAATGCGGGGAATACTCCAGGTGCTTGGCCGTGTCAAGGGACTTCAGCAACACGCCCACACGAACGCCTACCAACTAATCTTTGCATTCATTCGCACAAAGGTCATGACTAATGATCCCAGTATTCCGACAGAATAAGATTTACTTCTTCCTTTGACAGGCCTCGTGTCATGCCAGCTGAATAACGTTACTAATTTCTTTTCTAACTTTGTCACCCGTCGAAAGGGGCCGTTCAAGACCGAACAGCGATGTCATTTCAAATGCTTGGAATGTGTTTGGAATTCGAGAAAACATTAAGGTGCTGCATGAGCTCATGGCAGAGAACGTCTGTTGAGAATTGAAGTTTTCAAAATAACTGAAAGCCGTACGAAAAGACGTGCGGTTTGAGACAGGTTGCCGGTGCATTTTGCACAGCAATACGATACTATTCGATTCATTTGTGGAAATCGGTTAGGGCAGAGTGAGTAATCCGATGAAAGAGTTATTTCGTATAAAATAAATGTCAGTCAATTGTTCCAAAAGTTTTCAATGAGCTACGAAAAAATTGTAATATCTTAATCCAATTTCAATTCTCTGTATAATTTATTAACACGACAATAATAATTCTACTCAATAATAGATTCAAACAACTGCATTATATCTGGAACAAGAGTCATCGTAGTGAAATTCAATTGCCAGCGTATAAGTTGACGTATATTCTGAAAGAAGAATTATTACAGACATGCATCACCTTTTTATATATACGAAAAAGGAAAACAATTCGTCTTTTGCAACGAATTAGCGCAAACATTATATTCGAGGCTGATTAACATCTCGCACAATTGATATTGACAGAGGACAGCATAAGATTTATTTCCTCGCGAGCCCGTCCTACCTTTGCGGCTTCTTCCAGAATAATAGTATACTAATTTTTTTTCTTGGCCTTTGTCGTTGTTTGAAAGGAACCGAACCGTGTTGAACAGACCGTACTCTTGTCGATGATTGCTGGGCGGGCTGGTCGGACAGGTCATAAATTTCTGTCCTGGAAGTTGTAATGTATTCTACTGGCCCTTGATGATTTTTATTGTACGCTGGCGTTGTGGTTAATGCTCTTCATGGGACGATCGGGACAGTTAGTATCTATAATGTAACGCGTTTCCGTTCCTCTTTTAGCCCAACTAAAAAATGGCTGGCCGATTATTTCATCCGTAGGCGTGTGTCGCCACATTAAAATTTAATTTCGCTTCTCAGAGATCGTATAGTTTCTATCATTTGATTCCTGTATCAAATAAAATTTAGTTCGATTCAAGTTCGATTAGATGTCTTGCTACTTCTCGCTGATGATAGATACACGCTCCTCAATCAAATTGAAGGATCGCTAAATTATCACCGAAAAATCTTCCATGTCTCGAAATTTCGAAGGATGAAGTCTCCACTTTAACAGCCCTCCCCAAGTTCATTTTTTCATATCACGTGAGAGGCGGCAAAGTGAAGGTACTTTTCTTCGCGAAATATCTGCGAGTTCGAACGCCTGTACGGACAACGAACAAATTTTCCCATTACTGAAATCACTATGGATTTGATGGAAGTTGGAAAGAGAACGTGTTGTCGTTCTTGCGACATTCCATTTGCCGCTAATAATTTAGTCACATCCGCCAATGGAAAATTGAGGTGTTCATTACAGGAGGGGGCTCGGTAATAATTGACGACCGTGGCAATAAAATATTTAGCCGCCGCTCGCTGTTTAATTATTGCGCGCGGCAGTTGCGCGGTGAAAGGGTGATAATTTCCAGCAAGTTTTATCTACAAAGTAATTACTAGACCGCGCAGCAGTAACGAATGACTCACGATTATGCTTTCCTTCGGTCGTTCAAGTTCTTCGGAATGAGAAACGGAACGGCCGTAGCGAGGAGCGGTATAGGTTGGGGGCAAAGCAAAGTAGTACAATCTGCGAGACTGCCACTTGGCCGTAACAGATACGCCAGGAAATAAATGTCTGTATAAAGGAGTTGGCAAGTTCCTTGGATGATATCAAGATGCCGCCGGCTAATACAACTTGCCCGGTAGTTCGAAACAAGGGTGAGGAAACGTTTCACGAAGGACGTACCCCTTTGTCCTGCACCTTTCTTTCTCCACGGTACGATGTATCTCGATATTAAAAGAATTTTGGCTTTATCTCCGCGCTTTTATCCACGGAGAACACGATATACCATATACAATAAAGAGAAATTATATTCTGTATGAAGCGGGACTTCTGCCCGAATACCGAAATAGCTTGGATCTCATTTTTCCTTAAATATGACCCTCGTATGGGTATGTGTGCACGTTTGCGAAAAATCTTTTCATGCTTTTCACAGTTACGCGTACCGTGTCTGCGATTTAAATAAGATAGTAAGATAGTTTAAATAAGCGTTATCGGCAATTACAATTAAAGACATTTGAGGGTTTTCGTGGCTGTGTTATGTTTTCGGCCAGATCACTGGCCGAAAGTTTTCACGAACTTCATCGACAAAGGTTCAGATCGATTTTCTTCTCAGACGTATCGGCACTTGGTGTTTTCTTTTTACGATCCTTCTAAGCCACTCGCCTACGTATTTTCCGTTTTTACAATGCTTCCACGGAGGCCTTTTATTCTCCTCGATCGCTTCCTCACGGTAGACTTACCGTAACGTATAAAATTTGTACTTTCTTGCGCGGCATATACTTGGCTGTTTCGCACTGACATAAAGTGAAACTGCCAGAAGAGTTCGGAGTTTGTTTCAGGGCTGTGCACTACACGACTTGTTGTCCCATCGAAAAACGTGCGAATTATAACTCATAGAAGCGATAAAATCTGCCCTACTTTCCGACAATCTGCAAATCTTGTTTGCCCTTCGTTGATACAAGTATAGCGGGGTTCCACGTTTTATTTTCGTCGCGTCGTTTCTTCTTCTTGATTAATACAGGAACGATACAGCCGTGACATTATTTGTCGTTAATCCTGTACCGCACAAACTTCGTCGGAATTATCGCCACTTCAAATTGTAGGGGATTTTTGAAGAAGTTAAGGCTTACAAGTGAAACGAGGAAAATCATTTTTACCATTTACAGTTATTATACAGCGATACTGTACTTCTTACGAATTTCGTATCTCAGAATATTATTGCATATCTGGTACATCCACGAAACGAAAATTACAAACTACGAAAAGAAATCAGCCCTCGGCACAAGTTACACGGTACATAATAAATCATGAAACATCGTTGAAATAAACTGGGCAAACATTCAATTAGATACTACGGTAGACGATAAAATAAAGAATTGCATCCAACAATCAGGAAACATGAGAAAGGAACAGGATACAATCAATTAAATCCTCGACGTATGTCTCGCCGAACATTCCGACACAGGCCAACGTGATCCGCCGGCCGTTGCCTGTAAGAAAGCACCGCTTTGTCCTGAAATATTGGTTTTCCAGGTGGAGTAGCTAATGGACGTTCACCTTCGCCTAATGGTTTGACGGAGCGTGCGAGAGAAGCCGGCACAGTGGACAGGGCGACCATGATTCGTGACCACCTGTCCATGGTGAACTTCCCTTCGGAGGAGAGGCACGTGTAGTGGTGGAGTGTACGGCCTGTACCCTGTGGGCAGTTCGCTATTTGTTAATGCCTGTACGATGATCGTGTGGCCCCTGTACAAACATGTCAAGTTGTCGCGGTGTAGGAACTCCATTCGTTGGCCAGAAACAGTTGGCTGCTCGGTCAGTGTTGCGTGTCACGGTGGTGTCGCTATTTAACCTTCTATCAGATGCGTCTTTCGCGTCGTTCACGTAACACGCGCATTACCAGCACCTGCTGGGGCCAGTTTCAGTAGCTGTTTCGCCCGCATTTTAGTTCGGTAACGGCAAGCTACTTGACGCGGCCAGCGTAACAACAGGCTATCCGAACGATTAACGTCGCGTTGCACTCTTTAGCTTCGAACTCTCGAGCATCATTTTCAAATTATGTACGCGCGTTGTGCACTTGCTCTTTATCGCCGTTTAGCGTTTTCTGCGTAGACGGTGCCCATTGTGGGTGACGTAGAGCGCGATTCTTGGGAAATTAATTAACGTTGGTTGCGCACTACCTTTGGCGAACTCTTGTCGGCTGTAGAATGGCGAGCTTTATTGTATTATCTGGTCGAGCGTTATATTGCGGTCAAAATTTAGCACCTCGACCCTGTATCGCGTCGCTTGCTCGATTTTGTTGTTCGGTATTTCTATTTTCTCCGCGTTTTGGAGCAACGTCTCCGCTGTTCCATAATAATGCACAATCGTTAGTGCTGAATGCTCTCTCCGCGCTCCCTTGGTAGCTCACCCCGTTTGTATATTTTTAAACGCCTCCTGCCATTCGAGAGACTTTTTTTCCGTGACTCGTAACATTTTTCTGTATACACGGACGGTGAACACCCAAACGTTTATACACAGCACGAGCCACGAAATTGACTCCTTCGTCGTCGGGATGGCTATTATCGACAAATCTTCGTGACGACGGTTTATTAATATTCTGGATTAGAATAGCTTGTCATGATTCACAGAACTGGGCTTTTGTGCGAGCCCGGAGGAGAGTACCGGGGACACTTACGGCATAAATAACGATATCTCCCCCGGTCCGTATTCAGCTGCCGCTCCCTAACCGATGGCTGCCGCCTCCTATCATCGAAAGTGACTGACAAGCACTCCATCAGCATCATATTTCGTAAACATAACGAGATTAGGCCGCATTGTGACGAGACTCGAAGCTAATTTACATCCTAATCCCCGCACGCTACCGTACGTATCTTCTTCCCCTTTCAAACTTCAATCCTCTGTCCCCTGTTAGACGAGTGAAAATGTTCTGTCATTCTCGAGTGGCGAAAACGTAACGACCATCGCTCGTATACGTACTTTATTTTCACTTAATTCCGCGACTCTCTCGTGTCTTCTTTCAGGATGCACCAATCCCATGAATTGGACTGGTCTGCGGCCAACAAATTCGCCTCGGTCAATATGTGAAGATCGTTCCGATTGTGATTGATATTCGCGTGACGGATCTCCTGTACAGAAACGAATCAACTATTTTTATCAAAACTGGACTGCAACTTTCGCGTAACGTACAGTCACGTTCGTGTATATGTATAAATGTTCTATATGAATTTTACCCACGGACATGTTCCTGCATTACTTTTTGGCCAACCAATTTGAGAGCGACGGTACTTTTGCACTCGTCTAATGCATACCTGCGTCGTCGACGCGCGTAACACGCTGTGTTATAGCAAGCTCGTTCATCGTGGCGCGTTTCTAAATTCTAAACTGATTTGCGTTCGCGGACTTATCACGTTGTCTAATAAGCATTCCAATGAGTACCGTTCGTTTGCAAGAGACGGTGGATCCTTGTTCCCGACGAAAATGATATTCATGGAAATAAGGTGATCTAGTGCAGAAGTTTTCGGCCGTAATTTGGTTCGCTGAATAATACATGAAATATATACGAAGAAGACGTAGAGCGTGTTGCACGAATTGTATTTCGCATAATAAGTTGTCAAATTACTTTTGCATATCGCAGGAATCTATTCTGTTATGCAGCTCTGGACATTTACATTCTTCAATCTATGGAGCGGTGCTTGGCGACAATTTTTATTCTATTTGATGAATTTGAAATTTAGCTGCATTGGAAAGCTAACGGGGAACAAACACTTCGGGATTAAGATAACAATATTTGATGCGGTTTCACTGCGACGGGAAACTTCGTTATCCTGTGTTACAATGAATATATTTTTCGTGGCGATAACGGATCATCTAAAAATAACAGAGACCGTATTCAGAAATGAACAAACGGTTGAATCATAAATCTTGCGCGTATAAAACGAGTGTACATATATGCACATATGTACGTATATGTATCCTACAATTTAAATGAATTTAACCGTAACGAAACAATTTCCATTAACGCATACTCTCGGGAAGAAAACGATAGGGGTGTGTTCAATAAAATAAACTAGGAATAATTTGATCATACATCACGGGTCAACGTTTTCATTCCCGAGAAAGTTAATTGGAAGAGGAATAAGTTCTTTTCGTGACGGCGTGCTGGAATATATACCTCGTAAATTAAACGATAAAGCGAACTAAAATGACACGGTGGACACAGGCTGTATCGTGTTCCTGAACAAAAAAAAAAAGACCAAAAAATATAATGAAGAGGAAAGAGAAATTCCAACGAAATTTATTAACCATCTATGCGGCTCGCAAATATAAACAAACCGTCGAAGCAACGTTAACCGTGCTCGGTAAGATCGCGTGTAAAATTGTGAAACGAATGAAAAAGTAAAGGGACGAGCCTGTGCAAAGTGCTGTGGGCGTGTAGGCACGACAGTGACATGGATTTCTCTCCCGTGTACGTGTTCCATATAGACACGTTGTTTCTCCTCGATGATGGAGAACAATGTGGACACGATGGAGTAGAATACGAGCAAGGGAAAACGAAAGAGCGCGTCAGATGGAATTAGGCATGCCTCGGCAGATTAACGGGTCTCGCTTGACACGTTGCCGGAGAGCTACGGTTCAAGCACTAGTCGGATTGGATTAGTCGAACGAAGGTAACGTTTGCAAAGCGTGCCAGTCAAGTATCATTGTGCGTTCTGCTAATCTTGCTGATTATTCTGACACGGTCGACGGGATCCCGATGGTTCATTAACGAAACGGAGCCATTCGTTCGACGTGATACGTAATCATTCGGGAAGACGCAGCAATAGGATGATACACTTTTACGCGTCGGCAAATGAAAATTTGATGGAGTTGTTGCAATGGCTTAACTGGTCCTCGTTTGGACGGGACATTTATAGGATATGGTGGAAATTGTAAACGACCTTAATGCGGCAGTTTATAGTGACAGGCGTATTAAAGACAACCGCAAGACAACCGCAAAGCACCACGGATGAATGTTTTTCCAATTCAAACAGCACGGGACCATCGGTTCACGGTGTGGGTGCAGATATTTTGCGATTGACTGATGAAAATTGACGAAAATCGATGAAAACTGATGAAAAACTCGTTCAATATAGAACATATCGAATGCCTGAAATAATTAACTTCGAATCAATAAATTGTAATGCACCGACCCACTTAATCTTAAGCTGGGCATCAGATATTATTGCATTTTGCCAAACTTTCCGCATCCTTGTCCTTATTTCGAAGCCGCCAGCTTCTAACTTCTGACCTACGGCCCTAACTATTTACCATTCCTACTTTCGACGTCTCCTATCGCCCGTACTCCTGTATTTCAGATCCTTTGTAAACCCTTCGCCGTTCCTCCCCAAGAGCATTTTCTTATTTTACAAATCCGAGATACAAGTCCGCCACCGTCGTGCAAGTATTTTACAATCTAAAATAAAGCCGGCCTTCGAGCGAGGTTCGCCCCGACGTTATTTTCACGCGTAACCCATCCATTGCAAAATGCTTAACAATCCATTGAATATTCATTGCGCAACTAAGGAAACGGCACCAGAGATTTATCACTAGGCGCGAACGGGTTAAACGATCTCGGTTTCGGAAACACGGCTATCGGAATATCGATAACGCGATGCCAATAATGTGAAGTAAATTGGAAGCACGCGAGCATGGAGCGGCATCTAATTATATCTAATTATATATACTCGGGGGTCGATGAAAGGGTGATTAGGCACTGTGGAAGCGTAATTGAAGGAAATGCAGCTTTCAGCTATTAGCAGTGTTTACATTTCCAACAGATTTTCCCTTCTTAAATACTCGGGGCACGCAACACGCGGTCCATACAAGGCGCTACGATACATGCTCAACGTTCCTGCAAGATATAATTATTTCGACTAGCCGCGTGTTAATGCTTATTTACCCATCGGCCACGTGTACGCCCGCGTCCTGCAGCAACGCGCACCCAATTACACTAATTTCCATCGTAAGTTGTCACGCGTTTATAAACCCGCGTTACAAAGCGCGTCCGATTCCGCCCGGTCTAGATTAGTCTATTATTTCCGGCCGGCTTGTCCGCTTCTCGCCCCCGTGAAACGCGGCCCATTATACTTTCCGAAGGAGAGATTTACGAGGAAGGCTTATCATTATTCCAGGCGCGAACGATTTCGTCGTGGAATCGTGAAAGCGTCCGCGAAGCAGGAAGCGACGGTTTAGGGGGATAAATCCGTATGCAAAGGAACACGTAAAACCGGACAGAAGTTATGATGGATATGTGTCTATATCAAACTATCAGCGGTGTCTTAGCGGAGGGTGCTGGCATCGTTGTGGGCACGACGTTGACGGACGGCTCTCTTACGCACGGTTGACGGGAAACACAAATTGTGGGCGCAGCTGCGCCGATAGTAATCAAGAAACACGGTAGGTAGCGGAGTAGAGTGGCCGGATAATAATTCTCTCTCTGTCCGTGGAAGCGTGTACACACACGCCCTGGGTTATAGACTAGGAAGAGACGTGCGGTGAACAGACAGGAAGGACCTGGTTATAGAGGGAGAGAGTGAGAGAGAGTGACAGGGTGAAAGGAAGGGGCGTAGGGGATGGGACGGGACAGGGCTGGTGGCACTTCACAGGAAAACGATGTTGATCCAGGTCGATACCTGTCATTCGCTGGCCGATGCACTGTCGAGATTGCTCCTAGTTCAGGACCCGTCTCGCTTTACATTGATATTCGTGTGTCCCCTTCTCCTCCCCTGTTCTGTCTGTATAGAGGCATACAATGACCGTCGACCGTAGTTTGCTAGTGACGACAACCGTGATACGGTATCCAGTTTGAAAAGGTGCAAACCCTTGGGTTAAGGGGAAAAAACGCGTGCTCGAAAGGTCTATTCGAACTCCGTGGAGTAAATTATTGGGCAAAGCTGAGACGCGTATAGCTTTGTCCGCTGTGGCGTTGTAACATATGTATAGGTGTGTGTGCATGGGTGGTAGTCTATTTTCGAAGTACGTAAAAGTTTATGCGGCATCGTTCGTCGCGCTTTGTTGGTCAAATTTTTGGGACAGTTGTTCGAATTGCGACGAACGTTCGAAATGGGAGTGACGTTTATAAATCAGTCGAATTCATCGTTTGAAATTGTATTCGAATTATTTATTTATTTATTTATTTAATTAAATTGCTTTAAACTGAATATGGCTAATATAGGAAATACGATGCATTACATATTTCATGGTATTTAAACATATGTAGATAGGTATGTGTGACAAGTATGGTAGATAAGTACATATATCCATTACAGAAGGAATACTACGTGCGTTTTCTCCTGCAACTTATACGTAAATTTTCCATACATATGTATAGATCCAATATGTATATGTATATAATATCCATATGTATATAATAGTGTTTCGCATCGATATCAATGCATAATACAATTTTCCTCAAGTTATTATTATTCTTTATCGAAACACCATAATTCGAATTAGGTCGCGAACAAAAGGTTTAAGCGACATCGAACAAAATTGCCGGTGCTGCTACCAAGTAGAATAACAAAATAATTTCAGAATGCAGGAATTTCGACTACAGTAATTGCACATATAACGGTACATATGAATGTTGAAAGTTAATGTTCGCAATAGCAGAAGGCAATAACTTCTTCATTCTACGCATTAATCAACATTCAAAAGAATAAGCATAATCCTCTAAATATTAAATAGTAAATCAAAGGAATACCTTCGAAGACTAAGAAGCTTGAAAGATCGAAGAGATATTCCCGCTGCGGCTGATTATTTTATTTAAACGTTGAGGAATTTATTGTCAGTTTCACATATATATCACAAGAGCGATTCTTGTTTCTCGATGCCGGAACTGTTTGCTATCTCCCCCCTCCCATAAGAGTTCGAATCCATGATGAAATATGGTGCCCGGAGCACCTTAGATTAAGTAGTCGGATAACGGACAAAACATGCTTCAAAGCTGTTGAAATTTAAATAAGGCATATAATGAGTTTGGCCTTCTACGCTACTCGAAAATGCATATAATAATTGTCCATGTATCCGTCTGCTAAATTTCGTGTTTTCAAATATGCTGCTGCTTTTAGCCTAAGGACGACCATACACCTATGCATTACAGGACCATAATTTTGAATATAGTGTATCATATTTGAATGGATAATTTTGCTACCCGAGAATGCTTACTCCGAAAAAGATCTAATAACAATCGAAAATTTATGCGACACGTACCGTTTAATTTAAGTGTAGCAGCTGTCCAGTTTGTATAATGTTCAGATTACAAATTAATAACAATCGTGGATATATTATTTACTTATTTGTAGTGCGTTCGAGATCTAGTTAATTTAGATTTCACTGTTATAAGTGCATCATTTTGTAAATTCGATACCACGAATAATCATAATCTGGTTAATCGGGACTCCGATATGAGTTGTATGATCGTAAGACGTATGTTTCATTAACTACGTTTAGACACATAAATAACATATGGCATTCAATATTTCCAATAGTTGGAAACCGTTCGTGAAGTACATTACAGAATTATAGAATTGCAGAAATAGCAAATGCAATATACGTACGAATGTTTCATTAATTCGCATTATGTTTTTTTAATTATGCCCCGACGTGTAGCAATTAAGTTCTGCACTTTAAAGTAAACGGTATGCTGAAATCTGTTAATGCAAAAACTAATAATGGTGTACCTACCTGCATTTTTTACATCAGAAATTGGACGTTATCTACGCACTACTGGCGTGTAATTATCGCTACTGCACAGTGATTATCGTCCATTACAAGTGCTCACATAAGTATCGATGTGTTTGGATCATAGTTATGAATAAATGCATTAACAGATAAATCAACGTGCAAGAAGTGTCGTAATGTCGTCGTAATTCCGATGTGGATGAAAAAAGGGAAGCAAATTTTGCAACGTGTATGCATGATCCCGTGATTGAAAGGTACATACCTGGAACTTATAGCACGCTTTTTATCCTGGAACCAAAAGAAGCTGAGTAAGTAAGATTGACCAAGGTCATATTACACGGCTACCAATATGTTGCACGATGAACATAAGCTTCTTTGCAATGTAATACCGTTTAAACAGTTGGTGTACATGTCGGTGCTAATATCGCGGTTACCTCTTTTCTTTTTTTTGTGCCACCTTTTTAGGCGTGGCAAATTGTGCCCTGACATGTAATAGCGTGATTAACCCGAATGACTTTTTCTCGATCGCGTCAAGTTACCTAGAAATTCTCCTTGTGCCAAATATAATGAGCATTTAACCGGTGATACACAACGATAATTGTTGCCACATGTTGCCGGGGAGAACGATTTCTCTGTAATATCTTCGACGCTTTCTGAGCATCTAAAATTATGTGAAATTATGCACCATATGAAATTTGCTGACCGTTTGAAATTACACACCACCCTCGGCAGGCATTTATTAATACAATGCACCTTGCACTTAAACGTCACAATAATATTGTGCCCTCGTGTTTTCTTTGTTTGACGATTCGTTTCTTTATGGTGATCCAACTGAGGAATATCGTATACAAGAAGGAATTGCGGACGTTTGTATTATATGAATTTAAATTGAATATTTATTTTTGGAGTTCTGCAAAACAAATAACAGGAATATGATGTTGCAGGAAATTTGTAATTATGCATGCAAGAAATCGATCAAAAAGTAAAGCTGCACTGGTTATACGCTTAGGCACACAGATAAAGGGATATAACTTTCCATGATAACGTTTGGTTTCGTCAAATAAATTTCTTCCAGATTTATTATCAGATCCTTCCCACATTGGTTGTCACCTTTTTCGACACTCAAACTTCGTTCTACAGACCGAAGCATCCTGTATTCGAGAAACAATAGGTATTAGCAGCATTCGAATAATTTATGAGCATATTCTGCATTCTCAGTCGCGAAAAGTCGATTTTTTTTGCTCAATTCGAACGAATACGCCTTCCAGAATATCTTACTCAATTTTTGGAGCGAAATTCGACATGTTTTTGGTGCTACAGATACTTGCAGCATCGACGCTGGCCTGGCTGTTACGGTACCCAAAATTCGAAACACGTTTTTCTCGAAATTACTCTTCTGTGGACGGCGGTTGTGATGAAAAAAACTACCTGACCAATTCGCCGAAATTTGTAATATGTTAGTTTGGCTCGTATTTTCGCACTTTTTTATGCGGATTAAATAAATACAATCTGCCATTAATCAATAGTTCCAAATTCGTCCACGACTTCGAAAATGTACACGAAAATTTTGTCTTGCGTGACTTATCAGACACACGTACACATATAAATTAAAAATGTTTTCGGTCTTTTTATTTCGTGTGATTCGATCGACCGTAATCACGACATTCACTGTCAAATATTTTGATAAGCAACTTAAATAAACAATTTAAACGAAATATTTTCTGTATTTCTGTATCACAAGAACAGTGGAACATATGAAAACAAGTTTTAAAACGTTCGGTATTCATTTTATTACAAAACAGCGCCGCCCAAACTTGACCGATGTTTTAACCGAAACTGCAAAGTACAAAGTACAATCCCCTAGTTGTATCGACGATTGAAAGACAACAATTTTCTCGAAACCAACGCGATGGAGCACAAGACCGGAAGTTAATATGCATTTCCCTGCTGTGGAAAATTACATTGCGGTACGTACACATGTAATAATACGTTGCGAGAAACTACGTAGGTATGTTTCGATAAATAATTCACACCGGTGGACTGTACTTCCTTCTCTGTGTCGAATAACAAATGAAATCGCAAAGCTTCCGCGGTTTCCTTGTTTCGCACGTCTGTATTTAGCAGATGTACAATAGCAAAAGGTGCATGCATAATGGCGTGGCACGGTCGAGAGTTTGTTTTGCCGTTGAACGGGGGGGGAAAAAAGGTGATCGAGGGACAGTTTAAAATTTACCGCCGACGGATAGAGAAGCGGCCCTGTGGCGGACTGTCAGCTGTTTTTCGAATTCTGTCAATTCTTGTCAGTTGCACCGACCAGTTTAGCATAAAAATGCTGTTCGGTAGATGGTCGGCTTTCGAAGGCTTTGGCCGACACGGTACAAACGTATCGTATATCAAAGCAGGCGGCCATAGCCGGGGAAAATAAGAAAGTTTTTGTTCTTTTTATGGAGCTACGTTCGCCGTGGGCGGTGTCTGATATACGATCGGAGTTCAGCATTTCGTTGACGAAAAAGCTACTATGTATATAACCTGGCTCGGATTTTTCTACCGGGATCACGAATAACATAAACATTATGTCGTTTTGCAGAAACGTGTTCCGCGAGGGCTCGAATATTTCGTACAATTCTGTCCATCGCGCGATAGAGATAATGATTCGCCAAATAATAGAAGCAATTCTATTGAAACGTAAAACCGAAGTGCCACTCAGATATATACCTTCTCCTCGTCGACGACATGTCGGAAAGTTACAGCCACTTAGATACCCACCTATATATAAGTACATCCCTGCGTCCTACTATACTTAATGGTACAGTAAAAACGTGGAAATGCAAAGTGGTTTCGAAAATGCACAATTTTCGCATCAGTTATATATTAACGATCGACAGTGAAATGGTTAGCATGCGAAATGCACGAAATTCATTAAACTGTCATGAAATCGATACGCGTACATGTACGTGGATATAGAAGGCGGGGAGGGAAGGCAAATTCCTCGGTATACCGGCTTGGGCCTATTCCCGGGATGCCTATTTAACTACTGTAGTTAACGTAATATGACATCCGCCATGGCAAGCGATTACGGAGAACACGCGATGCAAATTTACGGTATTATCGTAATAAACAGGTTATAAAGGCTGATAGCTTCCTCGTGTATTGAAATTATACTGCAGCGGTACGGTTTCTGCACGTACACTGTCACTATGTAAACGTGTATTTTATACCCTCACGTATGCGGCATACTTTTGTGGCCCGTGCACGGGAGTGCGAAATTTCTGTATACGTACACACGGCTGGATATATCCATACGTATGTATGCAGAGGAGTGCGTTATTAAGAATGTTAACGTATGTTCGTGACGGGTTGTCAGGAACCCCCTTATCCGGCTGAGCTCGCCTCGGCTGGTAGATATAAATATGCAATAGCGCTTGTCATGCGCAGCGCCTAATAATTGAATGTATAATAAAGAAGGCGTCGCTCGGTGTCATGCTGACAGACAGACTACAGAGAGGCTACGAGCAAGAGGAGCAAGCAGACACACGTCAACTGTCAATTTTATTTGCTTCTTTCGCCGATGCTCCATCCATCCCCTTTGCTTGCTCCATTTTGCCATCTTTTGCGATTCCTCTTCGCGATTGCACGAACGTGGAATCGATGGTATCGACAACTGTACTCATATCGCACGCTCTTCGTCGAAACGGATGTACATACGTACGTATCTTCCTCTACTTAGATCGCAGATGTCGGGCGGCAACTGGATAGGGATAATTTTTACGTTCGAGAAATAATATTGCTGTTGCGAGGTATGGAACGCTCCTGGATCGTCGCCATGAATTGAATTAATTATTTTTGTTATCGTTATTCGGTTAATGGGACCAGGGCTCAGGGAACGATAGTGTTGTTAAATTGTAGGGGTTAGAAAAATATGGTAGATGCATTTTTTCCTTTCGCGCGGACCGACTATTATCATTGCTACCTTTCATACCGCGGACAGGTGCGATACGAAGCTTGCCTACGCTGCGAACGCGTAACCGAAGTCTTATGTCACTGTTGGATAGTTGACAAAAGATAGGGCACGTTCTACAGATCGTTAAGTTCGCGTTCATGTCTGTGATGTTACTAGCGCAATCAGTGTTGCACTTTTTCTTGGTTCTCAACGAGACGATAATTATCAATACGAAATTCATCATCCTCGAAGGCGAACATATTTGTTCACGGTAACATGTATCCGCGCCGGAAGTAATTCAACGAAACCCAGATCAACGTGTTGACCCATCCTTTAGAGATTTTCATGAATGACGGTGGTCCATTGATAAAAATATCACGGAAATGTCACTGGTGGACGATGGTACGCGGCATACAGGAAGAGGGCTGTAAACGGCCGATTCGATATCCATTCGAGACTGAGAGTGCCCTCCACTTCCCTGACAGCTAGGCAAACACTGAACTGACGTTTAGAATAGCTCTTATTTATTCTAACCTGTTTATTTAGGCTGCCGGGATCGCATTACCTGAGAGGCTTTGAGTGGCAGTGAGGGAAGACTACCGTTGTCAGCACTGAACTCATTGTCACGTGTCAGACCATTGGGCTATAATATCAACATGCGCTACCGCATACGAATATGAGTCTACCAATGCCTAATTGAAAGGCAATTGCCCCGGCTGCTGTCCCGCTCTCTTATTGTCACGCCTTATTATTTTATAATCTTGAATATTTTTGTAACGCTTGATTTTGCTGACAGCCCCGACGCAGGCTTTGCTAAGGCTATCGCAAACTCTTGCAATTTTTAAACCGCACGGACTCTAGCGTGTCAAGGTTTACAGATTACAGATTTTGTAACTCGTAGTTGTAAAATTCGAATGAATATAAATACGCCAGTGCCGTGCAATCAAAATACGAATAACTTCCACTAATAACACCGTGGTCAAATACGTCACGAATGTGTACATATAATGGTCAAACAATTGCACGGAGAGAATAATATATTGTGACATTTGTATTTCCCACGGTGCATACTTGTTATTAAATAAATCTTCGCGCTTCGGTACAGATAACGCGGACCCACACGTATGTACATAGGCACGTTACTTTCTACGATAAATATGCTTCAGCGTAACTTTTATTGCAGCGGCAGCACAATAAACTGATAGTTTAAACAGGCACTTAACGTGCAATTTTATAGCCGAGAACGTAAGCCGAATTCTTTGTTTTGCGTTAATTAAGTTGAATTCTTAGGGTTTACCAGCTGGTTAATGCCAGCCTCGCGCATAAAGCGTTCCCTTTTTTTTTCTGTTTTCACGTACCCGCGTAATTATAGCTTCTTACTGTTATTAATATCGGCAAGGCAGCTGTTTTTGCATTATCCACGGGCAAATGTTTTTAGAACACCCGGTGTACTGGCTACGAACTGGAAGCGTAATGTATTATACCAGCTAGGCAGGTATATTACAGAGAGCCGCAGTTATGCGCGACGGGCTATGATTGATGACAAGTCGTTGCCTGTTATGAATATAATATCGATCAATCACGCTATTTATCGGACGAATGCATAGGCCCGTTCTATCGTCCTATGCTTGCCTACCGACCTATCTATATCTATTTCGACTTGACCCGCTTCCATCGAAATTCAAATCCATTTTTCACCGCTTGCCCTAACAAATAGTATACGTAGGACATTCTGTCACTAACCGGCAACTGTCCAAGATGAAATTAAATGATTACGTTAAACCGGATTACCGGCGATTCATTTCGCGTCGAGGCTGATTTAAGATTCTAACGTTACCTCGTGCACAGTTTCCCCCATTTTCGTTTAATAATTTAATGTGCCAGGTATTTATCGACGCCCGAAGTGGCGCGGCGTGTTGAATAAAATATTCAGCAATCCTAGCGAATTCAATCCATCTGTTCACATAAATGTCTGGCAGACAAATAGGCAGATCGGGGACACAAATGGACTAACAAACGTCGTTATGGTTAATCGAAAACGTCGGTTTCAGTTTGTTCAGAAAGGAGGTCTGCGTTGTAGAAGAAATATTCGACGGACTCGAATATTGGTGGTCGCATCGGTAGACGAATGGTACGTAATTGTGAGAGAAAATTCATGAAACTCTCGGTAACGAGATGATTATTTCCTGCTCCATGAATCTTTCCGGCACGGTTGGTCCCTTTTGGAGTACCCTAACGCTTTGTGGACTACGACGCGTTTGAACGGTAAGGGAGGCAACATCCTTGATGAAGGCGTGGCTCTGAAACCGTGCTAACGACTCTCGCAAAATCGTCCTCCGGTGCTCAGAACGCCATCTTGAGAAGTCTACGTGACGTTGAACGAAGCACGGTTGAATGAGGGAGTTTGGGGCGAGGTGTTAACGACAAGGAATGCCGCAGAAATCATCTATCATCCCGTACACTCGAACGTACTACTAACCCGTCAACAGCAATTGAATTTTAGGACTTCCCGTGCCTGACAAATCTTGCAAATATATAGGTACTCGCTGTACCGAAAGTTTGAGGCGAGTCGTTCAAAGGTCGAGGCGACAACCTCGGCTTTTTCAGTCTTCCCGTATTTAAAATAAACTTTGATAATGACGTTCGTCACCGCTGAACGGACGAAACTTTGCACGACAGTCGATTAAGAAATAATTTCCCTCGGAGGCCAGTGCGTTAACACAACGCGCGCCGAATCAAACTCGAGACCTCCAGTTACGCTGTATTACAAGAACCTTTCAAAAGCAATGCACGTGTACAAATTTGTCGACATTCTCCAAATATCTCTTTGACGGAATCAATCGCCGTGGCGAACGAAACGGCTTGTTTCCTACCGTGCGCGAAACATCGAAATATTCGGTTTCCTTTAATAAAGCCCTTTCGTAGAGGAAGTCTGTTTTCTGGTAGGCATTTCGGCCGTACAATACAAGAGTCACAATTTATGTCGCTTGACAGGTACCGGATGTACCCCGAGCGGGCATAATTTCTACTTCCAGCGTGCATACTCTTATTCCCGAATCTACATCTACCGCGGGACAAACAAAAGGGGCAGGTTTTCTTTGAAAGGGCAACGATTTAAAGCGGGACATTCAAAAAGGTAGGCCCGACCGTGCGATATCTGATCATCGTTTCCGCACGCTGTCTCCTTCACGGGACAGTACTCGACTATCGGGAGCTTATATACATTTTTTGGCTAACAAAAGGTCGTTAAAAATCCGTTAGATACGGCTGTCAGATAGGCGCGGCTCTAGTGTGCGGTTACGGGAGAAGCTCTCAAGTTGAGCTCTTTGTGCGTGATTTGAATGCAATCGGTGGGATGCCGTACGGTCGCCATGAGCAAAGGGGAGTGGGGAAAAGTAGGGAATCGCTATGGGGTAGGGGTTGGCGGTGCTAATCTCCGATCAGTGTCGAGAGCGTAACACGATCCGACACGACGTGACGTGATCCAGACTCGATAGCCGGCGAATACAACCCTGCAGCAGCCTTGTGCATGGTGTCAAGAAGGGCAAAGCTGCTGAGGCTTTACAAAGCATGCTGCGCTAAAATCGTCAGAGACAGCGCTACGTGACGTATCTTCCTAAATTGAACTACTTACCGCGCATCACAACATCGGCCCCACCCCCTACCGTTCGCCAATATTAATATGGATTCCGGATTAGAAACTCGGATGCACGCTGACGCTTCGTCCCTCGCATAATAATTCAATTATATCGAGCCCCTTGTCTCGCGTTAATTTAACACCCCGGCCGACCGATGCATTCGAAGCAAGTTATCGGCTCGATCGATGCGAACATTTCTTGGCATAAATTGGCTCGCAATGGCGTCGAAAGTTATGAAAATTCGGGGCAGCCCTCTTATAATTCGTGCCGGATACGAACTACAGGTAAATCGTTAAACGAAGTACAGAAATGTGTGCCCGGTTCTCCGCGCGAGCACCGAGATCTGTTCGCGTAGTTAGACGGAGAGCCGATCGGCTTCGTGTCGCGACGTTCGAAAGCGGAAACGTTCGTACACCACCGCCGATATTATTGCGAAAGCCCGTGGTTCCACGGGCGTGCAGAATTGCGCGGCGTGCATGAAAGCAGAATGCTGACAACACATAGCTTGTAAACTGGAGACGCGATTGCCGAGGCAGCGTTTTGGAAATGCGCGCACGGCGCGCGTTGTATACTCGGAGCGTCAAGAGTCGCGCCACCCTTGCGTGCAGCCAAGCGCTTGTAATACAAACTCCAATGTAGTATGTAGTACCCACACGATGCTGTCACAAGTGCTCACACGTCATTGTGACATTGTGAGCGCCCACAGGAGTGTGAGGAACCAGTTGTCGAGAGCAACAGCTGCTCGACCCGTAACCCACATACATCACCGCACGTCATTGTTCACCGCGCGCATTATTCGAAACAGGTATGGGGACGCACCTTGGCATTACGTCACTAGGAGACACTAGACCAGTTAATGGCCGTACGTCATCCTACCTGAGGAATGGCCAATGATATTACTCAATCGCGCGTGAAGCCAACGCTGTGAGAAACATTTTATAGGCTGGTATATTGTGTACCGCTTTCGTTTATTATTTCTTCCTACGATTGCTGGTGCAGTTCTTGCGCACTGCAACCACCGACAGGTTTTTGTTTGTTTCGGTATGTATATAGGTTGGAAAGATTATGGAAATGAGAGTGTTCCAGTTGGAATCAGGCTAGGATAGGCGTTTGATTGCCGTTTTGCTTTATCGATGGTCATTATGAATTCTTTTTAATGATATTGATCTGTCAACCAGGGAAGACGAGGTAACTGTCGTTAACCGTGTTTGCGTAACACTTTTTACGCCGAATGATTGATTTCTTTGGAAATCTCTGAAATTTCTAATTGCGCGTGCAACAATTGTTATAAGAACGAATGAGCGAGTTTGAATCTATTAACCTTTAACTTCTTTCTTGATCGATGTACCTGCTTGATTGGAAGTTAACCCAGTTCACATGTTCAACCGGGTCGAACCAGGTAAATCCGTCATTTCTGCGGTCGTGATTTAAAATTTAAGATTCATTCGCATTGTATATGTGGCGTGTAGCATAATTACAAAAATCGCGTCTTCCATTTACATCAGCGTTTAGTGCAATTGTGTTGCGAAATGTAAGAAAGCATTCGCATTATTGCAGATTGCGATATCCTCAGTGTGCATGTCATTAAAACATTGCGTTACATCGCACTTTACTCGTAATGAAGCATTAAGTGGAACCTTACTTATCTATTATGTATATCTTCTTACGTGGAAGGCCTGTATCTTCTGTTTGACATTACTGAACACTTGGGTCACGATTCCACGGTTAACCATGTCCACGCAATTGTTTAAACACGGCACTTTCGTTATTGAGGCCAATACGAAGACAAACGTGGTCAGATTAGCGAACTTTCGCGCAATCAGAAGAACAAGTGTTTGGCATTTAATTTTGTGGGCAATAGGTACTCAATCGCGGTCGAGTTTCTTAATTGTTTCATATTTATTTTAGTGCCGCGACTGGCACTGCGTTGTATCATAAACGTCTGCAATATAAAATCTCGCAAAACGTTCTTTTTCTCAACACTGTACCCCAACCTGTTCAGATAATAACGATTCTACTGGACCTACTTTTAAAACGAATTAACGTATTACAATTATTTACAATTGCCGAAGGATTAATATTTACACCCATTTTTAAGGACTTCTCTTTTACCTCAGAAGGGTAAGGAGGAATGTAATGTAAATTACATGGAATGCAAAGTGAAGTTAGTAATTGTTACACTTACCCAAATTATCGTTTCCTTAATCGGAAATAATATGTCACGAGGAGAACATACTGTCCATGCAATTTTTTCGTGTAACATAACTTTATGCAACACATAAAAAAATGAATAATTTCATCCAATCGAATTTCTAAACAAGCAGCAATTTCAATAGAATTTTTTCCACTTTGTACAGACGTATTTCGACAACTGATTCCCTCCACGTTTTTGGAGGTGCATTCTGAGCTGTCGCGTCGATACTCGTCAAGAATATATATTATGCATGTATCTGGAGGTTAAAACAAGGTGTTCCTTGTGCGATATATCTTTCATGGACTGTCAGAGAAACGATAGATAAACTAAATTTGCATTTTTTTCGCGGCGCAACAGTGTCTCGTACAATTTCAATATGAAACTGTGAATAATGCATGCTGAGAAATCTTGAGCCGCCGGCATCGTCACGCAGTTCACATCCTTCCCCTATGTAAAACTGAGATAGATGGAACGCGGTAAGTTTGAATAATGAGCGGTCGTAACGATGATACGTCGACCACTCTTCCAAACGTCTTCCAGCGGTGGCGTGAGGAATCTAGCTGTCCAATGGAAAATCCGATGTTGAGTCGTTCTATAAGTCAGTTCAGACGACTTATTAACCGGTCTACTAAGCCCCATTTATCACTCGACAACTGACGGATGACGTACCATCGCAATACATTTCTAGACACGGCGTCGCTTCTCTCACAGTAGCCCCGGAGAACGCAGCAAACGAAACTAAGCGAAATTTCTTTCCGATAATTCAGCCTCCTTTCGGGTACTTTCCGAACGAAATGATACGTGAAAGGTGGCAATTTATTTAGCGCCGCGTTAGCTTGTAAAACACCGGATAAGAAATCGTCGCCATACAAATGCTTCGGTCGCACGAACCGCTGGTCTCACGGAGTCGTTTACATTCAACGAAGTCGCGTGATATTTTCCAACAAAGGGCCACCGTACGTCTGCTGTTCGAATTCCGGTAGAGATGAAATACCGCGAGATTTCCGTGTACGCCGGTGGTGTTCATCGTTCGAAGATTTCCAGAGGATAAGCAAAGTGAATATTCCGTGCATCGTTCCGCAGAAAGCAGTCGGCAGCTTATACTAAATATTGAGAGGATAGTCAACAGAGAGACGGAACAAGCACAATGGGTTCGCGCCTTCCTAATCCTGTGGAATCTGGCCATATGTAAGGATTACGTTGGTCCGACTCAACATGGTCGCGTTGTCGCGGTAAAGCCGCGGACCAGCCATTAGCCACTGGCGCGCAGTGGATAGTCAGGTCCGCAAGCTTAGAGACGCTATCAGCAATGGCTTAGTTGGCTTTCTTTCTATCTCATCTCGTGATCCGACTAGGTGGTGCTCGGTCGCAGTTACAACACGGTCGTCGCGGTGCCCGAAAGATGTAACGAGCCGATAGTTATCTTCATCGTGCCGGGTTGAAAGCGATAGGACAGATTCGAATGGGGATAGCTAAGGTGGGCTACTCCCGTGGCGAGGTAAGACGGTACTACGGGAAAGCTTGGTAGTAATAGCAAATGCTGGGCACGATCTCGCGTTCGTACTCGTTACGGGGAACTTTTAGAAAATCTACTTTCTTCCGGAGGTTCGATACGATTCCTCTAAACCCTCGCCCCCCTCAAACACCCTATCTGCACGGTTTAATTCATGAGTTACCGAACGTATTAGTATTTACATGCGATCGGTGTTTTCCATTCGAAGATTACATGCGCATAAGTGGAATGTTCCATGAGAATACAGTGACTCTCGAATTTCTTTGTCAGCAGCTAATATATTTATTCATTAGCAAATTAGATTATCGTCTACCGTGCAACCAGGGACGAGAGCCTTTCAATTGGTATATAAATTTTGCACGAGTAATGCCGCGCGTCGAGTCGAGAATATATGGGAGTAGAATAAATGAAGCTTGCGAATCACTGTACCTACAAACGATTCTTCCCCTTTTCGATTTGACCGCCGCTGAGCATGACTGGGTTTGAAAAAAATGGATGGTCAACGTTACGCGGAATTGTGTTCAGATTCCGGGAAACGTGGACTTATTCATGGCAAAATCAAATCCATGTCCGAGAAACGTAAACATCGAAACAGGATACACGGTCAAAGTATTAATAAATGCGACTATAAATATTTATGCACTATCCGTTCGTTGTTGTAAGAATCATGACTCGCGTGTATTTAAACATTCTTCGATACCTAGTTGTCCTTAATCCTTCATGTCTTCCCCGAATTAACATCTGACGATGCTAGACTGGTTGCGCGTTATGAAAATAGTGGACAGGCCCGACGTAGAAACAAACGAAACTTGAAAATCAGTAATATCCCCGCAAGCATCTCTCCTTCGGGCACGATCGCAAATAGAGACATTGTTCTGTTTATCGTCTGCGAATGTCACCAATGGAAACGTACATTACGTCGGAATTTGAAGTCTGTCACGGGGTAGATAGCACGTGCTTCTTTCGTTGTATATATATATATGTATACGTATTGATCCGTTGAATGACAGTTTGATGGAAACTGCAAAGGTAAATCGCGTGGAAGATTCACGATGTTGGGAGGCAAAGTGGCACGTACGTTAATTTGATTTTCCTCGGTGCATTTCGGGGTTGCCAGAGCCCAACGTTTCCCTATGTTCGAGGTCACGACGTCGAGCGTTACGTGTCTGCGGAAGACGGGATCGGGCAATTTATCAATCCGCAAGCGAGAGAACGACTCCTGGCCGGGCGGGTAATTTAACAAGATTGATGCGAAGCCGACATGCCACAGTTTCGCAGCTCGCGAGAAGGGGTCGGTCGGTGTTGGCGATGTCGACGGTGTGTGGGGTGACGTTGGAGGGCTCTAGAGAGGATGAGAGAGGTAAAACCAGACGTGTGAGCGACTGGTTATTAGGAAGCCTCATCACGCAGACCGGCACAGAATCACGCAGAGCATTAAAACAATGCCGCGAGTGATGGAGGTTGCTTACATCACCGTGTCTACCAGTTTCACCACCGTGCAACGTACAATTTCACGAGTGTCAGCGGAATTGCTCTCTTTGATCGAATTCTATTGGCATAACAATTTGGTGTTGGCCAAAGTTCCATTAAATCTTCTAAGCTCGCCGGCAGGCTGGTCGAGCTAATTCGTTTGAAACAGTTATTACAATTGAAGTTTATTTGTAAATGCCCGAAATGATTCGTTCAATGTGGTCGCTGATATCAGCTCGTTTTAGACTACAGTTTTAGTCGAAATTGTAGCCGGTTAAGGATCATCTTTTTGTGATCTTTGATCTTTTGATCTTTTGACACTGATATACAAGTGTCTCGGGCGTTTATTCAAATAAATTTGTATCTTTCACTTTTATTCCTGTACAGTATTTTTTTTTCTTTGGATCAAAAGTAACGTGCACACTCGTTATGTTACCGTAAAGTCAGATGCATCGCTGACATTTTATAAAACTTGGTAAATAATAAAATGCTATAATAATAGATTAGTAACACTTCGGTTGGTTGTGCCCGATGCACTGCAACTTGCTACTACCAAATATGGTCTATGGAAAGTGTTATCGCCTTGGCGTTAGTCCATGGCTTGTGGACTCGGACAAGGACCAATAAATGTTTCGAGCATTGTCGAGAACTTTCAAAGTGATCCTCGCTTAGACTTCTAAATGTTGAGTCGAATGGACGGCACACACGTACGCCAATTTCACATTTTAAAGACCTGTGAAATTTACAAAACAAATTTTTACTAATAGTACTGGCAGTGTTATAATTTCTTACATTCTCTATGCATCCATTGTGGCAGCCTGATACTAAACATTTTATTAAACGATCGCGTTGAATGTCCCGAGTTACGTGAAATCAGAGATTTGATGATTAACGTAATCCTTTCTTACTATTACTAATTTTTATCTTCTGCGCTCTAATCTGCAATTACAAAACGAATAAATGATCTTCTCTCGTGAATTATGTCCACATCAGGCGATGATCAATTTCTGACAATTTGCCGCCAATTGTTTGCGAGTTTGTGAAGCCAGGTTGGCGGATAACGACCATCCTTCGTCTAGGCGTTTCCCCAATTATTCACCCACGCGTAGGAATGATCAGGCGAGGCGTCAAAGGCAGCGGTAGGTACAAGAGGGAGGCAATATTAATTGGCTCGTTCATTGTCGTAAGTGTTGGATTCCCCGTCAATTTTCCGTTAGGGTCAAGTGTTGTAAGGGTTGCTAGGGCAACTTGTCATTCGACGGGTTTGAGAAAATTATCACCATTCTACTAGTTCAAACTGTCTAATCATTCTTCTTTTCAACTATTTTCTACCCTGTTATCCTTTCAATAAATCGATGCGACAGCGATGAAATGGCGACTCGTCCGTTACATTTGCTGACATTATCCACGCTTGGATTAGAAATAACTAATGTCGGCAAACGTAACGGACAAGTCGCCAATTTCGTCGCTTATTTCTAATCCAAGCGTGGATTAGAAATAACTAATGAAAACTCAGTGACAATAATTTCCTAAGGGACAAAATTTGTATAAATATATCATATAGACTGGAATTTAAGGATTGAGAGGATCACCTAAATGCTGAGGAATTTACTAAGAAAAGACAGTTTACTGTAATCACCATTTTCCGTTAACAATAATTATTCGATGCCCCCCGATTATGCACCCGAGAATCTTCGGTACAGCAATCATTTCCGCGGTGCACGGGGTTTAAATCCGCTTACGATCATTAAACGAGCACACTGATACGTATCGCGGAAAGGGGCAGACAGTTGACATTTTGTTCCCGCACGTTTTTCACGTTCAACTTTCCAAGTGCAATGCTAAAAAGATAGTGCATAAAGGAGGTTCGGAAACAGTCGGGCAAAGAGGGGCATCGCAAGCGCGGCTACATCTTAAACGTATTCAGGAAATTGGCCACGATATCGGCGCCAATTTATCGTCGTGGGATACTCGAAAGTTGCGGCAATGCCATCCGCGGATGACTCCGCAAACGCGCCAGTTGTCGTCGCCAGGGTAACGCAGAACCACTTGCAACCGCGAACATTTGAATAATTCGGTCGTTTGCAGGCGAACTTACAACGCCATGCGCATACAGCCGGATCATGGCCGCTACTTACTGCGCTGTACACCGATCCCCGGGTAGTTTTCGAGCCCGTTTTCGTGTACCGTGAAAGTGGACATGTTTTTGAACGCGAATCGCCTGGCTGCGCCGCGTCGCTTCTTTCCAACGCTTTATGACGATCGTGCGGCCAGCAAATGGCCCAGAAACGGGATCAATTGTTACCGTTTGGTGAACTTTTCGGATTGGAACGCGATAGACCAAGAGCGATGCTCGGCAATTCCATTAAATTTCGGTCTTTCGTTAACTTTTCCAAACGCGCTGTTTCAGTATCCTTTTTTCTTTGACAGTCGGAGCGAGGGGGGCAGAGATACGTTCGCTTCGTTGAGTCGTCCCCGCTGGAAATTGCTCGGTAGCCTTGGAGAATTCTGAACTAAATTTCGCTCGCCTGATGAAGCTTAACGAACCCGTTTCTTTGAAACTGTGTATGTACATTGCAAACAGAAATTACGTTCGTTACCGTGTAGCATTTTAAACACTTTTATCAGTGCGTGTTTGAAATTCCACGTATGTAGTAACTTTTTTCACGTAATCTGGTAGGAGCATGTAAGGCATCTTACGAATTCAAGGATTTTCGATGATAAAGCAATAATCGTTGGTTATTTAGCGGCGTTTAATAATTCACGTGAACATCTCGTTCAGCATATTTTCACAGTTCAATGATAATAATAATTATTATTTGCCGGAAGGGAAGTGCATCTTCCACGTAGGTTTCCGACAATTTTAAACAACTTCGCTGTGAATCAGTCTCGATTTACCTGGATTTATAATAATTTCCGTCTTCTTGATGAAAACGTGTTGGTCGTTGTGGCGCCACAAGCAAGTGAATAACACGACGAAGCGTGCAATTTCGTGCGATGTTATTTTTCGTAAAAAATCGCGAGATTATTAAGCGTATATAAAATATACTATAGGAATAAGGTTGAACTGCCGTTGGCTAAATAGAACGGGGGCGCAGTTCCAAAAGTATTTATCTTATGTAAATGACGCGCACTGGCGTAGAATGTGAAGCATAAAAGGCTGAGACTCCATTAAAAAACGGAAAATAGTTTTGTCTGTGTAACTGTGGCTGGCACAGTTTTGTCGGTACGAATTTACATTCAGATGGCGCTATCTAATCCGCGGTAAGTTAAAAAATTTACGACTTTCGGTAAATCACGGCTAGAGCCTGCTTACCCCGCAGGCGAATAGTGCTGTGCGTCTGAATTGTTTATAGCGCCGCAATAAAACAATGATATGGGAGATTATAACTCAGCAAGTAGTGGAGCTCTTTGTGCGTGAGGCATCGTCTGCACGATTTCACCTATCTAGAGTTATGACACCTCTGTTTATCAAATATGATTTGCCGCGGGTCTGCATTTCGGAATGTTGAGTTACTAGGATTTCTGATAATTCATCGATCATATTTCCTGCATTTCTCCGGCGAGTTTTTCGTCGGGTATTATTTGCGACCGATATCGAACGTTTATTGAAATTTTGTCAAAAATAGTTTCCTCGAATATTTATCACTGAATGCGAAATTATACTTTGATCTAGAATTTTTGGACAGCAGCGTGTGAACGCGTAGGGCAAAGTGTCGGATCAATAATAAATATCGTCTTGGAGTTCGTGCACGCGTAAATGATAACTGTTCCATATGGAGGGTATTCAATTTCCTGCACCGCGTTCAATATTATGTCAGACGTTCATTCAGCAAACAATGTACGCGTGATAACGCACGGGTAATTCCAGAGTCGAGCGTGAAAAAAATTATGTTATTTCGCGTAAGACGCGTGTTCGTTCAGTCACGGAATTCGAATGAAGAGAATTATAGATCGAACGATGTCGCGCGTTTTGTTAAACATATTTTTCATTAGACACTGCGCGCCGCACGGCGTGTTATCAATTTCTCCGGCCGTATAACTTAACGTTAAGCGATATAAAAAATAACAATAGCGTTAATGTCTAACGTGTTGAAAGGCAGTAGGATTATTGGCCCACGCGATCGGATTATTTAACATTATTCGAACGTTTAAAGTATTACCAGCGTGTTTAAGTTGATCCACAGAACTCTTTCCCCCCCCCCGACGTTGTTACGCCACTGAGTCGTAATTTAACCGGAGCGTTTATGGCATTGTTGTGAAGCAGTGCTTGGCGTCGTCTTATAAAACCAATTTCGCGGGTATTATGCAAGCTGTCAGTCCCATAGGTGAGTTATGGCAGACGTAGCCTGCAGCACAAACACGTATTACCGTGTGCCAGTGTTCTTTATATTTACAACAATACTCGTTATAACTTGAAGCGGGTAGTGGTTGCCTCTATTATATCATGTACGTAATCAATTGCCTTTTGTTCGATTTTCATGAAAAGTTACACCTATTTATGATCTTTGCCATCCTACCTTTACTCCAAGAAAATGGTGAATAATTGCATTCAATTTATTGGACGGATAACATACTTAATTATATTTAATAATAGTAGAACTAGTATTCGTAGAGTAACATTCAGGAAGGATAGAAAACGTTCTCTCGTGGTGGAATTATTCTTATCGTATAGGTTTATTTATGGTGACATGATATTTTAATGAGATTACTTGGAATTAATTAGTTGTACGATATGAACAGCTATCTTGAAGTAAGATATCAAAGCGGTAAGGACCTTTCCTTTTATAAATAGCAGCAGATATTTCGTGTTCGTTAATTGTGTTTAAGATACTTTATATCTGTCCTATATGTTTAATATGGTAATTGAAAATGTGCCAAATAACACCATGAAACGATTGAGCAGCCGGTTAGCAAATTAATTCAAGAATGTGTATTATAAATATCGTTTGCTCCTTGAATCGCCATTATTTAATTGACTTGTTTTTAATTGAAATCATATATTGAACATAAATATTAAATGATTAAATTGTAGATATTCAAAGGTTCAGCACATTCTTGTGAGCTATTTTTTTATATTTAGTACAGATACGTATATGTATGATTTCCTTAAGAATAATGAGCGTCTACATTCTTCCCGTGTGTTTAATTATTACTTTGCATTGTACCTGTTCAAAACCAATACAGCTACGTGGGCCTCCTTATGTATTGTGTAGAATCTTCCACAGATATTCCTCCCATCTCTAAAGAAATTAGTGATACTAATTTACCGCGTAGCTGTATTGATACATAGATTAAATTAGAATCTGTTCCACCTTACGATGAAAATATACTCTTACACGAGAAAGAAAGTAGCGCCTCAATTAACCGGGTCGCGATTATCGGCGGTCTCGATCATCCGAGACCTGGATTATCCAAGGTCTTGGACTAATTAACGACCAACAGTCGAAACGAGCCACAATTTTTTCAAAAACTCGACATTTGGACATATAATAAATAAGCCTCGAAGTTACGAAAAGATCGAACAATTGGTATTTTGTAAAAAAAATCTTTGAAAATCTGCTAAATTTCATGCTTCTAATTGAGTGTCACCCCTTAAGTTGAAAAGTTGATACCACAGAGCACTTATGACTGCGAATCTAATGAAATCAAAAATATGCGTAGCTGTACAGGTTGTTCTAAGAGGAATGCGTTTAATTATCGTGTATACAGAATTGCACTCGTCACCTGTTCTCGATTATTTACTGCATTATTTATCCGACCTGTCCCTCGATTGATCCTTGGTAGTGCAAAAGACGTATATGCGCCTAATAAATTTTACTCACACTGAAACATACCGAACTGTCCGTCCCCGATTTTGCTGAAACTTAATGGACATATTAAGCAGGTGAAAATAAGTGACACGTATTTCTTTATACCTGCCCCTTATACTTTTTTCTAATATCTCTCAGCGTTCCTGAGATATTACACGAAAAAGAATACTCCGAATTTTTTTCAAGTGCTGACTTCACCCCCTGGACTTGCGCTTGGGCGGCTGTAAAAAGATACGTGTCCCTTATTTTCACCTGCTTAATGTATCCACCGAGTTTCATCAAAATCGGAGACGGACAGTTCGGGATGTTTCCTGCTCGGTACAAGATATTTATTGCTTCGCTAAATCGATACATTATTGGCAGTATTGTCATGTTACATGTGTTCCTTTATTATTGTACGTTTCTGACAGTGAAGAACACCAGTCAGCTGTCCGCGGCGGCTGTTACGCGCTCGTCGTGCTACAGAAAACCGCCGTCAAAGGGTTAATCGAAGCCCCGCGACGTGCAAAACACGCGTCACACCGAAATCTATTTGTACTCCCATACCTGAACATACGCACACGCACGATATACACGTCACAGGTCGTATCGTTTCACGAGCGAATTCGTAAACGCGCATAAAACAGGACTGCCGGTGGGGCACTGCCATTTCTCGGATCTATTGGACAATAAAGCAGCGTGTGCACTCTTCACGGCAGCGAGTAGAAAACTAGTATCTGAACGTCGTGTTTAACTCCATTGGAATATACGGCGCTATATCCGGAATTTCGTTCCAGACCGTTAAGACACTAGATTCCACTTTATCGGCACCGTAATGGTTATATAGCTGTTAAAGTTGCCCCTCATACAACTTTTCCAATCTTATCTTCACGTATGGCTATCCCCCTACGTGTCCTTTCCTGCCCTCCGCGCCCTCCGCCCTTATACGCCCGCCCCTCGTCGAGGAAAAGCGGAAAGGATTTAGTTAAATTGGACTGCATACGAGGAGTTGTCGGCGAGATTTGTTCGGGCATCGGAGAGCGCTGACCGTTGTAAAAGCGCTCGTACAGGGGCCCCGCCGGAGACGAGCAGAAATCGAGTGGAGGTTGGACGCGGCCACGTAGAAGTCGACGCGACGTCTTTCTCCTTTCTTTCTATTTGGGGTTGCCATTGAACGCGTTCGCGACCAGCTTGTCGATACGTGCTCGGCATCCCCGTTCGACTCTCAGTCCTGTACCGCCGGTGAAACTCGAAATTGTATGCTATTTCCGAGTGGATCGCTGGAATCTGCCTATCTCGATCTCCTCCGGCGACGTAGGTTTTCCCTCCGACGCCCGCGACCTACCGCCTGATTTCTGTCGTTCGGACGGCGTTGCTTTATGCGTCGACGACGGCCGACGGGCGAAATTAGGGGGAGACTTAACAATCCGACGATCCGGGCCTATTTCACGCGAAATTGTACTCTAGTCCGTCGATTCGTCGTTGGAGATGGCACGGTTCCAAAGTGCGGAACGCTCGAACAACGAGCCGTCGCGCGAGATTGGTTTCGTCAAAATGCGAACGCGCATCGGCGTGAATCGGGCACAATCCGTTCGTTAATTTCGTACGCGAACGGCGCCGCGTGTAATATATTCTGCGGCGCGCTAACATAAGTGAAGGTTCGGGTTGAAATATATATTTAGGGGGGAATAAATCACGTCGCAGGGAGGATCGTTCGCCGCCTCGGCGGGTTTATTTTCAATATTGGCTACTCGGCGCGGGGCGTTTATTTTCTAATTGACGCCGCGCGTAATATTTCCGGGGGATAATGGATCGGTGGCGAATCGCAAGAGTTATATCATAATAGAAGTCAGCGATAGAAAGCGGCGTAACGCGAAGACGGAACGGCTAATTCCGGTCCACCAGCGTAGCGGGAACGAGACGTTAAGACGAATTAACCCCCTGTCGTGTTCGACATGACAAGATAATACGCGAACGACCGGAAACAGAGTACCGAAAGCCACGCAGTGGTCACCGTTTCTTGCACTTTAAAATAAACGTTCAACACTTTTTTCTTAATACTCTTTCCTCGCCGCGCCTACAGTTTTCTTTTATCGCGCCCCATTAAGTAACAGTTTCGCGCGATACGCGTTTTCCCCTTTTCTCGTTACAAAATGTCCATTCCCCGCGTTGCACAATGCAGCGTAACGTTGGCAGAGTTATAAAATTTCACAACGCGAACACGTCTAACGTTCGAACGCAACGAACCGCGAGGATAAAATGCACGAAACGAACGTTGGTACGATCGTAAACGATGTGTTCACACTATTTCGTATGCCACTTCCACCGTTTCCTCCGGCGTTTAAATAAGACAACGAAACGGGAGGGAAATTCTGACTGATTTACGCGATAGAAGCGAGCGTTGATTCGTTTGCGGAGACCGGCAACGCTGCCAAATACCAACAGCCATAGGTCTATGCCAATAAGTCCGGCGATAATTTTGCGAAGCTGATTAGGGCCGGTCGACGTATCTAATTGCCTGTCGCACAATCACTCCACAATTTATAACGCCGCACGCTGAAAATTGCAATCGTGATAGCCGATAATTTTTCCCGCGTCGGGATCTCAGTCCATTAAAGCAAGCTGGATTAGCATGAGTAATGTACGGCCTGGGACAACGTACTTCGAATGAATTAGAATGAGAACACGGTACTGGATGAAAATATCGTTGCGGGAGAGCGAGCCGTTCGAAATTCGCTTGAAGCGTCGGTGTACAACGATGTTAATATGCATAAATCAAACGCGAAAAACGGCATTTCATAAATGCTAACAGTAGAGATCAGCGAGGGCCCGTGATCGCGGTAGGTAATTAATTTCGATTGAAATTACACGCGACTTCATTCCCCGGAAAACGATTGCACGCTTATGGTCTCTTGCCAGTGCTTCGTTAGAGTTGCGCGCAGCGTTAGTTGTGGAAAGCAATTAATTTACACTGCGTCAATTACGATTCGAACGAGATAGGGTGATTCGATCGATGTCTTATTTATTATGGAATATGTGGCAGGAATGTTTGCACACGCGTGTTACAAAATTTTGCAATCTCTGCGTCGGTCTGAAGAGTACGAAAAAGTCCACTATTTCTTCGTCGAAGGTAATGTTGCGAACGTTGACGTAGATCTATTTCAGTTCGACGCACACACCCCGCTCAAAGAGCACGGGACACTTGCCAGTTTTAACAAATTTTGATCATGATATGTGAATTGACTATAAACGACCAAAATTTTACACAGCTTTACGGCTGTGCATGTTTGCGAATCAATGCTTCCAGGCTGCGGAACATTCTACGGAAAGGACGGATAAACATTAATATCGAATTGGAGGACAATTAATCGTTGTCGTGTAAAAATTGATACAAGCGTTACTCGTAATTTATAGTGCACTAATGATGATTAATTTCGCTTTCAAAGATGCCCGTGGCATTGTCGAAGCGTCATCAGGACCAATGACGATATTTCCACGCTCGAGTAGAAAATACAGCGGCGAGGAAAGGTGGACGCCCGTCCGGAAGATCGGGAGCGCGACGTGTCCCATTTAACGGGGTGAAAATTGCTTAACCCCAGCTCGGCGTAACCCGAATGTACCGTAAACACTTTCCACTTATAAGCCGGCCATAACGACAGAACCGTTTGACTTACTGTTATTACTTGACTGACGCTATCGCCTCGATAATCGATAATACCGATTAAACGCGGCCGAGGCGGTTCTCGCTTCTGCTCGCGGGCAAAGCGGTTAATAAGTTGCGAAATAAATAATGGCCACGGTAGTTTAACGCGCGTCGAATATGTTGCGCAACGCTCCGTTCGCGTACGGTCGAACGTTGATTCGCGGCCGTCCCGACGGACAACGTCCTGACAACAGCGGCCAACGATTAAGAGGAATATCGGCGGCGCGATTTTCGACGCCCCTCGCAAGGACAGCTAAAAGATCGACTAATGGGGTGAAAATCACTTAACCCCCCTCGCCACCCCCCCCCTCAGCCGCCCCCACCGCCTCCGGTCGATGCGAGGCGAACGCGCGTTATTCAATTCGCGCTTAAGCCAACGATAATAACATCAGCCAGAGGCTGGCGGTGGCAGGAGGCAGGAGGCAGGCGGCAAGCGGCGAGCAGCGTGCAAAGTCAAGGGCTGACGTAGCGGTGAAGATTTACGGGCACGAGCCGGGGCATGCATCCTGTATGAATGTCGGGGCAGCTTGTAATAATTCAACTCCGCGGCCACACCTCGGCCACTTCCCGTCTGCAGTCTGGCAGGGCACGACCACCGAGCGGACTGCTGCTCCGTTGCGGAGGGGTTTCCGGTAACTGCGCGGTCGACATCTCTCCTCTCCTCTCTTCCCATCCTACGGGTCCAGCGTCTCTCTCCGGCTCTGTCTCCGGATCTGTTCCTCTTTGTTCGTCAGCTTTCCTCCTCTCTTCCTCCCTCCCTCTCCCCCCCCCTCTCTCTCTCTCTCTCGCTGTCTCTCTGTCCCTCCCGCGCATCCACGCCCCCGGACAGCCACCCTTATCCGAGAGAGCCCGACCCGAGAGAGCGAAGAGCTCTGATATATCGGCCGCACACATTGCACTGGATGGAACGCAATATGTCCGCCGAGAAAGGCAATAACCATTAGGTCCCGAGAAAACTGCCCCATTTCAAACGACACGAACGGTCGAATATCAGGAAATTTATATCTGGTAGCCTTCGCTCTCTCCCGCCCTCCTGAAACCGTCTCTCCGTTTTAGCCGCCCCCCGCCGCCCCCCGCCGGCCCCGCCACCTTCGCCGTCCCATTCGTCGAACCCGGGCGCGAGTCGTAGAGATCGGGACGGCCAGAGGAGGCTCCGAGACATATCGCGTAGAGTGGAAAAGGTTATAAACGCGGAGGGAACTCGCCGGGGAGGTCGGGCAAACTTTTCGTAAGGGATCCCTTATAGCGGCGAGACCGGAGGTTACGTCCGCGTTTCGCTTTATACGATCGGATATGAAGTGGTGGCCACGTGCTTGCGGCCAACCGGCGCTGTTACCCACTCGGTTACACCGATTTCATCGGCTGTGTCCGAAGCTCACCGCTCACCGCGGCCCCCGCGGTTTAAATAAAGAAAGTAATATTCGGTGGATCGTCGGGAATCGCGGAGAATCTTTTCGATGCGTCCGAAGGAATGGGCAGAAATCTTTTGCTAATTCGATATCGGGGCGGCGTGTAAAATGTTGGCGTCGCAATGCAACGCAATTGCTGGAGCAAGCTGGTAATTCGTTTTGCTATATCATGTTGTATTTCGTAATGCTCTGAGGGTTGGTGAATCGAACAACGACCCGCACGATATAAACGAAGAAGAAGAGGAAAGATTGTTCAGCAATTGGGATAGATTTTTCATAAATATAAATTGATCGTTTGTAAAAGTTGTTGGCTCACAAATATACTTCGCAACGACATTGCAAATGTTACGTATTCAATTGCGGTGTAAAGTCGCAGCGCGTCCAGAAGAGAGTCGCTCGTTTTCTGTCGAAACGCTACCCCTAGCTACCCCTGGTGGCTACACCCGGTATGTAACCGAAAGAAATATAAACCCTACACTATACTTTTCTCGCAAGTACGAACGCATCGGCACATCGGCTGTCTCGTGCAAAAATACCGACGATATATTTTTTATTAAACAAGCACCACCCTGTGCGGCGTGCAACGACGCCAATGATCTCAGAAGGAATTTATCGCGCTCGTTGGATACCAGTTCAGCAGCGGAAAACTTCTATCACGTTGAACGACGCTGATGCTGGGGATCATTCGCGAGATTCGAATATTTATATTGTCGATAAAACATAAACACATTATCTGCGCGATATAAACCTGCTATCTGCGGATGAAACCGAGGCGTAGGCGTCGCATGGCCGACTGCGAGAGAAATATTACGCATTGCTCTTTCTGTGCGAGCGACGGCCTAGAGCTGTCACGTAACAAATGTTCGTACAGACACTCGTAAACTAGACCCACACTAAAAGCCATCGTCGTTCTCCTGCGCCCTTTCTTCCCTCCTCAAGGTTGTCGGTCTTATTTTACGCTTTACCGTTTTACCGGCGGCGAGTTATGTTTTCGGTGGCATTGACGTTAATTGCATCTCGCCCGGATGAATTAAGCGACGGTATCCCCCGATGCTCCAAGGATACAGGTGCATAATCGGTGTTCGGATGGTGCGTAACACCCGTCGCGATCGGCCACGAATAACAGAGTTGTACGCCTGTTCTAATTTCGTTCGAAACAATGGACCACAGGGCGGATCGCTAGGCGACCGCCTAGCTCGAGCTAGGATCCGCGCGGGCAAGAGTATTAGACGTAACATTAAGAGGTGTGAATCAACGTATCCGCGGCATGTCGTAACGTACATCGTGCACGAAGCTCGAGGCAAGCGGATACAGCACGGGTCCGCGGACAGAAATTGCTTTTCCCCTATAAGGTGCCATTATCACGCACCACCTTGTTCGAATGGCTTCGTAAAATGCCAAACTGGGAACTCGGTATTGCTGTGTCCAGAGCTGCGGTCAGCTTTGACCGTCGCGCAAAAAGAGAAACAAAAAAAAAAGAAAACTCTTTCTTCCCCTCCCGCAGATACGTTCCTACGTACCGCCTCCTCTTCCGCGGAAGCACGATTGTGCGGCGAACGTGCGGTCGCCCATTCTCCCCGTGTCCTCTTTTACACCGGCTATGTTCCGCTCTTCGCCCCTTTCTTTTTCTAACGCCGAGCAGAAGCACTTTTCTTCGCGGGTGTCGGGGTGTATTGCGGACATCGTTTCGGCGTATAGGGGACACCGCCGGTTGGCGGCGGACGGAAAAAGAGCGCGGATAGCTCCGACGTAATATCACCGGGAATACCTTACACATGCCGGCCAAACATAACGGCACAACTTTTGCCAAATGATGCCATTCGTTTAATTTCTTGGAACGACTGAGCGGACGTTTTCCGGCCGAAATATTAATAACGCACCACGCCCACGGCAAGTTTCCATGGCTGCTGCCCTACGAGAACTTCCTTATTCGTTTGCATGAATCTGCCGCAACAATATGCAAACGCTGTTTCGAAAATAAGTTTTTACCGGGCGGGCATTAAATATTAAATGGCCATTTTCCGTCTCGCTCCGGGAGGGGAGACGGGAGTTATAATATCGGGAACGCGCTTTTACTACGGTTTTAATATATTCATTTTGCCCGCATTCCGTGGTTCACATTCTTTACAGCGATGGGCAAACAACGTATTGGCACGCTACGCGATCCGGTATGAGAAGCGTGTACGTGTGTATTGCTTTCTTCGTATGGACGTTTATTTGCGATACTTTTCGCTCATCAATGTGTAAAAGTGGAACTGCGCGAAGAAAGTGGTTATAATGCAGAATTAATGAAAATTTGTTACGGGTGAACAAAGATATCGGCGCATTTCTAATGAGCATGTGTTCAACTACTAGAGCAATACGATTCAGTGTTTTTATTTCGCGTACTTATTAGGCAGATGTAATTCGCTATCCGGTTGCATAGATGTGTTTTTCATTTTCGTTGTTACTGTTAGAAATGTGGCAATAATTTTTCCAAGTGTAAATTATCTGTGCAGAATATATTTACGAATTATCACGTTTCTATATCTACTGAATAACAAACCGTATCAATACTCTCGTCCACGACGGTACCTTCTATTCAAAGTTTGGATTTGAAAGGTTGCTATTTTATCTCCACAGAGATAGAATAGAAATGAGGTCGTTCTTGTTCGCGTATAAAATTTTATTTTATTTCATCAAGCGTTATTAACATTTCAAAGTACACAACTTCACTGTAGCGTGATAGTTTATTCTAAGTCTACACCGCTATATAACCTAATTGCGAAACATTATTTACAATATTGCAAGCTTTTACCAAATACTGTCACTCGCTCCCTCAAGCAGCACAATTTATTTCGTTGGCATCAAACTCTTGCTTTACTACTGAAAAGTTTGGCACCTCATCCTTGTTTGTTTTGCGAAGCGCTGACATTGTGCAAATGAGCGAACAAATTTCATTATTTATGTGCTCGTTATTATGACCAATTTCGTCACTAATTCTCATAGATAGTTTCTGTTCTAAATTCAAATTAAATCGGTTTGTGAATTCGAGTTTGCATGTTTGTTAGAAATTGTTGTGCGCGAAATTTCCGTATATTCGTGGTACTTTAAAATCGTTTTCTATGGCTGAGTTTTCACGAAAAATGTAAATGTATTCGCGCAGATCAGAGACGACAATTTACCATTTTTCTTCCTATTCATACTGCCTTTTTTCCAATTACTCCGCCAATCTTGTCAACAAAAATTAGACCCGAAATAGTCAGCTATCACTGGCTGAACACGATTGCTAAATACCATTTTTTCAAGTATAGCATGTTACGTTTTTGCTTGTTAGTTTAGTGCGTTCCTTTGAGGCTGATAATTCTTGTTCATATGATTTTGTTGCGAACAAATTATTGAGTCATGATTAATCCAACAGTAGCAATAATTTATGCCCCTTCATAAATCTGTCACCCGTTTAAGCAGATACTGTTCTATGAATAGAGTTTCATTATAGTCATGGAAAAATTATATTCCAACACAAATCACTGACATTTGAACTGTACAATAGATGTACGCCGTTATTGTATACCGTGCGTGTATACATCCTCTCTGAATATACATAATGTAGATCACAGTAAATTATACGTATGTACAATGCACGATCACTAAAATAGTATAATGCCCTTTTAAAATGTGCGAGAAGCAAGATTAAACAGTTTTATCTCTTTCCGTGCATAGAATAGGAGCAGATACGGGGCGATATGCATTCAAAGAAGAGAGCATAAAAAGATGTTATTTATAGCAGTGTTCGAATTATGCGCGACGAAACTGAAACGTCTGCTTCAGTCTGTTCGTTTCTCCTTAGACATAACCCATAGCGTACGCCCTGTATAAATCTATTCGGCCCTTCGACCCCAACAGATCTCAACGTGGCGTTGTCGTTGCAGGAGATGCGCCCATTACATATTGCCTGTCGTCGCGCGTCGACATTTGTCCAACTAAAATTAATTACTCGCCCAGTAGGTCTGCCGTTTCTGTACTAAGCCTACGCATGCTTCGTGTTTATATTTGTTATCGTCTCCCCTTTCTCGAATGCAGTGGAAACTTAAGTTCTTGTTTTCTCTGCTAAAGGTTCTGGCTCTTTAATCTCGACATTCGAGGCTGTATTGACGGATAGAGAAATTTATCGAAGCAGCATGCGTCGCTCCTAAAATATCTTTTGGGAAAGGGAAAAGAATTTTTGCTTTTCAATTATTGACGATAACGTTTTTCGTGTACAGTGGATATCTTTGGTAACGCAGTAAATAAGAATATAATTTATTTTTATCGATGCTTGTTTATAATATTTTTGTTCCGAACTGCGATTTGCGTTTGTGACTCGAGCGATATGAATTATATCAAACAAGTGCAAGAAAGTTTATTTAATACGATTTCATTTCAATGTAAATTGAGAAACCTTCAATGAACTTCCAATGTTACGCTAGAAAAAAAAATGTAACAACAACAGATTTTGAGTGGACACTACTTATACCGTTCCGCCTGCTAGTTTGTAATGACTACCTCTATTTTACCATACATGTGTATGTAATTTCCATATGTATTTTTTTCATATCTTCGATATACTTCAATGCGAACAACGTGAATCAGTAGATAGCTCAATTGAAAGGTGAAATTGAATTAAATTGTTTCGGGTCTGACCGATTTAAATAAATAAAGTTTACGTCACATCTGAACGAAACTTGCAATTCTTAAATCGTACTTCATTGTAAAATGTATAAGCTGTTCTGTATTTGGCACAGCGTAACATTTTAAAGGAACAGCTGGTAATATAATTTTCAACGGATTGAAGGTAATAGTTATAGTCAGGACGTGTTTAAACTTTCTGTTCCAAAGACTCCTTTTACAGTTCACATATTTCCAAAGATATATATATATATATATATATATATATATATATATATATTTTATTTCGTGTACTACCAAGCAGCAATATCGCCTATGATAGTACGTACGAAGGAAATCGAAAAACTTTCAATCCTCGAAGGACCTATTGTAACAAACGGGGCCAATAAACGCCACGTATGGTGCTAGACGTTGTATCGCAATAGAAACGCACCCTTGAGATGCCCACCAAGGTTCGAACGACACGGACAATGGCGTTTATACTTTCTGTTTTCGATACTGAATGTCATTAAAGTGGAATACGTAATATTTCCCTTGCATTATGAACAAACTACAAATGGGAAATGATGCGAATTTTCCCCCCTAATTTAGTGCCTATCTATGTTAAGCAATTGATCCAGTTTGTAATATTATTATCAACAATATTAAATAAATATTGAAACCGACATGCTACTCATTTACAAACTGTGAACGAATTAATAAAGCAATAGTTTATGTAACATTAGTAAATGTAAACAATTATTTTATAGTGGACGGTGCAGTATTGAGAAGTTCGTATTATGCGCATTTCAAGAAGACATTGTACAAAGGCTGGGTTCTAGATAGTGCATAGAAATTTGTGGATACCACAGGTATCAGTTAGATTAAACAATATTGATTAGGACGGTATCATAAACTAATTTTTAGTATCCTTCGACGCGATATTTCTTATAATGCGGTATCTATAATACAGTTATCTATAATATAAATAGATCCTATGTCGCAAGATATTGTAAAACAATAACCGAGGTCAATAACCATAAAAATATCGCAATGTCGTTTATTAAATCGTGCTACATTCGCATCGCATTTGCGCGTTGCGAAAGTGTTATAATCGCAATTGAAACTGCAATCACAATATCACGATAAACCTGAGCCAAGCAATCAACTAACTTCTAAACGAAAATTCGAAATTGCCCTCATTCCTTACTACTTTGCTTCGTTTCAATTTACCATACAAACTTACGCGAACCGTTCGAGCATCGATACACGAAATATGAATTGTCAAGTTGCGTACGATCGTGCACAGAAGGGGCACCGCGAGTGGACGAAGCCGAAACGGGGCCGATGACAGCGTCTAAAAATGATTAACCACTACACATTATACGGCACTAAACTAGACCGATGGCGTTGGGGTGCGTGGTAGGGAAGATGGAGGTGCTCAGCGTGAGTATTGAGACGTTCATTAGCGGCGGGTACGCTCTCAGCGTGAGTCAATAGGCAGGATGGCGTTACGTGTGGTCAAGAGGGAGAACGGGGAAGCGAACCACCATTGACGACCGATGAAGGGTTGTCCCCTGTGGCGGTCTTTCCTACACCCGTGACCTGTGCCACTGCATTGAATCGTACACGCATTATCGTTCCAGCATGTGACACTCGAGCTTGTTGAATCTTACGTGGGGTTCACTTTCGTTTGCTATACGCCCCGGTTGCGCTATACAGGGTGACAAAAAACTCAGGGAACATCGAGAATTGAGATATAGCTGAGGGGTAGAAAAACAATATTTTCCTTGGCAAAAATGTCCTACATAGTTTCGTTTTTGAGTTATTAACGAAAAACACTGGCCAATGAGAGGGCCCGGCGGGTATCGGCCGACGCGCGCTCAGGTGCGAACCGATCACTTGCGGTTGGTGGTGATGGGGGCATCGAGGGTACCGCGGAAAGCATGCGGCAAATGTTACATCGTCTTAATTAAGAATCACGTGGAATTATTCATTATTCGTGAATAAGAAATACACTAATAAATCGTGTAATAACTGTGGCCTAGGTCAGGATTCACACAATGTTAGCCAGGTTAATTCGTGAACGAATGGGTAAGTTTAACTAGCTTTTCCTAACATTAGTTATGCGAATCGTTTTTCTTAATACATAATTTATCCACCTGAAAACGTACTGATAAAAAAAAGTATTTTTTTCATAATTAATAAAACACTTCATTCCTTTCGGATAATGAATAAACGTATCGAACACAGTTATTACACGATTTATTAGTGTATTTCTTATTCACGAATAATGAATAATTTCACGTGATTCTTAATTAAGACGATGTAACATTTGCCACATGCTTTCCTCGGTACCCTCGATGGCCCCATCACGACCTATCGCAAGTGATCGGTTCGCACCTGAGCGCGCGTCGGCCGATGCCCGCCGGGCGCTTTCATTGGCCAGTGTTTTTCGTTAATAACTCAAAAACGAAACTATGTAGGACATTTTTGCCAAGGAAAATATTGTTTTTCTACCCCTCAGCTATATCTCAATTATCGATGTTCCCTGAGTTTTTTGTCACCCTGTATACTACCCCCTCGGCCCGGCTTTGGTACACGGCTCTATTTTGTTCAGCCGCTCGCTTGTTTCGAATTACGATGGAATTTATGCATGCCACGAATTACTCTGTAACGAATGGTTGATCGAAATGAATTCTTGCTCTAGTACTCGGGTGGGGCATACGGGTGTCGTTGGTCACGATAATGGTTGACATTTGTCCGCGACAACTGTGCCAGAATATTTGCAACGCTTATTGGCAAGCTTTGGATACTTGTTTCGATCGGTTTTTCGTTATTATCGCCTCTTCTACTCTGTCGTCGTTATTACATCTTGTCCCGTTCAGTCGTGACCGTTTCTCGCGCAGTCCTGATTCATAATTTTCTTCAGTTTCACTGTGCGATAGAAAAATTGGCCGACTCCCTTCGCCCTATCAGTCGCGATCAGCGATCTCCCGTAACTCCGTCCAGCACGCCGAGCATGTGATACCTTCATTACTTGCAATTAGTCTCCGGTGTCACTGCCGCGGCACGTCGTCCGAAAATGACAGCGTATCCTTGGTTTCTGCACAGCCGCGGGCAGCGCGGCCTCCAATACACGTGTACCTTGCATACGCGGTTGTATCAAATTGCGGCTTGATATCTCCTTGTTACCGGTCATTAAGTTATTCTTTCGTTGACGCGTTTATTACGGCGCTCACCTTTTTGCGTGTTCATTCAAGCCGATCCCGCTTGTTTTGCCCCGGTGTTAAGCCGCGACACGTTGTCTTGCTCGGCTTTCCCGTTGCCCGGTCGATCCGTTCAACCCGTTGCTTCATCCGTCTTCGTCTTGCCGCGGCTCGGTCTCTTTTTTTGCGGTTCCATCCGAGCCGTTCTGTGTGCTCTGGCCGGTCGCTCCACATAACGGCGTCGGGGCATCATTAGCCGGCATTGTACTCGCAACACGCATACCCACTCGAGGTAAGAGTTACCGCGACACCCGCTGCGCCACGGAGATCTGCGATAGAGTTAATGATGCTGGGACCGCGGCGATTTAACAATAAGCCGCATTATTTACAGTCGAGTCTCGGCTCCATTACCACCGGTTGTCCGCCTCACCTGGTCGTGCCTCTTTTCTTTTTCTGTTTCGTTCTTTTCTGACCCCCTCGCCCCTCCGCCTCTTATTTATCCTCCCGTTCCCTCCCGACCGTTTACTCGCCGTCTGTCTTTCCCGTTCGCGCGGCCAGCCTCGTACGTCTTGCGCGAGGGCCTGCATTACTTCACCGCAAATGCTCGGGCGGCGATATTAAACCTTTATAATCAGTCGGCACCTACGCCGTGTAAACGTATTTATGTTCGCAGGCCTACAGGAATACGTTCGGTCTCGTACCGGTTGCCGCGGCGCCGTGAATTGCCACCGCTTTCAACAGGTACGCGCGACTTTGCTTGCCGACGAATTGGAATCGGTCAGGTGGCTTCTGACGTTCCTGCCCTCCCGTCATCGTTTCGTTCCTCTGATTTGTGCGAACGCTGAATGGCCACGGTGCATTGCTCGGAACGGTATGCACGTCAAGCAATTGTTGGGGAAAACGTTTGCGTCCGTATGGCGAAAGGGCGCAGAGGCAAATGAATAGTAAAGGATTCGTGTGCGTTTTCGTCAAATAAAATGCAATGTCACTTTATTACGGAACACGAACGTAAAATATTAAAAATATGTTTTGGTTAGAAAATTTTGGTTTAATATCATTGCGCTTTGTGAAGATTTCTCGCGGTACAGTTTTACGATAATTTGTTCCTTGCCTAGAACGGAATGCGTAGTTTGAGTGACAGATGAAGAGGCATTTTCTTCTCGGTTTTATTATTTCATTGTATTAAATTTTATGGATTTCGAATCAATCGGACCGTGCAGTCATTCGCAACCCTCCATTTATTTCGGAGCCACGATGAACGGTAAATCATAATTTATCCTCAAGTACCGCGGCAGTAATTACAGGAAATCGACAGTTCTCGTTAGGCGGTTCATTAACCGACAGCAATAATTGTTGGGCGGAGCATTTATGAAAGTGGCAACTTTTAGGTGCACGAAAGCACTTGAAGTACGACGAACGCGTTGAAATCTTCGAAAGGGGCGTGCACCTTGTTACAACCTTCGTCTATATTACTGCCTTTTATTATCCGTGACCATCTACAAAAATGAATCATCGATTAAATGGGATATTTGAGGCATGTCATAAAATGTAAAAGCTGGTATTATTGTAATAATATAATACGACAGATATAAATATCAATCTTTATGGGCTCGCTCGGTGCCTTCTTAGGTTCCACTCCTCGAGCTCCTGTTATTCGTCTTCTGCATTAATCTGTCTATTTCCTATTTGCCTCTATCCACTAGCCAATTATTCGTGAGTATAATTTAAAATGGAAAAAGGCGGATCATTCGGAGAATGGCAGACTCATGTTGCGCGGACTCAGCATTGCAAGACCAGCAATGTGATAATAACTTCTGGGAGCTTCCAAGTTTAGTGAGGTTTAATTTCGGGTAAAGCTTGATAGCCGCCATGGGAGTCTACACGTTACAGCTTCAGCAAACCGTTGGCCAAAACGGTACACGCGACAACACGCCTGGGAAATATGTGCCCGAGTTTCAATCACAGCCGTAATCCTAAGGATTTCTCGATTTCATTGTCTACTATTCCATCGGGCCGACAATTGCTTTCCGAAGCTTTAATAAAGCGAAACCAAATCGATGATGGTCTCATTCAATCTCGTTGATAGCTGGCGAACTGGCTGAGGTCCGATTGATTCTTTCGGTTTGTAAAGGAGGGAGGAACAAAACGGAGAGGAAGGGAAAGAAAAGAAAACAAGGCCGGAGTAATGTGACATTTCTAAGGAGCCAGGATGGCTGGATAGTTGTAAATCGTGTAAATTTTTTCCCCCTGCAGGTTTGAACGAAGACGGTGAACGCTTAGCAGCTGTTTCTGATAAAAACCATGCGGCATCACAGTGCCACGAACAGCAGCCGTTCCTAACCGGACCTAAACTTGTCTGTTAGCATTGGTATTTAAGATGAATCCATCTGAAGTAGCGTGCAAAAGTATCCCATAAATTCCAATTAATTGCCAACTGGTTCTCGTAAACACATAAAAAAAGAACGATTAAAAACTCCTGACTTCCTATCCAAATTCTGGGAACATCACAACTTGGCGTTCGCTATAGAAACTAATAACGCCGTGTTCCTTCGCGGTGAGATTATACATTAAATAATAAATGTAGCTTTTCTTTAGTAATTTAATGTATTCGATAAATTTGATTGGTAGACGAACTAAGTGGTATTCTACCATAAATGTTTATGTTATTACATAAATTACGCGTACGCATACATTGCGTGTGCTAGCCTTATTATTCAATTACCTAATATACGTAGATTACGGCCGGGAGAGATATGTAGCATATTAATTTTACGTTACGCGAAGTATATTAAGTAGGACGATAATAATATAAGGGTCATATTATTATAAGGATCGACATGTTTATTGAGTTTATTTCGTATGTATTTTAATTTTATCGAGGCAAATTATTATCTGTTTCACATGAGAAGCAGTTTTTATCGGCAAACGTATGTTTGTGCAAATATTATTTCAGGAAGTAGATAAAGAACAACCTTGACAGACACTTGTTTTTGGAAGTTTGTGAATGTATATTCTTATTTTGTACACATAATGCATATTTGTTTCGCATTCTGCATATGTTTTGCATATTTCGTACACAGGTAACTTATAATTAAGTGGCTGACGACAACGTTGGAAGAACCATTGTGATATATTGTAGTTTAAATCGCAATAAATAAATTAATTAAAGAAATACATGGTATACTTTTCTCGTTTAAGCGGAATATATTTCAGATACGTTGTGCACATTTCGTCATATTAAATATGCATAAACATCGTCACCCTATTTATCAAATGTATATCGATGCCCACATTGTTTTAAAGTAGGCAATCTATTTCAACATTCAATTTAAAGATGATTTACGTACATGGCTACCTATTGACATTAAACTTAGGAGAATACCACATAACTAATAAGTGGAAAAAGAGACTGCAGTGACGTATTTGAAATTATGACCATTCCAATTCTGTAATTGCTTGTGAGTATATATAACAATCATGAGGGCTCAAATAACAAAACTTAACTCCCGATTAGATGAACGGTCAGACGAAACTAAATTATTATTATACGTCGAAACTTACGTCAAAAGCCATGTATTATTTTATGCGATCCTTATATGCTGAAACGATGTTTTATGCAAAAATCTTATTTTAACTAAATTCTGTAGCATTTTAAGCCGGTAGTGTCTTTTTGAAATAAAAAGTTCATGACATATCTCAAAGCAGTAGCGTTACGAAATTCAGCCTTATCTGAAACGTATTTAAAATTCGTATAATACATTAATCAGAGACCTTGGGGATCGTTTTAATGCATCTACAGCAATAGTCGATTAAATTTTTTGATAAAAGAAACAAGATATACGCATCGTACCTTTCGAAAGCTTACAGCGGTGCAGGAAATGTTAAATACTTTTTTCTAAACCATTATTTAAGACAGTTACTCAAGGCTGATTACGTTCATGCGAAATAAAAACCGTTGGAGACATTTAATATCACTCAGAACTTGCGTTTAAATTAGATGAAATTCTATACTTACACTATGTTATTATATACTATATTTTTCACATGAAAATAATACGAGAAGTACATAAAATATAAAAATCGGTAAGTACGCGATATTTAACCAAAATCAAATTATTTTTATAATATCGCAACTTGGGTAACACTAAATTCCAATTTTTTTGTTAACATTTGCAGGCTTGTGAGGAACTTGAATGAAAGTACAGATATGTATTTTTGTTACTTTATAGTTTTTCAGGGCGAAATAAATTCTCGACAATTGATATTTTCCTTCCTATTTTCCTGTATATCTTGATTACTAGGTATGGTAAATAATAAAAAAATTGATAGAAAACAAATTTAGTTGCATTCTTGTAGATACTGCTTATCGGTTATATTATAATAGTATTCTAAACAAATTTTAATTCACGTAAAGAAAACTTTCTCGCCGCTTTCATTTTACAAAACTCTAATCTTCTAGTGGTATAAAAAAACACGTTACAAAATTCCCCTCCAACGATTTCGCTACGTCTACTACGATTTTCAAGATGTACTGAAAATTAGCAAAGTACTAATTAACGTCGAATTCAGTCCGAAGAACCATTAGAAAGCGTCAGAAAAAGAAATGATTTCATACTTCTATTCAGATCCCCCGGAAACCTGCGAGGCTTATTCCTCCGTCAGTAAAACGAAATATATTTAGCATTTGAAATACCACTTTCCTTCCCGAAATGGCTGACCTTGATATAACATTATTCACCGCGAACCAGTTACAAAGCAAGCAACAATTCTTACCGTGCCTCGATACATATTTGTCTCGGGCCGTATTCGATCACCCGTCGAATCGATCCCCCACAAAATGAATTATTTAAACCCACCACCTTTCACTCAGCGATCAACAGGATAAATTGATAAATATAATTGACGCAAGGAATTCGCCCGGCGATCGCCGTGAAAAGACACCGGCCGGCAGACATTCGCCGGACAGATTAAAATACAGCCATTTGCTTGCGTCGAATTCGATTTAATAAATACGTTGCATCTGTCCCCTCCCTTAATGAATTCCTGATTTATCATCCATTAAGGTGTCAGGACGCGCTCGGGTTTCGTTGCTCGACTCGGACTGGCGGAAATTTATGTGGATAGGTGTGATTAATGCGATGTTCGCGGAAACACACGGACATCTGTGTTAATGGTGACGGATGGCTCCGCTAATGGTGTCAGCCAGCGTCAGGCGTTCTCGTCGCGTTCTCCGCCGTTGTCTATAGACTACCCTGGCCGTCCCTTTCGCTAGATTGAAACCGTACTTACATCGCGTCCATCCACTTTATCCGCGGGATTCGAAGATTGCTCGCTGATTAATCACACGCTCCGTACGGCCGTTACAATGTTTTGACAGTCCGTGCGAAGCTGCCGAGAACCCCGCCGCGTCGCTCGGAGTGAAAGTTTTCTTTGGCGATTTCAAACATATGTCAGTGGGAATCACCAGGAAGTAAGAGCGAAGTGAAATTTTTTTGTCAATACGGCCGTTTAGCGTGGATCGGTCTGCCATTAATTTTCGCCGGGATGCATACTTTTTTTGTGGACGGCAATCATACGTAAGGTATTCAGCGTGGTTGTAAAGTAGCTTCTTGTTATAAGTAATTGCCGAATGATATAAGGGTTTGTTATGGTTAATGCCTGCGTGCAATCCATGGGCGTACATGTATGGAAAATACAGTTTGCTCGATTTCGAGCACGATTGTGCCACTTTACTAATTATCGCGCGATAAAAATTGATTTTGGCTGCGATAGACGAAGCACTTGTCAAACTCGAACTCCCCTCGGGAATAGGAAAAAGAATTCTACATATATTAGTTATGGTTTCCTGTATAAAAGTTTATAAAAATAATCAATGCTCATCGAGTAGCGTTCGGTCGAACTCGGTGAAATAAAAATGTAGAAAGTCGATTAATTAAGAACCGTGTTTACCGTTTTTAACTTCGATTCGAGATACGTACAGAAATGTATTGTTACGAGTAAAGAAATAATTTTCATACGTAATATACAATACAGAAATAGAGCTTGTGGGGAAAGATAAAATTATTAAGGCAGTTTATTCAATTTACAAAAAATTGTGCACCAATCTGGTTCCGCGATATTAAAATGATAAAAACTAAGAGAGGTGGAGTTAATCAGTTTGGACTCTAAATAATTCATATGTGGCCGCGTGTAATATAGATATTCGAAAGTGACGAGGATGGAAGAAGGATCTGATTTAACGGCTTGATGATCATGTTACTGACAAGCTGAGGTTGCAGTCATTGGCATAGATAATGGTTAACGAGTAATTAATGTTAATGAATGCTAGATCGGAGATTTCGTTGATTAATTGCGCGTGTTCCGCTGTACTGGCTGAACAATGTTACACCTGGAAGTAATAAGTTAATTTGTCCGGCATGAAATAATTACCACAAATAAGCAATAATCGTACATACGTGTAAAAATTATGGCTACTAACGACTAACGGACCAATGCCACTAGGAGTTCGTTTGACATTGCCACACAAACATATTTTGCAAGAAACGAAATTCAGCTGCATACAACGTAGAAAGGAAAAAGAGAAATCCTGCACATTTAATTGAACCGTTCAGTTGCACAAAGTGATTAACTCCGAAAAATAAAGAGCAGAGAGAATTGATCAGTTTATATAGATTGTTTTCTTGTTCTTATCAATTACACATAATAATCAAGCAAGCATTATAGATTGTATGACTTAAAGTGCTTATTAATAAACTGCCGCGCAAAATTTCGTCGGTTAGAAATGTTGAGCTCAACTATCATGGAAATTTCTTCTAAATTCAAAAAGTACAATCAAGTGCTTCGATAGTAACATCACAGAAAATTCTAAACGTAGAGTTGGTCGCTCTGGTCTGCGATCGGGTCAATCGATTTGAAGATTCTCTTACTTTCTTTACATTTGCATGCAAGATAACCAATCAGCTGATCGTTTCCCCCGATATTCAACGCAAATTGAATTTCTCTACCCCAACAATCGTACCGTTCATACACGAGGCCCCCTGTACACTATGGCAAATGCAACTACCGCAAACGCTTACGTATAAACTCTACCCAATTCGTCGATTCCGTCAATTACGCTTGCGAATCTTTCTTTTCCTCTGCAAAAATCTGCCCCTCTACTATTCTTCAGTCCCCTTCGCCGTCCCCCTGGGTACCCTGCGATTACTCGACGCAGAGGAGGGTGTTTCTCTCATGAATTACCCAGAAATTATTATTATTCTTGTACATTCATTACCGCCGCGATGCGCGCTTGCCCATCGGCAACGAAACACCTCTGCACGTCCGTGCAGGTGCGTGAGGCGATGCGTTGAGTCGGTGTCGGTATACGTCGGTGCAGACGCGCACGTCGAACTTCACGGAACGCATGCGGGCCTTAGCAACTTCGAGAAAGGAAAAGTCTCACGTTCCGTGACGTGGAACGGAAAAGGGGGGTAAATTTCATAGCCCCGTCAAAGGTGCTTCGAAACGGGGGCGGCCGCGCGCCGTCGGGCGAGGCAGAAATAATTTTTCCAGCCAAGATATGCGATTACCAACGAGCTGAACGAAAACTACCCCGGCATTGGCACCGACGCCGACACAGGATGGTCCTTGAATGGAAGGGGAAGGAAAGCTGCGGAACGCGTTGGGTAGGCAGGTAGGCAGGCAGGCAGATATTGAGCTCTATATTTCCATAAGCTGATATTTACGCGGCAATATACGCGGCCGTGCCCGCTACTTTATGGGCCTCGTAAATATAGCGGGCCGCCGGGAATTGGCTGGCAAGGCGGCCGTGTTCTCTCTCTCTCTCTCTCTCTCTCTCTCTCCTTCTCTGCCTCTCCGTATCTCTTTCTTTCTCCGTTTCACCCTTCTCTTGCACTCCTCTCTTCGACCCTCTCCCTCAACCGATATCGTCCTCTCTTTCTACATTCCCCATGCCTGCTTGCCTGCCCTCATCCGGCGCAGAGACATAAATCGCCGCCAATTGTAAATAATACGCGACGTATGCTGATCTCCGTTCCTACGTAGGAAAGCCGCCGCTACGTACGTGTGCAGAGACGTGTGCAGTGTTCGCGTACTTTACGCGGCTACGTTCTCTCGCCGCGTGCACGTGTACGCGCGTGCAACTGGCGTAACTAGTCGCTAAGAATTCAACCCCGCGGAAGATCGGTAGATTCAGCCGCTGCCACTGCGAGAAATAAGTACTTAATCCGATCGTACGGGTCGCATCAAGAAACGCACGCGTACACGCTCACGCGAGCAGACACGCGAGCACACCTGTACCTGCGCCCGTGTGTACGCGCGTACCGCGTTCCGTGGGACTTTTGCCGAGTCGTTGATTTTTCGCCGGGCCACCGTGTTCATAAAATTTGACGAAGCGCAGATGGTAGTTCCCCGAAAGGAGGCAATTTGCAGTTAAACGTTGAACGCGACGCGACTAGCTGCTTTTCCCTTTGTGCGAAAGGCGTGCAATTACCGGGGCGTTAAGGTAATTGTTCGAACTTGACGGAATTATGAAAGGGCCGTTTAATTTCGGTGCACGCGGCGTTGCATCGCGGACGCGCCGTTTCCGAGTTCGCGCGGCGGTTTAAGGCTCGGGGTAGAGGGTCAAGGTTTGCCCGTCGATGCCGAGGACGATTGCATTACGGTTCTCGATTCAACGGCTGACCGTTCGAACGTTTCGCGGACGGGTTTGTTCTGTTGTTGGTGAAACTGTTATCTGGTTTTCGCGTGAAACACAAGCGTGTCTAATAAATTGATTGCAACTTCAAACATCCAGAAAGCGTCTTGCGTGTAAAATTATTGGGGACATTGTTATATGGTAATAGGTATATCGCGTCGATATTTGTTATTCTGTACGCGCTGGTACAGTAATTAATGTTTCAGTGAATATCGTCTACGAAAGTTGGAGCATCGATTTTCTTTCTTACCAAATTGTTTCTCTATACTCTATAGGAACGAGAATTTATTTTTGCTGCGGGAGAATTAGTAAAATCGCTTCAGCCGTCGTGAGGTCTCACTTTGCATTTCCGCTCCAGTCGGCGCGCAATGAAATGTTCAGTGACTTACGGCGACGCGAATGATCAAACGAATTGCACTGGAAAACCGGGTATGTACGTCTGGAGAGGAGATTTTGAATCTCACCGAAATTTTGTTCTTTCTTGACTACGAAGTTCAGGTGTAAAATTGTACAATCCTGTCAAGTACAACTGCGAACGTATAAATTCGTTTACCGTTTTCCTGTAGCAAATGCAAACTCGCCCACCAATCAAAGATTTCTTTAGTCGGGGTAAAACTTTTCATGCGAATCGAAAATTCAATCGCGGGATCGAAGCAGACGCGACGGAACAGGTTGACAATGGTCCACTATAATTAATGACTCAATCTCCGCGGATGCAAAATGTAGGGCTGAATAGAAGCGGGGATAGTTCGCTTCGGTGTCGTCCTGAAATTTGATATTCAAATTTTTCTCCGCCCATCAGAAAACGCTCTGTACACTCTTTCCGTGGAAAATCGAGGACTGTTTGTGAAACTTGTGCGTTTACGTGAAAGTTTTGCCAAATCGAATGGGCAACTTGATGTTCCGGGGACGTCAGGCGTGAAATTTTTCTAGCTCTTACCCCCCGACGACTGGCTGACTTATGACTGTGAGTTGCCACGGAGTTGAAAGCACTTGGATTTCACGTACTTTAACGGTACACGTGCCCCACTCCTCTGGATGCAATCGTATACTGTAAGTGCATGTGAACGCACACTCTCAAGGGTGATGGATAACAGCGCATCTGCGTTCAGCTTCAATCCGATCGCTTCCATGCATTAACACGTTTCCAGCACGCTGTACATATATGGGTATGTGCACGGAACGTACGAGGTGTACCAAAGTCTCACTTTTTCTTTTTCAATACGCTATTACAAACCGCAGTTTAATGTTAATACGAGTAACCCATTGGACTGAACTTTGAATGCGCGTCGAAATTTTGTTATTTAATTTAAATTTGATTTAAAATAAAAAGATACGAGGCAATGCAATTATAAGTGTTGGACAATTGAACGACAAGTCTTTACCCGTTTTCGATTTTTCATACCTGTATTTGCTTATATTTTGTATAGTCAAAAAGATGGAACGAATGTGCTGATAACATTTTTATTATAAAAAGAACGGAGACTGCATTTAATATACCCTAATAAACAAACACCGTAGGGTCTACCCAAACGAAACTTGTAATCGAGTCAATTTGGCAGATTATTGAAACATTTCATAATTGAAATAAAGATTTGAAAACAGGTTAAAAATGGTAAATAATACAAGCCCGGTTTAAAGTACGAACTGAATCGCATTATCTACAAACTTAGTGCCTTTGCGGCAAATATATTGGTACTTTCGAAAGTAGGTTAAACGATAGTGTCTGAAGCGTGGTAAGAATGTTTTTCAGTTGGCCCGCCGTATATCTTGCACGGAAATCCCTTCGATACAACTCGATGTAATCTTTTCACTATCGATCGTTGTAGAGTTAGATCATCCCATAAGATCTTACTTGTAGTCTGACTTTGCTTGGCAGCCAGTGATTATCCGCAAAGTGGAAAGGGACTGATAGATGGGGGTGCTTCCCGTCGATATGCTCCACCACACGCTACTACTTTATCATCCCTCGGCACCAGACCGTCCATCATTCGCAATCACTTCCTTGCGCATTTACTCCCGGCGAGGTGCCGCGATCAATCCAAATTTCGTTTCACTGCACATCTACCAAGTTGCATCCATTTTCAATTTTCTGCCCGCTTCAAGATAACGGCTATGGCCTGGTATCGTTAACTTATCTTTAGATACCGGTAAAAATATCCTCGTTACGCCGTGTCACATTCGCCGGGGCGCTTTCGAAGTTCATAATGTCTTTGATGCACAAAATACGGTACGGCCCCTTTCATTAATACGGAATAGATCTGTGCGTAAATAATTAGACCGTTCTGTTGATAAAGCAAGGTGCGATTTGCAGTGACTTTGGAAAGCTACGCACGTCTATTATTTCGTTTTGTATTACAAATAATTCTGCTTGCTCGTGCCACCGGCAGCAACCTAACATTTTGGAATATTTCTATCCCTATTTCACCTGAGTATTTTTTATTCAAATTTCATACGAATACTTTGAATCTTCTGATTGACAATTTCGCGGGTTCCCTTTCCCACGTATACTTTGCATTTATATTATTCATGTGAAGCTGAATGTGACACAATGGATAATGTTATGCATTCCGTAGATAGAATCGTAGTTTTATCAAATCAGCGGCTATAATAGATTCAGCAGTGAAGCAAATCATAATGTTAATGGCGTTATAAACGGAAATAACAAGGCAGGTAATTTATAGAATGACTTATCGTACGAATGTCGGTTTAAACTGCACGAATAGAAAGATTCCTGTGAAAAAATAAGCATCGTTTACTTTTTAACACGGAAATATCGCCTTTCCATTTGCAATTTGATTAGTTACCAAACGTTTCGGAAACATCGATCAAATCGTATTGGACGAAGCTTCTTATTCGCAGGAAAATATTTATGCAATTCCACGAATGGCCTAATTAAACGCATGCCATTAACACGCGTAGGCTCTTCTAGAAATGTGGCAAGTGTTATTGTACATGCACGCATACCGTTCCAGCCTTTAAAGTCGTTGTTTCTATAACGTTCGATAAAGTAGGGGTTAAATTGTCAAACTTGTTCACCGTACAGATGTTAGAGGTGTCGTGTAAATATTTATGGCTTCCATTTTAGGGGCTTGCGCATTTCTGTCATCGATGTTGTAGATGGTAGCCTTAACTGAAATATGTTAGGACAGATGAAATTCATTTGCATCAGATACTGCCTGCTGATAAATTGTGGCTACGCTGGTAACGCCTCCGTGGGAAATTATATCGCCGTGAGCTGATACATTAATTAACGCGGAACAATTTCTATGCTGTTATTTCTACAGCCTGATACTTGCTGCAGGCAAGGTGTAGTTTTAAGGGGCACCTGCAAATAATTTCCACGTTTGACGTCTTTATGGACGTGCTCATTGTGTTCGACCTTAAATAACTTTTTTGTAAGAAGGGAAAGACATCGGATTAAATGAATGCTTCGACCTAGTCGTAATGTCGTTCTAAATACAGATTTTGGATTTCAATTCGGTAAGGTGGATATACGTCAGTGCTTAATATTTATGGTAGAATATTATGTTTGTAAAATAAATCTTTCTTGACGTATAAAACTATTATTATTATTTTGCGATGATATTGATCTTTTAATAATATTTGTACACGTATATTCTTAAAGCAATATTTTAAATAAAGTTGCAATGATTAACACAGAAAGAATAAATATTAAAATTTCTCGTATTTATTTACAATTTTCCATTAACTTCTAGGCATATAAAATAATGCAAAGGTGTCCAATGTTTGTTGAAATGAAAGCTCATTTTCACGACGAATGGAATTTACTTTTATTAAACTCTAAACAAAGTTTCTCAACGATAGAACAAATCAAACAAGCTTCTCATTTTCAGGTATCTATTATTGCACGCAGTGATAACTTTGATCTTACTCAATAATTATTTATTGAAAAAATTTCAAAACGTTAATAAATTCCTCCGCATCGCATCGTTTGAAAATTAATTTATTTCTGTAATAATATTATTCTTAATTACGTTACTTCTGTGGCAAGAACGATTATATACCAACGCGAGCAATTTTTACGTTCTCTGCAGAAAATAACGTTTCGACGAGAGGTGTCCAAGCAATAAATTATGATTTTTCAGCAAACTTGGTTTGTCAGTCTTTTGTAAGGGACGCCATTCTTCGGCAAACCGAGTCCCATTTATCTTGCAGTTTCTTGTCTTCTTTCTACTCCATTTACCGTTACATCCGGAACATTAATTTCCCCTTATAGCCGCGAAGAGTCGTGTTTATCATTAGTTCCCCGCCACTTAGCCCTGGAAAATATACATATATAAGGCTTTTACTGACGGCAGGTTATGCTACATCGTGCATGTAAGGTTTGTATGGTACATAATAATTTTCAGTCTGGGAACCAAATGATCGAAAAAAGAAGAAAAAAAAAAACGCGCAGCTGCTCGCCATAACTTCTTCGTATAACTATCTTCAAACGTTGGTGGAATAAATGTCGGAAGGGGAGATGGTGGAAAGCCTGATATAGGAGGTACGGCTGTTTCGATTTGTTCTGAAAATCTCTCGTTCTTACTATAAGTGCTGCATAAAAAGTTAAAGGGCTGCATTTCGGTTTCTCGGAGATCTGCCTCTATGCCGGCTATTGGAACAATTAAATGGGGAGGTTTAAATATACTTCCAAATACTTTCTTGCAAATTTATGGCTGGCGACATTTGCCGAATTGAGCTCGCAATTAAGATTGGTTGCGCATGAATCACCATCTCATGGACGTTTTTTGTTCAGTGTTGTAACTGTATGAGCTTTGTATAATTTTTCTGCCAGCTAATTAGGATGCACCGTGATTCGTTTCTTGTATCTTTATAGAGAATTGCAGATCTCTTCTCACACTGCTTCAAAGGATAATTAAATTGCTTGGGGTGATTTTATCTTTGCTATACGACCGACGTGGCTTTACCATTAAATTTTGCATTGGTGCACAGTTTTCTTTGCGTTAAACACGTCATCGACCCTCAATAACTGGCACGGCGATTAGCTGATCGAAGTATCGATATCATTCGATCGTTCGTAATTCTTTAATATTTTGTCGGGGGCGGTGATACAAATTTGCCGAACATCAATTAAGGGTTGAACGCTCTGCAAATCGTTGGTTTGCAACGGGCTTCCGTGACTGCTACAGATGACAATTTGTACACGCTTTAAGTTATGTACCTTCTGTCCCTAATGCAACCACTTCCTGTCAGATATTCTTTCATGTTTCGACTCGGCCGATACGTGACCCCGTGGTGAATTAACGGTACTAAATAAATTCCACGATATAATCTACAGCAAGTTAAAGTTAATAACCCAGAGAGTTTACGATGAAGTACATCGTTAGCTTAATTTTATTCGCTGCAAGTAACGATGCGTGACTGGCTGATGGGCAGAGTTAGAAGTCAGTATTCAGTTGACACAGAAATATACAGATAGGTAAATTTATTTTACGCCATTCGTTTCCTGTAATGCTGACGGCAAGTCCCAATTAATTCAGAAATAGAGAGAGACGGTGTTGTGTAACACGTTCATATTTTTCTACGTGACAGCATTCAAACTGGCTGCTGCGCTCGGCAATGTTCGCAACTGTACTTTTCTTTAAACGTTACTATATCTACGATATATTATTCTGACGACACTCTTCATATATTTTTTCGATAAATATACCCCGCTGCCCTGCATACCGATATCCCGAAAATTCCCATCTCAGTAAAATCACGAGCCTCTTATGAAACATTTTATCTTCCACGATTCTCGTAGTTACTTCACGTTCCCGTAAGGTTCTCGCAAGGACAGAATAACGTTGACTCGAGGCGGCATAATTGAAGCGCAACAGCGCAACAATAAAGCAGCATCTTTCATTTCGACGTGGTCCAAATGTAGCACCAGCATTCTTTATTTAAAAAGTTGATCTCAAGCTCAAATCAAATTCGAACATTCCAATCGCAACGTAAAAGACCCATCCGTGGTTCGTACATTCTACTTATCTATATTTGAATATGTATACATTCTGTGCGACGAGTTCAACAAAAAAAAAAAAGAATGCAATACACGAATCATCTATCAATTTCCGCCAGTTTTCCTTTCGCGGAGCCGACGGGGCAAGCCTCGGCAAACGAATTCGCCGGCAGATAATCGTCGCGCGTTCCGATCGATTCGAAAAGTTGAAACGGCTCGTGTCGCAGGCGCGTCGCGCGCGTGTGCGCGGCGAAACAGCTGGTAACTCCTTGAAATAAACGTAGTGGCCGATGGCTGGGTAGCCCGCTGCACTTTGCGTCCGCGCGGAGGGTATTTTCGTGGTGCTCTAACGATGTGTCACGAGATCTATGAGGCTGTTTGTCGGTGAACACAAAAATAGGCCTCACTCTGCACTCACTTCATCACTCAAGCGGGCCGCGATAGCAGCAATGCGGCTCCCCTTCCTCTTGCAGTCAGAGCGGACGGATGCTCGACGACTGGTTGGCTGAAAATGCTGGCGACGCGACGTCGTGCATGCCATTAGCCAGGGCGTCGCGACGTTACCGTCGGATTAACCTCAGCCGAGGGTTACATACGTGAACGTTGCGATTTCATCGAAGCTATGCGTTTTCAGAATTTTATGGCCGCTCGGCGTCGTTAAGATCTCGCTGCTCGACCGCGGGAATGTTACCCGCGAATAGATACGTCCTCGCGCTTTTGTCCGCGGGGATGACGAACGTCTGAGCGTCGGGTTTTAATGGGAACCGGCTATTCGCTGTCGCGGATATCGCGACGAAATGCTTGTCCCCGTCGAAACGATACGGGGACGCGGACAAATAACGCCCAATAATTGACCCGACCACGCTTCAAACTGGTAACTGACTTTGTTGCGTTGCCCCCCGATCAGAGTCGTCGTAAAACCTCTGGCACGAGGAGGATTCGGATCGTGCCTTGCGCATTGGAACTTCGAGACGTTGGTACCCGTGAGATTTCACGCGCCTCGCGTCAACCGAGATTCGTGCGAATTTTCGTTCGCGGCTCGTCGATAACGTCTGCAAGACGGCGGAAATGATCAAACTTTCCAGACAATTTTTCTTTCTACCGCTGGCGTATCCGCCGCGAATTTACAGCAGAACGGACGACTATGCGTCGCAGCAAAATAGCTGTCATTTCTAGCAAACGGTGTATGCGCAGAATTTTCAATACCAACCTCGCGCGATAATGCTTTCCTCTGCGCAAACATTGAACGAGGTTGTATAATGTTGCAAATATTGCGGTGGAACTAATGGACAGCTCGTCCTCGTTGCGCGTAAACGCGTTAAGGAGACCCGAGGGGCGACGCGACGAATCGTAAATGAAAATGAAAAATGCCAACTTACTCCAGCGCTAGGATATAATATTGGCATCAAAGTCTTCGTACATCGTTGTCCCTTATTCCAACAGCCGAATAGTTCTATACACGTTGATGACATTTGTTAAATCGCAAGTATAAATGTCGCAATTATTCAATCTTTCGAAGCGCGGCTCGGGAACGATGATAAATGCCGGTGGACGCCGAATAAGTGAACCGGCAGCGAAGATCTAACGCTAACTATATTCACCTTGTCAAGTCATCCTGACTTAGTAAACACCGAGACAAGTAATGCCCAAGATTTTACGGTGACTTGACTTACGACAGAACCGGCTGTTTATCACGGTGTCAGAATGACGCTCGTGCCGTTCAAGACGATAAAACGAATGAGCTATGCGATGAACACTCTGAGAAATGGTGCGTCGCTTTCGAGGACCTTTTGTTGCGACACTGATTTTAAATTAGAATTTATAGGGTGCCTGAAAACGCTCCGGCCAGGCCACCGTATTTACTCGGGGAATCCGTTCATCACGATAATCTTTCTGCCGCGTGTTTTCGTCAGGCGGGCGCGGCATAAAACTTTCCGGCGCGGTGTAAAAACGTTGCCGCCTCTTCCCTCCGTCGTGGACAGGGGCGATGTTCCTCGAGTCAAAAGAAGTACGCGACACCGCGTACGACGTGCATTTTTCATTTCGGATCGCTCGATCGGATCTATAAGCAACGACGTTTCACGAAGTTTGTCAACCATAGAGCGCGACACTCCGCGATCTGCAATCCTCGCCGATAAACGCTTCGTCGTTCGCTGGGATCCGCGTGTATCTCCAATTCGATCGTTCGCCGGGGACGAAGTTTCGTCGACGAGTACGGCGTTGTTCCCGCACCACGAACTTCGAAACGCCGTGCGCCAATTCGCCGCGGAAGGCTGTGCGTGCAGAATTTACCGAGACGGCGTAGCATTATTTTCGTCCGCGCGTATCACTCGACGATAACACAACGATCGAAACAACTGGCAGCCGTTTGGCAGCGAACTGGGTCGTGAAAATTTCAATCACGCCGCGCATTAGGGGCATTCAAATCATCCGGATCATTCGGCGACGCGTTCTAAGTTGCGCGTCAATCCGCCCGGTTCGATCGAGGCCCGTCGCGATGAAAAGACGAATGCTCACGCGGATAGGCGATCTGGCGAGCCGCCAATCTATGGTCAGCGCGTTTATTCCGGCCGACTGGTTTGTGCAACGCCTCGTATCGGGGATCCGCTTTAGTCGCGGCTAACATACGTCTCCGGGTTTTATTCTCAAACGGTTTCAGGTTTGTGTATCGTATAAAGGCCGGTTGCGTCTCAAACGAATCGTTCCCGGCGACGGGTGTTCCACGTTCTGCGCTTCGATTTCGTTTCTACTCGTTTTGCCAATGGAAATCCGGCCGTCCCCTTTCGCCCGGGTTTCGTTTCAATGTCCGGCGGATCGTTTGTCGAGGAACGAAGATTGAATGCGGCGATGTTCTCGCGGATACACGGGGGAACACTCGCCGGGTCGTACGATAAAATTATTTCGCGCTCGCGTGCTAATTAATTGCACGCGCGTACGATTTGCTTTCTGCGTAATGTTTAACGATTGGGTTCGCGAATCGCGCCTTGGATCGTCGGCTCGATTTGCGCAAGGCGTTTTTGTATTCGCGTTGATTCTGGAAAATATATGTTAGGAACGGGGGGACTCATTTTCGTGGGACTCTTTTAAATGTACAATCGTCGTTTCGTTCGCGAGTGAAAGAAATATACTATTTTGTTTGGCTGGAGTTCGTTTTATGATAATTATATTTTGGTTTATTCGGACGTGAGAAAGGATTTATTTCTAAACTAAGATTTCATTACTGGCTGTCGAATCTCAAACGAATATTTCTCGTAACAATTTCGTATGAAATTTCTGTTTCGAATAATGTCAGCTGTATTTGAAGTACGGATTTCTTCTCGCGTAGAAGTTCGGATCATTTTTCATTTGAAAGAGTCGTCTGGAGTAAAAAATTGTTGAAATACGACTCGACATAAAACAAGGTTCTTTCTGGTCAGTTGCTCTTACAGTAAAATTAATAAAACGATTCGAATGATTAATTATATCGAATGTTAACACTTCATCTTCGTTTCAAAAAATTGCCCATTTACCCGTATTGTAAATAGTTGCAAAGTTGTTTGTATACAAAACGAACCGTCATATTCAACAGCTTTATTCTACAATTCTTATTTATTCTGTTTCGCAAAGGAACGCTACACCGCAAGTAACGACGAGCGAAATATGAACGTTGGAACATAGCTAGATCAAAATCACGAGAACAGGAAACTGGAACGAGCGTACATTACGGGTACGTTAGTTATTAAATGTAGAAGTGGAATTTTTTCAAATACAACTTCGGTTCGTTATCGCATTGTTTAACTTGCCGGGTTATCATGAATTATGAACAGCAATTTGCACGACGTATTAACATAAATGACCCAAGTGTTAACTGTTTATGGGACGCAATAAATAACGGGCATTTATTAATGCGACAATATGAACGCTGTGTATGTATATGCAAGGATCGATGTACGGTTAGCCTAGCGCTCACTTCTCTCCATTAATCACATTCATGAAATCCAAGTGTGCCTATGTAATGGCCTATTAATAGGGTATAATGGCCATTACCATCGCTGACGTGCCACTTATTGTAGGCGACTGAGTAATGCATTAATATGAAATTACAGTTCCAAAGTATCAGTTTTGGGGCAATATTATTTTTTCGTGCGGGAAAATGCATTATTATAAAATCATGAATAACGTGGGGGCAAACGCGCGCAGGTAATTAATAGACAGGGAGGACAAAAGTAACGTAAGACTTATTGACAGGTAGTCATATATATCTTTTCAATTTATAATGCGGTCAGTGGTCTCCCTATATTATGATAAATTGGAGGTAGTCAAAATTCTCGTTGTATTAAACGTTGCACTAAAAATATTTCATTATTGCAGAATGGATGAGTAAATTTTTTATATTTTATACTTGTTAAGCCCTGTAGTTTGGTGAAAGATATATTTACTAATCACAGCGCGGTGCACCAAATTTAATGCTACTTGACTATTATAAAATAAAGTTTTTCGCACCTATGTTTAAAATAATAACTATGCTTTTACCTTGCAGAAAGTTTTCAAGGGCTTTCACTGTGTCTTCGTTCCTATTTTGGGGGGTTTTTTGTTACAAGATTATAATTTTTCATACTACCGAAAAGTGTATTACATCTAAAATTTTTATGTGCAATTTTTTGTGCAAGCTGCACTAATATAACTGCATAGTATGCACTGCCATTTATGTCCAAGTGCTCCACAATTCGCTTCGATACCTTCTTCGCCACCTTGAAATACAACACTTCATACGCCGCTCTCCACGTTATATTCGTCCGGCTTTAATCTTGAAGCTAATGCACCTGCAAGAAATGTGCAACGGTAATCCAATAACGAAGAGCAATTTCCAATCCTCACCAGAATTTCCAAATCTTTCCCCAAACGTCTTACAAAAGAAACTCACTATAAACTAACTCTCTTATCCATTATTCTTCGCACGAATTCGACGGACAGCGAATAACCATCTCCCAACGGCTAATCGTTACAACAAATCGTGCAACACTCCGGCGATAAAAATACGCCGCGCATCGTTATAAAACGATACGCAGCGTATTTGTGTTTATAAGGGAGTCCCGCGAGCCCGCAGACAACGCCGCTAATGTATCAATAAACGTACCGGATAAGCGGAATCAATCACTTCGATAAAGCACCGCAATTAAGCATATAAACCCGATGTATAGTTTTATCGCGGCCCTTCGTTTCCCCCCATTTGCCTCTGTCGTAAAACCTAAATGCATCTGTCCGATGGAATGACACGGCGACATCTTCGAGGCGGTAATGCCTCTTCCCCCGGCCCTTATCGAGCCGCCACCCCCTCCTTTCGTCGTGCACGTATCTCACCGTCGCGAATAACTTCGGCGAACGAACTGGGAAACCGCGTTATGCACTCGAAATGCGGCATCGAGGTCGCGATAAATTTTTCCGGCTGGTGCGCGCCGCACCGACGGGGGTGGCCGGCGTATCTTCTTTGAGAAAATTGCACGGTCGCTCGTAAAGATAAGTACTTAATTCCATGTTTTGCCGGAAATTGTTTTTCCCCGCAAAGGAGTCCATTCCGGTTTATGAATCGCTCGGCGAACTTTATGCGACACGTAAAGCTCGGCGGTGCCGGCGGAAAGGTGTTTCCTCGCTTCTGACACCTGGTTACCAAACTCCACGGGCTGTACGATCTGTTCAACTTTCCCTTGGGAATTTGCATTTTCGACTGTTCCTTGTTTCCTTTTGTGTTTCGTTCTTTATTATAGAAATTCACTTGTTGCGCTGGTTTACGATCCTCCGGATTGCACAATTAAGCGGTATGATTTATCGTAAGGGGAAATATTGTTATGCGTCGTTTAACAACGTGAATGTGTTCCGGTGTGGTGCGTTGTTGGGCGATTTCGTGGCTGTGTGAACGTGTGCGCATTGTAACGCACGTAATCGTACGCGAGCCAGGTATCTGTGGTGCACGGTTTATTATGCATCTGAACGCCTGCGATGTTAATTGCCTATTGCGCTTAGGCTGTACTATATTTATGAAAAAAAAAAGTATTCTGCTTTCTTCAGGAGTGGAACTTTTGAAATTAACGGGTACCGAAGGAAACGTTGCAAATAGCGTGGAAGCACGCATGACCACAATTTCTCTTGAAATAATAATATTCAATATTTGAATGTCGTCACGCACACGAACGACCCGCGCGTAAGATTTAAAAATGTTGCTCCAATTATTTCGCTGCGCAGCGTTATTTTAGCTGGAATATTGTTACCGTTTCAAATAACGTCGAAACATATGATTACCGTCCCCCGTGCTCCGGCTGCAATAAAATTTAAATAACCCCGCCGTAAAATTACTTCAAACCGTCATCGTAATGTAAGAAACATTGCAAACATTATGTTTCCGTGGATCGCGTACGATTCTACGAAACATTTAGCGCTACTCGCCGAGCGAAATAATGCACGTAGGTGAAAGTAAAGTTCAAGAACGTTCGACTTCCAGTGACTATAACATTTTTACCACCGACTGCCGCGGCTCGTATACTCGAAACGTTACAGGCACCATTACTCACTTCGACGTACTAATTCGATTTTCGTTAATATCCCGCATCGTTTGAATACATTCCATCAAACTGTTCACCGCTTTCGTACGCTGAATAACAAGCAGCTGGAACATGTCGCCGGTAAAACGGAACCCTCCTGTTATTTTTTTGTCTCCCCCCTTTTCTTTCAAAGCTGAAAAACGTTAATTTCTCGCGCGTTAATGAGAAAACTGCAGAGTGGCGAGGCTGCAACAAAGCGCGCAGAATATTTCTGCGCTGAGGTTATTTCCCCGCGAAGGTTTTGAAACGCTTCCACCTTAAAACCGGCAATCAGTCAGTGACTAATGCTACAAGACCACGGTAGAAAGGCCTCAGTTCTTTGACGCGGGGTACGCGTAGAAATAAAGTGTCGATGGAAACGATGCTTGGCGTTGCACCGAGACATTAATAGCCTTTAGACACGGAGTATTTTATTGCCGGTAACCTTTCAGTACATGCAATCCAGCAGTTCTGCAGCGTTGGCAACCGTTACCATCCGAAGGTCCACATTTCCTTAGTGGGAAACGTTCGGCGATGCATACTTAATGAGCCGCCCGATACCGCGGTTTCTTAATGCACGTCGATTGGAGCAATTAATTATTATGCCCGACACACGCGAAATAAATGTTTGACGTCGTCGTAAAATTCATTTGAATCACTCACGATTGATTTCCATGTGTCACGCGTTGCCAATGATACTACATCATCCGAGATTTACGGCATTTGGAATAACGAAATTAAACGTTCGCTCGATTACTGACTGGTATATAGCTCCTTTTCTTGGTACTTAGCATGCAGTAAATCAAGCAGGATATGGATATATTAATTGCGACGGCGCCCGCATGATTGTACACGTTGTTACACCGCGAACGAGTACATAACGCGAGTCGTGGGTGTGATTTTTCTTCCAGCTCGAACGGTCCCCTGTAATTCGATTTTCTGGGTACAAGAACTTTAATATTATGCTGCTTTCACTTATTCGCTTAATATTTTATTGGCGACCTGCGACGATCAAATTTTTGCGACGAACTTTTGTTAAATATGTGGGCACGTTCGAACGTTCGAAAGTTTCATTAAACATGACGGCAGCCAGGTTCAACTTGCGTATCTGCAGTTACGCGGTAGCGATTTACAATTAAATGTAATCGGCCGAATTCCGAAATGCATTGTAACTAAACAAATTTTCATTATACTAATCGTAATGAATAACGTACGAAGGGAAGAAGTACTTGCACGATTAAAAGTGCACACACGGTGTACCACGAAAAAAAAGATTATACTTGCTTGTTCGTACACAACTCGACAGCATCGCTCGGTATCGTTATTGGGTGCGGAGTCATTGCGAAACGATTACTGTGGTTAATGTGGATACTATTAAATCAACTAACGCACTCTCTGACAGCGATAATTAAACTCGCGGAAGCAACAATAATCGAGGCGAATGGGTCTTGTTTGCTTAATCGTTTGTAAATCAAGTTTTTCCTTAGAATAAACTAATTCAGTGTTGACTTGAAAACAGTATTTTATACGCTACGGCGTGCGAAACGTTATACGAGGCAGATATTCGAGAAATATGGAGAAAACCGAAACGAGTGCGTATTCGTAAACAAGATTGCGTATTTATTGTTGGTTTCCTTTCGCATAAAGATGTCACGAATAAGAATAGGAATTCGTATATTTTCGCTTTTCAATCCTTCGTATATCTTAAAATGTACGAAAGTGTAAACATGATCATCAATATACCGTATAATATATACAAATTACTACTGTAAGTTTCGAGTGTTGAGCGAATGACGAATATATTTATTGATTATGTGCTGTATTTTACCTTTGGAAGACCACGAGTTCTTCAGGAAATAGAGGTACAACTTCCATTTCGTTGTATCAACATTATCATTTTCCATTGTTGTCAATTTTTCTGCCCGACACGTCTTATATTTTACACTCTATTAATTCTTAAAAGGCAACTTGTCTCGTATTACATGATCGGTTACGATATACCTGTCCGACATGTGCCAAATCAGTAACTCATTCTCATGTTTGTCTTTTTTGCCTTGAAAATCTTCATTAAGTACACCAGTTTCTTCGTATACAGGAACTATAAATAAATAGATCATCGTGCATTTATGCTGCCACTCGTGACAGGAATTATGAATAAATTTCAAGATAACCTGTTATTAACCACTATTAATCACAGGCTTCCGTGACATCGATTTCTTCGTACCAACATAATTGCACATGGAGCATATTCAACTGGGAGATAAAGTGAGATAAAGATCGAGAAACGAATTATACGACGGTCATTATTTTTTCTCGGAATTTCTTTACACTCCCGGAATTTTTCGTTTCCGTCTGATTAAAATATAAGATATTCTTTTTTAACGAAAAGCTGTCGTTACTACCCAGGAGTTATTATTACGCTCGATTATATTTTACGTCTCCCTATCATTGAATTACATCTAAAAACGAATATGTTTAACAGTTTAGCGCTGGATCATGCAATGACGGAGAAATGTTCTACGAACGATCATACAACTGTAGTTCCGGTTAATTACAAGCTCTGATTAAATTCCAGGTTTGTTAATTGCACTTACGAAATTGTTCACGTACAAGTACATGTTACATGTTAATAAAAATATGGTTAAGCGTAATTATTGGACTACTTCTTGCAAGTAAACGCAACATAATATATAATGCGGCAAGCCTTTTTTTACGCCTAATTTACGTACCTCGAATAGTTGTCTAACCATGTTGCATGTAAGCTTTTCTTCTAAAGGTAAATATGTTTCAAATATTTGAGATGTTAAGTCCGCAGTTTTAAATAGAACGGAATTTTTGTCGCGTCGAGATTAGAAAGCACGTCGAATTGCGACCTAAAAAAAAATATTAAGCTTCATATTCCATAAACTTAATAGTTAAAGAGATGTATCTTTCGTTTCTCGAAAGTTTTATGCAGTAATAGCTGCTGTGACGCTGGAAGCTATGGCGTCATTGAATTTTAAAGCTATTACGCCGAAAACGTTTTCGAAAAAGCGAAGTATCCCGTGCTCTATTAGGTTTATGGTATATGGTTAATAAAGGTTAATACTTCTTTTTCACTACGGACGCGATACGGCTATAAATTTTTAAATATAAAATTCCATTAAAAAAAAGAGCGAAGTTGGCCTTTAAATCTCCAAAACTCTTCGGTATATTAAAAAAAAAGTGCATATACCACGCAACGTGCTCTTCGAAGCCGTATAACTTTTGCACATAAATATGTTTTTGTAGGACGTGCATTTTAAAAATAATTTCGAGTGCGCAGATTTCGTCGGCAAACCTATATGCACGGTCTTCTAAACGATATAACATAAAAGTATAATGCTTGCATAGAAAAATGTATGCTAAATCGTTTTAAACAGCGATGAATAAATTGGAATAAATTGTGAACAAAATTCGAAAGTAAAAAAAACGAAATTCTTCCTCGAAACCGCGAAATTGTACAAAGTCTCCGGATAGCCGATTCACGAGTGAAATAACTGTAACATCTTTCTGCTAAACCCGGTATCGTACGTGGTTTGCAATATAAGCTGGCGATTATCACACGCATGAAGTTAGTGCTAAACTCCGTGTAACAACTAATCTAGAGTTTGGGATAATGTGCCAGCCCAGACTAGCATGCAAGTTGCTTCATGAAACATGTATGCAGTACATATACGGTATTCGAGTTCATGTACACAACGGGAAAATTGCTTTGCGAGGCTAATATTCCGATGATACTTACAGAAACAATTATATTCGGTCCATTGTCTATATTATACAGTACCTATCTATTAGCATACATTTATATTTATTAATTATATGATTTGCAAGTGCATTGCAATATGGCAGTGTAATTTAAAAACATGACGAAGTGCATAATATAGTTTATGAAAATGACTATACCGCAAATGTGTTAGGACTATATTATTGTGATGCCCGACACTTCTAAAGGTGCATATATTATTACGATATAATATAAATGTTATCTAAATAAATTATATGAGACTAATACATATTATTATTAATTATGTTAATCGAATGACATAAATGATACAATAGGCATGTATGTATAAAGGTGTTTTTATTTAGAACATTCTCTAGTAGCATTTAGAAGTTGCATGTTCATATAAAATATAATACGTATACTATATGTACGTGTTGATCACAAGATATCGGGAAAAAGATATCGATTATATTAGAATTGTTTTTTAATCGTTTGTACACAGATGCATTATGAATATTTGTCCGATTTCGCATAAAGTTATCGAATATTGTCGTGAAATACGTAAGAGAAGACATTTATTCCAGACTTTCACCAGTTGCTGTTTCGAAAAATATACGTTTCAATAGATATGGATATTATTTCTTTGTGTAAAATTGTATTTCCCAACGGACAGTCCCCGTGATGCAGTGTATTTGTACTTGCCAACGTTGATGCATTACATATGGCCATTAATGGCGAAAATGTCACAAAGTGATATATCGTGCCATATTTACCATCATTGTTTGATATAGTTGTCGTGTACAGATAGTGTCGATGGTATCGCAACGAAAAACTCGCGGACCAATTATTCATTTCTAGCCATGTGTCATAGGTGTTACGAAACCCTCTCTAAACGTTCATTCTCGCAGCATGACGATACATCTGATTGGTAATGTCATCAGTCATTAACTGAAAACGTAAATGGAGAGAACCGTGATGAACGTGTATGTGTTGCAATAGTTATTTAATTAAACACGAATATTGCATAGTACGATACTTTAAATAAATAAGGTAAAGTGGCTTTGGATTTTGTTGTAGAAGGAATCTTGCACGCGTCGATTAATGTTTAGAAATGTACACTTGGTTTATAATGGGTATAATATATTGAACCCATTAGTGTAAAAGTTATTTTACGTAATTTTTTCTTCCATGTAGGCATATAATATCGCTTGCAACTGTTTGCATTAACGTTGTTTCGAAGAGGTGTGTAGGCAATAGATTTGTTTGTATTTAGTAATAATCGCTGTTTAATAAAATTCCACATAAAAGTGTCCTTAGTCAGGATAAAAGTGAAAAGCAGTGACGCAAAACGTGATTGAAAAATTTGTTTACTATTATCATGTGGAGCTACCATATTAAGTTCAAATTCCCTTCGTTTACATAACGTCGAATTATTGCCAATCACGTTTTAGCTGGCTAAACTAACGTTCAATTCTTTCCATCAAGCAGATCTTCGCAAATGGAAGCTTTAAAGTACGAATGTGTTATGTCGCAAATATTAAATTAATAATTATGTTTCTTGTAATTATACGCCTTTACGCTACGATAGGACAAAGTGAAAGAACGCCGCGTATCACCTTCACCCGTTAAAGAAATCCAATTTTCAGAAAAAACTCTACCACAACACCTTTTATCCCCTGAAGTCTTAAAATGTCAGTGCATATAGTTCGAGAGGTGTGTTTACCAAGAAACGCGAGTTAAAATTATACGCTTTACACATCAATCAATATAACAAACCGCATTAAATGTATATCCAACGTCTGTCCCGTACGATTGCAATTACCACCACTGACTAATCGCAAAAACACGATAAGACATTTACAATCGTCGAAGGCGCAACGTTTGCCAGTCTTAACGAGTGATAAAGCTCTTCCGTCCGCGCAGCGTAAACTCATACGGGACCCTTACAAATTGTCGCTCGTTAACGTGGACTAGCGCCGCGACAAGGAAAATGGTGAAAATTGATATAAGTAAGAGCCGGCCGATGCGATTCGATGGCCTGATGCAACGCGGTAGGAAAAGGTGAAACAGGACCGTCCGCCGTCCATTTATGTTGCGCGATAAAACACGCACAACGAGGGTGTACAACGTGGATGACATCGACACGAAAAACTCGTTGATGGGAGTCCTAGTTTCGTCATGTTGCGTCGTGCAATAAATAAATGGCCGGCCATCATTGCGCCCGTACACGCTCGTACATACACGCGGACACATTGTAACGCATCATTTGTCTTCTCATTATAAATGTGAGCCACCGCTCCACCGCGCCGTGACAGTCGGCCGAAATAAATTGCCATGCGTTACGTTTGTACTTTCATTTTACATTTTAAAATGACTACACCGGAGAGGGCTCGTGCGGCCCTACCGCCCGGAGACAAATTGCCCATTTGCATAATGCCGTTATTTATTAATGATTGCGATACAGGTATTTCTGATGCTACATAAATACCCACCTGCGGCGTCGACCAATCGACAACCTTCTAATTCGACATCCGATTGCCGTTCCCCGGCGAATAATTTATATACGCTGGCCCCCGATATTATTTCGTCCTTTAAAGCGTGCATTATCCATCTCGTTGAATTTACGATTCCCGGTAAAGAATTTACGCGTGTGCTTCCACGAACGACACTTCGCAATTATTCCCCTTAATCGATACATTACATCAACCGCCGGTTAACGATACGCATACGTGGAACCGTTTCGAATTGGAAAATGCAAAGCTGAGAAGTGAATTTACAGTTACGCGATGTTTATATGCGTATTGAACAGAATTGGACCGGTTGGCCAAACGGTTCTAATGGTACGAATTATGAAAATTCATATCGACGATTTTATTTATAGCTGCGTTTCAATTATCAGCAGTTGTTCAATTCTTGTACGTAATCGGCATCGTTATTTTCATGCTGATATTGCGCCATTCACTGCTGTCACATATCTCATTTTAAGTGTGCATTTAATTTGATACTCCCCGTCACTATTGAATAGAATTGTTGATTAAATAGCTGTACACCAGTAATTGTTATCTGCTACGAAGAATCATATATTATACGTGTCAGCCTCGACGCTTGCTCCCAATTATTCATTTCGTTCGCAATATATGCAACTGCGCTTCAAGTATGGCGGTCCGCTATCGCGGTTTCGGAAAAACGTTTGCCCTGCATTCGGTATTTAGGACGGTATTTGTGCGTGAATATTTGCAATTAAGAGAAGTAACGCTTAATCAGTCGAATTGCAAAGTAATCGTGGGTCGAGCCAGCACGGCAAGCGGACCCAGGTAACTAATTGTAATTTGCAGACCATAGATGACACCTTGAGATTGTAGTGCTCTGTATGTAAAGCAGGTGATTATAGTTGGCGTTAAAGGTACGCTCGAAGAATTAATATCATTTAGATTCATTTTTTTTTTCTGTAATGAAAGACTGCTTGCTTGCAAGGCGAATTATTTTATGCAATAACACTCGTCGTAAGTAGCAACGTATCGTAATGTTTCGTGAACTTTGCTGTCGTTCTACTCGTTAGAAACGTTAAAAAAGCTTGTAACATAATATTGCACGTATTATTGTATAGCTACCAATTTTTTACTCTTCGTCGCATTGAATACTAACGACTAGCTGCACGCAGAAAAATTAAATTCGAGAAATTAGCGTCTTATATCTCTATCATATTATGATAATCTATACACCAGAGCAATCCTGTATTCAGTCATATTCTTCAAATTTTAGAGGAGTGACATTCAAAGGTGCGAATACTTTGTAAAAGGGTACGGACTAATCTCACTTTTACACTATTGATTTGAAAAATGAACAACTTGGAACGAAACAATTCTTCTTGAATTAGAAAGAGTGGCAAATTTAATAGTGGAAACATGTAAAATGCCTTCTTTCGTTTAAAACAGTGGACTTAATACACTCAAACACTCGGGTCCAGATATGTACATCAAGTTTTGAGGGAGCTAGGTAAATTCGGATTTTGATAATACGCCCATTTTTCATACGACAAGCGAGCTATTATTAATGATTATTTTATACAATAAGAATTTATGCCATCGACTTTTACGTACGAAATATCGCACGAACGTCGCGTATCAGCTTCCGTGTTACGCAAATTATACACCGATAACAGAACCGCCTATCCATCTGTCTTAAACGATCGAGCAGGATCATTGGGTGAACAAACACGAGAACCTGTTCGCAAATGTGACGCGCTGCGCGTCACTTTACCTGCTAGATTTCTCGTCATTGAATGCCTCGCAGGTAAATAGACCTCACGTGGCTCGTCCAATCGGCGCAAGAAACATTCTTATTTACTGGGAAAAAAGTGATACGGCGAGTGCAACATAACCGAACGATTAAAAAGCGCCGACAAAATTAGAAGAATCATCGAATCAAACCGCGCTGCACACTTCGACGGCGCCGGGGTCTCGGTCTTTTCTCAGAAGGAAACAGCCCAAAAACAATGAATAGAGCGATTCTAAAACGGTTGCAGCAGGAGGCCTAAATCAAAGCGGTGTCAGACGGATCCGGAGAGTAACGGCGAATATAAAATATCGAGGAGAGATACAGCGGGAGTCGGAATTACTCGTACGAGCGCGCCAGCGCGTTGGAGTGCGCGCGACTTCGTGGCGTAAACCAAGATATACGAGCACTTTTCCCCCGAAAAAAAGTGTTAAGGAATTATGCCTCGCAGAGTAAATGAGATGTGTCTGCGCCGGGACATAGATCACCGCCGCGCTATCCATTCTCACCGCCGTGGAAATAAATACGATCTTCTTCTCGCGAAAGGGACTGGCGAGCGGCGTGTTGGAGAAGAAAGATGAACGGAGGGGGGCGAGGGGAAATGGTTCGCGATGGTCAGAAAGGAACGGTGCACGAGTCAGAGGGGGACAGGAGAATCGTCTCCTAGCGGCCCGCATCCCGTAGCACATCTTTCTACCCGACACTCGGGGCGAGGGGGTGGGGGTGGATCCAACGTGGCCATTTCTCTGCCCTGTTATACGCCGTCTATATACGTATCTACTACCCCCGGTGGGTACCTACAGCCAGCAAATAAATTGATCCATTACTCAACCGAGCAGTCATCTTCCTTCCTTTGCTTCTGTTCGCTCAGCTTCGCCCGCCACCGCGTCCTTCCGCGAGTCTTTTTCCTTCAGACTTTTCCGGGAATGCTGCCAGAGATTCGGTAAAGCCCCTTTCACGCCCTGTTGCAGAGACGATGATACGCCGCGATTTACTTACCCGGGTCGGTCTACCCAGCCGCTGGGAAAACCGGGAGGACCGGGAAATTGATGGCACTTCGAAGGGATTCGCTTCATCCGGCCGGTGTACGTGTGCCGAAAGCGTCCGCACTTGATTCTGCGACGTTCGAGGCTCGTTTCGCACTCACGGCGGAGGCCCGGCTTTAATCTTGAAATGTCTTAGCTTCGTTAACGTCGCGCGTTTCTTTCATTTTTTATTTTTTTATTGGTTCCTCCGTGCGCGCGGGGGGAAACGAACCAGGTTTCTCCGGGCGTGTTTTCGCCGCTGGTGTTTGCGTTTTTTTTTTTTTAACGGAGGAGGTAGACTGCGGTCTCGTTCGGTTCTGGAAGAATTTAGAAATATCTTTCTTGTGTTGACGATTGCCTTTTCGAGAATAATCCCGGTGTAAGCATGCGTATAGTAGGTCAATATTTAGTAACGTGTTTCTCGACGATGTGTCATATTATTTCCCTGTTTCTTGGACTCGTCATTTCCCTGTAGATATATATTGCTGTATTGTCCCGTATTTATCTAGTTGATTGGTCATTTATCAATGCAGTTTTCGATGATGATTTCTCTTTTTAATAAGAAATTACAATCCATCGTAAAGTACGTCTGGATATATTTATGTCGTAATGAATTATGTCTGTGAAATTTGCATAAATTTTTCCGTCACCTGTAACAACGGCTAAATTGAATAGGAAACTCGTGCCACGCATCATTGATTCAGCCCGAGACAAATTGCGTCCATTGTTAAAAGGCATATATTATTTGCGCAAACAGTTACTTTACTTTCTCCTCATTGCTCAGCCACTTTACTACTTTCTCGGCTGTTCTCCCGCGGATCATTCTCCTTCGGGCTTCCTTGGGAATTCCGCCAGAGATTGGGTAAAGCTCCTTTCACGCCCTGTTGCAGCGATAGGGATACTTCGCGATCTCTCACATACTTGATTTTAGGGTAGAAAAAGGTTCTTACACGTTCCGAACTTATTTCATATATTTTTTTCATTGGAACGTTGAGACAAGAATTTGTATCGAGCGTTAATATTACGACAATACTCTACAGTTGAATCGCATTTGCAATGCACATTATATACAGTAAACTAATTATTTTACTCTCATTTAGGACAGGAAATTCCAATTTACATGCAGTGGAAAGACTAATGAAAATATTCAACCGTAATGAGTTCTGTTAATTATACTGCGAATTAATAATTTAACGTGCCTTCGTTCATACTAACTTTTTAATAAAAATTGAGTTCCGAGCCTTATTATTTATATCGTTGGAATTCAAACGAAAAACGAACACGTTGTCTATAAATGAATGTTCCTCGATATTCGTGCACTTTTTTTCATTCAGAGACTTCCGTTACTCATTCCGTATATGTAGAAATAAATGTCATGACGGGGCAAAAGTTTGTCACGCGGACAAATGTTAGAGACATTCCAAACGGGCTAAGGATGGCTCATCTTTTGCAACGCTACGCGAGACATAAAAGAAAAGATGGATAGCATCATTACGAGTTCCGGTACCACGCCCCCTTTTTCCCAACAATATTTGTCAGCAGTTATCGCAACGCCTTCGTCAGTGTCCTCGGCTGCAGCAAGATCCGCTATCTCCAGTTGGTTTTCAGTTCTACGCAATCAACATCCGGATCATGTCTTAATGACCGTTTCGCGTGTGTAAGTTGGTATAACTCAGTTTCGCTCGATGATTTTCCCCCCGGTGAAATGACTTACACCGCTTTCATTGTTGCATACTTCTGTCCGCGTCGGTTTAATTAAACAAGAGATTAATTAACGCGCCAGAGATTCCCCGTTTTATACAATTCTAATTGGTACGGTATGAAGCTGAGGCTAATTACTTCTGGTCAGGATCGTCCTTAGAAATTAGATCAGACGCGTTGATGTCAAAGGCATTGGTGATGATAGGAAATTGAGGGCATTCCGATCATTTCACGATCAAGGCACGTTATAAAGAATTTTTTCGCGGAGATCTACCTTAAATTGAGTATCGAAAGGGGACGTACACGTACACAAGGGTGCGTACCGTTAATCGTGAAAACGATAATAAGAGTTTGCAGCAATACAAATATTAGCAAACCAATTGATCAAATTTATACTTTACAATCATTTCCGCAGCCTTGTCTGTTTTCCCCAATGTTTTTACATTGCGCTTAACCTTTATTTATCTTTCTTGTCTCGCGGTTTCGAACAGATCAATTAGTTTAATTTCAGTGTCCATATTTGAACATCGCGCGTGTCGGCTGTGCTCTTAAAACAATCGTTTTAACAGCATCGCGCGTTTGGCTGTAGCTGTGCGAAACCGAATTGCGCATACACGGCTCGCGAATAGTTTGACGATAAAATGGAAAACGAATAGGATAGAATAACAATTTTTGCGTTGGCTTGCGTGTAAAATCGCCGTTTCCGTTTTTCTTTTTTTTTTTTTTAACGCAGACTGTCGAACGATTAAACCGGCAGTTATTTGCATATCCGGTTTATGTTTCAATCGTGTTCTATCAATATGAATAAACACCGGTACGCGGGGCAGCTCGCCACTGCATTAATATGTATTGGCAATAAATCGATATCGATAATTAAAATCTGTGCCTGCCGGTGGGGCCTTCGGACGTGAGCGCGTTTATATAAAAGTTCAATTTGTTGTATGTAACTGCGCGAGAAGACTATAAATATTGCGTTACCCTTTTTAAACTGGAGCCGTAAATTCCGGTGATTTATATCTCGGCCGACTGTAAGAGTGCGAGGGGGTCGAGGTTTTATGTATCGTTGGACTGAATCGCAGGATTTTCATATTTCCTTCAATTAGACAAAAGCCAGTTCCGTGTTCCGTTTAATGCGCGTAACGCACGGCAACGAACAAACATGAAGATATATTCAGCAATGCGATAAGTACCCAAAGAGCGTCCCCGCCGTTCGTAAATTAATTTAAATCCCGCGGCAAAACACTTTCGGGCAACGTGAAATGAAAATCAGTGGCGGTAAAATGATTTCTTTGGTGTAAAATTGCACGCAGCTCGTACGGAATGTTACCGGAACGAACGTTCTTTAAGACACTAAAGGTACCGTTTTCAATTGGCGCATCCCGTCAATTAACATCTGAAGAACAGGCTGCAAATGGATCGTTGGAAAAACAGAACGATTCGTTCTGTACGACATGCTTCGACGATATCGAGCCAACTTGTGATTCGAGAAACGGGCGACGAAACCTTGCGCCGATCTTAATCTGCGGAATTTAACATAAATTATGAAAGATGAGATAACGTAGACGGATAAAATTCGAAAACGACGGTTAGAATCTATATAAAACTCATGCTAGCATGCAATCACCTTAAGATCCACAAAATAGATCCAAATTCTGAAGACACTGCAAACTGTGTGAAACAGAAGGAACACGCGCTGAAAAGCAAATGAATACAATTCGTTGATCGGTCAAATCCTGTTTCTATCGATGCGATCCAGGAAATCTCCTGATAAACCGTGCGGTGTGTTGAAATAAAAAATTTCCTTCCCGTCCTTTCCGCCCAAATCGGTTGCATCCACTTTTCAAAAGTTTGACCGATCGCTGGCTTTTCATATTTAAACTAAATTGCCATATTTTTGTTAACCGATTCGGCCAATAAGCTGGCTCGCGTAACGCGCGACCTGACGACTGACAATTTTGAAACGCCTCCCCGATTCTACCTTCGGTCCCGCTAAATTTCGAAAGCTCCCCTAAAAACATTCGACCCGTTAACCCGTACAGAGGCACGATCGTTGCCGCCGTCGAGCAGCGAAAACAATTCCGGACCACCGTGGGCGCGTCTCGCATCTGGAATGAATTTTTCGCAGGACATCGCTGCTGGATATCGCTCGTGGTTTCGCTCAGCACGAGTCGAAAAAATATTTTCGCAGGGCAGATGCGTACGGGCGGCGCGGCGTTGTAACCGGGCCAACGAGTTTGAACATCAGTCACGAAAAGGAGAGATTAAAAAGCAAAACAGAAACAAAAAAAAAAAAGAAAGGAAAAAGGGGGAGGCAGGAGTGCGCCAAAAAAGTCCGGGAGATGCGTTGCCCGAATGAGTGGGCTGAGTGAGTGAATGACAGATAGACAGCAACCAGACAGGAGACTGACAGCATGGCGGCGGGCTGACAGCTTGCCACTCTGCCCGGGCGTTCGCAACATCGAGTATTACCGGCTACCGTACGTGTTGATCCTTGTCCCATTCATTGACAAAAAGCGACCGAGGCCACGATTTTCGTTCTATCTCGGTGCGGCAGGATCGATGATCATTTTCGAAAGACCGAGGAATCGTTATTCTTCAACCCTTTCGCGAGATTTCGCGAATAACACGCTCCCCGACCATCGTCTCGTTTCACTTCTGCTTTTGGCTGTCCGCTTGTTTGGCTTATTTCGCGTCCCTACTTGCGGGTTCCGCGAGAGGCGAGTACCGCGGCCGATCCGCCTGTTCTCCCCTTTTATTTGTATTTCTTATTTTCCACTTGCCTGCTCGATTCTGTGTTCGCGTTTGTTTGCACTATCTTTTGGGATATTTTTATCGCCCCGATGAATGTTCATGCGTCGCCCGCGGCTCGCGTATATCTTTCGGTCAGGCTGGCATGCATGTTCGCTCGGCGAAAATGTCGTCGCGTTTATTTCAGTTACAGCTAGACGTATCGATCGTGCATCCGGCACGGATGACAGAAATTGAAACTGGAAGCGGTATGTATAACGTTTTTAGATTTCGCGATGCTTCAGGCTGTCGACGGGTGCCGCGGGCCGAGTCTCCAGAAGGTTTATAATCAATTAGGGACTTTTGAATTTACGGCGACATCTCAGTTGCAGATTGGAAAATGAATTGCCCAGCATTCGCGCGGTTACTTTATGCACAGTTCTAATTCGAAAATGAATGTTACGTAATTACTTTCTTTGAAACCCCGAGATGTAGTAAATTACATGTTTATCAAGGTGCTCTCCGTCGTCAGTTGATAACTAGTTTTATTACAGACGAACAAGCGTTGCGAAACAGAACTGGATAATCTAACAACATTCCAATTCAAATTTTATGCACATTTTCCATTTGACGCGTTAAAAATCGATTCATTTGCTGACGTACAGTTTTCATTTCGTATACGAAGAATAAGCTTGGAGCTTCGAGTATCGCTTGATTATTAGTTTCGAGGCAGCGTGCAAGACGCACGGTACAACATCTTGACACAGTATTTAAGCTCGTACAAAATGAATTACCGAGTTCTTAGCGAGGCGTCATTGTTCAGAATGGGAGCGGCGGTTCCAAGAAAGTACGGATTACTGTCAAAAGTAAACCAACGTGGGGTATACTTATAACTGCAAATTAAGTATAATTCCGTCGGTCGTAACAACGTAACAACGGGTCGGTAGATAATTATTCGACGTAATCACCAGGACCCTGGGGCACTGTACTACGTTTTAAAATTGCGCTTAAATTACAGTCATACAATATTTGACGAATATCACTCACGCTCGCGATACTAAATACATATTCATTGTCAGATCCGAGAAGACGTCACAGATATCGATGAAAACGTACCGCGTTTCGCATAGTTGAGAACATAAGCGTGTTTACATTTAGATATTTCCTAATGTCATCGAAATTGTTACAATTTTCCAATTTTCTTGTTTAGAATTCAGATACCTGCAGATAACGTTCCGCGCAAGCAGGCTAATTGCCCCTGTAGTACCAACAATACTTTAACGCAGTCGATCGAGCTGCGACTAAGCTTTCAAGATTTCGAGCGGAACCGTTGCTGTGCGTGTCGGCCGTTAAAATTCTTTTGAACGCTTGACGAACGTCGTAGTTTCGAAAATTTGACGACGTTACGCGGAGTCGTTTTAATAACCGACGATGGAATTAATTGCAATGACGCGTGTGGGAATAATTAGTCAACGGACTAAAGCTAAGAACTTGCATAATTATATTCGAGCAAAGCGTCACACGATTTAATCACTCCGCGATCATGCTTGGCAAGATTACGAGGAAACGGAAGTACAAGAGGCTCGCAAATTATGGAGATAAATATGTACACCATAAGCGACGATACGATCTTCTAACATCGCTCGTTCTGTGATTCTTTTTCTCGTCGTCTGCTTATATTTTCTTTTACGCACACTGCGAGATATCACGATGATAGCATAACGCGCCGCATTGTATTCTAATTTATATGCAATCAATTCCGATACATTATTGATATTACCGCGTGGAAAGACAAAACAGTTACACATTTACTTGCTACAACTCGAAAAACAAATTGCTCACATCCCTCGTTCGGAGCGCTCATCGTTTTGTGCAGCACCCTCGTTCACATTCCGACCGGGGGCACCACGTTTCCACGAAAATCAGCGAAATCGACTAGCCTTTACGCTCCGACCTATCCAAGGTTTCACGAAAGATTTGCAGACTCAGTGTATCAACGGCGAGAACATCGAGCGTCTCCCTTCAACAGCTCAAACTCGTTTAACACAAGCGAATGCCGGCGACGTGATTTCTATGCGCAGAAGGAATCTCCTAGCAATAATTCAAATTGTAAAAAGGGAAAAGAAGAAGCCGGAGCGTTATGCAAATTGATCGTCGGCTCAGAAAGCAAGGAAATGAGAGTGCAAAGGAAGCAGCAAAATAAACGCAGGAGCGTACAAGTAACAAGGGGCATAGCGGCCGTCTCCCTACCAGCAAGGCTCCCTCTTTACTCCTGGCGTGCACGTTCTCTTCATCCTCTGCCTCCTCCACCACCTCCTCATCCTCCTTCACCTCGGCCGGGCAGGTGAGCAGTGAGTCCGTGGCGCGGGTTACCATTATGTCTACAACCTTGAATTAAAATGCCATATAATGACACAGCTAGGCAGCCTGTATAATTTATGTCCATAAAAATAAAATCATAATTACAGAGGCGCGGACTGCGAAAAGACGGTAATAATATGGCTGCCCGCTGTGCTCGTTGCGTGTTCCAAGCGTGTATATCGTGTTCGTCGTTGATGCCTCGCTGTTGTTGCTATTGTTATTGTTGCCGTTATCCTGCTGGTGTCACATAGCGGCAGTGACGCGCTCCACCGTCGACAACAATGTCCGTTCGGCGATTAAACGTCGAACGCGAAATTTCGTATACGCTCCCCGGAAGTGCGCGCTAAGCTTGCAGGCGTTCAAGGGTTGTTAACCGGATAGATTTCAATTCGGTGTCGCGTGCTTGGCAACGAATGCTACTGTTGTACACGGTCGACAATCAAATGAGGGAGGACCTTTAAATATTGAGAGCGAAAAAGGGAATTGTTAACCGAATTATAACGAATATCCCAATAGATTGGGCATTAATGTCCGATCCATGTAGCATAGCTGTGACGTAGCACAGACTCTTTTGACGCGGTGCATATTTTATGCGAATTCGGGGTTTCAGCTTTGAACATAAATACGTGCTGCACGATGATTGTGTGCCGAAGTATTTTTGCGAAAATGCTTCTCGCAACAATTGCACTTCGCACGATGTCTATCATTACTTCCTGCGAAAAAGCAACATTTATTGCTTGGACTCGACAGTATATTACAACTTGTAACTAGTATATTCTAATACTACTGGCTGCTTCAATTAATGAAAGGCACGTGTCAGTTGACGGATAAAAATCACCGTTTACATCAAATTAAACTGAAGATCAAGAAGACCCGTTTATTTTTACACGTAAAGAATATTAATTCGCTAAACGAATTACTGTTCACGCGTTAACCAGCAGCGCAATGAAAAAGGGAAAACGCAATCTACAAAAGAAGTATTCTGATGACCGCGGTGGAGCAATCCAAGTCGACCGGTGCCGCGTGTACCGCAAATATTAATCGGCAGGGCGCATCTTTCGATTTGCCACCCTGCGCCGCGACAACATTCGACCGCGTTTCCATCGAATTTGTCAACTTCGCGTTCGCTACACGTGTTTCAGCGTCCTGCCGTCACGGGCGGAGGACCTACGAGGTAAAAGAGATTGCTCGTCAGCTTAACGTCGAGGTCTTAAACTTCGTGCTCGCGAAGCGACTGCCCGGTAAGGAAAATTAATAAATGTGCCAGAAGAATTAATGGCGCCGAAAACTCCACTTCGACGGCATTAATCTTACGTGGCAAAGTGGCAACGGGTTTTCCAAGACGCGCGCAGAAAGAAATCGTTTCAGCTCCGTTTCTCACCGTCCGCCCGTAGTGCAAATCGTCATGAGACTCTGAAACGCGAACGGAAAGGCGATGTGAGATCGCGTTGATGAATGCCCCCATTACACGAACACCGCTAGTTACTCCTCGGAGATAAACCGCCTTCATTACTCACTTTCTGGCGTGACCTTATTCCCCCCTATGGTCCCTCACTCTTTCTCCCTCTATCGCCGTATCTCCACCTCTGCCTTTCTCCTTGCCGCTCGTTCTTTCCGCCCCCCCTGTCCTTTTCCCTATTGTGGCTATTAAGTTAATGCGAATTAATAACGGCGACTTTTTTTTCTAGTAAACAGCCGCTTTCTTGCAACAATACGGGCATTTTAGTAGATAATAAATTCTATCCCGCGCGGGTCTATGTGTACGAGAACGACGGGGAACATGTACGCGTCAAGGGGCGGTACACCATTAATAGATTGGATCATTTGCCTCTCGATTGGAACTCCGTTATATTAGTTTCGTATGAATGCAACAATGCAATTATATCTGCGGTAGCCACGATCCGCATGTACGTTATGCTGTGTCACGGTATCGCGATAATTTTTCACCGTTGATTTATGGGCCTGGGATATTAAGAGCCTGAATGTTATTCAGCGTTCGTTAGCGGATGGTGTGTGTGCAATAAACTTCGTTACAATCGCGGAATAATCGCTCGACTTTCTTCTTCCGGTAATAAAGAGTGCAGTAGTTCCACGACGTGGGTTGTAAACACTTTTATTGGGAAAACGTGAGACATTTGTAAGTCAATTGTGCATAATGTCTTATACATATACGGGGTGATCCGAGAATAAACGGACGAGCTTCGCCAACGTGTTGAGAATGTTATTTCGCGTATCCAGCATTTTAGTGCACGTCCCGATGACGGAGTTCGATCAACCCATTGTTTACGTAAAATATTTTGTTCGCGATGATCTCCGAAATACTAGATCCGGCCAACGTTTGTTGATTTATTCGCCGAACACACCGGATATCTTAATCTTTATATGTATACTTGCGAGTATTTCTTTACCAGCCAAACCATTTTCGGGTATCTCGCAAAATATTGAATTCGGAGCTCGAATTTGCGTATGAAACGATTGTGTAAAAAATGATTTGCAACCGCATGGACAGCAAATTGCTGCTGGCAGAAGTTTACGCGATTTTGTCTCGCACTTTCGAATTCCGTAGACAATTGTCAATATTATCCGAATAAATATCGGGCATTTACATTTAACGGTGAACGCGATGCGTTTAATGAAACCGGTATACGCTTGATTAGATATATTCAATTGATGATTGCTACGCGCGAATCAAACAGAACACTACAAATCCAGTTGAAGAGGGAAACGGTAATTTATATTTTGCTAGATTTTTAATTTGCATGGTTGCAGTTTGAGTCACGATTACTTTAATGCTCGTACACTGTTATTAATAACTATTGCAAAGCATTATAAATAAACGTTTGTTATACATATTAATTTTAGATCGCACGCGACGAATGAAATAAAATGCTAATGCGCTGCGACTTTTAATGTTGGGAAAAGAATATTCATATTGTTATTTCTTTTGGAGCATACATTTCTTACGTCATGCAGTATTTAATATTCCACGCATACCCGTCATTTACAAAGCTCAAGGGAATGTGTTTTCCGTATGCAAATTCAGTTCAATAAATTTGCATAATTATAACTGGCAGTAATTAATAACTGGCAATTATTTACGATCCTGTATCTGACAGATTGATAACAAAATGTTCGAAATAGAACTCGTAACACCCAGATTGCTGAATAAATATGTTGAAAATATTCCTTTTCCAACCCGTAATTTCTATTTCGCAAAGATAGCGAAACGCGTGCATTGCTTATGTGTACCTATACATACTTGTATGAAGTGTGGAATACAACGATAAAGAAAGTGTGTTACGAATATGACTAAGGTGTAAATACAATTATATTATATGATTTAAAACTGTTCTAATAAATAGGCAATGACGGTTTCATTCGACACATTTATTTTACCTGTAAGATATAACTGTATTTAAAAAGAAATTAGAATTCAATTTCAATAAAGTGGTGGCAGAAAATTAGTGAAACGTATACGTAGTGAAACATATACAAAAATATACGTAACTGACGACTTGAACAGTTAGCTATATCTCTACTCTAACTGAAACTACTAAATACCATCTCAACGAAATCAAACATAAAAGGTATATAATTAAACAATTAATGTAACGTATATAATTAAAAATCATTTTGACTACAGTTTATAACCCTTTCATCAAACTTTCCGTTACAATTAAAAAATGATGGCTACACGCACCCTTCCATTAAAGGAAATAAGATTATAAGATCAACGCACACCATATCCGTCTCTGCACGCATAAAAATAACAATCCCCGCGTCGTTATTACAAATTATGTTCTCGAAAAATGTGATTCACGCCAGCTACATAAACGAAAGTAACTTGGCAATACTAACAAAAATTCTACACGAACGATCACGATAAATATTCAATAATTCATTCTACGCAGAACCACAGCAATTCTTATCGAGTTCCTTTATTAGACGATAACCCCGCCCCCCTCCTCCCCATCCCCATAACTTCCTACCTTGAGATATTAATTAACGAAGACCTGAATGGCCACGTTCGTTAATTCAAATTGTATCTTCAACGGAATCAAACGATCCCCGAGAAAGCGGCCGCCGGCCTTTCGCAGAGAACGAACATCCTCCTCGAGGAATCTATTTGATCTGGCGTGGCAAGTAAAAAGCGCAGAGGGTGCGCGGCATTTAGACCATTACATTCAATGAAGATAAAATCGCGGTGCGTCGCTCCTCCGTAACGTGGCATCAAGAGTAACATGGCGTGCGTGTCGCCGCAACGTGTTTACAGAATATGCTGGAATATTTAACACGGTACGTTGCGATGGCATACTCGCGGAAAGAATATTTAACGCACGGCGCATAACCCGTCCATCTTCATGCGTCGTAGGTTACACGGTTGCGCTAGCAGGGGTGTCACGACGGCGAGCGCCGGGCAGACTGTCAGCAGGGCCAAAGTCCCTTTCTGTTTCCGTCGGTTCGGGCCGGGTCTCGCTACGTCTGTCTACGTTCGGCCTACGCCACTGGCGGTGTCCGATATTCCAGGCACGGCCGCGAGAAACAAAACACAGGGGAATACGTTTCCCGCATATGCGTCTCGCGTGTACTCGTTGGATTCATTTTGACCGGGACATTCCGCTGTCAGCGCGGCGTTATCGCGCATCGCCGAGCAGTAAAACGTTTCGGCCCCGCGCCGATAAACCATGAATCCGCAATTTACAGGAAACGTGAGTGATTCGTTTGTGCACCCGCACGTACGGCCAGATCTACGTAACGCGTACCGCCGCGACGAGCTTGCACGATTTTTTTCACCGGATCGCCCCTCCGCCGTGCCACGTTCCGCCCGTGGAACGATCAACCCTAGAATTCTTGTGCCTCGAGCTCGCGCGATGCCTGGAAACGCTGTACGTCGCGGCTAGTTTTATTTTTCTTAAGCAGGCACGCTTGTTTTTATTTTTTGTTTTTTGTTTTTTTGGTTGCACGGAGTTTGCGATTTGTGAATAGCGAGCGCGCGGTTGTTGACGTGCGTCTGGATACTTCTGTTTGGTCCAGAAGCCCGATAATATTCGATGTGATTAGTTAGAAGTCTGATTAAAGAACTGTTGTTTTTTTGTTAATTGTAGATAGGACCGAGTGTATCTACTTGACAGCAGTGGTGTTGCATGATAATCTTTCGGTTGGAACTCTTTGGGGCCAGTTCGAATCGACATTAACCCTTATGTTAGCAACCGAAATTTCAACGTCTGTCTCGTAATCGGGTACCCAGGTACCCTGTACTGTTTCCATCGGCACATTAGCCAAATTGGTTGATTCCTTCTATTAAATTTTTTACAAATTTAACGTTAAAGTGTTTTATTGACACTTAACTTCTTATATTTATAATAAATTTACTTCTTTTTGTTTCGTGGACTTAACCGATGTACCCAATGAGTGGTTGAAATATGAAATTATATTCTTTCGTGACTGTTAGCTTTCATTTCTATAACTCAACAGCTACAGGTTTAAACATTTTATGCAAATCTATTATATGTATATTCTTATACTGAAATGAAGTATCAGTTTTTTTTTAAATATTTTAAGTACATGCTCTTCTATGAAGTCTCCCAGTTTCTCAGGTTTTCGACTTTTGATTCTTCGAATTGTTCCTAGTTCGATAACTATAATCGATAACAAATATAAGCTAGTATCAGAGACCGTCTCCAATATGCATCAGTTTGTATTCAGTTTTCGATTCGAGACACGATTCCTTGCAGTTAGTTGAAGGACAGTACTTTTGTGAAATATAATTTGTAAGTTTCAGAAGTTCATATTGTAAAAATGGAAGCATTATTAATAATAATATATTGTCTAGAAAATCAAATAATCGTCGCGTCTTTCTACGTCACTTAGGGGAAGATCTTTCTTTTCGAACAATTCGAAAATGATTGGCAAATGCTCAAACTATGAGACATCTTTTCACAAAATTGGCAATACAAAGCATGAGAAATAGTCAAGTAGAAACGAATGAAATTCCTTCTACTTCAAAAAAAAGTCGTGGTATTCTTTTATATATGTCAGGCCGATCCCGAAAAGAATCGACGAAAAACACGAAAGGCTTGCCACAAGTGCGACCGTCCTATTTGTGATAAACACGTAAATATGATAGCAATATGCAGAAATTGTTCACGGAATTGTTTATTATTGTAATTTAATAAATAAATAAATCATTTTAATTAAAAATTGGTTCATGTTTATGCACATAGAACACCTAACAATCTCGTTTTTTATATGGGTACCCGGGTACTCCGGTTACCAGACAGGCGTATAAATATGTTTGAAGCTTTATAACTTAAAAAATTGCGAACCAATTTTATTTAAAATTGGTATATCGACGTAGAAACATCCAAACAATGAGGATCCAGAGGAGTTTTGCGATATTATTACCAGAACATCAAAAATTCTTGTAGGAAACATGAAATGGCTACCCGGTTGTTAACATAAGGTTTAACGGAACTCTGATCTGTAAAACTTGTTTTCATTTCACCCGTTAAATTTCATGCATTCGTGCCTTTAATCAGTGTACTTTATTTATATATTCTTGTGGTATCTGGAGTCAAGAAGCTTTTCCTTGTTACGCTTGTCTCTAAACTGCGATTTCGGTTAACATTATTTCCGATTAGTTGAAACTGTAAATGTATTAACTCGAACAGTTCTTTTAACTGCAACTAGTTTTAACCAACAACGTACAGTTAATTTTAGAATTGACTAGTTTAAACCAGCATTAACGGAAGAGATTTGTTAGAACTAGTATGGACCAGCAAGATCAGGTTTAGCCGGAAATCAGGTTGCAACTGTAACATATTAGACATATATAACAATAAATGACTCGAGGTCTTTTTTCCACGGGAGAAACGAGTTCGATGCTCTCATCCTTCGCTCCTCAGATTAGTTCTGGGTTTGAGGAATATTTATCGCGTAATGTTCTTACATCCATAGCTTTAACAGAGATTTACAATATGGCAGAGGAACGGGACAGGTGGCAGGTGGGGCCAAATTGTTCGTCAGTAGAATTCGCAATTTTTAATCAATTACTTCAATAATTTTATTCATCACGGCGTGGTGCGTTACTGCTGGATCAATAATTGTTGCAATATTTCCGAAGCCGCGTGACACGTTAACTTCATTTCCAAATTATTTGTTTATTTTCAATTCAAACTAGGACCAGATGCAAAAAGTCCACTTCTCTAACTAACTGTTCTCACGCTACTACATAAATGACAAATTGTCCTTGGCTGCCCAAATTATTGCTAAATACTTTACGTAGATTCATTGCGACTTGCAAAGGTCTGCCCGTAGTGCGAGGCTCGTCTGACTCAAAACCATTGAAAATTTCAGCCCACCGAACTTGTACGTCCATTAATCACCGGCCACCAAATTACCAATTTAAAAACAAGACTTCCAGATATTTCGTCAAACATTACTGGCGTCAAGAATATGGCAACGCAATGACGCGAACAGCATACCGGAAACATTACCAACCGCGGCGAAGACAAGTGGTGGAAACGCAAAACATCGTCGCGTACATCTACAAGAACTTCAAAGTTGCTAAACGTTGTCACGAAAGTTCGCTCGAACTCCGCCACAATTCGACGAACGATCCAAATTCGACGCGGCCCGCGGAATCGCCGCGACCAGGAACTTACGTTCGAATCCGCTCGTTGACTCGTCGGTCGCGAACGCGGCCCAAAACAAACGAGTGTTTCATACGAAATAAACCAACCGCCGGCTTCCCGACGACAAGCGATACGTCACCGTGTCCAATTCACAATAGCGCATTACACCCCGAGACCGGGACAATGGTTATCTCCGGGCCGTACGAACGCGTGTACGCGGTTATTATTCGCACGCGCACACGTGTCACCGCCGACGGCGACAAGTAGCGCCATTGGTGCCGGGCTGAAACGCATCCCCGTAAACGCGAGTTTCGAGTAGCCGTTGCGGAAGCGCCGCGACGCGCGACGCTTCACTCAATTACCGTGCCGTTTAATGCACTCGCGCGATGATTCACGAGCGAGCCCCACCTCGTCCCGTCTTCCGCGATGGTTCTAGAACGCTTCGCGGCTTCCGCGACCGACCTTCGCCCCCAGCGCGAAACCGGAATTTTTCTCGCCCGTTCGCCGCGCGTCCCGTTTGTCGCGTCAATTAACGCGCCGCTAATTACACCCGGCGCGATTAATCCAACGCCCCGATATAGATATCCGCCGCGTGCACGATCGATTCAACGTCGCGGCACGCGGGCGACGTTATTCGCGATGCGTTTCGCCGGGCGGCTCGCGTCGGCGTCTGAAATTTCTATTAACAGGTGGAAACGGCGAGCGTTACGCCGGCGACGGGTACAAGAATGCGTGCGATTTAAATTGGACGCTCCCACGTCGGCGTGGGTGTTCCGGGAACAACCGTCGCGGGCGTTCGCGATCGTCGAACGGCAATATCGTAACCGTTCCGCCGGTCGCGTCGACGGGAATGTTTAATTCAATTTCGGAGGGATTAACAATTGCGACGAGGGAGTTTCGTATCGACACCGCGATACATCCGACCGAGCTGGAACGGCACGGTAAATATTCATTGGTTGTCATGATTCTCGGCGCGCATCCGTTGCACACGGCGGATAGCAATCTCTAATGACGTCTCGTTACGCTAACAGATTCGTAGTTATGTTAACTGCATCCATTGCTCTTCGGTTGACTACTCACTGACATTTCGCGTCCAACGCTTAACAGTCGGTAATAAGTGGTCGCGAGGTTTGATTTTATCTTCCGATTTGCTTGGGGCTGACTGCTCGAACTAATTGCTCGATGATTCTGCCCGATGTGTAAGATAAATCCGAGATCGGGTATAAAGCCAAGGTCTGCTATTACCAGTTCTTTCGATTCAGCGCATTCGACGTGTCTTGGAAAATGTACATTCTCCATCGCGAGACAGACTTACGTGTTTACTTAGCCGCGATGCCAATTTGCAAATTGCACGCTGCCATTTCGCATTACGAATACAGGCTGCCTTGGCAGGTTTCTTTATAAATGTTGAAAGTGTATTTTGCGGCCGGGGCTGATGGGAAACTTCAATGGGAATGCATCTACGACGGCTTGGTTGAACGATTTCGAACGGACATAGAAAACCGTGCAAGAAACAATGCGTCGATAACTCTTCAAGATAATTTAATTAATTTCAACGATCCTGGAAAAACCACTAGCAATTATTTCGTATGTTATGCGCCGTTAATTTTTAATGAAACGTGCGCGAAGCAATATTTACGCATAACGGTTTAACATTATTTTTACCCGCATAACACGCCAGTAATGTTACAGGAACCAACCGGGATACCTAGTTGAAAAGCAGGTTAACGCTGTCCGAAGCGATAAATTGTCTACTATAAAAATCGTTTCCAGCTGCAAATACATATATATATATATCCAAGCAAACGGCTTGCGAATTGCAGAACAGAAATTCGCCACAAAGCCGACGCTATTTCATATTAATATCGTTTCCATTAATATCTTATACAATAATTACGGAGGAGAAAAAGAAAAGCAAAAATGTTGATAAAATAATCTCAAGCGTACAACGTATCTCGTGGCGTGTAAGTTACGCTGCTGTGCAACTCGTAAAGAACAAAGATCGTAAAAGACTTATCGCCCAATCCAGCGTAATCACTTTCCCGGCGGGGTTGAAAGTATATATATATATATACGCTGTGGCCGTTCGCTGCAAAGTTTCGGGGTGGACGGGAAAGTAAATCAAACTAGAATTACCGGCTGCTTAGCATACGGACCGAAGTCTCGTACGAACAAGACGGGGAGGGGGGCACAGCCGACGACGACCGTGGAAGGCAACCAGAAATAATATCGCCATGAATACAAGAGTGAGCGCCATTACACGTAATTGTGATCTATAGGTGTCATATATTACGCCGTCGACGACGTATAAAGGGCGTTCAGGCCTGCACGCGTAAATCCTCGTCCCTCCCCCCAAACCCTCCAACGATATTTTCCCCTCCAGCTCGTAACCCCTCACCCCCCCCGCCCCTCGTGACGCCGTTCACCCCGCTACGGGAATCATCCCCGGTGAAATATTTACGCGCATAATCAGCCCATATACAATAAAGTAACCCCCGACTGCTTTTCGCCTCATCATGGGCGCTTTATGTTTTCCACGCGACGCGACGGTGGACCGACCCTTTTACCGTTTTCACGCTTCGCACGCGGCGAAAACTCTGCGCACCGTGGAACTTTCGCCGATCGATCACTCGATTTCACGCCGTTCGCGGGCGACGCAATCCGGACGCGAAATTACGCCCGGCGAACTTTGAGATGTTCGCGTCTTAATAATAAGAAACGACGAAGAAACGGCAACGGTCGTCGGCTCGATTTCCGTCGTCGAGATCGACCCACGGCGCGCATATCGTATTTATCATTGCCGCGATACATTCCACCCTTCCGGCCGCTCGAGAATCGCTATCGATCTTGGACGCGCGCGCGTGTGTCGCGCGGCAACGCGTCGCGGATAGGACAATGCATAAATCACAGCAATACAATACGCGCGAGGAATCAATCTTCCCCCGACGGTTCATGGTTTCTTGTTGGCGCGCCGTGGCAGGAGTGTTTTCACGGTTTGAAAGTGGCGCGCGCGCGGAAAGATCGATTGACATAGCTCGGGGCGACCCGATGGGGCGATCGTTCGATGGCTGTACGTCGCCTCGGGACAGCTCTCTTCTGCTCTCCTCTGTTCCCTTTCTTTGCGGGGCCGAGGGCAATATTACATATCGCGGTGATGTATCGTCCCCGGCGTTCGGGGTGCGTCACGGTACGTTACACCCGGACCGCTCGCCGCGAATAAAATCATTGTTGGTAAGTGATTAATGATTCTGTTACAAGGGGCGAACTGAACGGGGCCGCCCCCCCCCCCTGCCACGGGGACGTCGTAAGTTTCGCGACACTTTTATGCCGTTCCAGTGATCGATATTATTCCGCGGTAAACCGTCCTGTGATTCGCAATTTTGCCGTCGCGTCGGTCGATCGGCACCACCCCCCTTCGGTTACGGCAAGTTCATATTTATCGCGAACCGTACGCCGTAAGGGCGCACGGTTCGAACGAACAGTTTCTGGAACAACGACGCCGGTTCTCGCCTGCAATTCGACGGGAGAATAGCGCACCGAATCGCACGGCGATTTCCATGAAAGGAAATAGCATTAACGATTGAATCGTGGACGGCCCGATGATCGTATCTCTGGCAACGGCAACTCCGATCTACACAATTTATCAACGGGGTACGGTCTCGCCCCGCGCTTCTTTTAGATTGATGTTACTATAACAACACGTCAGTTATTCATTGTGCGCCCGGCAGTGCATTAATCAAGCCCTCGCTCTGACATCAAATACAAATGATATTTTATAGCGTCATAAATCTTCGCTGGCTGTCACCGTTCGTGGGCGTTTGCTACGAACACGTCTCTTGGGGCGTCCCCTGCTCGCCTTCTGCTGTATCCTGCTTTGTCCTGTCGGGCCGTGGCAGCTCCAGTTAGCCGTATGACTTCTACCTTGTCTCGGCAGCTCGATTCAGCCTAATGATTTCTCTTCCTAATTTCCGTCGGCCCGGCGGCACCCCGTTGCTCGATCGACCGGCCAATGTCGATCCTCACTTTTCCAACGATTTTGACGCTGCTTTTCGCTTCGACGCGGTTTTCAGTAATTTCGTCCTTGCGGTTTGCGCGACGCCAGAGAGATAGAGGCGAGTACAGGACGGGGGAATTGAGAAGTCGATCATAGTTTGGGGGTTGATTTGTCTATTGACGTTGGCTAAGACAGACACGGACACGTGCGAGCGATTTATTTATTAACCGAGGGATATTAAGTTGGAACTGTGACAATGGCCGCGTGGAAGGTACAATTGCCAGTGAACTGCGAACAGTTATCATAGCGATAAATCACATTCGCGTAATTGTAATACAGTTCGAAACGATAAACCGTTTATTACGCTGGACGCGTCAATCAATTTTCGCGTTAGCGAGCAAATTTTCCTTCGTACGCGCAGGGTTCAATTGAAGGGTTCGCCAATTGAACGAAGCTGTATTGCGATTCCATTCCTTCGAATTTGAAAAATAAAAATATCGCGATTCGACGTTCTCGGTCATCTGCAACGCGAACATTTTGCTTCCCAAGTATCAAATTTGTGTACCACATGCCCTCGTACATTTGTTTAACCACTCTCCAATACGTACAATTTGTTCAAGGTGCCCTTTTTCCCCACTACACGCATCGCCATCTGTCGCACATCGCGCGAAGTTTCCCCGCCGCGTTGCCGATAAAAACTTGCCGGAAACCCACTTTCCGTACAATTAAGCCGGGCAATTTGAACATCAACGCCCGCGGCTCGTTATCGCGCGTATCAATTTTGGCCGGCGATTAAGACGCGACGTTAACCGAGGGGGGAGGGATTCAACACGCGGCACCGATCGAACGAGGAAACGACGACCTAGATGCTCAACAAACGCTGTCGCGATCGTTCTATGGAAGCGGGCTCGCAACGTGTGAACATTAATTTCACGTTGCAGCGTGTAATCAGCACTCGTGCGCTAGTATCAATTGCGATTAATCACCGCGATAGCATCCAACGCGCGGAAACGCGTTTTACTCGCTGCCTGGCGGCTGTTCCCGTGCGCCCTTCCGCTTTCGCCCGTCCGGAATCAGCGGTGGATGTTAGCGGATGTTATGAGCGGGGTCGGTAATTTTCCGAAAAAGTTACGATACGACCGACGCAGCGGCGTACGAAATAACCCGCCAGCTCGAAACGGTATAAGCAAACGAACGAGCGTACAATTGGACAAGCACCTGGTTCGGACATCAAATGAAATAGTAGAGGCAAGGGAAGGCAGGTTGAACGATGTACTCGTGGGCGAGGAACAGAGAGATAAGGTGCCCCGGGCCGTGTCTGTCATGTCAGCCGGCGTAATAAGTTTGAAATCCACATCAGGCGATTAATAATGCCCGAGCGATTCACAAAAAGGTGCTGCATCGCCGGTAAGAGAGAAGTTGTTAAGCTAGCCCGAGGCACCCGCGGTGGCGGCCATGTTTGCTGTCAGTAACAACTCTCCCGGCATTTGCCGTTCGCCGCCGGTTTATATATCCTTTCGCAAATAATAATCGCACGATTTTCTCGTCCCGCGTGGCGTGCATCGCGGGTGCAACTGTTCCCCGTTGCATCGAAGATCGGCCAGTTCGTTTGACGCGCAAAACGCTCGATACGAGAACCTTCGCGATCCCCTCGCCCTTCCCGTTGCCCTACAGCAGCGTGCGTTCAATCGTCTCGTTACGATTGCGACGGGCGGTGTAATTTTTGTCGGTCGTCGAGCTGATAACGCCATTGGAAAGTAATATGTTTCCCTTGCGTAACGCGGTATCGCGAATAAAAGGTAACTCCCCTCCAAGATGTGTGCAATAACTGGCGGCACGCGGGGGGTACGCATTGCGTAAACCGCGAAAGTGCCAATAATACGCCGTCATTTATTACAAGTTGAATGCGATAATAATAGGAACGCGTCCCCCTCGGATGTATTTCTCGAACTTTGCGACAGGCGCGACGCACGATTGCGGTTACATTTTATTCGGCGTCATAGCATTACCGGCCCGCGAACAGCTGACTTCGAATTATGCAAAAAGAACGCAGTCGCGTTAAAGAAATCTACTTCCATAATGTTAATACTACTTTCTACCCGTTCGTCGGCTTATAAAACGCGACAGCGAAAACTTAGGTACACCGTGTACCTGGCCGATATAGGATGGACGATTTGCTTAAATCGGATAGCGCTGTCAAAAACGTTTCAGCAAGTTCTAACAAAATATAAATCACCGTGGTGACTTTAACGAATAGTGTACGAAAGCAACGGCCGCGTGATTCTATTCAAGTTAAGCGTTTACCGATAATGACGAAGATACGGCCGGAAGATTTATTAGCAGCCCGGCGTGTATTCGCGTCTACGTGTGTAGGAAGGAAACGAAAGCTCGTTAGTCAGGTTTGAGTTAGGTAGTCGATATGGACGTCAAGCACAATTCGTTTCGTTGCCTAATTATAAAGGCCGAAGCCCCCGAGGCACGAAGCGGCGTCGTTTCAACTTCCGAACCGAGCAGCCAGACCCCCACGCAGATTTTATAAATTATTCAGTTCACCGTTGCCGGGACGACGGCACAGCACGGTGCAAAAAATTAAATTTGCCGGATAGTTCCTGTCGTTGCCGAACATTATTGTTATTAATGCGGCGCATTAATTATGGGCGAAAAGGATGGCGCTAAAGGTCGTCCCGAAGATGTTTCGTTCGGGCTGATAGAATGGTTAAACTGCTGGTGTAATCGGTGCGATTAATCTCCTTTAATACTTCTTTTATGCGATTGCTTGTTAAGTTCACTCTGTCCCTTTGACTTTACCACCTGGAGCCACGTCGTCTTTGCGATGCAAGAGAACGGACGCGGTTTTTGCTCTCGTGGATGTATTGACGACAGTGAGAAAAATCAGCGTTTTCTTCATTCTTGCACGGAATTTATAAATGCACCAGGATTGTGTATGTTTTCAGTCAGCGTAATCGAATATCATAGATTCAACAAACATAGCGTAAAAAATACCAGTTTATTTCAAGTCCTCGGTTTGACGACTTCAATTCTATTCAGTTTACTAGAATCCATTTGTACCTCTGCGTACAATAGTTCACGCGGTGCGTCGATCAATAAGAACGGGGAAGACATTCGACGAGCCTCGCGAACTTAAAATTTTAATAATATCTTATACGAATGCTCGTATACGCGAAATGTTTCAAAGGAATAGTTCGTGGACGGTTAATTCATTTAACTCAGTTAATTCAGTTAATCCGTGAAGAGATGAAACGCTGGATAGATTCTCCCTTTGATGCCATGGAACTTTACCCTCTAAATCACTTCCTCCCTTCCGTAAAAACGACCCGTCTCAATTGCACGTACAAGCCCCTACAGTTGTCGCGTTACGGGGAGCGGTTAATAAATTTGTTCGATTCTCGATTTGTACGTCAACAATTTCCTTAATTAAAATTCGGCAAGCACGATACATGTAAATAGCACTAGAACCGAACGACGTTCAAAAAGAAATTACCGAACGCGGGCAGAAATGATATTGTCGAATTGTAGCAGGCAACGTTGCACCGGAGAAATTGCGTTAGCTGCAGCTGAATGCAAAGCGAAGCGAATTGAACTCGCACCCGGTGATCGGCGTGCGAATAAAAATAAGGCGACGGTAATTCGCGAAGACGAATGCGTCCGACGCGAAATCATTCGACTAAGGGGGGATAGAATGAATTCTACGGATAATGAGTTCGGAGTTGCGAGGTTGAAAGTTTCGGTATGTAAATCGAGCGTCGTATAACAAATTCTCACGTGATAAAGTTCGCCGGTGGGGTTAGCAGGGCCAGGAGTGGGTCTCCGAGTAGTACGTATAGTGACAAGGCAGCAGATAGCGATCCTAATTTATACTCGGCCCGCGTGTTCAGCATTTCCAATCTAAATGAATGAACAGCAATAGATAAGGAGGAGCTAATAAACGGTGCTGCACTAAATCCTTTCGGAACGGATTACATTGCACGGAATCGATATTCTGGTTTCGAGAGTGCGCCGTCTTGTCCCATTCGGTACCCGCTAGGATTATTCGTCGTCGCGTCGTTGCATTCATTTGCTTGTAACATACTTGCAATTATTATCCAGCACCCGCAAATATCTCACTTTTCCCGTGCGAAGACGATCGAAGCGCGAGGATACTTCCTGCGGGTGAGTCACAATTGGCCCATGGGAATTACGTTCCAGTGTCAAGATTAGCACGTCCATTATAACAACGAGCAGATGTGCATCTGGTTTGTTTCGTGTCCACGGGCGTATCAGCGGATCACTTAAATTGCGCGAACGCGCATGATAATACAGACGGAAATATTTCTGTGGCTGAATTCGTAGATGTATACGTATTATACATTGTTGCATAATATTGGATAACAAGCGTCGTTCACTGACAGACAGCTATAAATATTCGTCGAGGATTTTTAATCAAATCAGATTTCACTGCCAGCTGTCCGGAGACATTGTTTCGCAATGGCCGATGAATGGGATCAGACAGGAAACTGGGAAGTGACGCGCAAAATATAACCAGGTTATCGATAGTCGCTCCCGGGATTAGCAGGATTCCAAGCAGGCATCTGAGCAGTATGGATGGTGACTAGGCGAGAGATAGCGATCGTAATTTATATCGGGCCAACGTGTTCGACGTTTCCAATCGGAACGAACGAGCCGAACAGCCAGAGATAAGTTCGCGCTAATAAATGACGGAAACTGCCCCGCAGTACTTTCTCATAAATATAGCAAACAACTGGCAGGAGATTTATAAGTCGCGGCACTTCTTTTTGGGGGCAGCAACATCAACAGCGCCGGCCACGATATTACACGCATACGTGCATATTACTTGTGATAACGCGGCGCAACGATTTCGTTCCTCGTTCCTTTTTCCCCTGGTCGGACGCCGGTAGACACAACATTTCGCTACGCACTATTTAATTTTATGACACGCGAACGTCGTTACGCGTTGGCCGTTAAAGCGACCGCGCCGCAATAAGATGCAATACTTTACGAGCTCGCCTTTCCTCCCGTGCGCGCGTTTGATCGCTTCATAAATCCCATTATTGCGCGCGGACCTTTTGCCATTTCCATCGCGCGCGAGCGCCTGCACGCATCGCTAGAATTTTCGATCGGCGATTAGGGTTTGCTGGCCGGTCGGTATCGCGGCGGATCGCGAGGCGAGCAACGTCCGCGCGGGCAATTAGCGCATCGGTGCATTTGAAATAAGTCAGGAGCGGCGCGGGTAACCGACGCGACGACGACGGACCGATGAAAACTTCGCGGGGCACGTTACCTTTTCTTAGAACAGACGGGAATGAATTACGGGCTTGCTGTTTATTCCGCGTTATTGCCGCCCGCTGGCGTAGAACTCGTTGCCCGGTAAACACACGGCGATCGGGCGATTTGAGTCGTCAAGGTTCAGCTTTGTAAATGGCACGGATGCCCCCGATAATTTATGTGACGCGCAAGCGTGCAAGTGTGACCGGCGAAACAAGCGAGCGCTCACCTCGACGTGCTATCGTTAAATTCAATGCGAACGCATTACGCCCCCCGTCCACTTCTGCTTGTCGCCGGTGGATACGTTGAAGGAAGAGGGATATCGGAGTCGGCGGCAGGGGTGAAAAGGAAGGAGGGCAACAGCGAAAACTGGGAAACGATAAAATGTGACTTTCACGTGTTGGACGATCGCCTTGCCGAGCGTGGAGAAGGTTCACGAGTAACGAAACGTTCAATACGGGTTGATTGATCGCAAGTTATAAATATTCGGCGTCGCGTATTCACGAGGCGGAAGAAAAAAAACGAAGGAAAAAGAAATATCCGCCGGCAATACGCATTTCACGAAACTTTCTCCTATAAATTTTCCTCTTCGCTGGGCGCAATCAGAGCTATCGCGAGATGGTCTCGTCGCGCACCGCGGAAATATCGCATCTTTTTATTGCGAACCTGCGTTCTATAATTATTATGTCGGTCGTGTCAATTTTGTCAACCGTCTTTGGAGGACATTGCGAATGGTCCGCAGACGAATGCGGTCGACACGTTCAAAGGTAAATTGAAGATTATTTTACGGTAAAAGAAGAACAATTCGAAGACCTAATGTTTATATTTGTATCTTGTGCCTCCAATTTCGCTGAATTAATGATGCGCAATAAAACGATGCAAACGTTCGCCATCTTGTTGGTCACGTTATTGCTACGATTGCAACCTGTTATTGAAATTTCAGGGAAAGGTTAACAACATTGGCGATCGAAATTGTCATTTATAAAACACAATCGAGGCGTGGAATACTGTTTTAAAAAACATCGGCGCGGCCAGCACCTATAGCATAATTACGAACTGACAGTGAGCATGAACTACACGCGGAAACATGCAATTAACTTTGCAATTTATTTATACGTGTAACGATATCTCCCGCGGGACTATCTTAATTCCAACACTAGTAGTTAAAACGTGTTCCAAGAACGTTCTGTTGTTTGGTTTCTAAGGTACAGCTTATGAGATTATTCCTCTAACGTTTTGTAAATGGTTGAATCAAGGACTTGCTACAATATTGCGCCTGCAATACAAGTGGATATTGCACAGACAGATATTTTCAAATATAATCTGAAATAAAACTTGGCGAATCGACAAATACGATCATGTCAGATATGCGTTTACAAAGAAACCGTTTATGGAAATTCAAAGTCAACACCAATTCGACTCGAACCGAAGAAATTTGCAATAATTATTGGAACGGAATTTTCAATTGTTCTATTGCTGCGAAAGCAGCAAATTAAAGGAACGCTATTGGATGGTCATCTACGATTTGCGAGACCAACTGCTGTTAGTTTCCTTCGCAAAGCAGCCGGACTATGATAAGGCGAAGTTGGTCGGACAGCTTCTGTTACCATATTCGAGTCACTGGCGACGTTATCGATTCATTGTTACAGATAAGAAACAATTCTAAAATATACTTTTTTAGTAATTGCTTAAACATACTCCACGGTAGACGCTCGATATACATGTAATAATCAACAATATTTCATATGAATTTCACATGATAGTACCTTCCATATCTTCGCATGATAAATGTTGTTAACTTCCTAACTTCGCTATTTGAATATGCTGAAATGTAAAATCCTTGTTTCAAGAATAATGTTGTTTTAGAGTAAAAGTTTAGTTGTACGTATTTCACCCCTCTTCTGTGCCGATTCGAGCTTAACATCCCTTCGTATGGTAAAACAGTGCTATGCTGCTACTAAGTAGTTGGGGGTGGCTTTTTACCTTTTTGGTAGATTTGAAAAGGGGAATCTATGTTTAAAATTGATTCAATTCATTGAAACAGATCGAACATTAATTATCCACTTTAATACGGTAACAATTTCAGCGAAGTTGTTCGATAATATTTTTTATTTACTTTACTAAACTTTATATTCTTGTAAAGTATAGGATTTTAAACAAATTCCTATGAAAGTTGATGTGTTTATAATTTTTTTCATTTATTACTGCTGTTACCGTACCACTGTTATAACTATATTAACATTATTTATCAACATACAACTTCAAAATATTTTTTAAATATACCATTATTCGTTTTTATATTCGTTCCATTTGTTCGTGTTCGATTTTATGTAAAATTTTATTCCATTTTTGTAAGGAAGTCACATTACATCCAACATGTTCAGAAAATTGTATAGAAATTGTTGAATACGTCAGATATATGTATATATATTTTCTTTGTTACTGCATGCAAATTGCAAGAAGAAAATGGTCGAACATTCCTTTAAAATACGGTCTACTAATAATTATACCGCAGAATTCCGTATTCCAACACATAGCAATTTTAGACTAATTTCAGTTACCACAGAGCTCTCACCTACGCCCCCAAATGATAGAGCTAATTGCTCGTACAACCGTTTGAAGTTAATCGTCGTGTTCCTTGTGTTAATTTCAAGGAACCGATTCCATGAAGTATATTATTAAAGTACGAAGACTGGATAAATGGAAACCTAGGAAGTAATCGATGATTAAAGGGTATGTACTTATGCTGTTATAATGTCCAAAATATATGCAGAATATATGCAGAAAATGTGTCTGTTATTATGTTTTCAAGAAGCGTAAATTATGAAAAATGTAATTTATTTTGCTGTGTGTTAATTTGTCAATGTTAGTCATTGTTACCTTAAGTTCGAATAAAACACAAACGTTCTTCCGTTGTAGTTCATTGGAAGCTGACTCGATTATCAGATTAAGAAAGACCATCAGGGTAGCAAGGGTGGTACTCAAGGGTTACTGTATAATTAAGTAATATATGATAGGTGTGAACATTAAGAAATTAATAGTGAAGTTTAAATACAAAGTACTTTCTTTAATTACTTAAGATACATTTCGACTAAATTGCGTTAAGTTTCTACAAGTAAGTTCCCTTATTCTACGTAACACGATATAATTGTACATTAGGCATTAGTGACAAAATTATATCATAATCATAACTATATTTTTATACGGCAATCGAATCAGTGGACGCTGTACAATTAAATTTAGTATTTATTGCACATAAAATATCCGTTACATTTCAGAAATATCCTTTTTGTTGCCTTGAAAATCGAGCAAGTAAAGTAATGAAAATAATAGGGTAACACCACCTTCTGATTTCGCACGCGAATAATTTTGACAAAAAATGTGCGCTCATTCGCATGGAATGTTTCATTTATACACGACGGGTTAATCATTCGTACTACTAATTTTTCTTTTTTACTGAACAACGATCGCCGGGTTGCTTTTAATTAGAATGTTAGTCGAACTGTGTAAATACTACGGTGGTGGAAAGTTTTTACATTCATTGTTGTCTACGAAACTTGCCACACGATCCTTTCAAATACAACAGTTATCTTTAATGTCTCCTTAATAATTTCTCTAGATGACCGTTGGGCTGGTTAGCTGTTAGAAAGTAGATACCAAGAATGATGTGTAAATAATTGAGAGCATTGCAAGAATAATATTTTAATTCATATGTAATACTTTATTCTATTGTGATCACTTAAAATTATTACGAATTATCGTTTAATAAACACTGTCTGTGCTATTTTTCTTCTGTTTTTCAAAATATACGATTTAATAGAATAATGAAATATATTATCGACTGGCAACGCATTTGAAGGTACATATCTATACAAATAAACTAAGAAGACATTAAGTTCAAATGCTGCATACCTAGGAAGCAATAGTGAGCTCACTGAGGTATATACTTCATATTATGCTGACTGCTACAATCGACACAATTCAACTTAAAACAGCATTTTATGAATTTATCTAGTACACTACTCATATATACAGATTTTACAATCGATTTCGATAACGATAAGCAGACAACACTTTTCATCGTTTCTTGAGCAACCAAGTGTATTGACCGAAGATTTCTTCCTTCGTTCGCAACGATACTAGTATTTATAGAGGCGAAAGTATTGTTTGCAGACAATTATGTATTTGCCTACATGTTCACCTGTATATTTCATATAAATTGTAATTGCATTATGGTTTCAAAAAATTGAAAAATTTACTGCCCTCGGCTCACTGTCTATCGTTAACGAAACGAATTGTTCATACAATTTACAATGCACAATTCTAATAATAGGTATGCGTGTTCACAACATGCGTCCGTAACTGATATTTACAATCTCGATGTAGACCGTTGTGAACTACAATGCATGGAGCAAATAAATAAATAATCGAAAGAAATGTACAAATTAATACTGTTGTAATATCACAATATTTACATGAGTGTAGCGAACCTAATTTAACTTTTACTCGATCTTGTCAATTACTTTCCATTTCGATTGCGACTTAAATAAAAGTTAAGTTATAAATGTATCTGGCCTTGCATAATATCATATTCACAATACGTGCGGTTTCAATATAAGTTACGAACAATTGAAATATATTGGCGCGACTAAAAATTCTGTTAAAGACAAACGTGCACAGAGGAATAATTTAATAAACCCAGGAACGATTCTTATTTGATCTACGCACGAGTGACATCACGTTAATCGTATTTCAATATATACAAATTCAGTTATATTACTTTAATTAAGTACACGAGACACTTTAATACATTTCTGTTATAATATCCTTACCTTATGTACAGATATATGCAATTAATTACTTCTGGGAGGAAATGTACACGTAATGCTTACTTCTTCGATTTTACAAATTGTTCTCGATTCGATTTCGTCTTTCTCGTTACGGAAACCTCATTGTTCAGCACATTTAAACCGTTCAAACACACACCACACTAACTTATAACTAATTGTAACATATGCACACTTCTATATACGTACATGTACACGTGAATTATACAAAATTCTTTCAAGGAATACATTTTATTTTATTTTTTTTGGGGGCGGGGCGGGGGTGACTTGTACGGACATTGGTATAGAAATAACGCATCGTGGGATTACATTATTCGATCTGTTACTCTACAACAGAGTTTCCCAAACTATGTTCCGCGAGAAGGTAATAGGTGTTCAGTGAAAACCTGGGATGGTTTACACAGAAGCGTATATAATATAGAGAAATTATGGTGCAACGAAGCCAAAGTCCAAGAACAGGCTCGATGCCACGCCAGATATAAGAATTCAACTTTCTACTATTGTGCCTGATAGCAACAGAATTTGCAGTTCGAGGACCCAACGTAATAAAAGTCGTTAAGAATTCTTTTCAATTTTATTGACAATGTGTTATTGCTTACCCTACGAAATAAACGAGGTGCTCAATGAAAATTTCGGGATTTACGAAGTGTTCCGTTGCAGGAAAAGTTTGGGAAATCCTGTTCTACAAATTGCACCATAAATATATTCTGCAACGCGCACGCGGGCAGCGCTCGTCGTGATACTATACTAGTTTAATTACAAAATCGATTAGGCCGAATATGCATCAACTAATTAAATCTCTTGTGTAAACGATCAGTTAATAAAGTACATGAAACATCGTTCATGTATAAATGAGATATATCCACAAAAATTGAATATATATTTCGAAATGAATTCTTTACAGAGAAGTAGTTCGAATTCTGACACGTAAATAATAATGCCGGGTAAGTAGAAACATGCGCAGCTGAAGTATACAGTTAACGACGATCGCCACTTTGATAATTACAAGAAACGATCTGCAGACCAATCGAACAAAAGTGTACCGGTAAAGAGTTCTATCATTTCCGTTTGTCGAACTCGCGGAAATGAAACGATCTCATTTGGCTAACGACGCGTATGATTTCAGGGCCTTTCACTTGACGAACAAAGAAGGAATGAAAGGAGAGAAATCGATAATATCGGGCAAAGCAGATAAGAGGAGCAGCCGTTGGGCTGTTAGATGTTCAATGATACTTGAGCATTAAATAATTAATTGAAAATTGTTTAAAGTGTTCCCTGTCTAGAGCAGTGTTAATTATATTCTCTCGTTGCTAATGTATTTGCTTGAGCTCTCGTGGTACAGCGTAATAATATATAATATTAACAGTCTACATGAAGAAAATAGAAGAATTTCAAAAGTCAATAATCATAATAAGATCAATAATCATAATAAGTATGTAATAAAATCGTTACTGTTATTATAGGCTTTACTGACAGTAGTTTATTTTTCGTAGAAGTCTTTCTCAGACGTTTCTTAAGTGTTACTATTATTTGATGTTAATCGACAAATATTACATGAGAACTTTTCCCTATCGCAATCTTATTTTAATGGTAATAGTAACTATTACAGAAGGGGGCGGAGCAATTATTTATGTTTTACTCATTTTTGCGTGAAATATTCATCAAATTGCGCGGAAAATCGATATATTTGTTTCAATATAGCTCAAGAAATAATAAAAAAAAACATTGCTCTAGAGTGGTAATAAAAATGGCACATTAGAAGAATATAGCGTCTATGTTAAAAATATTGTTACATATCATAATTTTTTTGCAATTACAGTATTATAAATTTTCATACATTAAATACCCAAATCAATTTAATGCACCAACAATTACGATATAGCAAGAAAATTTGTCGAGTGAAGAACTAAATTCTATGAACCTATTTCTATAGAACCAATAGTTCGCTAAGCAAAAATATCCGCGTGAAAGAAATTATTTAAGAAGAATCGTAATCGTCTTTGCCCTCTTTTAGCAGCAAATCTATTGGAACTTATGCACAAGAAAGCAGAACACCGTTAATTCGATTGAGAAACTTTGCGCATCTTTTCTTTCAATTAAAAGAGAAATCCATTTGAACGATCCAAAGGAATGCCTAACATTATATTTATATTTTATTTATATATATATATATGCAACATATAAGAAAGTATTTTATGCTGATATTATGGGTTTCAACGACGTACGCTTAAAATAATAAGATATCTGGCATGGGGAAATATAAAAATACTTATCTCTGTATAGTAATTGTTGTTTGGCCTTTAAAGTCATATTCACGAATTTTGTTCGCAATAGATGCGATCCTAGAAAACGTATCTTATGGTCGGAAAACGTGTTCGACGATGTTTCTTGTAATAGTCCTTCCTTTAACGGATTTCAACCAAATAGAAATACATTTTGGGTCACGCTAATTTATCACATTTTCGTTGTACAAACTATTTTGAATCATAGATACGAGTGACACTTTTCTTATCGGTTAGAAAAATCAATTAGCGAAAGACAATAATTTCAATAACTATAATTATTCGAAACCAAGAGAGACGTTGAAACGTATGGACGCATGCAGCTTTACAATGGAGCCGCGCTAATTGCGTGATACGTACAAATTCATTAACTTGAACGGGTTTTTCTTAATTTGAAATTACCATTCCAAATTTGCTGACACAAATTGGATTTACGTACAGGGATAAGATATCTTTAATTGGCAATACCATTTTTAATGGACGTTTTCTCGTCATCACATACCACCATTTAAAATATTGAAAGGTGTTCGAAAGTGCAATTTGGACCAGTAAGATCAAACACGTGTTCCATACGTTCTCAATTAACGCGGCTCTACTGTATAACAATATTTATCTATAAACATAAAATGTTTGATTAGGTTGAAACATAATAAATTAATATATCGGACAAAGTTGCAATTTTGGGTAGTTACTTGGGGATCTCCTTTGTTTGCATTGGGCCAATTATTGTTAGTTGATGGCTGCACAAGGTGTGTTTACTTCATTGACAACGAATGGCAAGAATGGAGATGATTGGAAAGGATATCAATGTTTTAAGTTTCTTTTGCATGCCGTTGTTTTAGTAAGTTAATTAAAAATTTAAGAATTAAACGTTAAGCAAACTTGTCAACTTGTATTCAAATTCGCTCTCATCAAAACTTATTAATTTATCCTCTCATAATTAACTTGGGTTTTAGGAGAAACATACTTAATATTTTATATCACTTTCATTTACGATCTCTATCGCAAAGGAGACATATGTTTTCTCTGCTCGCAATAATCTGTTTAAAATATAGAACACTTATAGGCAAATGTTAATACTTGTGCACTGTTCAATAATTCAAGTCTTGGTAATGAAAGAATTAACTATTATAACAGTAACAGAAACTGGGCAATGGTTACTGCAAATTATATACACCTCCAAAACGTAATTGCACAGATTCAGTCACAGCTGAAACTTTTCGAAAACAATGCACAAATGAATCAAAAGCTAATTAAATGCAACAAAACAAGTTGCAAGTAATTATATAAATCGCGACTGCTGACTTCTGTGGATATCCAAACAGTGCACCCACGTTGCCAAACCTTCAGTCAGAATCCATACCCGAATTTTTTCTAATTAAATAAATTTGATAAATCGCCTGGTAATCAGCCAGTCCGATCGAAATGTTCGCAGCAAGAAAAATTGTTTCGTTGATTTTAGTCCCACCGGTGGTGAGAGCAATTGTGCCGATAAATTTGCGGTGTCGAAGCATACCCATTAATTGATCCCTTTCGCGGATGAGACAAATGACGATGAACAGGACGAATCTTGATCCCCGAAGGATTTTCCTCGAATAACCGTTCTTTTTGCTGGTGGACACTGACGTGACTACGACAGGGCAGATAGTAGGATTATGCAGATGGCCGCCCTAGATTGCGCCAGAAAATTCGAGCTTGTACCCCGGGATGACATCGATTGCGCTGTGTTGTCGATTCTTCGTGGTCGTACCTCGCTGTCGATATTTTTTCGCCCTTTCGTTGCAACTGCGTTTTCAACATCGTTGTAGCTGCCGCTGCTCGCCCTGCCATGAAGTCGTATATCTGAGGAACAGTGATTGATCTATTAGAGATTGATCAAATTGTTTCATATGGAAAAAGCAGGTTCTCGTTTACAGTCGCGACACAATTTATTCCCATTTGTCATTGTTCGAGCAGCGTTTTGTGAATCATTATTATCTGTTTGCTTAATTCTTTTTATCAGACGAGGGCATTATTCTACGTTTATTATGTGTATATTAAAGTTGAATGGGCGTTTAGAACAATCAATAGTGAAACTTGTCCTTATAATATTTATAATTTATATTTCAACTTTATCGCGTGCAATAATTGTGTTTTTTCATTATCACACATAATCTGTAGGGTACGTTAATTAATTGTGTCGCCCATTACTGCAAGTGCATGAGGTGGACATACGCGAAGTGGAAAAAGCTCTATGTCTGGAAATATTGAACCTTATACGAAATTTCAATGAACCGATTTTATCAAGTTGTTCCAGATTACATGATTATAGAAAATGATGATAGTATGAAGAATACAACAGGTTTGAAAATATTGGTCCAACATCTGAAATCTTTATTGAATTATCTGGAACATTCTGTTAAGATAAATTAATCTCTTTTTTTTTTCTAAGTTTTAAAGTTTTATTGGACACGAGCTGTTGGTGTGTCCTTTGATAAAAATCGAAGACCCTAATCAGAATAACGTAGAGAGGATACAGTCCTCCACAGATCTCAAATGACATTACATATTATTCATACTTTTTCGTTTTGACGCATTCAACGCTTCTTCACCTCGTTCTATGCACATCGCTCACCATTCGTATTTTAAGCACAATTATTTCTTTGGGCTAAAGTAACATCCCTTGAATGCCGCAATTCACAGATATTGAGGGATATTTTTGTTGAATGAAACACAGCATATATCACATTCACATTTCTATCTATTTTATACAGTTGATAATTAAAATCGGTTGCAAGTACCTAAGGTAAAAAGATTTGGTAGATGTTAAAGTTTAAAGAAATTTTTCTACGCGCAGCAAAAAGAGAGAAAAAATTCTAGGAACGAGTATGATATTTTAATTAAACAATGTGTATCATAATAAGGGTAAATATTATATATGTATTATAAATAGTTTATGTCAAATAGTTCACTACGATATTGTACCTATATTATACTTATTTCTGTTTCATTACGAGGAAAATTCTCTCCTTGCTTGCACACAGTTTATTGTTCATTGCAATTATGCTCTTTCCTCTCTGTTCGTATCCTTTATTTTTCTTTCAACGGTTTATTCGTCTAAGTTACGTCCAAACGTGCGGCGAATTTTAATAAACTTGGTCGCAGGCTTTTGAATATTGAAGAGAAATGCTCGTCGTAAACTTTTGCCTCTGTTTCAAAGACGTGGATTATTTATTTTATACCCATTCAATTGAATCGTTTCTTTTAGCTCAATATTTTAATTTCGTTAACTACAAATTTCTCGAACAAGGGAGTCACTTAACGACTACAGAAATTATGTACAGTGGCTCTTATTTGAAAACGAATTATTCCCTACACGTAATGGGACGTGTACGTTTCCTTTATATTTGACCCTATTTTAATGGCCCTCCACATGTCTCATTCTGTTTTACTCATTTTCGTTTACATCAAGTGAAGTACGTTACACGAATAAACTATGCATTCTACAAAGGCAATCCGGATTAACCAGTGCACATACTTTTTAAGGAACGCTAGGAATATTTAACCAGTTTAGATACGAAGTATTAATTCACAAGCTTGGCACCAATTGATTATTAGATATTTATTTTTAGATTACTGTTCGAAAAAGAAAAATATTGGTCAATTAGAGAGTAATACCTTATACCGTTGCCGAATTTATTATATAAAAAGGAATGATTAGTCTTGCACGATAATTAACTAAATTCACTTCAATTTATTGGAAGAAATTGTATATTGCATCTGCTGGGGCTTACTTTAACCATTAAATATTTTTTGCACTATGTTGTGGTTCAAGGCTCCGTTTTTGAATCCACTATCTCACGAGCACCGACGTAATATGACCGCCGTTCACGGAGCAACCTTTCATAATTTAATGATTCCCGCATTATTCTGTTTCATTATTTATATGAGTAAATTGCAGCTAATGAAAGTACTGCCTCGTATTAGATATTCTAGAAGAATTATTTGTAATTTATTCATGAGGCCAAACGGGTATACGAAACTATATTAATTATTAGTAACTATACTCTAGTATACAAATATAAAGTATGTAATTGAGCAATTAAACTATTGTACAAAATGACTAACCCTTTCAACGATTTGACTTGTTCATGCACGGCTAAATTATCGTGTGCCAAATAATGTAAAACTGATATATATGTACATCATTTATCATACTTTGTTATATTATTTATTATTATTATTATTATTCTCTCAAGTCGTTGTATCAAGAGTTGTATCTGTGAATTGATTAATATATACAAATTTATTAATAATCAATTGCATAATGGAATTTCTGCTGTATTGAACACGTTCACAGGACGATAGATTACAATCGAAGACATCACGAAGTGCTGTGAAAAGCTTCGAGAAAGTTTCGCAAACGAAAGATCAGATTACTTTTCATAGTTGAGGCGACGGTAGTTCATAAACCGCATGGGATTTCATCAAAATCCCATTGAAAGCGCAGCGTTTGTCGCCTCGGAGAAGACGTACGCCGTGCCACATTGCTGAAAGTTCGAGGGTAAATTTCACGCCTTCTCTCGAACTTTCCCCTGGAAAAGTTTTTCACCCCGCTGTGCGTAAGTTCTCGCATTACTGTTCTCCGATGATTTAAAAGGAAATTCACGGCGAATTTCTAAGCGGGCTAACCTATTTACGTTAAAATATGACCGACGTTCCCACTTTGCTTTTCCGTCCACCTTCTGATCGAATTCTGTAATTAAATTCGACAACAAAGACCGTTTGGAGGATTGAAATTGAATGCCGGTAATGAGTGATAATTCGCGCGATGTTACACGGGTTTGCTTGATTCTGCGAACATTTTTTCAACCCTAGAATTCGACACGATAGGGTAACGCGAGGGCGAGAGACATTATTGCTGAATTATTTGTATGATAGCTTCGAAGATAAATTTCGAGAGACGGTGAAATTGAAGGAACGTTAAGATAGTTTTGCCAAGTTTATAGAAACGGTACACAAAATCGAACTGTATACTGCCAGAGCGCGCTGTATGTTTAATTGAATTTTTATATGCAAAAACTTCGTGGCATGTAAACGCGTGGACATGAGCTTGAATATTCAAACGTGTTTCGACAACGCCACAACCGTTGCTAGGCTGCAGAATAGAAACGATGAAACGAAGCCGGATTTGTTGAAAATATCTATGGACGTAGATATAGGCATTGTAGTCCTCTTTATTACTGAAACTAATTCGACATAGTCGACAATTGCACACGGTTTTACAAAAACTGTCCACCCCATTTATCTATAATAGTCCATAATACCCATTATCAATATAAGTCGAATAAAAATATTGATTTTGTACTTCACATAAATTAGTACTGTGCCTAAATGCTACATAGGATTATTTATATTCTGTTGTGTATTGTCTGCTTGCATTTGTACAAATACAAGCATCCATTTCTCACATAAGATTAGCCATAGTGTTATTTACTTTTCATTTGCGAATAAACTGCAGACCTGTTGTTTACGTAGATAAATATAATACATAGTTCTGCTTGAAAATTTGTGAAGAAAGATTAAATTTCACTGACAATGATGACGGTATATTTAAACACTTTTCGAAATACCTAATAATCACGTAGACCCGTGATAGTCTGATTTCGAAGCTTCCTTTGAATTACATAGGCAAATACTTGCGCACATGGTTCATATAAAATTACTTTCAATCAATTTGCGTTGTTTGTAGAAACGGAATATCATAGAAATATTTCTCGTTACCTTTAACCATGAAAGTGAAAATAATGTAACATATAGTAGGCTATTTCGCGCTCTCTCTAAGTTGAAATTAGTAATGTGCTGGCTCGAGTATACGTATTATAATACACTAAGTAAACTACTTACCATCGCTCCTGGCAATTTTGGGTAGCGACGAATCTGTTATTTGATGTGGACTAGGTTCTACGCTGGGCAGTGGCCTTTGTCGGGAGTTCTGAATATTTTCAACTGCAACGTAAATACAATTAAACTTTCAGTATAATTTAACCTTCGCAAACTCAACAATATTCACAAAACATGCTAACATACATCTTTCAAGTTTATTGATGCACTTGATAACAGTGCTATATAGTACGCGTTTATTCCGTATTTATTCCGTTTGAACTATTGACGAAGTAACAATAAAAAATTAATTATATAAGGTGTACAAAATTGCATGCATAATGCACAGCGCGGGCCAAAAGTTTGAATTTATTAGAACACTGCAAGTAGTACAGAACGTGTGTGCAGATATTGAAAATATTCAATCGATATTGAAAAGCTTTCCAAATGTTCAGTATATTGCAATGAAATAAATCACTGCCGACTGTTGGCCTCTGCAATATTAATCTCGTGCCATAAAAGTTTTGCGAAATTAACGATTGAGATTTGAGACATTCGGCTGATAATGTACATTAAACGCAGCAAGTACATAGAAATGTCCGAAGCCTTATATAATTTATTTTTCACAATCACTGACAATTCGTGCTACAAAAAATTTACGATATACCTTCTTCAATGGTGGGGGCTGGAGTCGTTGTTGTCGTTTTGGCCTGAGTTGTTGGCGTTGGAATATCTGCAAAGCACACATTTTCGATACTTTTCCGTGTGGCTTAATTAATTTGCATTCATACAGAATATTCTTTTTCTCACAATTAATGACTATTAAGATCTTACAACCATTGTGCAATGGACATTTGTTGATCTATTTATACTACTTAAAACGTTGTTTGATATTGGAAACGAATAAACGTAACAGTTTGAACGTGACTACAAGTATGCGAAAAGGTATTTTTAACATATATTTAAGTTTCAGTATTTTCCTCGAGAGACTCGACATTATGTAAGCGTTTCATTGTTCTTGAAAGAAGTCGAAACGAATGGGGCATCATGTTTTAGAGACGTGTCATAGAAAGTGCAAAGGGAAGATCTCCTTCATTCGAAATTCTCTTAGCTATTAAGGAAGTTGTTATCCAATTCACGGAATCCTCTTCCGTTTCGGTTATCCTCTACATCCCATTAAGAGTACGGTTTAAAATGCAAATGTGCATTGAATCGCGGGTACATGTGGAAGGCTGTTCAACTGGCTACCGCGTAATCCATAAAGCTTGTAGCTGATTAAAGCTCAAAGCTAAGGTGACAAATCGGCGAGTAAACCAACGTGAAAGCCGAAAATTACGATTCAATGGATAATCGCGGCTTCTTCTTGTCGGAAACCGAGTGACAGTAGCGGTTGTCGGCGATTCACGGCCCGTATGGTTCTTCAGAAAATACGTTTTTCAGTACGGAAAGCTCGTGTTGTTCAAACAAATAAATGTTGTCCTCGTGTTTACACGGAAATACTTAAGCAACGCATTAAACAGTACTGAATGGAAGATAAATAGATTCTACAATTGAGCTGAATGTATTTTTGATTCGCCAGTACGCCGGCACTTTAGTTACGTGAATAATTCCTTTCATAGCAGGATAATATGAATTTAAAAGTAATTTGGCATATCTAGAAAACAGTGGACTTACAATTGGCGCGTCGTGTCCTAATACAGAAATTTTTTCATTTCGTAACACAAGTTATTAGAGTCACTTCAATATTCGCAGAAGCTCGTGGGAATTGGAAACAATGGTTTTTGAAATCAATTATAGCCATGTAAGAAAAATGCGTATAAAAGTGCACGGGATATGTCGTGGAATATAGCATCCTGAAAATCAAAAATGTTAAGCCCACGGGAATGGTTACAGGCAACGTAAATAATAGCAAGAACAATAACGAGCTGATGTTCGGGATCTAAGAAAACCTGTTACGACCAGCTCCATTCTTTTCGATGCCTATTAGCCCAGAAAACTGCGGTTCGATCCTGGAATATGGTCGTTAGATCAAGCAATTTATTTTAGAACGGCTCGAGTAACGTTTCCGAAAACGTTCTTGCAAAACGAAACGCATTCTTCACCGAACATTTTTGTGAACTTATGCAACGGTCGTCCACTTCAACGATTATAAAATATTCTCAGCCGAGAGAAACGTAATGTTGCATCAGGAAATTTACTCTCATTGGTGTACTCTTTACCCGTAGTTACCGGACGATACATCATTTCGAAATGTCTGCAACATGGAAGTATCGATTGGATTTTATCGCGAGGTAAGGATAGAGCGGCATGTTCCGATAAGGTGCTTAATTTCTCATTTGCTGGGCGCGTCCTTCATCGTGGGCCTAGCAATATCTGATATCGCCAACTTAATGCCATGGGGAGAATGTTCATCAATCGACGAGGCTGCGATTGTTCTAGATAGGCATTCCGGACGTGAAATCGAAAGACAGAAGGGGCAAGATACTTGATTGCACTTGAGACATTCGTGCGGAAAGGTAAAAATTATATAGGAATACTAATTTAGTCACAACTTGAATTTAATTAAGATTCTCTTCGAAATAAAACAGGAAATAATAATGGCCATACGATTGTTAATAAATTATCGCAAATGTCGTTTGCATATTTAATTGGTAAATACTATTGAATAATAGTATTGGTAACGTTCCATATTGTATTTCAAAAGATATTCCCGTATTAATATGACAAATACGGACCACAAAATATCTTTGCTTGAATGCGAACATTTTTATAAAATGGCATATGGCATACATATCAACGTATCGAGATTCTTAATTTACAGCGTTTTACATAAGTATAATATGAAATCGTCTGAAGATTCTCTATACCAGAATCCCATTGCCCCCTTTTTAGCCTTCTTTGAGAATCCATAACTACGACTGCGGTAATTAATCGTAAAACTGGGATACCTACGCAGCAGTCTAATTAAGTCGTTTAGTTTGATAAAATAATACGAGGCAACGAAAGCACTCGTGATTCACATCCAGTATTACGATATTTGAAACATACAAATTTGTATATCCCTTAACTGTTACATTTATGATTTATTAAATACTATCCTTAGCAAAAGTAAGAGGATATCAATTGTTTCGTTCTCCAAATATAAATTCAATGTGAAATATACTTACGATAGAGCTTAATAGTGCCGTCTGTTTCCCCTAGTGAATTCTTTGATATGCATCTGTATGTCCCGTAATCAGACATTTCCACTGATAGTATCGTGAGTTTCATGTGCACTTTGTATGCATTGTCCGAGAGCGATTGTTCATAGTTCTCCCCTGAAAATAGAACATGCAGCAAGATCGGTAAATAATACGTAATGAAGAGATTGCATAATATAAATGGCTACTAAAGCAATAGCACAATTGCATATATTAATAAAAATAAGAAAAAAAAATCTAAATCTGTTTGTTTGTACAAATATGAAAGGGGTAATTTGAAACATTTAATTTTTAAGATCCGTATAGGTCATATGCGGTTTAGCATGTAATATGATAAAACTGCAATGAACAATTATAGTGATAACTAATATTGAAATATTATATTATAAAGAATATTTTTTTATTCGAATATTTAATACAACGCGTAACGAAATGATAGGCATATAAGAAATTCACTTGTAAAAGAAAAAAGTATTAATTATTCTATCGTCAGCACGACTATTCCGGAATGTTCGATGAAATCTAATTATTTGGAAAAATGATTTTTATTGAAGAAAAGAGTGAAACTGCATTTTGCTTCCATATACCTCTATCGCTGGCAAATCAATGGAATCGTACGGAAAGAAATCCGGTTACATGTACAATTTTATTCTCTATCGGATTTTTTTTTTAATCCAACGGGAGTTAAAATCGTTCCAGTTCCGTGACTGGCTTTTATATTTATAAGCTGTCACTGAAGTGTGTTTGAGTACTATGTATGTATAGTACGAATATTTAAACGGCTAAGGTAATGCCGCGCTTATGCAAAACTGTGCGGTGTATAAAATAAATGATAGAATGAGTCCAGTGTGTGACATGCTTTGTAAAGACGAAAGAAAGAAAATAATACAATTTTAATTGTATTTTAATGCTAGATAAGAATATTGAAATAAGCGACTGTGAAAGTCTAATATAATGCATAAAAATATTTAATGTTATCTTCGGAAGTGTTGCTTCAGATTCGTTTGAATTCTATGATCTATCAGGATCTAATATTCTACCTTATGCTTGATCGAGCATAAAAGCAGACGTTAAGGTTTCTCGCACGAATTCGTGTACGTACATCATGATAATGAATCTTCATTGAATTGGTAAAGTGTTCCATCTCTTTTTTCCTATCGCACAACGATTTAAATGCACTCCGAGAAAGATTGCACTTTATGTGTAAAAAATTCGCAATATATTTATGGAAATATATTTGTTAAATGGTAGCCAAAACTTAATAATGACAGTAGCAGTTTACGTAAAATTAAAATTATGACGTAAACAGAAAAAATATTAAAGTTGTCCAAGTTACATTTTTTAAATGAAAGTAGTTTTAATTAACGCGTTGGAATTTAGAAGTGCTAGGGCATGTCGTTGGTTTTTAATCTGTTGAAAAATATGAAAACTTTAATTGAAAATGCGGAGAGAATAAAAAGCGCTAATAAAATGGCACTTTATAGAATGTTAAGCGACTGATTTGTCTGGAACAATAATATCCGATTTTAATTCAATGGTTTTGTTACACAGAATGAAAAAATATTCTAACCGTTATTTCTCACAGGAATTTTCGCTCAATTACAACACCTTTAAGCGACGTTCCGCTTCGTGAGAAAACAGTGGCATGATATTCCTGTGAGATGCAATAATTTTATCATCTAAAAACTTTGTACTTAACTGTACTATTTTATCTATTGGTAGAGTGAACGGTGCAAAAGTATTCGTACAGCAGAGTTATCTATGTAAAGCAAACTATACTTTCTACTATCTGATACTTTATAATATCCCATAATGATAACAGAACATTCCTCTTCTATTGTCCACATTGAAACCGTTCAAAGCTCAAACACTTTGCCCCTTATATTACGTATGATCTGCCTATTACTATAAGCAATCAACCGATGAAACTGTTGACCTTTAAGAATAATAATTTTCTTTAACAACGGGGTGCGTTTTCACGAAGACAGGTATACACACCTAGTAGATCAAATCAAGGAAAGCGATAAACAGCTACAGCGGTAGTGCACAGTAAAATGATGAAAGGGGTGAAGTGATGCGGGGTCGGAAAGAAGATGCTTTGTGATTAACAATTCCAGTCAGAAGAGAGTGAAATCTATAGGTGCAATGATCCGCGGCAAAGCAGGGAAGGTATTTTCTCAACTGCGGGGAAATTTTCTGGAAGACAGAGGCAGGGGAGCAGAAAAAGGGAGGAAGAAAGTAACGGTGGAAAGGTAGAATGCATTTATGTAGTGGCTCCATCGAGCGTTGCAAACGGAAGAAAAACTTTCGCCGGCTTTGAGTTTGGAAAGCAGATGAAAAAGTTTAACGACGTTGAACTGCGTTGCCGAGCATTACCGCCGGTAGACGTCCAATGGATTTTTGGGGTATAAAACTGCTTTCACCCCAAAAGTTACAGGTACCGATATATCCGTTCTTTTCGTGTCCCCTAGCATTGCTGACACGCTCAAAGTCCAATTACCGATAAGAGATTTGTTGGTATTAAAAGCGCCCTCGTCTTTGTTCGATGAAACTTTCCCAACTCGAAGAAATTCTATAACTTGTGTTAAATAGAGTAGAAATATCGTTGGAAAGCTATTCTGATCGTTGGATTCATCAAACATTCGGCTGTCACAGACGGAATGGTCGAATTTATAAATCAACGCCGGTAGGCTTGTGGAAAATAATATTTATCAGTCGAAGTGTAATCCACTGGATTCCAAATGGACTATTTGTATGCGCCAGTTTCACTGGTATTATGTGTATTATTTAATGCGTTATATCTAACAAGTAAGTTCTAAGGTTAAACTCGTGTAGGCAGAGTCGTTTTTGGTACACAGTCTTGCATTTAGAAGGTACGTCACGTGCGAAGCTGTCGACTACGTTGTATCTGTGCCAGTGTCCAACTTGAAATTTATGTGTAAAAAGTATCATTTGCTGGTGCATTAAACGATTTCAATCGTGGTGTCACGGGCTTGATAAATCTGTTGTTTCATATGCAGAAATTTAACGTATGCCCAGGCGTTTAACTGTTATTATTATTGCCGCCCCGAAAGAATCATTATCCTGAAAGGGTTAATGAGCTCGAATGACAAAATTAAAGCAATTAGCCTGAAAACCAATGATCGTGCGCGTGTCGAACAATAAATCGGCTGGATATTTCGTTGGAGTTTTAAATTACTGATGGGTACATAGAAAGGCGAAAATGTGTAACAAGAAATATTCACTGTGTCGGTTAATGAATTAAATATCCTATCTACGAATGTACATTTCGTTTGGAAATGTAAAACGTTCAACTACGTCGCGATAGGAGAGTAATTTGCAGGCAAACCACTGTGAAAAGTTGTTTTGAACTCGTTCCAGTAAAATACAATGCTTAAAACCGGATGAAGTCTGAATGTTCCAGCCTCCCTTAAATACCAGTCGACAAAAATATAAAGCAGTACATTTTTAGCGTATAAAAGTTCTGCGAGGACAATTTCTCAGGCTCAAGTCGCGATTTTTAATGCAACGTACATAGTCGATAATTGCATATACAAATCACTGCATATATTTACAAAGAATTTATAAAGATGCTTCGAGGTTTTTTCAACGAAATGGAATCAACTGTCGGCGGGATAAGTACCCACACACCATTTATGTAAAATTTGTCTGGCTAGTACACCGGTAGAAAAGTAGAAAGTTTTAATACACAGTGAGAATATTCATTACGTAAATGTGTTTCCTGTGACCCATTTCGTAGTAACCGAATACGTTAATGAACGAAAATAATATTGAACATTCGCGCAATTCAACAATTTTGTTTTCCACGCCTATCCACTAAGACACTGTACGCTAATAAAAGTGTAATGCACATATCTTTCGCCGCTTCTCAATAAACCACCAATTAAATAACAAACAACGTTTCCGCAATCGCATTCGCAATTCACCTAAAACCATACTGAATATCTATTAAGAAACTGATTTCCCCGCGACTTTATTTCGAACTCGCCAAAATTTTGTCATAAATTGCCAGGTTGATAAGTTGATAAATCGACGGAGGCAAGACGAAAGAGGGAAAAAGAAAGGGAAACGCGCAACGATCGAGGATTGAATTGGCAGGATTATAATTTCAACGTCGAATGTCTCGTCATTGAAGTGCTGTGCGAGGCGAGCGTATAAGCACGACAAGAAGCCCCAGAAATTTGAGCGTACATCTGCGGGAGAGGTTCGTTAGCTGAAACTTTCGCTCAGGAATTAATAACATAGCAGACATCGTTTTCCCTCGGTAAACCGCACGTTACGAGCGAAAAGAGCGGCGCAAAGAGCAGAAGTCATGACAATCACGAGTCATTAAAGTTGTACACACGGTCCGGCCAAGCCAAGTCCGGAGAACGTCTGGTTTGAGATGGTTCGAGGAGGGTGCAAGTCGTCGTGATGCGGAAAGGACGGACGGGTTAGGATAGCGCGTTGCCAGCGAGGGGTGAAAGGACAGTAATGGCATTGGTAAGTAGCCCGAGGCACGCCACTCTCATACAAAGCTTGCTCCAGCGCCGAGCGTGCTTTAGTTTTGTTCGCGCGATATCCGACGCTGTCCAATAACAATCTAAGATTGCACGGTTTCACGGGAGAACCGTGGGGTATTATGGGAGGGCTGGAGGGATGCGGAGTGCGTTTTTTTGCTTTTGTTTTTTACGAGGCGGTTGTTTTGACTCCGCTTAATCATGCCCGACTTATTCTGCAATTGATCATTGTCCTGTTGTCGCTGCTCCTCTTGGCCGTCTGTTACGAAAGGGAATCGTCATTCGTGACAGACCGAATTAACCGAAGTGGTGCGTGTTTAACGCGTATAACGGAAATTGTATACTGTATATAAGGGGAGGGGGAACGAATTATATTGGAATCGTGGTTGCCGGACGTTTAATCAAACGTTTGATTGTTCAGTAGAAGTTTTAGGATGAATTGCTCTTCGTTTGTTTTTATACGATGCGATATTGCGCAGCTTTGACCTAAAATTGTTTTATCGCGGTACACTCGCAAATTCTGTCGCACAGTCAAAAAGAAACTTCCAGGGATAGCACTTCCAGCAGGGTGTACTTTCTCATAAGCAATGAATAACGTATGACATACACTACTCGCCAGAATTTATGGGGTATCGGGATCGATCGGGTAATAATTCGTATTTCTAACTTGCGAGTAATGGCTCGCACGTGTATATTATTAGATCGACGAACCGAAGATAGTAAAATATGTGCAGATATAGTGTTATGCTTCGAACCTCTTTAAACTTTAAAACCATATTGATTTCTTAGAAGAATATCTTCTCCCCTTCTAGCTCGATATTACTGTAAAATCATTATAAACATTGTCAATCGCGTGGTCTCAATTTATAAATAATTCCACAGACATTTAATCTTTCTCGCGTATTTTTATTCACTTTATTTACTTTAAACGTTATTGTACTTTGCTAAGTATAATGTCTACATACTGTATAATATAATTTATTATATCTCGTGGATCGTATATAGTTCATTATCAGAAAAAAGTGTGAAACTACTAATATTGAATGCACATAAATAATATTCTTAAATTAGGTGGCGTGGAACAGCGTTGCGAATTGATTAGCTAATATTTCTGTATCCTTGATTTGGAAACAATTTCTGCAATAAAATATTTCTCGGAAATGATACAAGCGAGGGAATGGTAAATATCCACGGTGGTAATCTAGCATGCAAATAAATACATACATCTGATTAAATAAAGAAGAATTGTATTCTTTTTGTGATGTGCAGAATGCTTCAGCATGACGAATGTGGTATTCGACGTCAACGGAATTCGGCATGAAATAAATATCCATGCATTTTTTTTTACCATCGATTCGATTCCACACGTGAGCATGAAACATTCGCGCCGATACTAAGCAGCAGTTCGGCTGGAAAATTTTCTTGCTTCGTTACGTGTCGATTTTTACGGTAGAAGTTTCACCGTGTGGTTGCAAATTTTTAACCGGGGATAATGCGGCATTTCGTTTTTGTCCTGCAGTTGTTCGACGAAAGGTTCGCGAATTTTTCAATGGAACCATTATTATGTTGCAAACAATTTTTGCTGATTCAAATGGTATTTCGTGCCGAGAAACGAAATAAATACATTCGTTTATTTGCGAGGGACGCGTACCCGCAACCATCGAAACGGATCTCTTTCGGTTACTAATTAAAAATTTACAGGCGATTCGTTTTCGTGTCCGTTTGCATATCTTTTATTGTTAAAAATTATGCGCTAATGCGCAGTATGCGCAATATGTTACTGATGAAATTTCAGATCTGTGATGAAACTTGACAGGTTTACTGACAACGGAAGTACACACCATGTACCAGAGGTTTCGGAAAACATAATCTGTCAGTGGACAAATATCTGTTTTGCTTTCGGCGACAGTCGTATTCATTTTCGGCGTCACTGACCATCGTTTATCAATTCCTTCGTGTTTAACGTTCGATTATGTTTCAGACCTTTTTTTCCTTTGTTTGCACAAGATGTTCAGCGTCTTATGCTGCTCATAGAAATTACAAATTGTATTTCAATTAGAGAAGTACAGGTATTGTTTGCAGAACATTGTGTGATATTATCCGAATTAACTGTATTTCTGTATAAAGTAAAATATTTGTGAAAAAAGTGTTTTTCAACTAATATATCGATGTCGAAAAACAGCTATATACACATATGGCGTGTATATCGGGCTATATTATTGTTATTACTCGCAGGTATATTAAAGTGTGAAATATTCAAATGATTAATAGACATATTAACAAATTATTGCTTCACACCTTAGCAGCATTTATTTATCATCGAACATCGTTTCCTCATGAATTTCGTAAATTGTTAAATCATTAGCAGCTGGTTCGCTAATTAAACTTCGATGCAAAACAACGTGACATTCTTACATTAAACTTGGCAGCAGCCCATTGTAATTATTATTCCAATTAGATTGCCAACTGTAATTATTTCACGATAATGACAAATATGGAAATGTATCGTTAACTTGCAAGCCAGATAAGAGATATTGTACAACCGATTCTTTAACCCTCACGCTTTCCGATATGCAGCAGCCATTCATTTGAAATCTCCACGACATTGTATCCGCAGTTCAATTATTTGCATAAATTAAAATACCTCGGGTAATGAAACCTTTTTATCTAAGTGCTTCCACTATAGCCCTTCGATATTAATGAAAACTGTGCTGTTTAGTGTACCGAGGATAATTTCCTTCTTTTAGTGTATCGGGGCGAAAGCGTTAAAACAATAGCTTGCGTAAATGTCCTTAAAAAGCAGTTGCGTAACCGTGAATTGTATTTATGATTTTAAATTCTGGTTTCAAACTTATTACATAATAATAAAAATGCAAAACCGAGTATTATGCGAGAGGAGCAGTGAGATTATTTGTCTCTCTCTCTTCCTTTCGTTCTCTTTCATTTTCCTGTTTTCCATTTTCGTTCCCCGACACACCGAGCGAAGAGAGAACAGGGAACAAATAGCAGTGGGAAATTCAGGTAACATCTAACTCGTCCGATTCCCGCAGCCCGCAGAACGAGGATCAAGCCGCGACAGTTAAGCAAGCATTACTATAGATGGTGCACATCTGTTTCAGTTCCTATCAAGGTCTCGATTTCCAATAACGGTGTTCCGAAAAATAGGAGGCTTGGCGTATCAAAATTTGGATAGTTTCTCTCGTTATCGCACAGAAGATACCGCGACGAAAAATGTGAGAGATCGGCAGATGCTCAGCGATTAACCTAACATAATTTCTAATTGAAAATTAAGATAAATGTACTTCAGGATTAACTTCCCGATTAATTCGTGAATTTAATGATGCGAGGGAAATGTAGAAGGATGGCGTTGTATCTTAGGGCACCTGTTCCCACAAATCATCCGTGTTTTTGCGATAACGAAACTGAATATTCGATGGCCGTGCAATCGTAACGCAGCTCGTAGCTGGAACATTGGTACACCGCAGATCATCGCACGATTAACATAAATAATGCAATACGGGGTGTCGCATGAGGTAGGTCATTCGTGTCATTCTTTTATTATCAACGACACCAAAAATAGTTTGCATGTAATATTAATGGCATTAATGAGCAGATACGCTGCGAGAAAAAATTTCCATTTCAAGGTTACTTCTTCTTTTGAGTATTCAAACTCATCGATATTCTTTCGCCAATGTACATAACATACATATATACATATACAGCGGGCCGAAAAAGTTTTCATACTGTGCATTAGTTCCATTTGCACCTTTATTATTTTGGTGACACCAAAATGTTGATGTTAAGACAATTATTCCGAAAGGAGTATACGTGGATACGAAGCATATTGCACTTTAAAATAATGTATATCGTTTTAGGAATAATTGTCCTAACAGCAACATCTTGGTGACACCAAAATAATGAAATTGCAAGTGAAACTAATACACTGTATGAATGCAAACTTCTTTAGCCCACTGTAGACATGTTTCTTCTTATTTTCCAGTAATATGGATCTATAAATGATGCTGCGAGAAGCAACAGGGCGAAAATCCTATATGTATATAAGTATATTCGTTTCAAAGAACAACATTAAGTAGTATCGGTCGATGATATATACATCAGGCCAACAGCGGAGGGACAGAAGTATTCATACAGGTGCAAAGGAAAGAATATAATCATTCTGAATTATAATAAATTATTAAAGTTTGCCTACAATATACAATTACTAATGTCTCTGCTTGATTACATTTAATGATGCAAGAAGTATGATATACTACTTCGTTCCGATATTCTCACTGCACGGATGATTTTGTGCTCTCAGTAGGGGCGTCTAAGTAGTATAGGTCGACGACATCGTCCGCCAGACATCGAATAATACAATTAACTTCTGCATCTGAATATTTGTTATCACCAATGTTTGTGCATAATAAATGATTGCATACGTCTATATTTAACACTGTAATATATGTAAATATATTTCCATATTCTTTCTGCACAAATATTTCATCCCTTTTGTATTGTAGTAATATGAGTAGTACAGGTCAACGATGTCGGTCATCCTTTGAGTAGTGCATAGCAATGATGTGGTTTGTCATATTTGTTGAGCAGTACAGATCAATACGTGACGCTGAATGCATTCGAAGTCCTCGTTGCAAGGGTTCTTATGGCTCCGTGTTTCTTTCGTGACTTATCGAACGTTGGGCCTTTGGACAGCACTCGTTCGTAACCAGATGTTTTGCAACACGTCTATGTCATCGCAAACATCTACGGGGCTTTATCTAACCGTTAGATATGGCTATCAGAAATTCAACCACGTGAAAATGCCGTAACGCAATTACATTGGTGTAATGTATTCGTGACAGTGAGCGACACAGGCTGTTATGGAATTAATGTCCGGTAATATAAAACGATTGTAATATTAAACAACGGGGGAAAAAGTTTTTTCCCTATTTGTTGAATGGTGTTTTTGCACGGCCGAAGTACACTAGAAAAACCTTTAAATCAACAAGGCTTCCTGCATCGTTTTACATATGTATACAGACTAGAGCGGAAAGGGGCATGAGCTTTTTTTTATAGTGAGAAGTTTTCGTATTAAGAATTGTAGTTAACAATTCCCCACATTTTTCTAGCGTCCGTTAATACGGTTATTAATCCACGAACTATAACTTCATTTTGCGAGTAAACTCGGTGTGTAATGACGTGGGAAATAAATCAAAATTCACTTGATTAACTTTAGTTGCATGTCGATCCCGTTTCAATTACAGGATAATTATAAGTCAGTAAATTGCTAGCAGTGGATCTTTGCATTGCATACTCTTTAACATTAAATCTTAAAATATCTTTAATAAAATTCTTTACATATTATTTTTACAATTGCAGTAGTCCACGACTAATATTAGAAACAATAGAGATTTGCCGCATATTTCATACTGTTGCACCAATTTTTTATAGATATTGCCTTTAATCATTTTCGTAATAAAAAAGTACCTACGCCTCGAAGAGAACGTTGTATTAGATTTCCACATGTACCATCGTTACAGCCTGTACAGTGTACTTTGAAAGTTTCACCATTTATATCAGAAACACTCGGCGGAACTGCTACCTACAGATGTTTGCCTTACCAATAAAGTAATGACCATTAATTACTTACTTCTTTCTGATACGGCGTTTTCTTTTCAAATTGTTTATTTCCATCGCGTAATTAGAAAACTGGTTAATAGTTTACCCTGTTATATGTAAATTGCAAAATATGAAACGTTGCATGACCGTTCAGATTATAAAAACACAACTCAAAATATTTGATTTTAGAAACATTTCATTTACCTAGCCGAACATCTCACTCTGCGAAACCATAAGGACGTTAAAAGTTCAAATACCTAATCAACGATAATGTACACACATGGATTGAAGTGGAATTGAAACAAAGTTTCTTGAGCAAGGCTTCCATAGAAGCTGGCACGTGAAATGAATGTCGATTTTATCTACAATCTACACCGTTGATTTCTAACGGAAGAACACATTTCGCCTTTAGATCTTACTGCAAACTTCATACAGATTTGTCTCAATTAGTTGTGCAATTAGCAGGTCGATATAGAGGGATCTTTGTGTTTGCTTCGTTGGTTTCTTACAACTGAACCTCGGAGTCTACAAGCTAGTTAGACAAGCTAACGGATCCAAACATGTATTATTCCATTGTTACTGTTACACCGTACGGCGTTTGCTATCATTGGGTCTCATTATCTGAAATAATTACAGGGACATATACCTGTGCGTATTCGGCAACCAGGTCACGGTATTCCTTCTCTAAGCTTGTATTGCCTATATTTCTAATACCATAACATAGACGGAAACAATAGTGTTGCGTATTTACTACGACTACAATACGTAACATAAATAATGTTAATGCAAAGAATGAAACATCGACACACATTACACGCGACTTACAGAGGAAATTTATTAAGCTGATTTATTTATCGGTAACAAAACTATTCGATCTGCTTCTGATCGATATGTATGTATATTCCTCAAATGTTCATCGAAGCTCCGTTATTTTGCAGCTACGCCAATCTATTGAAATCAATATGTTTGTTGAATCGCATCATCTATCGTGAAGTCGCAAGTTGTTTTTCTCATCATAAATAATTTAAAATCTTTTCAATCATGAATATAAATTGGAGTATAGACGGTGGAAGTTTGTTGCGTTGCCAGCGTAGCAATAGAGAACTCGGAGAAATGGAAACTTTTGCGTGGATTGTCAACAATTTATATAGTAGAATAAATGTTTCGCTAAGAAACTGAATCTAAATTATTGTAAAAGTTGGACAAACATCGTATTTTATCGCTTCATATGCCAATGTTACAGTGAAAAGGAAACAAGTTAATTATTATGACAAGGTTTACATCAGTTTCTGGTAGAGTAATTGTGTACGTACGCTTCGATTTATTAAAGTATTTTGGACAGCTTTATGTACAAAGTGGTCCAATTGTTTCAGTTGACATTTTCCGGGAGTAAAAATAAAGAAACGTGTTACGTTAAGGAGTGGTTATAATTGCAGTATGAAAAAATTCGAAAGAAAATACGAAATAATAACAGACTACCTTTTTATACACCGTAAAGTCGGTTCATATTTGTGGGACGTGCTCAGACGCTTTGATGCGAGAAAAGTGGAACACCTTGCATATAAAGCGAGGTTTAAATAAACTGTTCTAAAGTTCTACATACATTATGCAGGAAACAATGTTATCATGACATATTGATCCACAAACTTATCTCTTATCGAATCGAAATAGAAAAAAATATTCGACGACAGTAATAAAGAGGAATAAAATAGAACAGGTGATACCAAATCATTTCTATTAAGACTAACCAGCACATAAAAAAATGACTTTCAGATAATAATACTGTTCGGAATTTCTCAACTGGAATAACAGAGTTACGTCTGATAAGATTATAAAATTATTGCGAATGTGATTAATACAATCTCGCTCAGCAGTAAAAAAAAAAACTGTGTAATAACATTATTATATTTAACTGCTCGTGCATGATTCGCGGACCGTTCATATTTTTAATGAAATTTTCAGCATCCCTGCCGTAAGGATTTTCGAATCGCTACTTCAACACGTTGCGTTGCGTGAAATACCGCACACTGTTACAGAGATGCACGTGGGACGATAAAATGTTCTGTAAATAATCCCCGCGTGTGAAAAGTTTAGTACCAAAGTCTCATTATTCGAAGTAATTATGGCTCCATGCATTTCCGTGTATCCGTCTGCGACGTTGTTAGACTGTTCCGGTAATGTACAGTACATATGTGCCGTGTACTGTGCGTACATTCGTTAATAAAACAGCGTTAACTATGTTGGCCGGTACGGTTCAATCGCTCTTCAGTGAATTAGCAGTCCAGGAACACGTCCATTACAAGCGCGGAAACGGGGAGGCGCAGCCCCGTTTACGCGTGAATCTCGTAAAATCCAGGGGCTAACTTTTACTTCGCTTTATTGCATCGCCATTATCTACAATCTACGTAGATTTCATTATGTCAGACAATGAAATCCCCTTCGTTAACTGAGACCTAAGATCACTCCAGTAGCAACATTGCTTTAGAAATTGCGACGATGCAATGTTTTATTATTGCATGTGACAAATTCAGCAAATATTTTTAATTTTTATAGATTTTAATTTACTCAGTAACACTGTAATACGTGTACTGGCACGATTAGTAGAGCTTCGAATAAAGTGCATTTATCAAGTAGAGATATATATTGTTTGACTACTTGTGAGAAAATTGTAACATATGGATTTTGTGATTTAGTGATACGTAGTTCGTTTGTATTATGGTGGATTGTGTTTTCTTATTGCATCCGCTTTGTTGGCGTGTAACAATCTGCATTTCCAGCGTTAGGTGTTAATATTCTTTTTATTTATTTCGCTAAAAATATTATATAAAATATATTTATATTTTTACGTTTAACAAATTTCAATCTAGTTAAGAAAATTTCATTTAAACATACTCAGACGCAAACAAGCATGATACATACATATACATATATATTACTTGCACCGCATGTAAGAGATGCATATGCATAAGATAGTCTCAAAGCTGGATGTTTTTGTATTACAGGCATTGATGATAAGAAACAAGATTGACGGTATCATTACTTTCCATGCTTTGCATTCCTTTTATAAAGATGAAAAATGGACGATGCACAATGATGTTCTATGAGAAGTACTTTATCTAGAATGAAACGGCCATAAGGAAGACACGACTGACCTTACATGAAAAGCATGTAACATTATATTACAAATCATGTTACATAGATATAGCGTATTATGGATGCCTGAGATTTCGAAATATTATATACTTTCGTAATATCGACGTATTCATTCATTAAGATTACCAGAGAATGCGTTGCATCTAAGAAACTACGTTCAATTTATATGAAAAATGTTTTATATTTATTTTACAGCGTTAACAACACTTTCTTACTAATAAGTCGTGAAACATAACTTTTCCTACGAAAAATGACAATGTCAATAAAGCTAGCGACAAAATCAATGGAATACTCTGTATTCGTTGAAAATGATTACTATGGAATTTATTGCCTGAACTGTAACGTGCTCGACTGAAGTTTGCTTTGTACAGCAGACCCCTAAAATTGTATGTATCTAATGATAATATTTATCGTAGATGTTTTTAGTGAACCGGGTATTCTTATGATTTCATTGGCCACTATTAAATTGGGAAAAGAATGTCAGGTTTATTATATTTCAGCTGCAAACTGCATTTACCTCTTCGATATTGAAATAAAACTAGCAGAAAGAAATTTTCCCTCTTCCGTCCGCCAGGAATGGCATAACCGTTATTCGTGTGCAGGAAGACGCGCTATCCGATTTCATTTTAAAAGCTAACTATTTCACCGTCATCCGACGAGAATTTTTGAAACTTGCTAAGCCATACAGAGAAAGTTCGCTATTGCTGCGTACCAATTTTCAGCTTTTCAAGTAACATTAAACAAAATAAAAAGCGATAAATGGAATGAATATAGCGCTCATAGAAATTTGTCCGTCGTAAATAATCCCATAAGCCGCGTTAAATAATATTATTGCAACTTTATCTATTTTTAAGTAGCTGCTATGTTCGCCATGCACTCATTCGCGCATGGGTAAGTTATTTAGAAACGTTTGATAACACAAAAAGGAGAGTACCAATTAAATCGCATTATCTATTTATCTGTAAATAGCACATTATTTAATATACATGCAAACGAAAAATAGAAAACAAAATTTTACGATTCTTGCATGCATACATATATATATTTGCAAATATTGTTCAATGGAAATTTCATTACGCTTTAAGCCCGTTTAAACCTAAATCCTTAGTTCAAAGTAACTACATTCGTCTCAAGTACATTTCTGTGTAAATACCAGTTTTTATAATTTCGTTGTTTTCCTTCGTCCAGTAGTTGATCGATTTTGGAAAAGCTTCCGAATTGCACTCCAGAGTCATTTTTTGGCCCTCTTGTGCTCCAACCAATTGATCCTGGATCGAAATCATTGGAGTGACTGAAAATCCGTAACAAAGGAAACACATTGTACATACAAATTTATCTATAAAGAAATAAATATGATAAGTTTGTAAAATAAATTATATGGCACATGTCAAGGACAACGTAAATCAATATTCTTCTAAATGGACTTATGCACTGCATCATGTTGTCCGCATTTAAATGCATTGTATTAATGCACATTACATGTACATACATTATAGATATAAAGTAGCGATAGTGATCTACGAAATGAGAACAGAGAGAACACAGTTCCAGGTTATCATTATAGTTTTATGAATGCCCTTTTAAATATGTTTTGCAAATATGGTTCTTATACTTCTTTGGATAACTTACATCAATTGTTGCAGAAACAGTATGAACCAGAAAAATTAAGACAGAAAATTCGTATTCTCCACTTATTATGTTGTTAACGATATATACGCCCCTTATAAGCTTCGTAAAGCGAAAGAAACTATTGTTGTATAAAACATAAATATTATTTTAAATATATTTCACGGCATAAAGCAACCACTATTTGGCGACTAACTCTGTAAAGATTCTGTACGAAATATTTAAAAAACAGTTACTCACAATGTACTATGAGCATTATTCTTTTACTGACTGTAGGCGGTACGCCATTTGACGCGATGCACAGGTAAGCAGCCATCTGCAGTCGATTTACTTTCGTGATATTGAAGACCGATCCTTCTACACTCCTCACTGGAACAGAATCAGGTGTTCGTTAAAATAATGTCTGGTAACAAATAGTATGATAAATGCAATATTCAGTGGATATCCACTTGATCGTCTCTCAATAGCCAGATCTATTCTGAAATTTTGTTTCGTTACATTTTTTATTGACATACGTGGATACATATGTATACATCTGAATTGATACTATACAGCAATATATAATATTCCAATTATTCCAATACATTCATTTGCAACATATTGTAGCATGTTAATAATTTGAATTACATTATTGAATATAATCAACAACATCAATTAGTTGCTAATGACTATGGTTCTATTGGTGTTCAATAATTAATTTGCAACGCGAAACGGGTAATATGTTATAATTCCTCATACCTAACATATTACACATTTACAACACAAAATACGTATTCGCAATGTTCCACGCATAATTTACTATATCGAAGCATTCATCCATTCTTCTTTATAATCTATAGCTCGTTCGTCGATGCATTCAGTACATCGGTAATAATTCACGAAACTGTGGCGTTGATTTCATGTCACAAAAAGTCTCCAGTAGCATGCTCGAAATTAATGTTAACTGACCGTGCCGTTCTTTGCTACTGCATCCTCGATACTGCGACCATTCCCAGCTTTTTGTTACCTGGTTTAATCTGAGCAAGCATTCGAAGGTATGAATGCATTCCAGACGTGATTTACATCACGGACGTAACGCCCGTCGAGAATTTCTTGCCAATTATGGTTTACCCCGAAAATACCTGATCATACACTGTTGCTATTCACAGTTTCATCGTATGTTCGAAATAATTAAATTGTGGAGTAAAAAGGAAGTTGAAGAAAAGTGATTTCAGAGACTGTTTAAGAAGAGAACGCTATGACGCCAATAATGTGCGAAACGTTAGTCGCGGCTCGGATAGTTTATATTGTTTTAAATAAATATAAATGGAAATAGTTATAAATGGTTATAAACTAATAACAATTATTAATATTTCTAAAGTTGAGAATTAAAGCTTGCAATTCCAACGTTCGTTTTCTTTCTTTTCCTCTTTCGTACCGACTTCACATTCAAACTACTTTCCGGTATTAGACGTGTTTGTAATTGGAGTTCATGAATCACATTCTTCTGCAGGCAACACATTAAATCCATCGTAAATAGTAATCAGTATGTTAAAACTGAAGCACAAGGTCCGTTATGAAATCCGCAAACAAACACAGCTGCCTCAAGGATTTAATGTCCACCGCTACAATTTCCGTGCTACAGCCGACATTTGTAATCTTTATACCTCTACGAGTAGGATTTCTTAAAGTTTGCACAGAATGGAGCTTACAATTTATATTTCCACGTTTTTCTAGTATTCACGCTGACCTCCTACAATTTACTTCCCGCAATAAAATTTAAGGCATAAGCCTGCAGTCGAAACGTATTACCTGCGGTTACCTAATTCAGTCGGAGCAATAACGACAAGTTTTTTTTTTTATGACAACAGTGAAAGTAAATTGCGTACACGCGATATACGTATGTGCGGGTAAATTAATTTCCGTTGTTACACCGTATGTTAGGGACGTAAATGGTCTACGACAAATAATAAAAGTGTTCGATTACAAATGCGAATGAACCAATGAAATTTCAGAATTTAGACAAGACCGACATTCCTCAAATAATACGGTAATTAAACATTGAGTTTTGCTGTTACTAATTTGTTGTCAGGCCAGTTAAACAGTATTTTTTCACATCGTGTTGAAATGCACCACAAAGATGAAGAATATAGATATCGACGAGGAATTCGAAAGTTAGAAGTGAACGATGTCTAAACTAAACTATATGTGTGACTCAATAAGTGACACTCGCAATCTTTGACAATTAAATATCCACCATCGCTGTTAATTTGACGGGGGAATTTTAGCAAGCAAGAAATTCCGAATTTCTTAAGCTTTGCTGGTTTCTGGGATTGTCAATAGAAGTAGGTATTATACAATCTTTTTTACTAACTTTTTGTTCTCTAATGCTTAGCAAGAATTTCATTACACGTTTAGTAAGAAAATGAAAAATCAGTCATGCATTTCCTTGAATTTTCTAATGAAAATGCTTTTGAACGTATTCCCTTCTTCGATCTGTTGGTTCAAATTCTAAAATTGTATAATCATTCTTAGACACTATCTACTTGCCATTAAACTACGTTAAACGTTTCATTTATTTTATAAGGGCCATCGTTTTTATGAGAGGCTTGTTCCAAGAATTTTTCACAAAATAACTAACGTCAATTTTCTAAATTATCTTCTTCAACCGATTCGAGCTTTTCGTCAATATTCAATTACTACATTCCGGAGTTGGCATATAAAGTGAATGCCTTATTTTTTGAACAGCTGTCGCAATGATTTTCATCAATTCACCTGCCGTAATATATGCTCGTAGTGTATCTGAATATATGTATACATCGACAAGTATCTACGTACTAAGGCAATAAATGCAACGCGCGAAAACGAGAAGCGAAAGAGATAAGTTGAAATTGTAATAGACGTATAAATGTAGACGGGATTTCGACACGTGTCGGAGATGTTACCGCTCCGTTTCAGGAACAGTAGTGCCAATGGCGAGTACAGTTGTAACCGCACATAGAGCACAGCCAGTTGGGGAACGTAAATCTCGCGCTGGAAAACTAAAAGGCGGTCACAGCGGTCGTTCCTGGTTGAATTTTCGATTCGTCGAGCTCTGACTTTGTCTACCTAAGCGCTTAATCTCGGCACGAAGCAATTTATGTTATTGAAACGCATGTCGACCCTACCGGTAATCACTTGCATACGAGATAAATTGTAAACCGCCGGCCGAACCACTCAATACACTCCCTGTTACCACTTTAATTAATTACATGCAACCATTACTAGCTTGTCCGTCAATTTCCGATGAATAGGTCATGTTATACACTTTGTACCCCGTAAATTTGTAAACAAGCAAAAATAATACAATTATTCGCTTGGTGGACACGATACGACGGATGTTAAACGGATACTTTCAGTGGACATTGGGCTCACAAGGCACTACGCATTCCACCAAATGTATTCCCAGGTGACACTGCGCGCGAATCGGAACAATCAATTAGTTTCAAAATAAAGGACTTATCGAAATCATCGATTCGAAAGCGCACGCGCACCTGACGAATATTCAAATTCAATCTTCTTGAAAACGAAGCTTTGTACGCGAAAATTTCATTGCATATTCTCGAATCACCTTCTATTCAGGAATCCGACGATTTCAGAAAGAACCTGTGTATGCGCCCTTCCCCAGATTGAATCTGAAATGTGTGCATCGATAATAATTTGAAGGTTTGTGATCAAATAATAAAATAGAAATACATGTAATAATACTAACATGATTAGGAATTTCAAACCGTCCTCTACACAAATAAAGAACACGTATTATTGGCTGAAATTTAGAATGAAAAAAAAAATAAGCAACCACATATATTTTCGTCTGCAGTCTAGATATTAGAGACGTGTGTACGCTATTCGATTTGCATCCCTTTACTGAAGTTTTACATTTAGCTTCGTGTAATGGTTATGACGGCAGGCTTCCTCGCGCGAAACCGGTGTCACCAGCCGAAATGCCTGTTTGGAATTGCGCGGCGCACGTGTGGACCGCAATATTTACGAATCATTGGAAATCTCAATGAATCCGCGAACGAGGTCATGAACGATAAACAAGTTTTTCGACCCACAAAGGATCGCGCATCGCAGCAGTGACGTGTATCGGCGAAACTTTATTTTCCGTTCGTGCTCGCGAGCAGTTTCCAGCAAATAGGTACGACGGTTTGTCTACGATTTTATTCACACGTAGCTGAACACAGGGAAACCACTGTCCGCGAAAACGGAATGGGAGAAATGAATTGCACGAAAGGGGAACACGGTGCGGGGCGGGTGAAGTGATATGGGAGTATCGAGCGCATTTGAGAAAGTGGGTACAAACAAGCAAAAAGAGTCGATGATGATCAAAGCCAGAATTTAATTCGATTTAGGATTGTTCGATGAAAACGTCCTGGTATCTCGTTTACTTTTTCCACGTGTCCCACTGCGTTGTTCCAGCGTGAACGCATCCATTTCGCAGGCATGAACAGTGCCGCGTTATGCTCGCGTATTTCAAAACTAGAATCGACCGTGTATGCAGGAATCGCCGTGTAATAGAATACGGGATGGGACCGTTCGTTTCGTTCAATTGATTTACGTTGTGGCGATCGTCTTAATCGTTGTTCATTTCATAATATTAACGTGTAATTATTCGTATAGATTTAGGGCAATATCCTTCAAATGCAAGACGAACCTTTAAGAAGGGAAATTTATTTAGCACGCTAAGAGTTACGTGTTTCTTTGTCATTCTTTTAAAAGATCACAGTTTAACGAATCCATTTGAAATTTTGTTTAGTACGACATTTAACATTTAAGATTGTAAAAAAAATTTTTGTAGCGAACGAAAGAATTTGTTTTAAAAATATCTTCAGTTGACTTGAACGCTTGAACGGAAAAGTTGTTCCATTTTCTGCACTGTAGAACCTGGTAGAATTGACTTAGAACAAAGAATGATACGTGGTGATTATTAAACCAAAAAACATTGATATTTTTGAGGCGGTGGGATTTCTGTGGCCAACCACTGCATATCTAGAGGAACGTTTTTCATTGCATCAACTTTCAGATGAGCATGGAGCTGCGAAGAGATATCTGAATGTGCGAGCATGTGGGTTGCAGTGATAAAAAATAAACGCGGTTTCGGAGTAACGGGATAACGAAAAAAACAGTGGCGTATAATATGGCAGACGGATGAGAGCAGACGTGGAATAATTTGCGCTGAATAATACGAAATCATATATCCTGCCAAATCTTTCATCTTTTTTAAGCGTTTTTCTTGTTAATCCCAATACAAACCTCGAAGCGTGAAATAATGAATAAAGAATAGATTGCCGGACTTATTCATCGAAGCGTACGCCTGTTCTGTTTAAATAAGGAACGCAATCGGGCATGACGACTTTCATCAATCCAATTTCCTCACCCGAAACGGTAATTCTGTACGCACGAGCCGAATATTTCACGGGTTTCCTTGGAATCCGTCACGACATGGGAAGATGCTTGTTTTCCTTCGACAAATAAATCCACGCGAAGACGAAATTTTCAGGCCGCGTACGTACACGCGGCGTATTTAGGCGTACCTTTTTTGCTCGCTTCGTCATGCATCGCTAATAGAAGACGTCTTCCACGTGGTGTAACAGGCAACATTTGCAATTTCCTGTCCACATACTCCTTAGACACCGTCATTCCCGTCTATTCTTGCCCCTTTGGGACCTTTGCCTGTATTAGAAACAACCCTGGGGCACGATTACCGCGCATACTTCGCGATTATGACAGTCTTGTATGTCTCTACGGGAAAATCTCACGATTCGATGGGAAGGATATGTTTTTGTTTCTTGTACAGAGTGGAGCAAATCGAGTGTCACAAGTGGTTTTCTTCGAAACCACTTCAGATGTAGACGTAATATTTTTGTTTGTAGTTTAATGGCATAAAATTATTCGGCTTGCAACGAATTTTTTATAAGAGCAAGACAGAACATTACCATACAAGAAATGATAACAATAGTTTCCATAGTACATAGATAATATTTAATTTCCTAATTAATCCTTTTTAACTGTCACACGAATAGCAGGTGAACAAGAAATTATTCGTCAGCAAATATGCGAAACCGGCACACCTTTGTTACCAACAATAATTCGAAAATCAATGACCAGAAATATTTTTACGATCACCTTCACTTACACGATTCCACTAACCTGTAACTCTGAGACACTTCTTACTGTCGCCTGTACATTTTTCACGTGCGATCAATTCAAAGAAGCAATTGATTGTAACTAACTGAAACAACGCCGCGATATTGGAATTGGTGCGAAAAGAAAGATTTCTTCTACGTTCACGTGAAAGGGAAATCAATTCAGACATTTCCCTTTAGAAATTTTCTATCAATTCGACAAGTCACAGCACTCGCAGAGAGGCGTTCAAGATATAGGAGACATTCTTCTTGTGTCTGATCCGGCACGGCGATTTCCAGAAGGAGAACGGGGAGCATTCGAATGCGGCTAAAAGACAAAAGAATGATAAATCGTTATCGCGTCTCGCGGATGCAATCTTCAATGGCCGTATGCGAATCAGAACGCTCGCATTACTTGGCGTTATCGTGCGAAACGTGGACCGTGTATTTCATTCCGACGTCGTCGCGTGTGACAACGATACAGGTGCAACGACAGGTTCGCACGCCGCCGTTGCATCACACGCACCGTATTCGTTAAATAAGTTTGAAAGCCCATCGGTGATAAATTTTCATTGTACATTCATCGCGCGTCATATATTTCTTAAACCTTCGTGGCGTTTGCGCCAACGCGGTTCGGAAACATTTTTTTCTCCCGGTTCGCGTGTCGTAAATACTATGCTGCTGACAAGCATAATCATTCATCGGTTACGGTTTTCGAGGAGCAAAATGTTTGGTAAGAAGTTGCATCGATAGGCGAGTTGAAGGATCCCAGTTGCGCAGAAACACCTGCCGGGTGTCACGTTTTCGGCGTACACTGAAATATCTCTGTTAGTTTTGCCGAAGCGACACGATGTTTCGTGGACATTGTTGCTCGCCTGAAACCGTCGAACATTATGATGGAACATTTTTCTTGCTCGAAGTAATTTTCTTCGATCTTTCAGCAACGCCGATGATTTTTCAATGGTAATGATACGTTCTTATTATCCTATTATTAAAAGTGATAAAGATTCGATTTCAAGCACGTATGACACATGCACATTTAAACAGCTGCGAATGAAGAAATTGCGATAGTTTCTATGAAACGCGTCTGTCAGACGTAACAAATGAAACATCCTTTATATGAAAAATGAAGCCCCATTGCTCGGACCAAATAGTTCGTATCATTCGAGAACAAATTGTCTCCCCTGTTTTCTGAAATACAGCTTTTATTTCTGTTGGTTACGGCGGCACAATTTTGGTATTTATTTTGTCGCATAATAATTTATGATTGCACTATGCTCACGGAAACTGTACGGCCCAGTAAATTTCGATTCAATATCGCACGGTGGCATATGTTATCTAGCAGTTAAAATGGGTAAAACAACAAAGCGAAGAATTACATTTAATCATTCACTTGTACCAGTCGTGTTAAGATGTTCGTCGGTCTTCATACGTCAAAACAAAATTGAAGCGCTATATTTTGATTACAAGAAGAATCACAGAGTGAATATGGTTATCACGTGAGCGCATCTTTGTCCGCCGGGGTCATAAATTGGGGCAAATACCTGATTGACAATCTATAGGGAAAGTTATCTAGAACCCAGAAACCAGATTTTTCCTAATCAAATTCCCTATCTAACATACCTATCGTGTACAAGTGATTTGCGATATCGAGTTATTCCATCTCGAGAGAAATCGCAAGCTATACACGATGAATAGCAGCAGACGAGTCAGATGCACTAACGAAATAGAAGATTACGTGTGGCTCCATAAATCTTTCGATCTGGGCTTAGCCAGCATTTTTTAGTCTATTTGTTAAGTACCATACCCACTGTAAACGGAGATTTTTTTATTTATCAACGTTCTGTATGTATCAGGCACAAGGGAATATACTTTGTTTAATAACGGGTTTCGCCAAGTGTACAATAACACCAAGTGTACATATAAAACTAAATTCATTAACAATCACAATGAAGTTTAATGTTGCTCTTAATCAACGCGATTTCGTGACTTTGGAAAATGTTCAACGCTGTTCGACGTATATTTCATGGAAGACATTTTCTGCGAGAAAATATAGCAATGGAAAATATCGATTCTTAGAATGAAAAGAATTGGTCTTTCGGGATACATCAATCTTCGAAGATAATGCTCAGTTAACGACTGCCACGCTTGTCCATCGTGACGTTTCATATTCCATCTAATCGTATCCACTCGCGTTACAGAGAACTGGTTTGAACATATTTTAGATTATCAGTCACATATTGCATTTAAACTATACTTTAGACTTTAGATTATCAGTTCTGTATTGCGAATAATAGATCTACTTAAACGAAACATGCGATTTCATTGAAAGAAGTGCATTTGTATTTTTCAGGTTCGCGTATGAAAAAATTAAAGTAATAGAAGTATTTTCGAAACCTAATCATGCCATTCAACTGTTTCCCTCACAACTTTTCTTTCATCACTAACCAAACTCGAGACATAATCCGATCCAATTTCGTCACCCATCCTGTATACTTCGAACGGAGTTGTGGTAGTGGTTTTTGAATTTTGATTAATCCAAAAACTCAGTCGTCATACATTGAATTACTATTGAAAGCAAAAACTCATAAGGATTTTAATAGCAATCAGCGCAGAGCTTGCGCATGATTTTTAATATTTGAAGTTATATACGTGAATTGACAACCACTACGGATTTGCATGATATTATTTTAGTATGAGGGTTATATTTATAAGTACCTGTACTTACTTTACTTTTAAAGCTTATGAATTTTAATGGCATCTTACCTTCTTGACCGTTTCCAAGAAGTATAGAACCACCGTCTTCACGTCTCCACGTAATACTTGGCGTTGGCGAACCTGTGGCAGCGCAACGTAATGTAACATTGCTACCTTCTCTGACAACCATGTCCGTGCTCGTCGGATAGTCGGAAATATCGGGTGGCACTGGAAACGAAGAAATTCGAAATTCTTAGATAAAAAAATTCTGTTCGAATGGGTTTTGAAAAAGTTTAAATCACTGGTAATAACATTTGTGAAGTGATTCGCAATCACGAGGTAATAATATTATGCTGTGTAACATGTATCCTTTTCCTACGATTCTTAAACAAGCAAGTGAAAATCGTAAGCTATTATTTCTATTATTTCTATTTATTATTTCGATAAGGAGCAGATTTTTCTAATCGGTAGTATTCGCTTCGCTTCTCGAAGCCTTCCTCGTACACGTTAGGGACACATCGAATTTCATTTAAAATTGCAACTGCAGTCTTCAAAAATATTAAAGAAATTCAGAAGATTTAGTTAATATTAGTCATGATAATATGAATGAAAAGTTGCAAACGGTACAATCCTTTGCTCATGGCACTTTGCTTTTCAGGAAAACAACTTTCTGGTTACATTGACGACGCATTTATTAATTAAGAACTAAGAATGAACAAGGGGATGCTACATTTGCGTAAGTAATTAATGCTGCGCTCATTTGTACATATTTGTAAATGTAGGCAATCATGCGATTTTACACAGCGATTATTTTATACTCCTTTACTTCCTAGTAAATTGAGCTAGTTTCACAAACGAGCATGTGCAATTATTTCGTAATATCTGATTATAATTTCAAATATTTACTTTCACAAAATTAATTTCTCCGAGAACGAAGTGCCATAGGCATATTTATTCTGCAATTTCCACTTATTTTTATACAAGGAAAAACTCCCCTCACGTTTGTACAATATAGAGTGTTGTTAAACATAGAGTACTGCTGCTCATTAAAAGCGTTATTGAGATTTTCGTTAGAAACTGAACAGAAATTTTCCAGAAGCTAACAAAGGGGTTGCTTACGAAACCAAGCTTCTATATCTCGTAAAATAAATGATAATAAAACATGTTCGTCACTTTAATAAATATTAAACTTCATTTCGAAGTATGCTTTAAATAATGCATTAAAATTCAAAATAGAAGAATCAAAGTCGGCTGTTTTAGGGATAAAATATATCGCTGTGGGATTGGAAGGTCGATGCATTTTCAATCAAGGCCGATGTAAGTGTAATATAAAATATGCATATGTATGCATTTAATATAACAAACGCCACTACGCCGAGCTAAAGGTATATCGTAATTTTTCCTACACAAGACTGTGAGATTGGAAATGCTGCGTGACTGCTTCGAACGACTCCGAGGTGTGAAAGGTACGCATTTTGAGCTGAATACTTGAGAAGATCGCGTGAACGGAGGGTACAGCGGCCCAATGATTCGGGTGGACGCGACTGACATTCGCCAAGGAATGTCTGCAGTGTGTATTCCAAATTAGTGAGAGCAAATGAGGAATTGAATCAGAGAGACCAACTCGAGTAGCTGAGAGTGAAAGAATATACGTGTATACAGTGGATGATGCTTGTGCGTGGCAGAGTTCAGGGAGAGTTTAAGGGAGTCGCATCGAGAGCAGAGAGTATCGAATTGAAAGTATTCTGAGAATCGTGCGAGAGTCGTTATTTGTTAGAGAATTGCCCTCTGTGGACATTTTATATTAATAAAGTTGGTTGACAATTGATGGAAACCCAAGTCTTACTACCCTACCTGCCCTTTATTGCAAACTACCCTAGGTTTACTGAAAGTAACTTCTACGAAACTACGCTTTTCCACCCTGTTCTACACTACGCTGTTCGCTCACAGATCCACGCTGCTTCACTCCCAAATTGACACTCCTCTGCTGCTCAGTCTACACTGTTTCACTCTTCATTCGGACATGCATTCGCCACCAGTCATACCCTTAAACACCGTTCAGCGGGCTCTCCGCGTCCCCTACGAACTCCCACAATGCTGTGAAAGATTTTGAACTGAAACTTTATAGCATGTTCGGTCGCATTTTACTCCATATCGAAATAGGATAGACCTAGACGGCGGTTAAGATTGGAAAGGCTTACATGTATAGCATGCCCCTCAATGCCGACAAGAAGAAAACAAATCGATATCCTTTAATTCAGTAATGTCGAAAGGCAGGGCTTTGTCTGAAGTAATCTTGTTTCCTCTCATGCGCCATCGGAGAAATCAACAGATCCCACGGGAAGCAATTATATGTTATATACTATGTCTAAAATCAATTGAAGATTCAGGCCACCGTGGAATACATCCCATCACGCTGTTCAACTATTTCATCGATCTATCGTTCGTCTGTTCTCGTCGTGATTTGTGTGCTTCTTTCCAGAAATAAAGCACTCAGGTGCGATAAGTAATTATTGAAATGCGGGCAAAAATTTGAACAATGGAAAGCTTTAATGTTGGTTAGGAGATGGTCGTACAAGGTTACTTGATTTTAAATAAAAAAATAACATACCCTCGCCATATATTAAACGGGAATGTTGAAGATCTTGCTTTGTCAAAGAATGTGCGAATATTTTACTCGGAAGGAACATGTTGTGGACTTTACTGCGTTTTTTAATAAGCAAAAAGTATTTAACTGCTAACTAAGGTAAGACATTAAATGGAAATTATTATGTGGCAACAGTTCCTTATTACCCAGCCTCTAACTTTTTAATTATACCTTACTAAAGAAAGATTAGTCGTATTTACAACATATCGTTATAACCTGTACAGTGCACGTCAGCCAACAGAAAGCTCGCATAAATGTAAGGATCTTGGACAATATTGTTGCAGCCCTTATTACACCGAGGAAAATTATTAAATGCTCAGTATGATTAGTAGAAAGGGCAGTTTGCAGTTAGCTTAATTTGCTACAGTTTCTAAATTAAAAATGGCGAATCGGTTATTCTCAAGGGGCTAATTTAATTTCGGTGTCTTATTTGTAATTAATTGAAAAATGTAATGTCTTTGAAATACGTTTATGGCACACTTATCGTCATGTAATTATGTGCTTGAAAGTTTCAAATTTATGTGCTTGCTTTTAATACCAAAGAATTTAATGTTTTCTTGTTCGAATTATCAGCATTTGTCAAGGAGTACAGTACCTAATTATGTTATTTATATTTATGGGAATAGTGTAGGTGTAGATTATACTTTGAAGACTTTTAAAGTGTGATAGGTAATTCTAAATAAATACTACAATACAAATATTTTAGACATTTGATATTTTAGGATAGAATAATTCTGGGCACACTCACTCGATTATAGAATCGTTTCATCTGTGAAATTATTATAAATAAGCTGTTCGGTGTCCAATATAAATAGCATAATGAAATATAATGAAGGACCAACCTACAACTTCCAGGTAACCGGTTTGGCTCTTCATTGGATCTGTGTTTATCTGGCACATATAGGCTCCTCGATCTGATTCATGGACGTCTCGTATGTGTAAGTGCCATATCTTGCGTTCTATATGGGTTACTCCAATCCTGTGATTCTTCGTGATCACATGATTGTCGATTGTTAAAATCGTTTGTGTGTCCACTCGTAGCCATGCTACCTGCAAGAGAAATCAATAAATAAATAAGCATAATTTGCTGTAACAATTACTGTATTACACGTAACATGCACATGAATCTCCATTGTTGCAGCTTCTTAATATTTATTAGCGACAACACGGAACTGTTGCACGTATGCGGGGCATATTGTATCCATATTTCAGTAATTGATTTAAGGACGTAGCTGTTGCAAACGTCGGGATTTGCCGATTTCAAAATTCCACCCTATTGTGCAAGTAGTGTTGTGGTTTAATTAATTGTTTCATTGTTTATACGTGACAATATTAACGATCAGAAAGATTATTTATTATATTTCAAATGCACATAACACTGTGTCCATATTTTATCCAAGTTATTTAAATGCGAAAACAATTGTTTGTGAACAAAATCCAACACTTTGCACAATATTTATTATCTAAATCTCTATTCTATATCATCGATTTAAAAAGCTGAGCTCCACGTCGTTCTCCGTAAAGTGTATCAACGTACGCTTTTTACTTTCAGGTGAGTGAAAGCTCCCCTTTAATCAGAGAGAACAAAGTTTGCAACGCGTGCTTTAATCACATTTCCAAAATTGACTACAGCCGGGTCAAAGTAAATAATGTCTCTCCAAACAGATGAAAGTTAATGAATTCGTTACACTGAACGATTTTCAATTTTCCCCCTCACAGTCAGCGTTCCCTCGTACATTTTGGCAGTGTTACGTTTAACGCTTCGTCGTTACCATTAGTTACTAACAACACTTTCTCGTAAAATCATAAAATTCAAATCACCCTGCAGACGTCCACAAATGAATAATTAAAATATTTATGAACAACATTTAAGGTCCGTGCCATTTATTTCAACTTTATTTCGTTGTACAAAACAAAGTATTGACACTTGATATAATTATATACATGATTGACGTTCCTTTTTTACATTTTCTATAATATAATGAATATTGTGTATTTTCATTCTTATATGTGAAAGTTTCTGTCGGGTTTATATGCGGTTAGTAAATAGGTATGTTCTGCTAGCATGCATATGGTTCATTTCAATAAATCAGAATTTTATTTGAAAATCGGTGAAGTATCTACTACCATATTTGACCACTTCGAATACTTTTGTTGCTCACTGTACGCATAATAGTCACAGTCTCTTATTCTAATTATATTTCCTAGTACCCTTTTAATCCTTGATGTTACAATCAAATGAATTTTTAAAGCAATATAAAACGACCGTTTTTTTAAATAATTACGTATTTACACGGAAGCACTATTTTATAGCGCAGTACACATGCAGGCTATCACGATCACCGATGATCATCGGACAATTTATTACCATCCAGGCCTTCAATCTACGTTATTGGATACTTAAAATTACGATCGCGGAAGTGGCTAAACGCATCGTTACAAATAGTACGTTAAAACAATTTTAGTACACTAAATGAATAATGTAATATCAGTCGACACATTTATTTAATTAGACGGCCATTTCTGCATTGTTAATTTCATAAGAATACCGTTGTACCGTTTACCGTAGAAGGAACCTCAGAACAACTGAACGGGACGTACACGGAAGCTACATTGCCTGAAATGTACGTGGCGACAGATAACGGTCGTTAACAATTTTCATACTGAATATAGAAATGCACGAGCCACTTTGATTATTTAATGTTTGTAATTTCTGATACGTTCGAAGCCTCGTGGCGATCCACAACGGGTATTTTCAAGTATTTTGAAGTATCGTTTAACGAATGTGTTTGAATAATAAGCACCATAATGTATAGCACCAATCGGATACAACTACGACCAATCCTGATTTATTGGCCGCCGTTATCGTTTGGCCGGGGTAATTACACTATAGCCGCAAGAATTCGCACAACCAAACTTCTTCCTTGGAAGCGGAGGGAAAATTCTCGTGTTCTCCTTCGGAAAATCCCTTCTTTAATCATTCCTCGATATAGTCTGTTCTCTTTTCGACGTCTGCCTTTTTCTGTCTATCCCATTACTTGCCCCTTTCTATCTCGTTTCTCATGTTTCTTATCTAATTACTTTCTCACGATTTGTTTACAATGAAATATCTCCTAGACATTGAACAGAGTTGCAACTGTCAACTGTAATGAGGTACTGTTGGCGGTATTGTTTCTCGCATTGTTCATTATGACAACTATTTTTTATTTAATAGCAACACGTGGAGTGGTTGAACATTTTAATCACATTAATCACGTTACAAACGAAATCACATGAAGATGTATTATAACAAAAAGATATTAGTATTCTTAATTTTTTAAAGAAAACTATTGTGACTTCTGTTGCTGAGAAATTACTCGGGACAAGCATATGCTCTTTTTGATCTCGTCGAACCGATCGCATTATTGATATACCGAACACACAGAATGCACTATTTCACTATTATTTTTTGCATCGTCGATCATTTATCCGACCACGCGTGTCAACCAGTACAAACCCTTAAAAAGCTTCGAACAAATATTCTCGTGTGCCCTTTCATTTTTCAAACGTACAACCACGTGATATGTTGCAGGTGTATCAACAATTCCGCATAAAAACTATCGATGACAACGGTACGATGAATACTATTGGTCATGCTGCAGTTTCAACAAAGCAGTACTAAACAAGGGGACAGACATTTTTGTTTTATTCCACCGCCCGTTGTCGCTGAATTATACAATCTTCCATAGCTTCGTGAATGCTGGTGAAAGCAACGTAGTGTTCCAATTCCAACAATGTTAATGCGTTCGTTGTGTTTAATCAAGCGTCAATCGCGCACATTGGGTTAACTGAGCGTGGGATCCAGTGTCATCCCCGTTCTATGTGACCATGAGCCTGGATAAAATGGTTGCTGTTTGAGAGGCATCATTTCTCCCTAGCAACTGGTCTCTCGTGTTCCACAGTGACCACCACAATACCTTTGCTCAAGGGTTCCTGAAATAGTTATTCGGATAGTGGTTGCATCCCTATTCACCATCGTGCTGCTCATTCTTATGGTATAATTCATTCATGAAAGTTCTCTTTCAATATTTTCTATATTGGTTTATTCAAACGAAGTACAAATACAGTACCGCGACCCCGATATTTTTGTACAAAATTATTTTCAAAAGGTTTGCTGCACTTTTCAGTGACAGATTTGCGGCAAAATCTGTATTTGTGCCAAATTGTCACTATGGTAGACCACTGAAAAACACTGTGAAACCACGTTCTATTTGTAAAGGATTCGTATGCAGCAGCGTTCCTGTAGGTTGTGCTACAAAAAGTATCAACACAAAGTGCATCTCGCACGAAACGTGTCTGATTCTACAAAATTCTAAAGTGAACGCGTATTACTGAACACTTTGAACGGTTAGATTTTTTTCTCTTGAGCATATTAATCCTCTGCGGTGGTTTATTTCAGCTCACTCGAGTATTTCACTTACACGTATTTTTCTATACATACTTAGGTTGCGTTATCCAGCTTATTTAGAGTTACATGTTATCTTTCGTTAATGTGGCGGGTTCGCCCTTGCGTGATAAACTAAATGAATACCATGAAAGCAAGTGTTTCAAACGTTCTAAACAGTTCACTGTGACGTACTTCACTTTGTAACATCGCTTAATTACTCCACTTCGTAGCTTCGAATTGCAGCGATTCTATGATTAATATTACATTTCCTTCTCGCTGTTTGGCCGCTCGGCTTCATTGTGCAAGATTTAGTCAAACACACTGGCTCGTTCTATTTTTCCTTTATATTACGGCGTTCAGTTGACTTCCAGCTTTGCAATAGTATTATTGTCGTTTGAAACTATAGTGCCAGTGCCATTCTACGCGTATTGAATGACGGAGAAGTAGTAACACAGCTGAGAAAGGCGCATTTTTTAAACAAGGTTAGTATAAACAAAATTGCAAAGCACCGCGCAATTCTTTTCTACAGGCGATAAGTCTGGATAGATGAACGATTGTGCTACTCACGGATAAAAACGCATAGCATACGTTTGGATTTTGGCAAAGATTTCTGTAGAAATGGGAACAAGAAGGAGTACTAGCCAACATGATCTGCCCGGCTTTATCGTTGAATTTAAACCCTATTAAGTTGTCCCGAGGTCAGGATAGGAAGATTAGGAAATATTCTTGAGGATATAAGAACCATCTCTGCAAAGACCTCTGAAATGCACGAAGGAATATTTCCCGAACCACGATACGCTAGCTGACTGAAACAATCATGATATTTTCTGAAATATTATAATAAAACTATGCGCCGAAAGTTGTGCCTTTTAGAAATGAACGATAGAACAAATATATTTTACGTCGCATACGACAACAGTCGTGACGATTCTCTCTATTTATCCTAATCAATTTATGTTTCATTTAAAGAGGACGAGAGAAAAGCTTATCTGCATTTGATGCTTCGTTTTCATTGATCGGCAACGTACCTATTATACGAACGTGTAACAAAATCATGAGATAATCGCGAACGTGTATGGAAATGAGTAACGAACGATGACGTGTTTAAACAAATAAATAATACGAATAAGAACAGATCGGTATCGGTCGACTCGCGAAGAATGATTGGAAACATTTATGAAATTCCGCGCCCCATAGAAACTTATGGGGAACGAGGAAAGAGATATTGTTATTGGCCGAACGAAAAACAAAATAACGTTTCGTCGAAACGTTCCGAAAGTAGGTTACATCCGTTATAGAGCACGGTGGTTAACGGTGGATCGTTTGGACGGATGGTCCCCGGACTTTTATTATAGCCCGCTCGTATCTTACGCGGATTATGATAGGTGCACGGAATGCAGTCGACATTGCCAATGCGTAAAAATGTCCTGAGAACGTCGACATCCTGCAATTACTCGATCACCTCTAGTATTCCGACGATTACGCTCCCCCCGTTTTCATTGTCCTTTGCATAACCGCGTTTGCCATGCTGTGCCACTCGATTTTACTTTTTACTAAGCGAGCCAAAGTGCCACGAACGAAATTAACAAGCGAACATAGATATGATAGTGAGCGGAAAATTTATTGGATCTGGCAAATACATTGGCAGATTCAGTTTGCACGAAGAGAGATGCAATGATAGATTGAGTTATTGAATCTTACTTTTTTTTTACTGAACAACTAATTTTGAACATCAATGTAAGTTTATTTTTTGTACGCGGTATAATGTATATTTGTAGTCAGTAAAAGTATCGGCATGAAGGAGAATTGTGTGAACACACTTTGATGAAAGTAATGTAAGTCAACTTCCATTTTACGTATGTTGGTGTGTATCAGCAGTTTCCTCAATTGAACCGAGATATTGGTAAGTTTGTTCACGTGTTGCGAACACTATCTCCCCCGTTCGGTTTATCTAGAATTGTATCTGTTATTGCATTAGATGCAGAAGTGATGACAAGAGGCAATACGAAGAAATCGTTCTTTACTCGCTTAATACTAATTACAGTTATCCCAGAAAGCAGTTGCCGTGTCCCAAATGTATTTATTGAACGAACAAAATTGAATCGCATAGCGTGTATACGATGCTCGAATCGTACAGCACGGATCTCTCGTGTTCGCAAAAGAAAAATGAATGTTCAATTTCACATTCCGTACGCGCGATTATATTTACTTGGATCTTTCTTATATAGTGACAGCCTCAGTGATTTTAAACAAACTGCATAAAATATAATTCTCCGTTATCGCCACATGCATACAGTAATATAAAATATTACGACCGACGAATAATAACATTTCCTTCATCATTGACTTCGCAACATGCATATATCGCATATACATTTCTGTTTCTCTCCGCCCTCTTCGCGTTCAACGCCTTCCGCAGCCTCGAAAAAATGTTAGACCGGGCCGAGTGATCCAATAAAATGATCAACACGCGCGTACATGGTACGGGAAATATCACGCGCAGAAACACGGGCGAGCGCAAGAAATAATGCCGAGCTTACATTATACCGCAATGTCTTCAAAGGATAAAAGTTTAGCCAGCAGGTCGCACTACGTCACGTTTTCTAAATTCTGTTTCCCGACTAATTAAAAGCATTCGTTCTCTTTAAAACCCATTTCAACTGCAGTGGCGCGCCGCTTTCCTTTTTCTGTTTAAACACTTTGCTCCGTTGGCTAGCATGTATTGTTCCTTTCAGGCAGCGGCGCGTAAAAAGAAAGAAAAACAAAAAAGAAGAAGGAGAAAGGAAAGAGGGGCGGTTGGGGGTAGGTTGAGTAGCGCGTGGCGAAAAATGCAATTTTTAGAGAACGTTCAATAGAGACCTCATTGAAATTTAGTTACTACGCGATTCGTTCACTTACAATTACACGTTCATTCATTCTGCGTGCTTCATACCGTAAGATTTTCCAGAGATTACCCGATCCCTATTACGTGATTCCTGCTTCGTCTGCTTATTCTCTTTTGTACGGGGAGACAAAGGGCCTTAATACTTTAAGCTTCGTTTCCCATTTTCATGTTCATGAGTGATTACCTGCAACTTTTTACAGAGAATTCCCCCAAAGACGATCGCGACTCGGTTCTGCTGATAGTAATGAGAACACATCGCCGGCGCACGGTGTTATTCCCCCGTACGCTAATCACCTTTTGATTTCTTGCACGCCAAGCGAAACCGCACTGCTCAATAACGATGCACGCGTGTACTCTACGAACAGATCATTGCCTCAGTGGTTTGCACAGCGGAAGTATTTTGTCAGTATTCTATTTCCTTTAAACGTATTTCCGGGTGTTACGTCCACGCAGCGTAGTAGTTTTGGTTTGGTTTGAAACATTCTACACGCGACCACACCCGCGGCGTTGTGTATTCTCAGTGTGCGTGTTCGCGTTTGTAAAAATTGAGATACGGCTGACATTGAACGCAACTATCTACTTGTACGCATCGAACATAGTTACGAGCTTGGCGATTGGTTTTCGTCTGTCGCTTGCTTCGCGAGAGGATCGAATGAATACTAGCATTATATTGTTGGCATTTTGATAGTCACGGCGGCGATTAAAATAAATATGGAAGTTACGAATAAATGCAATACACAATGCAATACGTAGGCTACTTGTGCGCGAAGAAACAAGTTTGCGGGTAAGAATAAGTTCATTAATATCTCGTGTGTACATATCGCGCAGCGTGAGCTGGAAATAAATATTGGTAAGAAAATAGAGGGCACATATTATCTTCTGAACCGAGAAACCAGAAAGGTATATTAGATAAATATGAGTAATAGCAGCCGCGTAATTTTCTTCACCTCGGTACTTGCGCAATTAGTATCGTAAGAAGTTTCATTATCACGCACAATCTTTATTATTTCTTTCCTCCTGTCAGCTTCTTTTATCAGTACACTAAAGTGTGTCGGATTACGTACGAAGAAGAATCGTGAGAATTCGCTGATACCTTGTCTCCAGTCCGATTTAACAGGAAACATTTTTCTAACTCACGGTGGATCTCCTAACGGACACTCCAACATCTTTGATTTGCAGACCTTGCTTCTACTCGATTCATATAAGGGAAGCGAGTACATCATTTCGCGTCATGATATTTTTGTTTTTAATCTCGCGCATTCCCCGCGTTTCGTTTCATTTATATTAGCAGCTGCGTTTAACAGATTTCTGGCCCGCTAATTTCAATTCAAATTCAATATCTGGCAAAAGTGGCCCCTTCCTATTTTCGGCGTTCATCTTCCCGATTAAAACAGCGAATCGCTCGCAGTTAAAACGAAAAATAGAGGTAAAAAATGGAACGGATAAAGGAAAGCGGGGAAAAGAGGTTTTCCATTTCCAAGGCTCACACTACTGCAGGGAACAGAGGCACAATACGCCGATGCGTTACTGTAAGTAAGAATGAATTGCCAGGACGCAAAAGCGCATCGCTGTACCGGCACAAGCAATGGGAGGAAAAAATTACTTCGGGACAAAAGTACGAGGTTTCGTCTCGTAATACGAAGGGAAAAAGAGTTGTGCTTCGTCATGCTGGCGATTAATAAACGGGGCGAGGTTTCTACCTCTGAAGCCACTTTTCCATTAATATTTTCAATTCGTTGTAAGGGAGGTGGCTGGAATTGTTGTAGAACACGTGACGGGACTCGTGCGAGATAACCGATTCTAATTGGAAGTAAGTCCACACGATGCTTCTACGTTTTTGTTTCGTTTAATTAATATCCAAGTTTCGTAGCAGACAGAAGCGGATACGTATTTGTGTCTTTTTGATGTTAAATGGATGACAGTGTCTGTACCTATACTAATATTTTAAATGTTATTGGTATCGTAATATTGTTAATAAAATGATTTTGATTAAATTTTTGTATTTAACGTCGCTGCCGGATTATTTCCTCTCTTTGATCCACTACAAAAGTATGTAGGAGTTAAAAAGGTATGCACGTCGATTCCTAGAATTAAAAATAAGCCTGTAATCCGTCAACCATCGATCGTTTCATTTATTGCCATAGATCAAGAAAATATAATTTAAATTGCACGACGTTTTCACAATATTCTGGAACACAGTATTTATTTCCAAACCAAACCAATGTCTTTTAATTTTCTGCATTTCTTTCTACGAAGAGCATAGACACACTACATATTCCGTTGAAAATATTCTAAAACGTAATTCGCCTTCTAAGGTATTTGACTGAATTCGTCTTGATTTTATAGAAATCTGACAAACGGCCGTCGGTGTGAGCGTTTGCAAGTAGCCAGAAACGTTGCACAGGTTGCTTCTGGTTTTAACAGACAAACTTTGTGAGGGCATAGAGGCCCCGAGCCCGTTGCAAAAACCGATTCACAATCGCTTAGTTGCCCAAACACATTGACGTCGTTGTAGCCGATCAACGAATACGTTACTTGTGGCACGGTCCATTGTAGTTTATATTCCAATATGGAAATTGATTAATACTTTATGAAATAGCAACATCAGCTTTCATCAACGTAAAAGCTGTATACGTTACAAGCTGCGATTTTCTCGTAACTTTGAATCTCTGCGGACACTCGTATCATTGTGAATTGCAACCAACTTTAACGTCACTCGTTGTAATCGTCGTGTTCGTTTAGTTTGTCTTCGAACGTTTCAGCGTTGTAAAGCGTGCATTTGGCGTATCAGTAAAATAATAAATGGCAGGGATCAACGTCTACTCGTATTATTCAACAGATGCAAATTTAACAATGTGATAGCTAGCAGTCAAAGTGTTTGACGATTCGATATTCAATACGTACTAATCAAAAACTAGCTGATCGGAGGCCTTGAAATTTCTTGGAATCGATTATAATTTGCTAATTGTAATACAAATCGTTCGAGACGTTCGAGTTTAGTATAAGTTGCGATTTCAGTTTGACTCCAATGCATTTGGCTTTTGCTAAAAAAAAAATCAACATTCCTAATTAGCACGTTACACAAATACACCACTACTGTGCTCCCGGGCTCGGTTTCTGTAATGAGAGCGGCGATACTGGGTTAATTCGAGGTGGTCGGAACTTTGGCAACCGTGCGGAATTTCCTTTGGATTCTAACTTCTTGGTCGCCGAACTGTTACAACCAATTTCTAATGTACCCTTCGGAAACTTGTGTTTCGACATGTCGTCGGGCTTCTGGAATCGAGAGAAACGAATTTTCGCGGACCCTGATTGCGAGTAGTAAATTCTGATTTCAATAACGAGAACGGAGTTCGATTCGTGCTAACCATATATGAAATTGGAATTAAAAAATGATCTTTCAACGGGTGCAGGGTGAAAGTAAAATGGAGAAAAAGCATATTTATACGTAAGTACTATTCAATTTCTCTATTTCTAGTTGCGATAGTGAGTCTTACAAATTCCCTCCGCTTATTGTTGGTATCGAGTTCGAAAGAAAATCATGTCCGAAATAATAAAGTGTTCGCTACGATTTTAGATAGCAAAATGGTGCACAGTTGCTCGAAATTTTGTTCGCGTTAATGATTTTCTTTGGCGAAGGGTCAACTAATTATGTAAGAAATGTGGCATAGCTAACCGTGTAATGAATGAAGATTTAATGAACGACGATATAAAGAGACGAGAATGAAGAACGTTTGTAACGTAGTTACGCGCTAAAGTGGAGATTTATTTTTGCAATTAATTTTCAAGTGCTGGCAAATTGGTAAAAAATCCTCATAATACGTGATACTCTTTGAGAAAATGCACTCAGAAAAATTAACGTTCAGTGAAAATGAAATGAATCCGAGCACTTCTATTGTACATAAAATTGTTATGATTTAAATCTCAAAGGGAGAAGATAATAGAAGTACAAAACAAACTGCTTTTAAGAATTGTGTCGGATTTGAATCGTGTTCTTTATATTAAATTTACTTCATTTATTTCAGAAGCATATGTTACATCACATGTACTACTTTTCAGTGAAAAAATTCTGTTAACATATATTTTGGTAATTCCCCTTTGGGAATAGTAGTGAAATAGGTTAATAACACTAATGTGCATATAAAATACTTTGCAATACATGAGGGATGGAAACGATCGAGAAGCGTGTGTGTGTATGCATGTGTATATGTGTGCGTGAGTATGTACATGCGAAACAGAAGAAAGCGATGCGAAGGCAAAGCGTGCAAAAGAGCGTACAGAAGAATTAGTATTTGCGTAGTTGGCACAGCGAGCGAAGCATTGACGTTAACTTTATTCGTACCATCATAATCATCATCATCATTATTATTGTTATTATTATTATTATTATATTATATAATGTATGAATGTATAGTTCATAATAAAGTAGCTCAAGCTGATCGAGAGAACCGCTTCAATCCTAAATACATTTTATTTTCACTGGTTGCGTTTATGGTTGACTTATACTACTGAATTTCAATACATTGCGTTGAGCGGTCTTGTTAATACTGTAGTGACATCGATAAAGCATTGTATCTACGCGTGTTGCGAATCTTTTCAAATATTCCTTTTCTGCCAGTAGACGATACCAAATTAATTTTCCATGAGCATTTCTTTCAAATTGTGTTATTCTTGGATTCTTTAGACAGACTTCTCGGCACGATTATTTCTAAGTGAAAACATAGAATACGTGAAGTGTTGCTCATGAACTCACAGATTTTACACCCTTTACTATTGTACATGACCTATTAACATAACGAGTCATGCCACATATCAGTGTGTTTTAGTTTGCATCTCGCATTAAAATTAGAATTTTCTTGATTAATTCTATTTCTATAACACAACCTGCACAGCCAGCGTAATAGAGGCGCATCTTCAGCTCAGTCATAGTAGTCGTGCACTTTTTTTAAACGGAAGATATGAAATTCACCGAACAGCGAAGGAGTAGTAAAAACAGTCTTGATCTTCTGGTAAATAATATTGATGCAAAGAAACACAAGGAGAACGTTGGCCTCAAAATGAAGCGAAACTTTCAAGAACAAATTTTCATTACTTCCACAAGATTCGCGTTCAGCTGGCCCGATTCCAGCCAAATAATAACGTAACATTTCACTTCGCAGCGATCGACTTTTCGATTCGCGGAAAGATTCGTTGGAAGTTATCGCAACTAGTATCGCAATAAGAATTGAATCTTTTTGCAAATGGTTTGAACTTGAAATGTGTTCGCGTACGATGGATAAGAGAAACGGTGATATATCAGTACGATTTTCTGTATGCGCGAAATTCGAAACGTACCAGGATTAAGTAATTTTAGACCACAATGACCCAGTGTCGCTGTACAGCCCCTTCAAAACTCATTAAATTTCATGAAATGAAATTTTGCGACGCATTCTTCTCAGCCCTCCAGCCCCCCGATATGATTGTAATTGACGCGATACATTGATAAACGTGGCAAGAAATTTTTTGTTTCGATTTTGGTGCGCGATTGACCCAATTTCTGTACAAGGATTAATGTATTCGTGAAAAACAGGAAGAGCATTGGTGACTACGGTGCATCCTACATTTTGCAATTACTGTAATAATTCCTGAACTAATATTGGCCGGGATAAAGTGCATTTAAACGGGTTCTGCCATTAATTTTTTAGTGGGAAGACGTATGCCTCAGGTATTGGACGTGAACGCAAAGGTTAGTGGGATTCAATTTATCGCAGTTCACTGCACCTGTTCGATGCATTTATGCAAATGCTACGTCGATTACGCGTCACCACCCTCAAAGTGCTGCAGTGTACAATGCATTTCAAAATTATAATAATATGGCGTTAATGTTCGTTGTAAATTCGGACAAACCATTCAATAAGTTTTTCCATTATTTAATGGGACCAAATTTATTTTGGTTGTATTAAATAGTCGTCAAATGGCTACAAGTGCAAATCACTGAATTCAATAATAATATTCCTCTATCTTTTCGTATGAATTTATACATTGTAAAGCGATGTGCAAGCGTTTAATCAATGAATTAGAACTGTATGCCAGAATTTCACCTTTCTAATAATTATGAGATAATATACATTGCAATATAAATTGTCCTTAGCAGCCCAAATTATTATTAAATATATAGACGGCTACGTATACGTAACAAGTAATTAATTACTTCTGCACCAGACAATTTTCATGGTTAGGTAATTCGTCCTACTTGAAGGCAATTGAAAATGTTCGGAGCCTACTCAAATCACCTGTCCATTCATCACCGGTTACCACTGGACCCAATTTAAAAACAAGAATTGTTTATATTTCGAAAAATAGTTAAAACGTGTATGATATAATACCGCAGTGTACACACGGTACAAAGAAAAGGATAAGGGCTGTAATTAATAGAAGAGGTGGAAACACAAAATATTTACATGTGCACGACGTTACAAGTTAACAAGCTTTGTTGTTAAAATTTATCCAGGCCGTCAATGCAACCGAAACATTCAGAAACATTATGCATTATTCATACTCACATATATTTTTCCGCTTGGCAATAATAATAAAGCAATCACCAGTTTTTTGCACACGTTAACATTTTATGAAATGTATTCGTTACGAACGAGAACGTTTTCCAAACAGTGACAGACAGCCGAGAGTTATACGAAACGAAAAATCCCCGAACGAAGAACAATATAGGAAACAATATCTTAAAGTGACAGTGTTTTATTGAATTATCGATTAGAAATTTGCGCGAAGGGGTTGAAAGAAATAGGTTGCTCCGTTGAAGTTTCTACGGACGTTCTGTTGCAAACAGCATATCGGAATAAAAGGAATCTCTTATCGGCGACTGCTATGATACTGGAAATATCGGAAAGTCGCTATCGTACCGTAACGTCATTGCCATCTTGAACGCGGGCCAACGAGTGCATTATGCTCCGTTCGGCCCATTGAATTATTTCGTTCCATTATTTGTGTAACATGCAAAAATAACGGGGATTATGGAGGACCCGATGGCGATGGTAGTCGAAACGAAACGAATTACCGTCCGCCTGTGAATTTATTTATACCGAAAGCGTAAACTATTGAATGGTGGATGCGCGTTTACAGGAAATGCGTGATACAAAAACAATCAGTGAAATGGACAAGCCGGGAGCAACATTGTCCATTATCCTAGATATATATACATATATACTTGCCGTTATTTGGCGAGCTGCGTTGCATTTAATTTTCACAACGGCGCTATTTAATTTGCCAGAAACGCTCTTCGATATCGAGTTTTTGAAAATTAATTTCCCCTTGCTCGGTGCCACTACGAGCACGGGCAGCGTTCTTAAATTGTCTCAACCGTGCAGCTTTATAATTGTTAAACACACTTACGCATACGGTTACATTTAATGTATTCGGAATTTCAAATTTGCCTAACTTCACCGTGATTCCTGGCCTGTCGTCGTTCTTATTTCTCATTTCATAAGTGCATCGATATTAAAATATGCTACGCTTGAGGATTGTCCACGAAGTAATCCATTCATTTTAGATTAACTAGTTCTAGCCATACCTGGAAAATACAAACTACGTTTCTATTCTCCGTGTCTATTCGTAATTATGTAAAATTATCTACCACTTTATGATATAATATGTTATAATTATATTTGTAAGGGTTGTTTATACGCAGACATTTGCAATGTCTTGGAAATGTTGCACTCCATCTGTGCACTATTCTTAATAGACATAATTACTATATTGTTCTATAAATATTATTCGCCCCCTTATACCTAAGCATTCGTTTTTAACCATGTAATGTTGCAATTTACAGGCTGGATGTTCTGAGCTATGACATTGGGCTGTGTAGTATCGTGGATGGCCAGCACTGCTACCAATCTACTAATGGCGTAATGATACGTGGTTGCGTCTTGTTTGGTGGGAAACGGGAAAAGGAAGAAGATATTGCGAGTAGTAATGCGGCAGCGTAACTACGCATACAAAATCTAAGCTCTTGCAAAACGGTAATACAAGACCGTTTGTAAATTGAAAATGGAAATCTACTATCATAAGTAGTCGACCGCTTCATTATCGGGCATTTTCTAGTGCATACGTGATACATGTATCTGTACAGACGATGGAAAGGGAAAAATTATTGCGCATATTGAAATGAAGGCAAACGCATTTGTGTGAACGTTGAAATAAAAGACAAATAAATATGATTAGGAGGGGGAAGAATGAGTTGCATTCGCGAAGTTCTGAGGAAGTTCGTTGAGAAAATGTGTGCGTGAAATGAAGAAGAAACTTTTATTATCATCGCGATGTAAGAAAAAATGACTCTTATTCAAATCAGCTACTTCGATTACTTCGCCACTCTGCATTAATAAAATGACATTTTCTTGTCTTATCTTCGTAGCGCTCTTCAAATTTTAATTAGGTGCTGGAACTTTTTTTCAATCTCATGCTGGAATTTTTAAATCCACCAAGAGGACCGAACTTAGATAGCAGTTTACACAAGCTTTGAAACACATTTTGCACAACCTAAAAGCCCCAACAAACAAAAAGCTTGTACGATCGACAGATTGAAATAAAAAAACCTTAATCTCTGCGTGCAAATTGAACTTATACGTTCGATTCAATTTACTCCTGTTTATAGTTTTGAACGCAACTCTCCTTTCATTCCTTCAAAATTAAAATGTGGAGGACTCGACAGCATTAAATTAAATATTGAAAAACTTTCGCATAATGTTTGATATTTTGAAACGAAGTCAATTACTGTCAGTCCACGCAATATTAATTTTTAATTAGTGCGCGATTCAGTCTTATTAATTGAAAGGCCAACGATGAGAGAATGATTCTGAACGTAATATCCATCACAGGTATACGTGTGCGGAGGACGAAACAAAAGCTGCGTAAGAAAGTTTATCTTGATAGAAAAATGCCATTATTACACATGGAACGCGCGTTGAAGTTTAATATATTCCATTCACTATTTCTTCACTTCTGCAATAAAAACAGCAAAAGCGCCCTTTTGGATCACCATTGATTTATTCATACCTACGTGTATGGCAGTCGTGTGTGTATACCAGTGAATTCTTGATGCAACTACAGTAAATTCACTATTTACGTTACTACCTTTACCCGGCACGTTAGAAATTCAGTGAGCGAATACGACAAATAGCAGAACCAGATGGGAGACATGTCAATAATTCAATATTCTCCATGGGCAGGCGAAACACATGGAATAGGTGTTAGAATCGTGGGTGGCAATGCGTGTAATGGGCAAAGTGCAGACTCTCTTCCACCACGAATCTGTTCTGCAAGCATGGCTCTGGGCGTACTGCCAACATTCTAATTATTCTTGCTCCGTTTAGCTCGTTTAATACATCGATTTGGCGATTCCCGTTATTTTTCGATATACACCACTGGCCATAAGCTTTCGATCGTTAGCTGTTTCTAAGAGCGTAACAATTTCTGTCATAATTCATTATTCTATCATGAAAATCGACGAACTCCTGGAAAATGCAAACTACACTACTTCGACTTATCAATGCTAATTTCGAATAGATGAGCGGCCCACGGGTTGAGGGATTAGATATTTCTAAAATTATGGGCGCGATACGAAAACTTTTCACCGCTACTGTATACATGTAACTCGTACATGCACACGGCAATGCGCGAGCATCCGTCAATAACGAACGCTTGTATGTCGGTAGAAATTCTGCATCTCTGCACTTGATTAAGCATAACATGTTCATTATCTAATCAGGTCATTCACAGATACAGTGATAGTTTACAACAAGTACGGACGTATAACGCTTCTGGACATTCTTGATATATTTTCTTGTTTTTGTTTATTTCCTTTTTTTATTTATGTATTTGAAACCTCATGTGAGGTTTCCGTCAGCCTTTTCTTTATTGCAAGTAGTATCAACTGATCTGGTTATTAGCAATTCTTACAGAGCCTTTTTGCTTGGCGACGTTTTAGATAAATGATAATCTTGAGCGTCAACCAAATGCGACTAAAAATTTCAATTAATTAACTTTGTTCGTCTTTTTATTGAGCAACTTCATGAACCATTGAACGAAAGTATATCAAATCGAAAAGTATTACACTTGAAGATTATGAATATCGTTTTTATTTTATTTGCCGTCATAAATATATTTACGTTGCTACTTTGAATATACCGTATGGATTAGAATTATTTGGTAATATTGACACGAAGATGAATCAAGATAGGAATTAGCTGGGAAACAAAGTTTGATTGCATTGACAAAAGTTGATTCAGAAGCAGAGATTGGATTCGTAGTGAAAGTTTATCGAATGCTGTAAGTTAGATTGTTTCTCTGTAAAAATGGAACTCTTATATCATCCTCTATGAATGAGGCAATGTTCGTAACTCTCTGTGCTTATTTCTGATTGAATGAGTCTTGGATTACTACTTCTCTTGAGGATATTGAGAATTGGCCCCCAAAGAGCATAACAAGATTGTGAAACAGACAGAAAATACAATTTCACCGTATTCGTATGCACTTATTGTCTTATTGTCAATAATGCAATAGGCAGGCGCTTGGTTCTTTTTAGATATATTATTAATTGCGTCCATGGCAATAACTTTTCTGCGAAAAGAAAGTGGGGGTAACTGAAAACCTACGATATCTGACAACAGACCCTTTTTCGGAAGACTAAAGAGAATCAGAAAGCAGTTTACAATTTTTAAATTAAAATATATTTCCATACTCATTTTTGCTTCGCGATATTCGTACGTACAATCGTTGATAATAATATTTGGATAATGTTGCTGGCACTGCTATTCGAAGGTTTGCTTTCCTGCGTAAAATAGATTTCAATTAATTCTCCAATCAAAATTGTGCCCTTAGATCTTAACACATTGTTGATCGGCCGCTAGTTAACATGCACTTGCATTAGCCATTTCAATTGTTCTAACACAGGGCAATATAGAATATTGCAAAAGCTTTGGTCATCGTGTTTAGTCGTGTCCGCAGTTGCTGGTCAGCAATGTGTTAATCGTTTATACAATTTCAATTGCGAAACGTTTAACACTTATAAAATACGATAAAGCGTGAAACTAAAAGTAGAAGGAGATATACATATAAAAGAGTACGAAAAATTCGTAACTACAGTTTTCAGACTCATGATTATAAAAATATAATTAAGCCAAGTTTTAACGGCAAGCTGTGGGGAAACAGTGTAAGGTGCCCAACCAAAATACAGAACTTGTTACTTTCCTAAAATGTTTTAAAGGATGCAAGCACGCACACCGTACACCTCAATTACGATAAAGACCTTTAATGTAACATCAGGAATCAGGATCAGGAAATAGGAAATATTGAAATAACAATTGAAACAAATAATCCACCGATGCCAATTCTTGTTTCAATGAACGTTTCTCTATAAACAGTTGCTTGAACCTTATATCCAATATTCGTCTACATAATAAGAACAAAGGAGACCTTAAATTGCAGCTTGACGTTTAGTGCTGGAGAGATGATCAGAAACGCAATACATATCTACATTCTCAGCAGTACAGACTGATTTTGCGAGCACGTCACAGGACCATGCAGCCTGGTAAAAAATTTATACTCAGCGCATCGTTTCTGTGGTCGAAAGACAGCAAACCTTATATGGAAGAGACGGAAGTTAACGAGCAGCCATAGTACACGCGATCTATACGTGCTCGTTACTCCTTCACTACTGCTCTACGACGCTACATACGACCGAACATATTCTTTTCTTTCGACTTTGATGATACATAAACGCTGATTTCACGTTGGTACGTTCACTTGAGAATCCAACAGAATTTTTGCTGCCGAACCAAAGGGTGCACGAAACCATCCCCGTAACTATTCTCACGAAACAAATATTTCATTTGAAGCGTAATTGAACATCTTATTCTTCGTCTGTGATCGATAGGAATAAAATCGAGGGAGCAGGCATGAAACGCTGAAGGGCGCGAAGCATCTTTATTTTCAACGTTTAACAAATGTAACCGAGTGGATGCATAAATCTCATTGAAGCAATTCCTTTCATATTGAAGCACTTTCGTCGCATTTGTAATAAGTTATATTAACGAGCACGGTGTTCTATGGGTTTTAAGAGTACTTTAAATTGAAATATTACGGACAATCTTCTTATAAAAGAATGCCGTTCTTACACTATATTAAACATAATGCATTATTCAAAATCGATTTACGAAACTCACTGGAACGTACACCATTGGTGCCGTTCGACAGTTCGAAGAAATCTAATTTCTGGCGTTCATTCAAATGTAAAGATATCTCGACTAATACAACGTTTATAATTGACAATAATTTCTGCATAGCCGAGAGTTCAGCCGCACCTCGCGATTCCGTAACTGCAATCGGAGAATCGAGCTGTGAAACTAATCCACGCCAAGATCAGAAGTAATCTCCCACACTTAATACGCTATTACAATTGAAGTAGATATCAGAATGTAAAATGACACGAATCAAATTTATGTTAATCGGCACTCTTAAATGCAATGAATAGATTTGTGGAACTCGTTATTTCAAATATAATCCCTTCGTCGTTATGTAGAAAAGTGCGCTGCAAACGAAGCACTGAGAAGGCTTAGCCGGGCACATTTTTCTTATTCGGGAAAAAATAAATGGGCGAGAGTAATCACCCTTGCAGAAATTAGTCAGAATTTACTATAATCGGCAAGAGAACTTGGTTCGTTATAATAAATAGTGCAGCAGCGTACCATACAGCTTGGGCAATTAAAGGTACAGAATTTCGTGCACTGCTTCATTTCTTGCACCAAAACTTTTCGCGGCGAACGATTTTTTGCTCCGCTTTATTTTTTATTTGCAACTTACCGCATTTTCGTATTCTATGCAGGTATATCGGTAGGTACAAGTGGAGTGCTTAAATCCACGATGGCGAATATATTTGGAAACTAATAACTTGAAATATAATACGTTCTATCTTCATTTGCTAAATAAAATCAAACTTTCATAACGTGTATTTTCATTTTCCCGTCACGGTACAAGAAGAACAGAAATGTCATTTTGCCGGACTTACTTGCCCCCCCCAGGTAATTAAAAATGACAACGGTTTCACATTCTCAATTTCCCCTTGCGACAGAATTAATTCTGTCCCCGGATGAATGATCGCCTTTTAAATGGAACTAATCCAAGCCGGTTTAACCCGAATTCAATCCGAAATTGATTTTAAGAGGGTAACCGCGTCAAACATTTTCCTTCGCCGCCATATTAATTCATCGCGTTGCACTTTTTACTTGACACCCGCCGATTCACCTCAGACCCGTTTTTTACAATCTCAAGAATCTCGCGGCGCAGCTGTAAGCGTGGTTCACAGTTGAATATATTGTGTACGAAGGCGATCAAGATTTCGCGTGATATGTAGCCGGATTTCTGGCATTTTAGGTATCATTACCAGCGTTATCTTTCGAATTTTTTCCCGTGGCTCGAAATAACAAATGTTCGATGTATAACTCATAGCCGATTCAGCTACACTTTCTTATTGGCCGCCGTGTAATAGGTCTGCTAGGATGATAAGTCGCCAAACGAATCGTTGGGGACACGGTAAAAACTGTTCCTATTTCCACAGCAGAGGGTGGCAGGGATAACTTCCGCTCTGGCTGCCGACCACGGTGGAAAGGAGACGTATATTTCTTCGTGGTGGAGACGGATAGATCAACCAACTATCAGATAATTAAATTCCTTGTTCACCGGTACATATATTCTGAATATTTAATCTAGTTGTGTGTACCTGTGTGCGTTCTTTTACCGCCGTCCAAAGTCTCGCCTATGTCGATTATAGGAAATATCGATACTTCTGCGAGAAATATCTTCCCTTATATTTTAGTATGATCAATAATCTAATTATAGGTTATTATAGGTTAAATTAATTTTTTATGCCAAATTTGCATGCGCCACTTAAGTTCTTTCACTTTGTTCTATGGAATAGTGTGGGTGTGAAAAAATTTCGACTCGGTGAATAGAATACACGAATACAAAGAGTCTTGCAGTTAATACATCAGGTTGACATTAGTAAAATTCAGATTTCAGAAAAGGAAAAGATTGGAAAGACAATTTTAGTGCAATATGTAAAAAAAGAAATTGTTTTACGTAACATTTTCAGTTGATTCAAATTTGTAAAACGTTTCTTTCTGTTATTTTTGTTTACAACCCCAATGTGAGCGTATTAAAGGCCATCAAGTTTAAACCTCGAATATTTAGAAAAAACAAGTTGGAAATAAGGCGAAATGAGAGCACAACAATTTTCAGAATAGCGATTTTGATCAAATCTGTGCGTTCCATTTATTTAATTAAACTTATATTTACTAGCCCTGATTGTTCAGTTGTAATGGACAGCCATTTCATATTTTCATTGAAACATATTTCAATATTGTACAGCTTAAGGGAAAATACAATATTACATACTTCATTCAAATACAAAGGTATAATAATAACGGTATAATTAAACTGATTTTGACGATACGATAAATAGTCTCCATTTTGGCTTCAATTAATTTGTCTGTAAATTGGTTTCAAATAAAATATAAAAACCATGAATCCTTCCGTGGCTAAAAACGAATTGAAAAACGGAAAAGACGTAATTTTGCAATCATCTGCATTTGGTTAAATTTTCATTGAAAAATTGGTTAACATTGTTGTAAATGAAGGCTGGCAAAAGAATATTTCACGAACATTTCATTTGATTTTTAACAAACAAAAGTAGGCTCGGTGCGTATATTACTTTGTTTTATTCAGAATTCAGAATTAATAGACTGAAATTTTTCTTCAAAATTATAAATGATTGGTATATGTAATTCAACTTTTTGATGAATGATTTCCTGCGGCAGATCCAATTGAATCTTTCATGCCTTTCCACCAACATTCACGAACTCCCTAAGGATACCTTGAAACAAGAACAATCGGTAGGGCTAGTTAGGAGTTAGCAGAGTTTAAAAATTAGGACTGGGCGAAACACATCAGGCTTCCGACCATCAGACTTTTCTCATTCCTAAACTTCCAGCAGAACTTCTAATGCTACAAATTGAAGTGCGGACTCCTCAGAATTTAGATAATAATTTACACAATCTCGTACCGTCTGTTTAAAATTTGCCATATTTGAGCACAATATTTTTTCATTCATTACATTTCTTTTTATTAAACGGACAGCTTCGGAAGCATTAATTACACAGTACCAACATTTAAAGCTGTAAACCCGAAGGATATTTATTATAAGCAACGATAAGAACAACAAATGCTAATGCTCTTAGTGTCCCGACTGTTATCTTCGCTAAATAAATGGATTGAATTAATCAGTGCAGTAGAATATGTTGTAATAACGACGTATACGGGACTGTAAATTGTTTCGTTTACAATGCCAGAGTAAATGCTTTGAGAGACCAACTTGTAAGTACAGTGATCTACAGATTCGTTTATACTCCTTTCAGTTTTTAAATGAATTATCCTAACCTTCTGCTCTGTTCAATAAATTATACAATATCACGATTGAATGTAAAATTTAAATGGACAATTCTAGAGATTAAAATTGTTGAAGTCTTTCATTTTTACGTAAAGATAAAATATGATCATTATCTAAAACAATTTTTTTGCTTTATTTAAAACAAACCCTTAACCGACTTCTTTAATGAGGCAATAAAAATTTACAAATTCGACGACTATGAAAATTTGCATATACTGCTAGTATTTCGTACATATTTCAAATATACCTTGAAATTTCTCCATTTACACTTGCAACTGATGTAATTAATTTCATGCTATTCATAATTCATCGTTTGCATTATATTGTAATCTTTAAGGGATAGTCGTTAGCATTAGTGTCAGTGTCTGATCCGTCTGCAAATCTACCGATACCACTTCGTCCTTAATTTCCTCCTTAATATGCAACACTCCACTGAGGTCCTTAAACGTCCCGAAGGAACGAAGCGATCTTCAATGCGAACTACTTCATTATACGGTCAAGTGTGGGCAGGATTCAAGCGATAGATACAATTACGGCACCGTTGCAGCGAAATTAAAAGAATCTGGTTGGAAATCTTCGATTCGTATAATGAAGTTTTTGTAAAATCTCTCTATAAAATGAAAGATATTATCTCGTACAACGGTATCAATTGTACAACACGTAGCTCGAATAAAATACAGTTCATTTTTTTCAGTTTTTCTCAGTTAAGAATAAATTGTGCAAGACTTTGCATTCTGTATTACACTGGTTCTTGAGATTTCTATTATTGAACATACGGTATGTCTGGATTCCAATATCTTTTCTCAGTTTCGTCATTAAAGTCAGATACTTTTTTTTTAAGATACCTGGAAACCGTACATGGCACGTTGCAGTGAATTTTACGCAACTTGTCGAACATTTACGACGAAATGTAGCACAAGCACGATTTTTTTCATATCTTCAATTACAGCTGTTGTCGTATTAAATATTAAATATACCAAAATATTAGTCTATGAATTGACTAATATTTTAATTCATCCGAAAAGTACAATAATTCAAATCGCACTAAAAATATTGCCACTTACTGGCTAAACATTTCCATACGTTTAAATCTCGCTAATAATTTCACACAGCCTACACCATATATCTGTTGCAAGAGTTATTAACCGAAACGTGAAGTTGATTTACGTATCATCAAGTTCCACGATATTTCTAACCATCAAGCTGAAGTTTCAGCGCAGCGAGTATAGAAATTGAGGCAGAATTTATTGAGAGTAATACACCAGTCGATATTATGGCACATATTAATTGAAGCTTTCCTCGATATGCAAATTTAATCCAGCTGATCAATTAAAGGACACGTCTGATGACTGTGAAACGGCGTAGTGACATTCGATTAAGTATTTCCGTTGAGGCAGGAGGATATAGGGATTAATTCGTTCTTCGCCGTGTTATCTTGGAATATCCAAATCCGTGCACGCAGTCACTAAGGGAATCTCATTAATTATTCACGAGCAAATATCCGTGACGTGAAAGCAATCACCAATTGTTCCTGTCGTTTAGCGTGCAGCTAGTAGCCCGTACAGGAAATCGATGGTAAATATTAGACACCATTGATCACCTCTATTCGCGGGATAATTATTTGAGCTGTATTTTGCGGGCGCCCATGCACACCCTGCTCTATGCGTCTCTCATTAAAGGAAGATTTACTTGTCCGAACGTTTAAAGTTTAGTGGACCAGCAATGATGCACGTCATACAATTTCGAGTTACGTTAGCCAGAACTACAGCGAGCAACGAAACGTGTTCCGACGATTAGGTACTTAACGGTTTAGTACGTGACAAATTCACGGAACATGCATGTTCGTTGAAAGGAAATTGCATAAATATTAAGAAAAATTTGTCCAGGTAGCGTTGCCAAGTTTGATAGAACTTTAATGGTGTAGAGGAGATTTAAGGCGTAATAATATAATGCTTGGTAGTCAATCGGCGTATATGTTGCCGATCCACTAAACCAGAGATTTTTCACAAGTTTTACAAAAACTTCTGATTTAATATTCTTGTTTGCATCCGGGCTCGTCCCTTCACATTGCGCCATCAACTGCGTCCCACCCTGAACTATTCAACACTTTCACAGATTTATGCTACACCGAAGTATGGAGGGCAGTTGATAATAAACGTGTTACAATTCCTTTCTAATTATTTCTACGTCGTGTGATTAGTACTGTTGCCGATTACTTCAATGATACTCACCTTTCGGTATACGCTGCTTCAATAATCGAGCGCCGAACTTTCACGAAACTCTTATCGATCCTCCTCCAGCGTTTAAATGCGAAAACTTTCAACTCGCTGCATATAACTATCACGGCCAAAAACAGAAGCATCCCGCGACACAGTTACTCGACACAGCCATGGCACATCTTAACGCAATACCTTACACCGTTAACTCCAATTATTGATATATTTTTGGCACGGTCGAAACTCGGCCAAAGTAACAGTGCCATAAGTGAAATGGATCCAATTGGCCAAAGTTGGTTCATGGTGGGAAAGATAACAAGTCGGATGTCGGCCAACGTTGGCTAACAGATCCTTGATTTCTATCGTTGCGTTTCGTGCCAGAAACAATTATTTTTAACGATTAAGATCCGGTAAGCAGAGGCGACTTATTCCTTATTCCAGATTAAAGTATGCGTCCACCGTGTGCATATCTTGTTAATTTCTCGGCCGTTTCGGGACGTTACTTTAGAAATTTCGTTTGCTCGACTTCTCCGTGTTCAAGCGAGTTTTCGAAATAATAGGAAGACTTTCAACGGATCCGATGATATACGTTTCAGTGCAATATTTTTCTGTTCTTTCCGATGCATTGGGCAGACGACTTACTTTTTACGACAACTTTCTAAACTGCGATAGAACATGTTCATCGATTATCAAATATTGCTGAAACCGCGGCAGATATTGACTTCATTCTTGTTTTTTGCAAATTAAATGGTACAAAGAGAAATTTCTCCGGGATGACTAATTCTCGTTTTAAATGGAATGGCGTAATAATTTATGTGTATTCGAATAGGTCTAATGGAATTGAGGAACGTTCACCTACTTGGAACACTTTTTCCTGTTAAATATATGTAAAGGACACATGCAAGTGATTTTGGTTAACTCTTAAATGTATATAAAAGCAGCAAGATAATTCGTGACACGCTGGTAAATGTTTCCGAATCAATCCATTTATCCACCAACGTTTCCTAGCAATATTTATAAAACCCTTCTTTCTTTCTCCGAAATCTGTGAACGTTCCGCCAGTAATGCAAAAGCACCTCGTGCACGTATGAAAAAAATCGCATCGTCGTTTGCATTGCGAAATCAACGCGAATTCAAACGTTTCAGCGTGAAAAAAGGACAATACAATTTAGAAGTGGGATAGCAAACGCCAGAGGTTTCCATTCGAAGCGAAACGTCATTGTCTTATTATTCGTTTCTCGGAACATTAACCGTGAACGTGGTTGGCACGATCGTTACTCCCGTGAAAGGATAGGACGATCCGGGAACATTGAATCCCGATCCCGTTTCGCCGCCTTTTCAACTCCTATTATCTTGTCGACCGAGGAACAATAGGAAGACGAAAAACTGCTCCAGGCTGCAGTAGCAATGAATTTCGATACAGATTCAACCTTTCTGAATCTGAGACGTCGTCCCGTCAATTTACGAGGGTGAGTCAAAGGAAGGAAAAAGGATTACTCAGACCTTATCGTCGTTCGTATCACAAAGGACGATTGCAAAAGTGTTGCTGCACGGGATTTCCCGGGCCCCTCCTTTCTCTCACATATTGCATTAAAGTTGAAACAATTGGTCATCTTATTTCACTGGCACATCGTCGAAATACTTTCGCGTTTTAAATTAAGATTGGTACTGCTTTGTCAGTTAAGCTTGATTTGCTGGACAATTTATTTGCGTGAACAACGTTCGAACGTTTCAACTGTATCAGTGTCCGAAACAATAGTGCCTGTTACAATTGGCTTTTACAAACTGAGGTCTGCTATAGTTTATTACAGATTGAAACAAATGGGTACAAACCATTGCAGGGTGTAACAGGCAAACGCGCGTTACAACGCGCGCGCTAAATATTTTTTAAACACGTGAACTGGCACCACTGAATGAAACATTCTATTGATTTAAAATTTGTTTAAGGTAGACGGGCAACTTACCGTGCTGCGATTCAGCATTTCCATACAGACAGTATGGGAAGGCAGAAAGAATGAAGATGGATACGTCCTGTGATTTATAAAATGCATTCGTAATTGCGGACGTATATTTTTCCGACACGTTTATGTATGTGTGTTGATTAAAGGAACGCAACGAGAAGCATGCAACGATAGATTAAGAGTAATGTTTGCATCGACCTCTTGGTGTTCTTGAACGCAACTGTACGGACATGAAAGTGCACTTTTGTCCCAATGAAATCATCGCGGTTGCCAGTCATCGAACCCATCAATTACACTCACGATTGCAGTACTATCAAATGTAATAAGTTTGAAATTTGACCTACGAGAAAATCCGCACGAAATTTAAGATATACCTCGCGCTATCTGTTATCATTAAATTTCCAACGAATAGGATTTGTATATTCCCGCGATTGCAATTCGCATTTTTAAACACAATTATAATATGCTGCGGTACATGATTGGAAAAAACGTTTCTATTTACCTTCGCTAATATTTTGCGTTCCTTAAAACCCCCATTTCTCCCGCATACTACAACACATTTGGTATATCACAAATTTCTTGCGGCAGCAGTGGCGAAATGGAAGAGGTGCGCTTGTTCGAACTTACTTCGCCCCTCCATCCCCACCCCTCGCTCCCCCGCGAGTAAATCAAATTAATAGCTAATATATCGGTCAGAATGAAATCCAGCCTCGTTGAAGTGGCACCGGGTTAATATTTCAGGTAGCTTGGGATACCTGCAGACCGGTGGAATCGTTCGCGCTCTAGTTAAATTAGTGCGGTCGTTCCATTACGCGGGATGAATATTTTAATAGTGACGTTCTTCTTCGTGTAATTTTCTGGGCTACCGGTTCCCAGGTCGTTGTTCCATAGTAAGACTCGTGTAACACGATCGTATGAATCACGCGCGGGATATAAACTTAGCTAATGTGATGGCCGGCTAGAAAACCGGAAGCAAGCTTGTTCGATTCTGAGAGCGCCGTGAAAATGTTTGCAACACGGGGTGCTTTCATCTACGAACCGGAACTACGCGTCCGTCTTCCTAAAGTGAAAAGGATCTAACTTTCTCCGAGTAAAATAATTTGAATTTCGCCTTTGAATCCGTCCAACAAAGGACCTCAAGTGGCAGTAATAGTTGCGAAACGCCACTTGCACGCGCTAAAATATCCCCTAAGCTTTCAGCAAATGCTGAACGGTAAAAAACGATGAATTATTTGACAATAACGAATATATTTATTCCCTTTATTCAATTTTTTGGAAAGTTTATTTTCTGTCCGAAAATTTCGTTGATGTTATCAGTCGTTAACAATATAATGCGATAATTACCACTTTAATGATTAGATCATTTGTTATGCAATAGTAAGGATGTTCGATCAAATGTACTTTGCAAAAATAAATGATTTCAGGGAACGAACGATAGATCTAAAAATGTAAGGCTGAGTACGACACGTATGTGTATCGTTGTAAGGGTCTAATTTTGTCGGTAGCACGTACATCGTGTTTAAAGCGGAAGTAACAAGTTATATACATACAAACTTCGTGCAATATACATGCTACAAATTAAGCCCGAGATTTGTTGAAAACTTGACATAAAGTTTTACCATGCATACGTAACCTGATACCCGTTCAACAAAAAGCGATAACCCTTGTCGGATTAGGATCCCCGGAACATGTTCTTGCCAAATCACATCCACGCCGTTCCATTATTATGCTGCACGCGCAAAGCTTCTATTATATCTAACGGCACATTTCAACACAATGCTTTGATCAATCGCGCGTACCATTATATTACGAAGAATGCATAATTATACGCGAATGGATACAAAGAACAATTATTGATGTGGTACTATACGCGCGAAGATATATTTCAATTAACGGGCACAATATAACATTAATCATTTAATCTTCAATGGATATTCATACAAGATAATCGAATATCAATTCTACAGATATGCGCAATGTTTAATCAGTTCTATAGAGTAACAAATGTTAGCGTGGAAAAGGGCAAATTTTCATCGATCTGAATGCAAGACACATATTCGTGATGTCCATTTATATCAAAACGACGGAGAGTTTAAAATGCATAAAAGAAGTTGATACCCGATCACGTAAATAATTATCCCCCCGCAGTTATTGAATACAATGAACTATTAAAATAACACCGTTACAATTGCGGGCAGAATATTTACACTTTAAAAAACTAGAAATCTCTGTGCGTCTACAGTACATCACTGTGCAAAATGAATAGCCGTATCAGAACAGCAAGGCGAAAGGAAATCGTCAACAAAAGTTTACAAATACCAGATATCTCTGCCTCGCGGGCTACGAAACAGTGAATTATATTGGCATTAAGTAGTGCCGACCGATAGAATTTTTCAACGCGCCGATAACAGTTTCAGTCGCGAAACTTCTACTCGCACCTGTTCGACAAGGAAGGTGATTCTTAAGTTCGAGAAAGTAGTGCAGGGTAATTTGCGCGTCGCGTAGCAGATATAAATAACGTAACGTGGCAAATCTCGATGCGCGGACGACGCGAGACCGTCGCTTTTTCCGTCTCGACGAACGAACGAGCGTCGCAATCGCGCCTTTTGTTCGCCAACAAGCGACAAGATCAAGCGTTTAACGAATTCGCTGAGAATGAACTATTATAGTAAAACCTCGATTCCGCTGCAGTCGTGCTTTTTCTTGTCCCCCGTACAGATGGTTCGATGCGCACACAGCAGCCCCGTTGAATGCTTCTTCACTCGACATCGACTACTTTTTGCACCACAACATATTGCCTGTTATAATCTTTCGATGCGACACAAACAATCCGTTCAAAGTCCCCGTGAGTCCCATTTTAAAGTTCCCCGTGCGATACAAGACCAACAGAAAGATTGTATGTCCGATGTAAGATAATCGAATCGGAGTGTCGATTAGGTATTGCGACGATCGCGTAGGCGTGTGGATATCGAAAAAGTGTTCCGTTTATTAAAACTGTGCTCTGTCGATCGCAGTCTATACAACAATGCCCTCCTTTGGCAAAAGCGTCGGTCGTGAGGACGCCAACGTCACCATGACCCTTTTTAACCATTTCAGGGTTCGCCCCAAAGGTCAAGCTACGCTAGACAAAGACCCCGTGCGTCTACGAAATGCACGTGGCCCGCATCGGCCGCTCCACGTACCTCGAATATTCCAACACTAATGGCTTTAAGTCAACAATGCGAAAATGTTTCCAAGCGGTGGTAGATTTAAACAGATGCGTTTGCAATTTCGCGTCCACGAATCGTTAACGGACCATATTGTAAGAAAACACGAGGTTTTGGTGCGCCCCGCATATTTATCTGGAAAATGTCGCTACGAGGCCGATAGGCGAGCGGGGCCCGTAAACATGGGGGGGTCGTAAACCAGACCCTTGAAGGTACTGCGTCGTGGGACCGGGGGCGCGTCTTCTTGACGGGCATGAATGCAACGACGAGGGACTCTTTGGGAAACGGTCGTCTAGAGTGGACTGATTATAACCATTCCATTGTATTGGCTTAGAAATAGATATTCCTATAACCGTTGACGAATTTTATATATTCCTTAAATATCTGTGTCTTACAATATTGATAAAAACGAGGAATTCGTTTTTCAAATTTCCATGGGGATCCATCGCGCGATGTTAAAACACCGCAACGTAGTCGAACGACGAACATCGACGGTCAAGCGAGATCCCCTTAAAGCAAAGGGAAGAAAGATGGGGGACGGTGTTCGTTATTAGTGTTCCTGCTTTGTTACAATTACGTGGTCGTTAAATCGATATATGCCGGCAGGTCGATGTGCAAATGCGGCAATAATCCCGGACGCAATATATAATTATACCTTACGTGGCACGTTATTACAGATATAGGCTTGAACGCGACTCTTGCGGCTCACGGTGCCGCAACCGACCCATTCTCTCCGGAGGCCGTTATCTTCTCCTCTCGGTGCATGTGCTCGGCTGGCGAGTAATGCGAGCCTCATATGTAAATCCCATTCTGATTAACATCCACATGTACCAACACAGAGAGCCCTTACATCACCGTCGGTATCCTTCCCCGATCCTGCTTGGCCCCTAAACCCTCTTAACTACCGCGTCACGTGAATGGCCCCTCCACGTATAAGTTCGTTGATGTCGCGTCTGCCAATATTAACTTCCCTAGCTTGATAATATTCGCGTTCGCGTCCTGCCACGTGAAAGTCTCCGGAAGATCGAATATCCCGCGGTATTCAGACTTTCTAAGCTGCACGTGAATCGATGGGAGGGTGATTACTCGCGAAATGGTCTTCAAAAGAAATCCATACCTCCGGTGCCATCGACTGCGCTCAACGTTTACGCCCGTCGCTGAACAATAAGGAGCAGCGAAGTTGGCTCACCCGGGGTGAATCGATAATTATCGAGAAGGAGGGCTTGTAACTTTTTACGCGGATCGCACTGTCGGATTACGCTTTCTCTATTTTTTTGTTGTTGCCGTTTCCTTCGCTGCGTTCGAAGTTTCGATAGTAGCCCATCGTCGTCAATTATTTCGGGGACGATACGATGCCCCCGTTGCATTAAGAATGCGCACTGCGGAAGAACAGAGAGCCGTGGGCAGGTTTTGTCGTCCAACCCTGTGTTAGGAACTGAAATTTCTCGGAGACGCGACGCCCGGTATCGAAGTTGTGCACTGTTGCAAGACAGTGTCCACGCGTGGATTGGCTGATTGAAAATTGATCGCACGCTAGCGCCACGCTTGTCGAAAGAGTTGACGAAGCGTTTGTGGGCGAAGTGTGTTGTGCATCGAGGAAGTTTTATATTTGAAAATAATGTAGAAACATGTAGTTATTAATGATGTGTTTTAATCAATTTTCTAAATGAATTGCGTATTGACCTAACATTATGGATAGTTTTGAGTAATCATCGCAATTAAGAAATCTCGATACAATTAATGGAGCGATCTCTTGTGCATATGTATAGTGTATATGTAGTGTATATGTATTGTGTATATGTAAGCAGGTATACAGTTGAAGATAATTCTTACTGTTACGATATAAACACGTTTCGTATTCCACAGTTTGTATTTACGAGTATGTAGGTACGTATCAATGCAGTGAGACTTGACTTTGATAAACCGATTTTCTCGTATTTAGTATTCCCATTTAAATAATATTGATATTTCCAAGGCCTGTCAGACACAAAAGTTCACTTCATCCATTGAAATAATACTTGCGTCTTCAATGAACTGTATTTATTACTATGTACCCGGAGTTACTATATGGCGTGAAAATCCTTTCCTGATTACATCCGCAACAATGTGCAAATAAGGTGGGGGTATTTCTGCATTAGAAAGCTGCCTTTAATCTAATTTCCAGCAGACACCGGACGGGTATCTATCTTCTGACGTGAATAGAGTATCCAATATAGTATATAATATAACCTCGGACATGGTAAACATGCCTTGTTAACATTGTCATGCAAGATCCACTTTCCTGTTATTAAACGTTCTATATGGAACGAATATAATATAGTAATTAAAAAGCAACGTACGTGCACAGGTCAAGGTACAATGGTGCTGTGACAAATGAAGACTTGGCATATGTAACACGAGTGAGACAATAAATTCAATGTTGCTACCATTTTTACAGCCAATGAAATATATTCCACAATATCTCCGAATTTTCGATTTAAAGCAGTTCAAGCGTTCAGAAATACACGTATATGCAATACAGCGGATAGCAGTGGATACATCATAATAAACGTAAAAGGAATAAACGTTTTGTCATTTACACGAGAAGACCGACGACGCGTGCACATATGTATCTGCTTGGACGTGCTTGGATCTGGCAACGGATAGATAAAAAGATTAATCAATAAAAATTTCATTGGACAAAGCTGGTCTGCTTTGCTTCGACTAAAAACGACAGAAATTTCCGCCCAATCCAATATCAATAGCGTGCGCGAATAGTTTCGGTGCAATATCGAATAACAGCGGGTGGCAAAAAATATTAGAAAAATCGTGGAAATGCATATTGCGCAGTCCAAGGCGCAGAATTTTTCTAAAGTGAACCCAATTTAATTATATCTGCACTTTCGTCCTGCACCTAACAATAAGGGAGATGGTACTGCAATTACAATGAAACGTGTAATACAAGTAGGACAAGGGAACAAAAAACTACTCTTCCCTCCAGCAGAACAAAGTAGTCCTGTTTTATTACAAATAAAGCATCGCTTAAAGAATTCTGTATTGATCCCACGAATAGTAATTGCGTGTATTTAGCTCACTATTTTGTGTACTTTCAAATATTTTTGATAGCATCGATTGAAATGATTGTTGGACCGTGAATCGATATCTGAACGATTTAACTGGTGTTTGAAAAAAGTACAGCGCTCGCAACAGCAACAGTTCGCAAAAGCTTGTGCACCTATTTCTATTTAAAAAGATTCGTCTATTCCATCTTCTCTGCAGTAGATTTTATTCCCATGTTATCTATATCCCATCCGAGCTGTCCTTCTTAAAGCGCGTCTGGGAGCAATTCTACGTATTATATTATGTGCACCGTACCCTCTTCATGCATCACGTAGGACAGTCTTAAGGGCGGCAATGAAAAGCAAGCTGGCAACATCTACCATCAGATATAAGCATGAATCTGTTGGGGGTGTTAAAACAGAAGTATCTGGAGCAGCCTAAACGGGCGCATTCTACCACGTCTGACAATCCTTTCGGGGATGTAGCTCATATTTTTCCAAATGAATTTCGCTTGTCGCGAAAGAAATACGTTTCCTATTTCAAGCGGTCCGTGAACGAGGTTACCTTAGTCCAGCCAAGTTGAGAGAGGAATGGTGTGAAAATGCGCGAACGAATAGAGAGAAAGAGCCGAAGAGGAGACGCTGTTCACCGCGAGCAGTAAAGTTTCGGCGTGTGCTGTACTTTAAAGCGTCGCAAATCTCCAGCGGATTCCCCCGGGTATTCATACTGCTTCACAAATTCTTACCAAGGAATGAACTTATACTATTGATACCGCCGCGGAAAAGTATGGGCTCCGTGGCAGGTGTCAGAGATTTTCATTAGAATATTCGATTACGTGCCGCAGGGAAATTGACCAAAATGTTGGTCGATGGATTTATAATGTATTGTACTTGGAATACCGTTCGGCCATTATTCGCCCGTGCATGAATACCTTGATACCTTGCAGTTTCTGCGACACACCGTGAACCAAAGCTGGGGTTTAGACAGAACTTGGTAAGTGATGATTTTATTAATCGATTAATGGGAAGATTCGTGAATTCGTTATGAATGAACATATATCTTAATGATTCTCGATTGAATTTATTGTGAGCACAAATTATAATAGGGCGCTTTTACTTATTTATATGCTCGGTATTTATATTTCAATAATCTTTAAGGAATCTATAGTTTGTGATATTTAGGAAGATGTTGTAAGAATTGCTTTGAGTATAGTGCTTCCAAAGCTAAATGAAAAAAGTGGAGTGAGAGCGTATTGAAAGCAATAGGATGCGAAGCTTATGAATTCATTTTAATTATACGAATAGTTCAGGCACTACTAGTATAGCTATACATTTTATTCAATATTTTAAGTATTTGATAGAACTTTAATCCTTCGCGCAGTATTACCCTTGGTTTGTAGTATAGGAATCACTTTTGAAATATAACACTCATAGAGCTCATGTTTTAACAAACTCTAATGTTCCAACAGGCCTGTTTAAAACAAACAACAATTTCATTTCAGTTACTATTGTTCTATTTAGACTCACATTTTGTATTTCATGGCAAGGAAGGATGCTTGTCACCTAGTACACTATTCTAATTAATAAAAAAAAGAAAACAGACATCTGTATTTGTATTGTAACACCAGTATCTTTTTAAAAATTAGAGATATCTATTTTGTAGGTGATCATGAGGAAATTTATTTAAATACATGACGATTAAATCAAAAATACTTAATTATAAAGTTTAACAACCACCTTCGGCCTCCCCGATATAATTATATCTTGCTAATTTATATATATTTTGTACATATTTGTACAGATATATGTATTATTCCTGAATATTTATTAATGGATTTGAAACATAATAAATTGAATATTAATAAACCTCGTTTTTTAATTATATGTAATAAATGCCTTGAAATAAAAATATAAATACAATGTGGTCTGAAATATATCATGTTTGGTCTCATTTTAATCGGAAGCATTTCAACAATATGTGTAAAAAAGTTGGAAGTCGAAAAAACTAAAAGTGAAAAAGTTGAGCTGTCGTTTTTATTATAGCATCGTTTTGCATTTGTGTAATCACACCGACACGGTGGCATTTAATTTTCCCTTTGGGGTGAGAAACCCCACACCACTTTTTTCATTTAGCTCTGGACGCACTATAATTACAAAAGTTAGAGGCTTGATTATTCGTCAAATACCATATTGCTATAATTTTTAATGTTAAACAGATAAAAGACTTTATAGTATGCAAATAAAATCTTTCTGCGTATCTATACCTGCTTTACTTTTTAAATATTTTACAGGTGTATTTTGTTAGATTAAGAATTATATGATGGAGTTACGAATAAATAAATTAATTTTTTTGCACAGCAGTGTAGTCGATACTGCAAAACGTGGAAATAAGTTTGATTTACTTTTTAGAATTATCGCGCGCACTATACATAGTTAACCGATAAAAAAAGCAGACACACACATTGTTGCCTATACCGTAATAATATTTTTATATTTGTTGATATTTCTTCCACATTTGTTAACGATGAAGCTGTCGTTAATAATATTTCGTCGCAGCGAGGATATTCGCATCGTTGGATATTTCATTCATAAATCATCATTGCCGGACATTCCTTATCACGTATACATATAAATGCATTTAAAGTGAGGCGTGAACTGTTCATTCGCGTTAGAACGCACAGGTACTGCTGAGTTTACTTCCACAAACTTTGATAAATCGTCCACGATGCATTTACAATAGTTACCCTCATGTAACTGCCCGCGGCATGCATTCTTCGATCAACTATAATATTATACGTAATTTGTCAGCTTCCGTTTTGAATGGGTGGAAAGTTCACGCCAAAAATTCAGGAGTTGTTATATGTTTAGCGCAAAACAATTGTAATTTTATAAGGTATTAATTATTTGATCAAAGCTGACTTACTGATATCATTAACATATTCATTACAATAGTTGACTGTACTTGAAAGACTAAAATTGAATGTTACACGTTTTGAATGAAACATCAAATGAAATAGTTCTACTCTTCGTATCGTTAGTTTACTTCCCGGCAGAAATAACAATGCAAATATTTATATTTAATGGCTGAACATCGAATAAAGAAAATACTTTAGAATGTGCTTGCATATCTAACATTATGCCCAATATATTGCCTTTACTTGTTTTTTCAGCAAAACTGCATGATTGCAACAGTATTTGTCACTTTAATATGACTTAAAGTGATACAGTTCTAATTATAAGTCGAACTATGTTTGTGTTGTAATTGTTACAATCTTAGGTTTTAAAATTATAAACATTGTATACTAATTGTTGGATGAACTTGCAACACTTTTATCCTGTACCTTTGTTGATCCAAACGTATCGTGGAACTTATAAATGCTAAAAAAATTCCACAACATGAACATGCATATTCAACTCGTCAACAATTTAAAATAACATTAAAATTCATTTGATGCATTTAAGCGATTGTATGATAATATCAAGGTATAACTAAAAAAACTGATTCAAATATATATATATGCAACGTTAATAGTTAAAGCTATAATTATTCATAAAAAAATTTCATATTCCGTGCCAGGGGAATGTATTGAATAATTTATTATCTGAGAAATTGGAATGTGTCTGTTAATCTAAAAAAAATCCGAAGGCACGTTCGTTACTCAACATACATGGCAAAAGTGCATTTACTCGACACGCTTACCCAGTTTCGCAAGTATTTGAGTCCCTGATATTATGGAGACCAAACAATCAGTTTCTCCGGTTTAAACATTTTGTACTTTTAAAGAAACACCGGAATTTTTCACGCGATGTCATTAATCCTTATGGAACTTTGTGGTTATACTACATGAAACGCCTAGTTATACCAAAACTTTTCGATATACATAGAACACTATGTACATATTATGTGCATACATACGACATGGACCTCTAGAGGAATTCGTGAAATTAGATTGCTTGTCAAGTGGAGGAACACTGTGTAGATAGCAAATCAACGAAATTAATTTTCTCGTAAAGTTAGATTCGCATAAGAAAATTTCTTCAGAGTTTAATTACGTTTTTGAGAGGGCAATTCTAGTTTCCAGTTACAATATTCATTCGACATGTATAGGTATTAATTTTGACACTGTTGATATTGTTCGACAGAAGAAGTGTCGATAAGTGGTGTACATATCCTACCGCGGCGATAAAGTACCTAGGACATACTATTAAATAAATATAAGTTCCAGTACGGAACGGGCACCGTGCGTTTTCGACGTTTGTCTGAATTATTAATGTTACTCCCACTTGGATAAATCGTATAGGTATTTAGTCGTCATGGTAATGCCAGCATTCGAATAATGCTCTCCTCAACTGATTAAAGGGGTATCCCCGGCATTCCGGCATCCAGTGGACCGGGAAAGTGGAAACGCGGCACGATAAGCTTTCGTCCAGGACGAGTCGTAATTGCACAATATCTCTGCTTAATCTGACGTAGTTAAGCGAAGTCTGCCTTAAGTCTGTCACGCAAACTGGTATCCGAACATGTGGATGGCTAATAATCAGGTGCATTGATACTCCGCTTAAGATTATGTACGCGAAATGTATTAACGAAAGATTGGCGAAAACATCGCGTTAAACAAATACTTCGGACCAGTGGCACGTGAGTCTCGTCCAATGAATGTAATTATTCGATGCGATTCAACTAACTTTAATTTGTGCAATAAGTATTAATTGGCTCTTTTCTACATGCTAACGTAACACACAAATAAGACATGCGTATACGTCGTAAAAATAGGCACGAATCGAATTGATTTGCGAAGTTGAATCGTGGTCGCAAAGTTTCTTAGAAGAATTTTCGGCTCTTACGCGTGTTACACTTGAATTAAGCGGGAGAAGAACTTCGAGGAAAGTTTTCCACTTGATAATGGTGTGATACAATTCTGTCAGAATATATCTGGTGAAAATCATTTTTCTGGAGAGCGAGCTTGGACCAGGGGTGGCCTACACCGGCTATAAGCCGTATCTTAAATTCAACTAAAACTTTCGCACACTTGTTCGCGTACACGAGCAACTTTTCCAAGTGAAACTTAAAATTACAAAATAGCGTGCTGCGAGGCGTAGGTACCATTGCAACTATAAACTGCATTTTCAAGAAATTCGTATTAAGTTATTCAAACAATAAATGTCGCAAACAGGACGTCCCTCCGTAAATTACATCGCTTTACTCTCAAGGCTGATTCAACGACTTTGTTTATGGATTAAAAAATGGAAATTAAGATTAATTCTGTTGCCATAGATTTATATGCATACATGTTACATGTATTTACAGATATTGATACATATAACACGCAGCGCAGAATGTACTCGTAATATTTCACCCATACGAATTTGTTATTCAACAACTCGATACTGGAAATACGTTAAAATTGATGACGTAGGATAATTGTTATATAAACTTCGTTACACTCTTATGCACTCCTCATAGGCGTAGCCCTGGTCCGAACTTAATTAAAACATACAATTACTAGAAAAATAGATATCTCATTATTTGGGACAAAATGAATGACACGCGATATCATATTATTAATCACATTCCGCCGAGAATTATGTGCACGGGCTACATCAAAATTTACAATAATAACGCGAACATTCTCCGCGTTCCGTTTCAAAATATAGTCCCGCCCTTGCTCAGAAATCCTTTCGCCGGCCTTAATTGACCCTAGTAAATGTTTGCAAATCTATCGTACGGCAACAATTTAACCCTACAACTAACGAGGCATTGAAATAACGAAGGGAACGATGAAAACGCGAGCGGCATCTTGCCATTTAGCGCAAAGTGTTCTTGGGCTACAAGAACGTTTGAGGATAACATGGTCCAGGGAGGAAACGTGTACACGGGTGACAGGAAGCGTCTTCCCTCGTTGTGAACCGTGACTGCGCAATACCCAGGCTTAAACTGCCGCACTTAAGCAAAGTCTACGTCTGCTGGCAGGCCCGTTCCAAGGCGTGCTACACTCTATACTCATTTTAACCCTCTACAGCTTAACACCCTGGCCTTTCTGTTTTCCCGACATTGACGCGCCCCCCCACCATCACCCCCCCCCCGACTTCCATGCACCGAACATGTTCCTGAACTCGCAATAATTAATACACAGGTTCGCGTTCCTCGAATCCCTGCCCCCGTGTCCACCTGTCCTTGAAATGCACGGCCAGAAAAAGGCGTCGGTGTCGTTTAAATACATTTGAATCTATTTAAATAGAAATTATATCGCGCCCACCGCGGTCTTCTTTCGCCCCCTGGATGGCATTTATTTTTTGCCCTGCCCACCCCCCCCCTCCGCCTTTCGGATTCTATTTAAATTTGAACGCCGAACGTATGCACGTGTTACCGGCGGGCGCATAAACACCGTCGAGCTAAAGAGTTTGCCGTGTGCAATCGTCCAAACTGTTTTCGGGCCGAAGTTGCGAATTACCCGAAACGATATCAACTGGAATACTTGCGCGAAAGCTTTTAACAAGTTATGTTCGAGTTTATTCATACGGACCGTTCGCCGGTCAATTTCATGGGAAATATTCGACTGGTAATTAATAATTGATAATAAATAATTTTGCATTTTTTTTTCAGGCGCTTTTAACACTGTTATAGAACCTGTCATGCATGCGATAGGCTGATTCTTATGTTACGATGTCGAATCTCGCTCACCTTTACTCTTTCGCAAGTGTTCCAATACATGAAAAGACGGTGTCCAATGCAGATAAGTTAACAGGGAAAAGGAACGCGTGTAAAAACTATACCTCTGCTTGATGAGATATTTTCGAAACTGGTGCGGTGCAAATGATTGCGTCGACGAAAAATAGTATCGGAATGATTTGATTCCACTCAATATAAATTTCACCGTCACATTTGTTTCATGTGCTCGTTATTTACCGCAGGCGTCTACGGAGGTCTTAAAATGGCATACGATTGATACGAAATTCTCTGCGTTATTTGATAATTCGTTATTCTTAATCAAAGGGTGATCAAATTTACTGAGTTTAGTGTCCTCTTTCGGAAATGGAAGGAAAGATGAAATGGAAGTTCTTGTTGAAGAAAACTCCGGCGAGAAAATAGTTCATTGTCAATTAAATGAAACTTCGAAGTAATTTCACTGAGGACACCTGCACAGAATATATCTGACGACGCATTCGTGTACAATACTTGCGAATGCAAGAAAAATTTATAATTTCGTTATCGCTATGGGAGAATTATGGGAGAATTTTCGTAAAAATTCGTGAAATGATTGTCTGCCTCAATTAATAGACAGGATGCTTGCAGCGAATACGCCATTTCGTTCAACGTTTCTCCTTTATTTAAGTCCTTTTATATAGACTGTATGTTTAAAATTAGTCCCTGCTAATTACATAGAAGTACTTATTTCTACTGAGGATAAAATGAAGCATCATTATGTTCCACATGCACGAGGAATGGATAATTGAGCGACGAATAAAGGGTTCCTATAATTAGAGAACAGGGCTTTTCACTGAACTTTCTTCCCTCGGTAACATATTGAGGGTATATTTTGCATAAGAATGTAGGGCTCGTAATATGCTAAAACGTTTTATCCCCAATTCAGGCACTTTAATTCGCGCACGATCTTTAGTCTCACTAAAGCACCTACACATTATACATAGAATAATATAAATGAAAAGATTCTACAAGATTCTGTACCCTTTGTGATCAAAATTTTCATATCCTCATTCCTATGGATATCATTGAAATTAACAGAAATTAATTTAATTGACCGATAGAAGTATTGAGCTGCGTTATGCTCTGAAGATCATATTAATAAATGAAGGAGACTCGTTGAATATTTTGTTCGTCTATGTACTCATCTAAAATCTAGACAATAATAGCGTGAATTATTCGAGGTATTTGGCTGTTAATTTTTTAAATGCGTATTTTTGACTCTTTTTCCATGTACATATGTTCTAAGTAAGTCTAAGTAAGTCTAAGTAAGTCTCAGTAAGTCTAAGAACGTTCTAAGTAACATAAAACGCATCTCGGTACTTCTGTTACACGTGACAATGATACGAATTTATATTAATTTTATTTAAATACACATTCACCAAGTATACAAAAACCTACAAATATAGTATACTGTATAGTAGAAAGATTACTTAGTTGTATGTGCTGTGTATCGTTTGTATAATTATGTGAAAACCGTTCAAGGAAAGTAGTTGCGCACACTGTATAATTTTCGTCGAATAGCTGCATAACTTTGCGTTTGCTGAAACGTTTTCGCTTCACGCGTATCGTAAGGGCGTGCGAAATAATTAAAGCACCCGTGATCGCATTAAGCCGTGTCGTTCACGAAGGATACTAATACAGACCAGCGAGTGGATTTTTCGAATAGGAATTTTGCGATATTGCCAATTTGTTTCGCACAAACGACTTTCCACAGCAGCAATTCACGATTACCCGATCGCGAATTAACGAAATTTGCTTACGCTCCAGTTTTTCGTGCCCGCCGTTCGTTGATTGCTCATGCGGGAACTGTAGCTTTTTATTCTACAGACGCCTCTGTATGAAAAGTTATTAAATAGAATCGATTCTTGCGAGACGGCCGCTTGAAATTCGGGTCAGCAAATTTGCCTAAATTTTACACGCGTGTGTTTGTGTTTAAGCATGTGTGCGTACACGTAGCGTTCCAGGCAGGACGATAACTGGTCAAGTGATTGATATCGGTTAGAGTTTCTTAAAGGGACAATTGAATTGTATTAATCCGTCGATGCGTACATACGTATAACTAGGAAAATATTTATGTATAAAGCATAATATTACATTGGTAATGTCCGTTTAGTAATGCACTTGAGATAGTTACAGCTTTTATGTAATATTTTAAAAATAAAGTAACACCAAAGCAGTAGCGAAAGTGTATACAGATATGTTTGCCATTGAATCTTGCACCTTCTCGAGTATGAAATGTTTAGAGATATGTTCAGATTTACCGATCGTAATAAATGTCTTTCTTTAATTTAATACTTCTTATTTTACGCGAATGTTGGCATACGTGTCGCGTAGCGGATTGGAAAAAATTGTTATCACTTAGTAGAAAAAGTTTGCATTATAACGATAAAAGGTGTTCGATATGTTAGAGAATCTATTTAAAATCCGTCGAGGTGTAGGGAAATTTATTCAGAATAAGATAGATCACGTGCACTGATTTCGTCGAATGCGGCATTTAAATCGTTCATTATTATTTCATTATCTATTATACCGTACTGCGAATTGCATTGAATTTTCTTCCTCGAAGTTTAAGTATCATTTAACTTTTTCTTTTGTTCTGACATATCAAAGGAAATTCCACTTGATTTTGCTTTGAACTCGTTTACGCAATTATACGTATATGGAACGTTTAATATTTCAATCTGATTCTGCATATAGAAGTTATCCTTGATAAATACAATATAAAATAAAATCTTTATATGCGAACCAAAGATTGAATAATTACAGTAGAACAGTCTATTGATGTAGACATTAAATTATGTACGGAACGATGAATATTCTGCATGCATTTTTAAGCGCGTCAAGTTCGTCTTTCATTGTTTTGAATTAGTAACATATCTATTACCGTTTCACGATATATCACATATTGATACACTAAATTTTTCTACAAGTTCTACGAACTACACTACACATCAGGCCAATCTTCTCCTTTGCATTCGTCCATACTGGACTCACTTATCCTCAAACGATCGCTGTACTAAAAAAAAAAAAGAACCAGTGGATTATAATTCCTTGCATGAACGGGATTCCACTATATCCCAGCTCTTTCTCTATAAGTCCATTAAATAGAAAACATAAATCCTTGAAATAGTTATTGCATTTAAGCTAATCGAATTACGAGACAAAAGATCTTATAATAGTACAGAAAAGTTTCAAGCAGTTTCTATAAATTTCATTGCTATTTGAGCCAGAGTAACGTTTATATTTTAATTAGTTTGCTAATGTACTCGAATTTCTGTTTATTTATTGAATATATATAAATGATGATGAAAACAGATACATTACGGGCATCAAAAGCTTCTGTTGATCACAGTTTCTCAAGTTTATGCGAAGAAGAAGATAGGGACCATACATGTCAAGTTAAGAGGCATCGTTAGTCGAGGGTTTACCTTGTAGGTAAAAAGGTTTGCAACGACGCAGGCGAGCATGGCTTCTCTGCCCATTGGGACCGTCACGTTTGTTATTGGCACAGTGAAGCTCGGTCCCTCTGAAACACAAGGGTATTGTCTTCTAAATAATTCGGTCTATTTTGTGGTAAAAAAAAGCCTAAGTAGGCGGTATATATATCTTAGTTCACTCGTCCCTCGGTTTTCGGGTATTCCTTCCACATGCGAAAAAAGATATAAATAAGAGAAAAGGCCGCTTTCACATTAGTTTCATTCCAATTTAATACAAATCCTTCTTACCTTATTCAAGAAATTAAGACACATTGGGCTGCTGACGTATATTATCAATGATTAGTTTTGACGCAACAGCACATAAGTATAGTATTATTACATAAGTCATTGTTTAACGCGTGTAAAATTATTTATTGCGTAAATGGAGGGATGAATATGCCGGTCATGTCCTTAGTTATAATTACTCATAAGTTAATAACTCTGCGGTATAATAGGTACAAGTTTTTACGAGCAAAGTATTAATGGGACACATGTATTTGCAATAAAACTAAAACGTTTCGACGCGAATAAAATGAAGATCCCTAGTTTCGCCTATAACGGAACACTAGAATTACCCAAATGCTAATGCTCGTCACTTTCGAATCTTAAGTGAAAACTTACAGTTATATACTTATAGCAAAACGTTATCCTCTTTTACTATCTAGTTTGTGCAGTTGATAATATATAAGTAACTACCAGAAGGTCGTAGATGAAAAAAGAAAGTGTGAAGGATCTGTTTCTTTGAAAAAGTTTGTTCAAACAAAAACTGATCATTCCAAATGACTTTGCGATTTTCTATGTTGAAGTATACTTCATACACGAAAGTCATTAGAGGATTTACATTCATTTTAGCTGCAGAGAATTTGACTAGGCATAGAATTTATGGCAAAATTATGCACAGGCATAGAAGTTCCCGTGTGCAACAGTGCTAATCCATAGTGAATATTTATTCTTCGAGTGCCAGGATAGATTGAGGTTTTTATTGTATAAATAAATTGTGTACTCGGTGCAGTATGACAAAGGATCGAGATCAAGTGGTAGAAATATTGGACGGATGTTTAGCTTGCGACAATGGATGGGAAAGTGTAGAGGTTTAGCAGCTAAGCTAGTGGCGTGAAATAGCTAGTAGTCCATGACAGTATAAAAAGGCCAGTGGCGAAATATTGTTGAGGGCAGAATTTGAGATCTTCTGATCCCGTTCAAAATTAATCAATTGAAAGACTGTGGAATTACCGATTCAGTCGCAGTCATTCACTTCTAATTTTAACGCCGGAAATATGTACAAGGTACGCAATAGTAACAATTCAAACGACATAATCGTTGGATAAACATTCCGATGGAATAATATTATTGTATGATTTCTAAATTACATATGGCAAAAAATATATACTCCTTATATTAAAAATAAAATATGAAGATATCCGTCGTGTTCATATCAAACGGCACCTTATAATTACACTATGAAATGCTTCTATAATCAAGCGCTACATTCGAGCGTATGCAAGATAACTACTGTAGCTATTTATACCACGGAATCGAATATGAATAAACGCCTCGTTATTTTTTCATAAATAAGTTGAACCGAATAATGGTCATGTTCGTAAAGGAGTAGAATATACGGAATAAATTCGTGTGAAGATGCTAATAAATTGCAAGGGAGAAGTGAGCAACCTTCGTCTACCCTTTGCCCGCTGTAAGTACGTTCAATCGAAATAGCGGATACAAAAGTCGGGCACGGGAGTGCGGGAGGGGATGCAATTATTGCTTCCTTTACTTATTCAAGTACAAACATTTTTAATTAAATTCCGCGCTTTTCTTTCCTCTCGATTTTCAACTCCAACTCCTTCCGCGCGTAGCACTAATTAAATAACGAACGAAACGTCTCAAAGAATAGTGGGACGAACAAAAAGGTTCGAGAATATTCATCGACCGCAGTGTATTGGCCACGCAGTAGGGGATTCAATAGTAGCACGCGTCTGGTTAAATTTCGGAGCAAAGTTTCTGGGGAACACATCGTTCCTAGCGCAAACATGTGACGCCTCGGGTTCCCTAAGTAACTCATTCTCTACATTCTGCTGAATCGACATACTGCCGAGGATTTACTGACACGAAACAGTTTGGTTTTGTACGACATATCGCATGCGACAGTCTGCAGGCGCAAGCAAAATAAGCATCTGCTCGTGGAAATGCATGTCTAACTAAATGTATTTATAGTTCGTGTGTGTCTAGCTGGTTACGTTACACTTGTGGAATTAAACCGCAACATTTTAACAACCGACTCGGGAATGCAATTAAAAATGAAGGCGAACGGAGCATCGATCGGTAACTTAATGTAACACGAATTGTTCGCTCGTTTTAGCGGTTTGTTTGTACAATTTCCAACTCTCATTTGGTACATGAAAAGAAAAATAAACGCCATGTATCCACCTCGTGTTACATATTTATTTAAAACAAAAAAAACAACAATTTTGCATACTGCTTTGTAGAATAATGCTTATTGAGGGCGTTTGTTTCGCCACGCGGAACTGTTACTTCTCTGTAGATATGCATCGCTTTATTTGCATTCAATATTTCTATTTACCTCTAATTAATATAACGTAATTGCAACTTTAATGAATCCAATTGCATCGTTTAATGGCTGAGAGTTGTTGATTGAAATATTCGGAAAAATTGGAAACCTGAACACCTCAGCGGTCCATCCCACTGATTTCATCCCCTTGACATTTGGTGACAATTTAATTTTATATTACACGAATTTGTAAATTATATGCCGTTATTAATGAAGCTCGCGCAAATTGTTTCCCGGAATTATAATTACAACGGTAATGGTAAATTTGATAAGAAACAAATTGAAAGTATTTCCATACTGTAGCTGCGAAATATTAATAATCTAACACGATGAACGTTTCTCCTCGCTATCATCAAATCGTTGCAGTATTATCCCATCTAGTCTGCCATTAATTTATGCAGTGCCTCCCTATGGAAACATGTGTTTGTTATCATACTATGATATGCAGACTTCAATTCTGCAACAGGGATATCTAATTTCGCATAGCTTTGTTGAAACATTCTGAAACTGTAACAAGCTTCCGGTATTGAAATCGATAATTTCACAAATCGTGAAAACTGTTAAGGAACAATTGTAAAAATTATTCGATTTCATTCCAACTTAAGCGTGGACGAGAATTTTCACTCACCGGTTGGGGAAAATTTATGCGTTTTAAGTGAACGATTATTTGTTAAAAGTTTTAGCACATCGGTGTATATGCATTATATACGCAACATTAATAAACTGGGAACTTTTTCCTTGTCCAAAACCAATATTTTATTCAACTTATAATTACTTTAACAACTACAATCAATGCTTAGAAACTTCTTTCTGTTTCATGCGTTAAAATCTGGGGTTGGATCATGATTTGATACGTAGAAGTGGGAGACAATTAATGATAGAACTCGAAAGGTATGTGAAGGGAAAGATCCAGATATTGGAAAAAAGATATAAGATTAAATATGTGTAAAGTATATAGAAGTGTAAGTAGTAGAGAGAGAGAGAGAGAGAGAGAGGGAGAGAGAGACAGTAATGTACAATCAACAAAATTTTCATTAAAAGGCAGGAAAATAATTAAAATATTCCGATGAAATATTCCTTCTAGCGACAATTAGTATACTGTTAAATGAATTACTTTTAATTACAAATGATATTCATTTCAATTCAAGAACCCAAAATTTGATTAAAAGAAAATCTAATTATAGACCTAATCAACCTGTATTATGCACATCAATATTAACGGCAAAATAAATATCAATTCATTTCATAAATTTCGATACGTATTATTCAATATAAATTCGTACCTTTTTTTATAACTGAATATATCCTCTACCCGAGCAGAAGGAAACGTTTCAGATAATTGAACATTAACGTATGAATAGGTAAACTAATTATAATTCCTTTTAAATATTAATTGCATAAAATATGTATTTAAATGCATATTTATAAATACGAATTTAAATTTGCATGGCCTTGGATTACTAACTATCCAGTCTAATTCCCAAGAGATTTAAAAAGTTTGTTAACGTTCCATTCACTACAATTTTTAATCGACGAAGATTAGAATTAATTACAATTTACTCCAACGTGTGTTTTTTTTTTCTCATAAATGGTTTTGTAAAACCAAAATGGCCTTGGAGAAATGGATTTCGTTTTAACTGTTTCAAGTTTTACTAAAGGCTTTATACAAGCAAGATTCAGGATATTTATATTCTTCTCGCCGCTGTGTTACCAGTAATTGTAATATCAAAATTATGCAAGATGATTCCATTGCATTTGTAAAGTTCATCCCCGTCCTAATCAGGATACATACATATTATAATGCGAAAACTTCAGAAATATTGTCCACTGACTTATTACCGTATTCTGCGTGAAAATTGAATCAGTGAAAACTTACAGGAATTTGAATTTACAAACAGCACAAATTCCAATCAGAATATTTCTTGAACATTCAGCATTCAGTGTTTTCGACGCACGACGAATAATAATTAGGCTATCGATTGTACTATTTGAAATAAATATTGACTACTAATTTCAACTTACACTGAAATATTCAAGACAGAGAAGAGGTAGACATTTCTTAGTAACTATTTTGTATTTCCCCTACACTAAGGTTTCATTTAAATATAACTTTGTATAAGGAATTCCTCGCTACATTTGACATAATATATAATATCAACATATACATTATTAATATATTTACGAATTCCGTACAATAATGGCCCTAATAAAAATTTATTACAAGAATTATTTTACCAATATCTTCTTCTAATTGGAAATCGTCAAATTGCATTTGCATTTGAAATATTTATAATACAAAACTCACTGTACTCGCGCAGAAACCGTACGACATGAGAATAAAACTGCGTAGTCATATAAATGCGGTAATCTGTATTTAAAGGGATTATTGGGGCTAGTTAGCGAGTCTTCGGTTCCCAAAACGCTTTGAGGATTTGTTACGCTAAGTAGCCATGTACGAATTGCGTAAAGGCGATGGAGTGGCAAAGGGGGAGGGGGGAATGTTGGCAAGGGGGTTGAAACCCGGTGTGCGCCAACAGATAAGCACTGATCCCAATTACACGTTGGGTAGACCGGTTTCCAGGCTGAACGGATCATGGATTATTGACTCCATCTTGATTACTTGGCTCTCGTCAATACAATTGAGAGATCGATACACCTTGAATTTCCTGCACTTTACCTATACGCATATCACTGGCACTGTTACAGTCGGGAACGATTTATTCGTCTTCGAATTAAAAATTTTACGGGGCAATTCAATCGTATAAACAAAATTGCGAGAACAATAGGCGCGGCAGTATGCAGAACGAACGTCTTTCCTTTTACTTTTTATTTTCACAAGGTGCATCAATATATCGTAAGCGTTATTTTCGTTGCTTTACATTGTAGAACCAGGTAGATCAATGATAATACGGTACGGGTGATCCCCAATGGAACAAAATGATATATGTACCTATTCGAAAAGAGGCAGAAATAGAAGCAAAGTGTCAAAGTTATGTTTCTGCTTAGCCAAATATTTCGTAGGCCGCCTTCATTTTTCTAATTCATCGGGTTACCTTTTATTACCGATGGTCTGTTACTCTGAATCTTGTAATTTGGATATTTATGTGCGCACTAACTGTGCTTGTGTAATTCTGAATGGTACTTCTTATATTAGTAATATTATACGTTTATTTAAAGTCGAAAGCAATTTTCTCCGCGAAATGTGTACATCTATGTCGACAAATAGATTTTAATCAAATTATGATGTACATAAATGGTGAAATATCCTAGACCTAAATATTCCTTATTTTGGCATTTCGAACAGTGTAGTTTATTTGTAACAAAAACTTCTTATCTTGTACAATGCGAAACTATTCTTCCGCGTGTTTCATACAAAATATCGTACACATACAGTATATTTTCAAATTCATAGAACTATATTCGATATTCGGCTGTATTAAATCGGGGATTGGAATTCAGCAGTTCGGATTATGAGCGCGAGCGCTGAGTTCCATGTTCTAAATCCACTTCACTTTCGGTTAGGTTAATTGGTTAGATGAATGGGTTTCGTGATCGATGAAATCCAATTAAAAGGCTTACCTAATTGTAAGTTTCAGATTGGGTTTCAGTAAAATTAAATCATTTGCAATGAAATCGCGATTGTACTTCGATGGTTATAGAGTTGTCACCAATTGCGGAATCAGTAATGTTTTATTTAATGCTGCAAAACGATACAGGCAAACAGGAGGAACAGAAGTTGAGAGGCGAATGTGAGTCGCGGGACGAACTGGAGAGATATAAAAAAGCTGTTATAGATCAAACAGAGCTTAATGGAAGTCAAACAATTATTATTTGCTTCATATACGACGTATGTAATGAATTCTGCAAATTATTTTCCCCAATTATACTTTTACACAATACTTTGGGCTCTGTGTGTTTATTTCCTCCAATTAATAATCCAAATGTACACGGTGAATTTCAATTAATATTGCTTGTGTTAACAAAAACAATGATCATTTAAGGTAGGCGGATCAACAATTACGAATATTTACATACTAGTAAATTGACACAATATTATAAATGTATCATTCTGGAATAAGAACTTCTCCCGATACTTCGCGATATCAAATATGATATCTTATTCGTATAGAACAACTCTCTACCACGTGTTTTTTTAAAATGTCACCACTGTGGCAGCGTAATATTGCACAAATGATTTAAAAAGAATTTTATTACAAATCATACGTGTGTCACAAAGGTGCACACCGTATATCATAAATTACCGCATTAAATATGCATCACTCGAATATATCACTCGAAAACGCTATAAAATATTTAAAATTAACAAAATTTCCGTTTCACCGTACGTTCCGTTTTACTTTAGCGTATTCGTTCTCTGACAAGAAAGGTGAGCGCATCAAAGGATTCACAGCACTGTAATTTTTTGCGAGAGAGCTTCGTGTCAATCTTCGTTATCAATAATATTCCATACTTGATATTGATTTAATAATTAAACGAAATCACGCTCCGCCAACGGGGATTAGTAGTTGCGACACGCGATTCATTATTTAACGCCACCCACTATCCGCAACACTACATCATTCATTGTTGTAGATTCCAGAAAAACGAATGGCCAATCAAATATATACAGCTACGCGCACAAAGGGAAAGGTACAGTTACTATCAAATCGTATAACCACTTCATCCTTTAATTACTATTGGTTCAAGATCCGTTTGACCCGTTTCTTGCGCCTTCCGCGAAGTAGTAAACTGCTATGTTCTACGAAACGAGGGGTTTTGTAATATTTTCTATAGCCTTTTCACGATACGATTTACGGACCGAAACGATTATCGTAAATTAATGAATTAATTGAGAAAATAAATAAACGGCACCAGGAAATAAATCTGCAATCTCTCTGGTAGAACGACACGCACAAACATCAGGACGACACGCACATCGACGTTACACTGAACCACTTTGGATGATTCACCTTCGTGGCGAAAAGTAGGGTGGATTGCCCCAACGATAGCCTGACCTAGGTTCATCAATATCCAGCTATTGAGACCTCGGCCATCCGTTATCGTACTATTATCCACGGGGTAGCACCAGCTCGCAAAAAATGTGCCCGCCACCGCAAATATGAAAAAGCACGTCCTACGCACGGAAAATCCTAAATGTAGGATTTTCGAGATTAAAAGTAACGTATATAGAACGTAGGTCGCATAAAACGATTGTTACAGCCATACCAGGGGAGTTTCACATTGTGACAGTATTTTCTAACGAAAACTAGACCGTCGGCATGTTTGACCCGGCTCAATTTTGGTTGAAAAGGTATCGTGTATAGTTTGCGTGCCACAAGTCATTCGACGCAGGTCTGTTTTGCCACAACGAAACTTTAAAACGTCATATCGAATTTCTCTGCCATCGCGGCAAATAGGGTATACATTCTCGCGAAAAATGTTTTTTTTTTGTATTTTAAGAACATCATACGCATATGCATGTATATGCATACATATGAGCTTTGAATTAATATTTTCAGGCACGGTCGCATCACTAAAATACCAGTTACTATTCAAAGTATTCCCGATACGAAAAATTATGAACTACCATATTTGGTAACGCATGAATCTTAAAATGTAGAAAAAATGGTTCACAGAGATAGAAGCGATATGTATCAATATTAATAATTACTGAAAAACGAGCATGTTGAAGTATTTTTCATAATTGCATACATATTTAATTGCCACGGGTGGATTTAGTTTGTATTTAATTTGTGGCAAGTTGTCTTAAATTTTTACAGAAAGTGGAGCAGGGAAAGTATTCTTGTTCGGCGGAAATGTTACTTAATTTTTAATATGTATGAGCAAGGAAGAAGTAAAGTTGCAATTAGGTAACTACTTTGAAAACGATGATGGAAATGTTTTAAACAAATTTGTCTTTACAACCATCCTTTACACTTTCTCACGTGTGTGTTATACATGTAACACGTGTTTCAAGTATGTAACTATGCACGCGTACAGAAGCTCAAGGTACATCTAGTAGAAAATGCGCAGGGAAATCTTTCATTTCCAGGCTGTGTTTCCTTCATAAAGAATGTACTCCCATAGAACTGTCGATGACAAAAGAATGTCGTGCAGAATGAAGAAGATAGCGATGATTACTCATACACATACACCTCGAGACCATCCTTACACAGTCTCACACGGTCTCATTCTCACGAGGCCACAAGAAAAGCACACACCACGCTATGTGCACATATAGGAGTTTCATATTAAAAAGAAAAAGATACGCGACATCCTATGCAGCAACAAAATGTGCAACATATGCACAGTTTATGTATGATAAATAGTTATTTACGTCAGTCGTATTTTCTGCGTAATATGTGACACACGCCATTATTTATTCCAGATATCGTCGCACGTGAAGAGTAAGGTAATTGTATGCATAAAATAGGTACGCTTAATATTACATACAAAAGGATGGTACTTCATTCATTTTACTGTTATTAACGTGAACAGTACGCTGTTGCTCGCTATTGATAAGATTCTGAATAATAACAACATTTATCATATCAAAACGAAACACGTCGCATATATTGCGCATAAAAGCGTGTTACATCTATGTGCTAATTTTTTATGGACACGCACACGAACCTCGCGCAATTTTATCCCGCATTCGAAACTCTGGTAAAATTCCATTTGCCGGTCAGAATGTTAAAGGCATTAATAATACTTCCATACTATTCGACGAATTTCATAATCGTTACGATAATAAATTCTGTTCGGTCTAAGATTCTTGTCAAGCCTCCTTATCGTCTACCTAAAATACTATAGATAATTTATTCTTGACTATCGAGTAACGTAAATAGAATTCCACCCTTCATCCCCGTAAAAGAGAGTAACGTGATTGTCAAAAGTTATCGTAAATACAGAAGGATAGTTAGAGTCACGTAGAAAGGAACGTATTGTTTTCGTAGAAAGTCGTTACGCTCGTTGCCAGGATAGGAACGTTTTAGCCTAACGTTCGTGCAACAATCGATGCCTCTGGATCGATGCCCAAATGCCCACTTTTTCCGTGCTGAAAGTGCGGCCTATAACGTTGGCCGTACAGTGCTATCGGTTCTTACACGCGAAACTTTTCTTGTTTAATGCGATTTCTTGTTACTCCTTGAAAGATCATTTTCAGACGACGGTTCGTAATAATTAAGGACTGTTCGTACGTGTCCTTCTCCTCAATTTAATCTGACAAATACACTGTTCCGATTTCCCAACAAACTTTGGAAGCGTCCCGAACAATGTAGGTCCACTTCGCCAGATTTGTCAGCTATATTCGAAACCGTATGGCGTGGGCATAGTTGTAGAGAAACATTGTTTTATTCTTCTTCTGATGGCGTAGTCAGATTCACGGGTATAATTTAAACACGCGGCCTGCCATGCGTTGGCATAATTCGGAACGTCTAAATTTCGAACACATTTTGGAAAGTACAATGGATCGGAAAGGAACAATGGAACGATCGGCGCATTGAGGCCTGTACTCGGCTACCACAGCACTATTATTATTGTTGTAGAAACTGTATTGTCTAGGCATCATATCGGCATAATCTTTAGCGGAGTAACTACAAGATCGACGTGAACACTGTAGATCAATGAACAAAATTAATTTCAAAATCTAGCCTGGCGTACCATACGGAACCCTTGACTTGATCATGGGGAAACTCTTGGCACGAATAAAGGCGAGGATGCGCAAATAATGGGCACTCTGTTTTCTGTTCATTATCAAGGTAAGAACAACGATTAATAATTTATGAAACACATTCAAATATTATAGACATACGCAACTGTGTATTTCCCGCAGAAATTAATTATTGCCACACGTTTCGGCGGAGAAGATAATTATTGCATTATTTAATAACATAATAATGCACGGTTAATATTATGTACATTGTAATTACACGAATACTTTTGTATCCTACTGTATTTAAAGTTACTTGTACAGAATGACCTGTTGTGCGCGGCTTCAGATATTTAGTTAACGTTTGTTAAAAACATTTCTATATAAGAGTGAATCGTTATTAAATCAAGCATCCGTTAATTAAGTTCAGTGTCCAACTGTTTCTAGGTATAATCCTTTTCCATTTATAAAAATTGTACTATTCAATGTGCCCATGGACACTTAAAAATTTTTGGGCGTCGTAGAGAAAGGATTAGATATATTTCGGATATTTATTTACAGAGGAACGTTTCATTGTTCTCAAAAATGGCAGAATGGCTGCTCGTTCGATCCAGAGCTACGACATTCATGTATGCATGTACATAAACGTACAAATGGAGAAGCATTGTGAACCGTACATAACTTCAAGTTCCATTCGCCCCTTCACCGTGACTGTCCCCTCGGATCTCATTGTTTTCCCGATGAACAAAAGTCAAACAGCATAGTTTACCGGCGTAAACGATTTCCTAGTCGATTAAGGGAAACAATACACCGGTTTGTTAAAGAGGCAGAAAAATCAGTAGTGAGCACTTTTGAACGGTTTGAATTGAATTTGTTTTTCGTGTGTCGAAAGAATAGACCACATTTAACTTTCATGTGGAAAAATGTAATTGGTCCAATGGAAATAGATATTACTTGCTTTTATATTGATAAAGAACTGTGGAAATAAATACACGCAATACGATATGCAATATTCAAACTTGACGAGAAACCAGTATTTTGTATAAGAAATTCAATAAATTGAGAGATTTTTGTACCTGATTATAGAAGATTTGGTCTTGAATCGTTCAAGATCACCTTATTTTTTTTATAAACGAAAAGCTATATTTTGTGTGCTGATAATATACAATGCAAGTACCGCTGCAGCCAAATTTAATAGGATATCGCATTAATTGTAAGCCATTTCAATTCATGGAAAAATTCGAAATTCTGAAGCCTCAGGGTTAAATGAACTTAGAACTATCCAACAAAGGAAACACAAACATATTTTTCAAAGCTTCAGTTAGCTTCTCTATCATTCTCAGTTAAATCGAACACACTGTATGTAATATTTAGAAAACAGGGAAATGCGTGCTTACATTTGAAAAACGAAAGGATGCAGAGGGTTGCTGTATATACATGCATGTGTGAGTGAATGCTTTTAAGGGAAAACGTAACGCAAAATTTGCAACGAGAATCCAAACTGACAATTGTTTGCGAAACTTTCAGGTGCATTTGCATTGAAAAATTGTGAAGTTATAAAAAGTCGAATGCATGTATGAAACATTTAAGTATCATTCCTATCATGTATCATATAACACATTCCCCGAACAATGTGCCTATGCATTGTCAGAACGGCGTAGAATCATAACGATAGTAAATGAAGTGTCTCAAGTAGATTTATATACATTGCAAGAATTTGATATATCTCCAAAAAACAGCATTAAATTGTCTGCGTGCGCCTATTATTATTTGTAGCATATTGAATGCGAGCACAGTCAAATAAAAATGTCGATTTTCCTCTTCATACATGACTATACGCAATTTAATTACTATCAACCCTTTCTAACACTAAACACATTTAGCGTCTGTTTCCATATGTTTCTAAATAAACAGCGGTGCACGTAATTTATTGTGCGGTAACCAGCGAGAGAGTGCAGTGTTTTAATATATCAAATGAGAGGGCCGCTTTAAAACTACGTGCTAGGAATTTTGTAAACGATGAGTAGTCGTTTTAGTTCAAACGTCGGACCGTTTACAATTTCCAAATCACGTCTGATCCCCCTTCAAAGGGAATTCATTACTCTAAAGAGTTATATAAGCGGAAATTGTATTCCGGATACACCGTCCACAATTTAGAAAACGTAGACAAGGTAGAACAAACTAGAAAAAAATGGACCGGACGATGCAGAGACAAAGGTTTCGGGTAAAGTCGGACTCTAAGCCACCGTTTCGAGAATGCTAAGCAAGATTATCAGGTAAATACGCAGCAACGAGAAAATGATGTTCAGCTTCAACGGGCGCAGCTTCAAGCAGACTTTCAATTCCATTCCGTCTTTCTCCAATAGCCTGACTCATTTCCAATGACTTTCAAAGCGTAGAGGGAACTGAAATTGCAACGGAAAAACTTTCCGTACGAAACGCATGTGATATGGTAGTACGAGCAGCTTTCAGGCTTTAGTGAATTAATTAAATAAATTGACGTCTTTATTTGAGGGCATGTTACACGGCAGTAGCTTTTTATTAATGAACATTTTAGTGGCCACTAATAATAAATAACTGCCTGTCTAGTTTCCCACACATCCGCCAATTTGCTTTGAAAATTACACAAAACGTGCGCACATGACTGAAGTTAACGTTCATTCCTAAAAATATAAACATGCAAATTTGTATTCTTTTCACGGTGTCCGTTACATTAATTGCGCACAATTATAATAATTGTAAAAGTTAATTAAATAGTAAACTAAATTTGACGTTTTATTTTTTGGAGAATTTATTGTGCCGTTAATGTGAATTTGATCATCAGTGTGTGACCAATAACTTCAACTGTGTCATTGCGAAGTCGTGTGACAGGTGGTGTAATTCTTATTATCTTGTTACAATAGTTGTATCGTGGAGTACTCCCTTATCCTTATAAAATATTGGTAAATGATATTCGAATGACCACTTTTCAGTAGAGTTGAAATTGCAAAAAATTGTTAGTAAACAATACATATAGTCTCTAAACAATTATACTAAATTGTAGTATGTATCGAAAAATCTTACTGAAAATTCGTTTAGCTTACAGGGATTGTAACAAAAGTAATACATACAATGGTCTCATTACGGAACATCAATTAATAGTGTTCCTTTGATATTTTGTCATGATCATTTGTCTTGTCAACTGTATTTAGCTCTCAAAGGATGGTTCTTGGATAAATGAGATAAGTTTCCTATCGTCTCTTAATAGCTGCGCGCATGTCAAACACACTACTATGCTACAACGTTTGAATGCAATAGATAAGTTAGCTGGATTAGTTACGAAACTTATGGGGGAAGATGAAGTATATATCAGAAACGTGTAGATGATAATTTAAATGTCTGTCAATGTGTAGAATGTATGCACTTGATTGATGAGAATAATGCGGTTGCGATATAACAGTATATAAGAAAGTGCTAGAATTTCATGAGAGAGGCGATTGAAGAAAGTTAATGGACCTTTATTTTCCCTACTAAATCTTCAACACTTTCTCTGGTGTAGACTAAATTTTGTGCACTTAGTCTCCAGAACACTGCGGAAAATAGGCCATCATTAAACCTGTACTCTCCACACCCTGACAGTGAATTCACTCCACTGGTACTTCGTGATAATCTAAGTTGAATTAAATTAAATTTAGTAGTAATTGTAGTTAATTTTAGAATATTACATTGTGATATAATAGCTGCAATGAGAAGAACAAATCAAAACTGACTGAACCGTTTATAGAATAATAATTTATAATAACTATTTTAAGCTAATGGTCCGTCATTTCGTAATATCTTGAATTGGCCGCAATTGATTTATTTCGTTAATAATTTAGTTGTAAATCTATTATCAATGTGTCTTTAAATATGATTCGGAATGTAGTGGACAGACTGAGCTACGAAAACAATCGGATGATCTGTTGCACGTGGCTCAGTATATCGTAAACTTCAATTTCCACCTTCAATTCTCGCAATGAGGAACGACTCGATTCATTGTATCGAATGGTACGTTGCCAGTTCCCTTGTAAATTTTTTAGCGAAAAGTTCCAACTTGGCGTAGCGGGAGTCGTCACTGGTTGATTCAACTGACCGCTGAAAAGAATCAAAGATAACACCAGAAACAGATCACTACTTTCCGTCGCTCTTTCATGGTGCAAACTAGATTTCATCATGAAGAATGGATGTTCATCATACCATTGAGACACTGACCATCGATCGTTAGCGGGCCCTCATTTATCATCGATTGCCGCTAACCGATACAAAAATTGCACGTTGATAAAGTGCCCTGGTCACTTTAGGCTGCCAATTTTTTTTTTATACATGTTAAACCAGTCAGTAAATGTAGATACAGGTCGATCTCGATTAACGCGGGTAATAAATCTTAGGATATGGTTGAAATTTGAAATACAATATACGGTTCTCATTTGAAGAAGGAACGCGATAAAAATTACGCAAGTATTTTATTCAATTATAGTAGCACAGGCATGTTTATGTACCCACTATATTTTCACTGAAACTCTTAAAACAAATTAAATCTTACCAGCAAGGGATGCAAATTAAAATACTCAGAATGTGTGGAATAATGATTTTTCGAATTGCTGATAGTTGACAATCTTTACATAAGTGATACCTCACTGCTTCGACGTATATTTTGTCTCAATGATAAACGTTCAGAGGTTTTCGTAATTAGGGTGATAAAAATGAATTCCCAAACACTTCAATTGGTTGGTTCATACATGTGTAAATTACTTTTATCGGCAATTCATATTATTGTAAATTTCCATAAACAGTGATAATATTTCTCCTTATCATAAATTGCCCAATTTATTATATTACTTAATACTTATTGTAATTTTCGCTTAATTTAAATTAAGATGATGCTAAAGCAAGCTCATACATAACGAAGAATTGGTAATAGCTTACATTCAGGTAGAACGAAACTGCACTTTACCATAAAGTTTATATAACTATGTACTATGTAAAAAGAGTTGTGTGATTGGTAAAAAGGTACACAAGTTAGGAAGAAGGTTCTCCTTTAGTAAAAGTAGCAACGAGGAGAGCTGTTACAACTACATGTACAACAATAGCGGGGAAATGGATCGAGATATGGTGGTAAAAGTTGAAAGCCAACAAATATCTGGATAGTATGTTTCGATTCGTAGAAGTTAACAATCGTAACTAACAATCGTATTTCAGTGGCCCTCTTGGGGCGGACAGTCATTTAAGCTTTATTTCTTTTCCAATGTTTCCGATATTGCTTTGCTCTGCAAAAATATGTTTTCTGGGAGAACGTTAACAAGCGGCAGTAAAGTTCTATGTTGCGTAGCATAAAAGTTAGATATAAAAAGTGCTCTAAATTTTAAATCCGATTATACGCTTTTCAATTAAACAATATTCTTGCGCAATTTCTAATCAACTATATAACAATGTCTAAATAAAAATATAACAAAGAGTCGTAGAAGAAAACAGTGTTATCGTTACGGAGTTGCACAACATACGTGCATTATATTTGCAAGTAATCTCTGTTTAGAATTGTTTTATTTTTGTACATGCATAAAGCCCAATAAGATAGAAGACAAGTAAAACAGTATGTATTTGTTATACCATGTATATTTTATTCTAAGTTTGAATTTGATTGATGATACTTATGCGCCGGAAATTGATATTATTAAATAACTACGTCAATACATTTACGAATATTAACACTATTAAAAATATTCTTATATTAGTATAAATCATTTATACAAGATTTTGGTTTCTGGTTAGAAATACTGATACATCATTAATGGTCGTATATTTAAATATATCAATCAGCACAAACTAGCATTTTCTAGCATATCCTTCTTGTCGTAATTGAATGTGCGTCAGTATTTTGTTCATAGTTACATGCGCTTTTACATTGACTGATTTTTCCCGCACCATCGGCCACTTACTTACAGAAAACAATTTATTTCATGAATTGTTCATTACGGAGCTAAACAATTTTATAATTAGTTCCTGCAATATCACGGTTAATCAACGGACCAACTTTTAATTCCAGGCCGTAATAAATTTACCCTCGATTAATTTCGCATAACGTCTACCATAATTGTTGTTTTCAATTCCTGTATCGACGAATATTTTTTATTATTTTTGCAAATATTAACAAGGGTTTTCCATGTATTTTTAATAACGTATCGGCAACTTTGCATTTGACAAACGTACCGTGCAACGTTGCTTCGTATTATTAAAATTTGTATGCATCCTTTTAGTTTAATTTTTTATTTTAATTTTCTATAAACAATGTTGCGCTCAAGTGACGTCAATGCGAACTCAAATCGGATGGATCGTCCAAATAGCAGAATAATATTCTTTTAATCTGGTCTATCTGGAAAATAAGAAGCAATTGCAATTGAAACTTAAAAGCGTAGGTGTAGACGGGCCGCAAGCGTCTGCGAAGTTATTACCCCCATTTCAATCAATTAATATAGTAATCGGTTTATTCATTCGCAAGCACTACATTTTCCACTTAGATATTCTGCGTGTGAATTATACAGGGAGGTAACCGGATGTTTGCAAATATGCATCGGAAAAATACTGAGAAAATTAGTTGAAGTTACAACTAGTACCAACTAGTACCAGTAGCATCGAATATATTTAAGCTGCAGTTAGCATAACTGATCAACTTGCTAAATAAGTGGATCCGCACCTAGTCATGTGCGGGATACCACGAAACTACCATGCTCAACAATGCGTTTGAAAGCAATGTCGACGGAACGTAAATTAGTTGATTAAACAGGCAGTAAACGTTAGAGCAAGGTGAAACTTGAAAATTATTTTGAAAATATAAATTAAATCTCTTAAATGCATTCCAAGCACTCGTGGCTTATTTTATTAAAGTAGTTAGACGATCGTGAAAATGAATCCAAGTTAGAATGTTGGAAAATAAAACTATGTAACTGAGGTAAATAATATATTATCGTAAAAGACTTTGTCACATATATGAGGGAGGGAAGCAAGCGAGAACCGTGTGTGTGTGTAGTGTGTAATTGTGGAACAGAAGAAAAGTGATGCGAAGGCAAAGCGCGTAGAAAAGCGTGCAGAAGGGTCAGTGTTTGCGTAATTGGCATAGCGAGCGAAGCATCGACGCTATAATCTTACTTTATTCGCATCATCGTCATTATTATTATTATTATTATTATTAACGCATAGTGTAGTGTATAAGTGTATATTTGATTATAAATTAGCTTAGCGTGATGAAGGGAACCGCTTCAAAACTAGCACCGTGCCAAGATACAAGAATTGCCATTGTAGAGAAACATTATGCCCCTTTGCTAGAACCAAACTCACAAGCAAGCATTATATGAAATGCTATTTAAAACCTGTAATTGACGGCATTGAAGCGCAAAATAATGTATGGGGTGGAAACTTTGCGCGCTGGCAGGCTAAACTTTCAGCACTTTGAAAACAGTTGTGTACACGAGTATGAACAAGTCTCATTACGGACAATGTTCAACAAGTCCAAAATGGAGTTGATCCAGAGGTTAAACAGACATGGCCTCTCGTTGTAGTTTTTTAAAAATGTAATTGCAGTTAAGAAACGTTGATAAGAAAGTTTATTCCCCTGACACCTGTCACTTTTATGTTCATTTATTATGATCGTTTATATACATTATTTTTACCACAACTACCGGGTCACAATGGCAGAGAGTACCTGCTGTAAAAGAATTTTCTTACTTAACGATGAAGCATTAACGTAGGTAAATACCTTCACGTAGAATGACTAGCGTTAAGCATAATTCAGGTATACGTTATCAATTTTTATTTTTATCATACGATTCATAATAATTGACGAATGTTTATTGCATTGACGTTACACGATACTAATTAACTCCAAGCCTGATTTTATTATAATGTATTTTATGCGCACAAACGTCGGCCAATGGCGTTGGTTAATAAATTTATCGATATCTTGTATCCATGTATCTACTATTGTGAATTTGAGGAAGACGCGTGAAGCTATCGTTAAGAAAGAGATACGTTCTATTGCAGTAACCATCGATATCAAAGATGCACCATGATTTTATACACAATACACGGTGCAATGCGTTTGCGAGATGCAACCATTTAATTATTTCCCTGCAAATTGCATGACATTACAAAATTTCATTTCTAAACTACATCACTCCTTCGCTTACTAAATGCGGATATTCCACTGCTAACGATGAAGTTTGCCTTCATGTTACCAAGATAATAATCAAAGGGGATGGCGAAAAGTGCTTTGTCCTAGCATATTTCACTTGAATTGCTAGCACAAGCTTTTCAGCACCCGCTGGTATGAGGCGTTACGATATTTCTCCCGTGAACGTTTCTATGATGTTTCATAATAATTAGTAAAGAGAACTGGGAAAAGCGTTCAGAAATGCAAAGCCGGCACTTAACATTAGTTAGTACATATTACCAATACTATTTGCATACATATTATGTACTGGTATCAATATAATTAATATGTTGCTGCATAATTCTGTGTACAGTTCAATTATTTTTTTTACGAAACTATTTGTGTTAATAAAGTATAACAACGTAAATTAATCAAATTCATCCGTACTTTTTTATAAAGTCCCTTGTAATATTATCAGCTGATACATGCACCATTATTTATACGCGTAGAATGATTATCATATTGTGTATCACTAGCGCAAATATAGCCTGACAGCAAAATACAAGAAATATGTTCACATGTAAACTGCTTTATGGAGTTTACGTTAACGTTATACTGCTCCCCTAATCTATTCTTTCTTCAGGCGATTCCGCCACAAGGTTGATCATTACCTTTCAATATATTCAAAATGATTATCAAACGTGTTAGAACGGTTTATCCATTTCGTGCCACTATTTTTTAAGTTTTAAGGAGAAAAGTTTATAACGACTTGAGTGCACTTTTATAAGTATTTTTATAGAAAACAATTATGTAAGTTCTCTATTTACATGTTTCCATTTCGCGAGGTCTTTGAATATTAAACTGTAACAGGGTGTAGAATAAAAATGGGGCGAGTATCTTATTTCTGGTAAGAAAAGTGTAACCGAGAATTCGTTCACATTTATGATAATTGACGGGCACAGAGAAGAAAAGATTTTATTTCAATTAAAGGTACGGAACGCGAAGAAGAAAATTGCGACATTGAATCCGACTGTTTTGCGTCTGAATGTGATACCGCGCTAAAATTTCACAAGTTAAAATTAACCTAAAGATTTAATGAGAGATTCTTTATGTTCTTACCACTGTAAACACTGCCGGGCTTTGTTTATCAAAGCTAGTTGTTTGCAGTAGCATAGAAAATTGATAAAGGCACACAGTGTTTGATTTGATTTGTGAAAAGGGTGCGGAATAATTAATGAGGCCATTAGATAAACAAATGTTGCACGATTTCACTGTTACATCAATCAATTAGATATACCTTTTATATTAATTTGATGAGTGAAGCAGTAATTCCACATTTTACTTTGTTAAATATAAAAGAAATGATCATTATACATTTTAAGATAAGTAAATATTGAAAATCAACGTGTATTATTACATAATTCATATTCTTCTAATAATTGAGTAATAGGATTATTTATCCTATTATCTAGTAATATCTTACTGTATAAATATAAAATGAACGAAGTTGTTTACGCCGGAATAATATTTCTATTTTAGAAACACACATTTTAGAAATGTTGTCAGACAGCAATTTTGTTTAACTTTGATTGCATGGTTCTTGAAAACATACGTTTTGCAAATTCTCAATTTGTGATTTTATTTGCCGAGAGGAATTACGATCGAAATTTTATTTCCGATTAAATTTTTTTTGGTCAATCAAACGTAGCGTAACGTTTATTTCCAGACTATCGAATTGCATTGAAAACCATTTGGCAAGTAATTAATTCCCGTGTTTTATTTCAATAGCTTGCACAAACAAACATCCTGAAGTTTATTACACTTTTACTTTGAATAAAATAGTATTCTCTGCTCTGCATGACTTCTTTATTCTAAATTACATTCAAATAATATATATTGTTAAAACCTAGCAACCTCAATTTTTAACAAAAACCTGAAGAAGTTTAAATAATAGTACGAAGGGAATCATAGTACCAACCTTATATTGATTATACGTATTGAAGTGAATAAACAATTAATCATAATATGTCCTAACATGTATTCGTCATAGAAGTTAGGCTAATAAGATTGTGTTTTACTTGAATGAAAAGTTGAATAACAAATCAAACAGACAGTGGCAAATATATAGTATTCTTATGTGTAATGAAAGCAAGAAACGATATTTTTAATACCGCATGCAGTAACTATTCTTTGCAAAGTCATTTTTCCACTTTGAATTAAAAGATAGTGGAAACGTGTATCAGTTGACACATATATATATATATACCATATATATGTATTCATATATTTACTGTCAGAGGTAATTGTTCGGAAAATCAAGAATAATCCATTAGCATAAAGCATCGTTTCGCGAAAGCAATAAGATCTTCTTTTGACTCCCTAATGTAATCCCTTTCTGATGTCCTTTCAATTTCCAGTAAAGTTTTCCCAAGACTGTCATCCACCTTTACTTATGATACTTTAACACAATCTGACATAAAATTTTAAATAATTTAATCTAAGAGGTAACTTAACACTTGAATTATGAAACATTTCACAGAGGATGATTTAAGTTTAATGATTGTTCAATACTTCCGAAATTTTTCAATGCATATTGAAAAATAGTTTACACAGAATATACGTAAAAGTAACGTGTTCATAAAATTTTAATAATGTTAATATTTCCAATGCTCGTGTCTACACATACTGCTTTATTTATGATAATAATCAAGGTTTATTTGCCACTTTATTATTTATCTGTGGAACTGTAATTGCAACGTCTTGCGCATTAATTTCATCGGTCGCCCATTGACACCGATGAGAAAAGTACAAGATTTCAGGGTATATTCGATTCACGTATGCTAAATGACACTTTAATTAGTTTAGTCGTGACGTTTCAGGCATCTGGTGCTGCGTTTCCATCGGGGTTCAGAGGAAGCGCATATTACAAAGCGATTATTCAGGAGAACCCAGAAGTTGTCGAATCGAAGAGAGCGACTGATTAAAACTTGTAAGTCTACTAATTATTCGACAGATTGCTGGGACAGAAAAGGGAATTTCGAACGATAAAGCAACTAACACAGGCTAACAAAGTTCTCGCCCAATTGTAATTATTAACGACATTGAATGATTAAATTTTTACGAAGGCATAGTTTGATTCCATCGCGATTGAATTTTTTTTTAATCTATAACAATTGATGAAATGTCTTTTCAATTTCAACTTCAGGCTACTGTGAACAAATTGAGCTCCCAATTGTGGGAGGCTTAGACCGATGGCGTATATGCTATCAATTGTATTATCAATTGTATAAAACCAATTTTTTATATCCATTCCATGCTACTTTAATTTTTTTAAACAATACACGTGGAACGTCTGTACATTCGATTTATGACTATAAGCTATAAACGTAATATGCAAGTAGACACCTTCAACAATTAGCACATGCGAAATTGTTGAATAATATCCAATGTCTCAACGAGTGTGCAGTATCTTTCAGAGTTTAATAATTAATCGTCTGGGCACCACAACCGCATGATTATAGGCGATTATAATTTGTTACGAATTCGGCCATTTCATCTGAAATAATTGATTATTTCACATTCGAAAAAGTCTAGACGGTCACTACGGTAGAGATGCGTGAAGCGGAACGAAGCTTTTATTTTCACCGAGTAACGATTTTACTGAAACCGGCAATGAAATTACCTGTAATCAGTCATTTCAATCGTCCAGTTAGTTATTCGCGGTGAGAAAAATTTTTGCCGGTAAATCCGTGAGCGTGTTTGTTTTAATTAACGCCAGCAATCCCCAGTTGGATTAGTTTTATAAACCGGGTAATACATGATAAATCAATTATCGAATTATCGGATTATTGCACAGCGTCCAGTATCGACGCTTTGCTCGTTTACATGAGTGTTAATATCGCCAATGTTTGCGGAAACATAAATCATTAATAACGCCTGCGAATATTTGTCCCAAAGCTTCTTTAGTGTGTGCGTGTGTTCACGAGCCAATAATTTTCAATGATTTAGGCATAGATGGTTGACAATTGATAAGCATTTTCCTGCCTGTCGAGATAAACATTTTTATTACCGTAGAATTATTACACGAACGATCCCGCCTTTTGCACAGAAGCAGGAGTAATTGCTGCGACGAGCAATGTTCTACCGTTTTCATATTTAAAGTGTAATAAAAATAAGAAGTTAAACGCTGTGTCACCAATGTGGTTATATCACTGCAATTGACGATATCAATTTTCTTATTACCGAAATGCCTGAACTGTTGTTTCATAAATAATTCGACTAATATTCCTTTAACGTTCAACTGTACTATTTATATTTCAACGTTATACTTGGTGCAATGAAACAACGTTTATGATTATCCAGTAGTTTTTGTAATATTTCATTTAAATAATGGATACCGTCCAGAGCGGATTAAATATTTAATCTGAATTGTAAAAAACTCTGCACGACAGAACGTGTCCTATAAAATATGTTTCGGTATGTTGAACAAATGAAATACAAATATTTGAAACAAAATATAAATCAACATATTGTGTATAACTCTTCAAATATTCTGCGCAAATAAAGAAGAATACTTCGACTTTCATATTAAACAAAGTTTGAACAGTTTCATGTAACTCTATACAGTGAATGTTATATACACGAAGAATATATAAATGAGGACGAAACCACCACGTTCATGTTATAAATGCACGGTTTATATGGAAAGTTCCGGGATTTATTCGATAACAGTACAATTTTTACAGATAACTAAATTTTATTGATTTCTTTCCCTACGCTCTACACAAAGTCCTCCTCCTCCCAATGCATAGTTTGCAATGCTCCAGAAGTTCTTGGAAAGTACAATGGAATACCGTTTTGGAAATGGCTTTTAAATGACTTGCAGGAGTTCTTTGAATTTATCTCAGTACTTTTTGAGTAAAAAGTAAAGAAAGAATGCTGACAATAAGAGAGGATTTCAATCTAGCGAATAACGTGGTCGAAAAATTGTCGCCACCTGTTCTTTTTTTTGTATCTAAACTTGACTTACGTTTGCCGACGTGAACCTGTGGTGCATGTCAAATCGGAAACAAAAAACGAGCAACACGTGACGAAAACGTACTAAGATACGAAGGTAATTATTTAATGGGTCGCCAACTTACAGGCTACAATTAATATACCGAAGGAAAAAACATTTCGGGTATTTATAGGACAAACTACGAACGTAACAAAAGTTTACATTATGTTCGACTGAACGAGGAATTTCACCGTGTCATTTAAATAATTGACAACCGTAGTCGGCGTAGAATTAACGAGAGGGGATTAGGCTTGTCGGCGTCACGTGACACGAAATGAATGGAATTATGCAAGTAATACTATAACAGATTTGCATGCACGATCATGCTGGGGAATTCTGATTTAGTCAGTTTTATGTAGAGTTGTAACAATTCGTTGCTTTCAATGATAATTCTATGCGTTTTTATAATCCAAACATTGTATTGAAACTGATCCACACTTGTCAAATCTTTTAACGTTGACAGCTATTCAATTCGTCAAATAGTGAAAACATTAAATACACGCAATTATAATTAATAAAGGCTGACGAACAGTCATTAATACTTATACATCTCATTAATTTGTTCATATATAATTGTCATATTTGTAGTTACATTACGTACAATTTGTGGCAAAGTTTTACATGAGCATTAAAATGAATGAAGTGAATTAATCTTTATTTATATAGTACGTGTTTGACAATTTTCTGCATACTCGTGGAACAGTTTTTATCTAATTCTACGAAATAATCTTATTTTCCAGTTAACATTAAACGTTACTCTGCGAAATGTCGGGCGTCTGCGAATAACGAAGCAACAGAATATTCCTCTCTGTCGGTCAAAACATTTGATGTGCAGAGGTTTAGGTGTGCAGTGTTTGCGAACATTATCACCGTGCCCTTATTACAACTATTTGCGGTACAAGAACATTTGCACGGATTTCCACTTATGAATCTCAAGAAGTCTGTCAGAGAACATCGTATTTAAACAATTATTCAAACGCCTTACCGTATCAATAAATCAGCTGCATAACTCGCAGCACTTTAATATTTAATTTAACCCTACAGTATGCAGAAGTTCTGATAATACGATTAGTAACGCTTCAATTTAATTGAAACACTATAATAATTGTAGAACCTATATATTTTTTCCGTTCGGTAGAATAAGTTTCGCATTTATTCGCCAATTTTTAATCGAATATCGGATATCCACTGCGTCCATACAGTTTCAAAGTTCCCTTTCGTTCCACTTCGCATTCTTAAGAATGGACTGACAATTGGATAGAAGATGGATTGTTTGAAGACCGGGTCTATCAGACACTCTGCCCGTCATTGACTGTGTTCGAGGGAAACCTACGCCAAAGCTAAGCACGTGCCAACACGGTATGAGCTCTCGCCGATCACGTTTCTAAGTGTTGAGTAAGAGGATGACTGGAGAACGAAGTGGTTTCCATTGCGCCACAAGCTGGTCTGGCACAGGTATAAGAGCTGGTGGGCATCAGAATGGAAATAATGTGGGACAATCGTTTTCTCGAATTGAACCTAAAAAAATGTCAATTAGCAGTTTTCTCTATTTCTTTTTTAGTGGGATCACTTGCGAATTCGAATAAGAAAATAATAGCGGGGGAGATTAGAGAGGCTCGATAGATAGGGAGGCTTGCTACAGTTTTATATTTTCCTACTAATAAACAATAGAGAATTAATATGAGCGAAACAATTTCGATCTAGCACGATCTGTTCATGGCACTCTATAATGTAACATTATTAGTAGGAAAGTATAAAACTGCGTCAAGCCTCCCTAAGTATAAGATTTGTCCATGTTTCCCTAATTGTCCTCAGTAACGAAGAATATTTTCTCTGTATTTAGTAAAATATTTTTCTGTCTATTAATTTTCTTCCTTCTGTCTCGAGACGTGAAAAATATACCCTTGAATTGGACCATTTTTATGTTATTTACTTGAAGTGCATAATCCAGGAAACGTACAGGCGGACAAACGTCAAGAAAACTTCAAGATGACTATAAAAGTTTTCAAAGGGCTTGGAAATTTACGTGAGTAGTTCAAAAGCCAAGGCTGCCTCTATAAATCTTAAGTGAGTGTAAAAGTTTATCATCCTCGTGACCAACATTTTCTTTATAATAAGAAAGGCTGATATTCGCTCGATAAAATTTCTTAATTTAACAAGCTATGTATATTGCTTTTCACACGAACTCCACGACACTGCGCCATTTATGTCTTTCGTTTCTGCAGCAGGTGTAGTGACGTTTATTTATTCCTGCAAATCATGCTGTAGTTTCTTCGTTTAGAATAAGAATATATGTGTCAATTACTCGATCCCCTAATGTAGAATATTTCCAGTATAGTTTCCCAAACAAAATCTTTGCAATGATTTATACAATCATTTCGTGTTAGAAGAGAATGGATATTTTAAATTGTAACTCATTACACGTTTGGCTGCTGCCCAATAGCTTCTTCATTTCGTGCAATATGGTGGTCTAATCCTGGGGTCCTGGGTACCCCATTACCATTTTTGATGAAAACATGATTGAAGTTTCGACTATTTGCCAGTGAATTATTAATTGTAGTTCAGGGCGTCGCATGAACGATTTTGTGTCGCGAGATATTTCGTATATAGCATCGCATGAAAGGCATCGGGTTGGAAGATATCTCGTCCAAAGCATATCATGAACGAAATCACGCGGCGAGATATCTCGTCCTCCGATGCAAAGGGGTTAAATACACAATTGTATTAATCAATTAATTTAATTTAAGCCATAAATTAGCCAAAATTCTCTTCTCTTTGTTTTTTTAAACATATACATATTAACGTTGTTCAATGCGATATATGTTCAATGAGCAAATGTGTGGCCCTCGTGGCCCGCGTGCCGCATTTCTCTCATCACTAGTCTAATTAGCCTGATATGCAGATCATAATATCTGGGCTACTACTTATCATAGTGCATACACCCATTTGTACTGAACAAATGAATTATTTCGACTGTCACTGGCACTAGAGAAAGCAAAAAAAAAAGTACGATTAACAATAAAAGAAGTTTATACGGTCATGACATACACCTAGTTATCATAAAAAAATATCCCTCCAAAATGTTGTCCAAAATCATTTCAAGCTCATTGAAATTTTTGTGTACATTAATATGCGATTTTTCTATTGCACTGAAATATATAACTGATTTCTTATTATACCATGTTTCATATGGCATTGCTGTACTGAAACTCAATTTAATATGTATATGAGTAATTCACTGTTTCTAGACGTAATATATATTTTGGACAGACTCCTCGTATAAAGTATTGCTGTGGTTAATTCAGTTTGGCTTTTATTCTACTTTTCTACCATTTTATCGAGTATTATGGAAAATCAACGTTTGATGTCAAATATCTTTACATTGCAATGATTTTTGAATATGTACTACCTCATTAGTATATTCAACCGTTATGTGACGCTGATATTCTCGTATTTCTTCCACGTCTGTTTCCTAAGAATCCGAAACACTTATTTGCCGTCATCTTTATTTTCCTTTTCGCTTTTACACCTTGATCCCGTAACGTATTACGTCAAAATTAATCTTACGTGCTGGCACAGAGAGCAGGAACAGAGGACGCTGACAAAGGTTATTGAATTTTCTAGAAGGTAAAGGAAATAAAAGCGCAACGGCGGTACCGTCTTAAAAGAAAATGCTGCCCAGAGCAATTGACATATAATATGCATTTACTTCAGACAAACATCGACGTCACTTGGAGGAAACTTTTCTATCGCTTACCTTTTAATTGATTTGGACACGTTGGTTCGAACTGTTTATGTTCGAACCATACGAGCATGACGGAACACTATGAAAATTCATTGTATTATGAGAAACAAATATTTTTTATAATGTTAAATGATTTTGGTTTAATGAACGACGAACGGGAATAGAACTCTCTGTCATTCTTCTTTGCAACGCAATTTAAATACGTCGCAATTGTTAACATTGCGTTACCTCGTTCCTATCAACTGTGATACGTTTGATTTCACGTAGCATCTATAATATTATACAATGCATACATGCACGTGTACGCAGTGCATGAAAGGGAAGATTACAATTCAATCGGAAACCAATTCTGTCAACTGTTACGATAGGTACAAAATTTCAATAATTAATTTGTACACTTGTAGGTAGAGGACGTTCACGTGAAAATTAGTCAATAATTTGCATTTAATTACGCACTGATTCGGTTTAAATGTTCAGCTACGTGAATATGGACGTTCCATGCAATAGCATCTTCCGCGTTACCCCTTTGCGTTCAGTAATTCAAGAAAAACGCGAAAGTATTGTATTTAATTGGAAACTTTCGCATAGATTTTACACGCGTCTATCCTTATTCGGTGCCGAATACTTTTTAAGCAATTTGCTGTATTTATACGTTCTACAATTTGACTGCATTATTTACAACCGGATGGAGGCTTAAAAAGAACTCTCCATAAAACGAAAAGGTACTACATCCATTCTGTTGATATACGCAGAGAATCCGCTTCACGCGCCCGGGAATCGCATAAACGAAATCATAAACGAAACGAAGGAAAAAACCAATGGAACAAACAAATCGAGAAACGAAATGAAGCGAGAAAAGGCCATGAATATTGGAAAATTATTTCCTTCAAGTTAATTTCATTTGCACCTACATAACAACCAATAATAATGAAAGTTCGGAAAAGCAAATGCAAATTTCATTCCACAAGTCAATTAAAATAGGTCAGAATGATATAGACAGTATAATTTGAGTCAGATTTTTAGGTGTCACAGATATGTAACGATTTCAATAAATACAATGGAAAGATATATTTTCTGACCTCGTAAAACAAAATCGCATAGAATGAGATCGAATAAAACTGGGGCTGCTTATGAATGGTGGCATTATTTACAGTGTATAAAAGAAGTATCGATAAATCAAGAAATGAATGTATTTAAGTATGTATTTTGTTGCGTGTACATTTTCCATTCCGGCGGAACCACTTTTACATCTCGTCATTTTTTAAACCAGGAATATATTCAGAAATTTACGTACAAATTAGGTTGGCATAAATTCAGCTGCCTTTCATTTAACGCCGCAGCACAATATGTAAATAATTGCAACAAAACAGCAAATGCGATACAAATAAACATATACAAATTGAATACAAAAATATGAAATATAAAAAGGAACGAGATTATAGAAAAACAGGGTTAATGAAGAAAGGCGTACAAGTATAACCATCGGTTGTAGTACCCATAAACTAATAATTAGAGATATTGCAAAACCTCAGTACGCCGTGGAAAATAATTTTGAACAATGCATTACATTTCTGTTTTTAAACGAATAATCCAATACTGTTTCTCATCTGATTGGGTATTGTAAGTTATATTTTCTTCTGGTTGCATAACTATCACTATTTGCTATATTAAACCTATTTATATTATGTAATAATATACAGATTATTATATTATTTATATAGTTTATTTTAGCTACCTGCAGATATATTCAGATCCATTAAAATATTCTACATGCAATTGAAATGAGGCTGTTATTATATCAAACACGCAATGGCCTTTTATCCATTGAAAGTACAGAAACTTTCAATAACTTAAAACGATCTCCACCGCAGCGAAAATTGCCAATAACCGTCCAACATTTTCGCGGATAAGGTCAGAAGCCTTATGGCTATGGCAGCTCTATTCTCCGATTTAAGGATAATGTTGTAAGCTTCTTTAAAGCTTCTATCTACAGTATAATGCTTCGAGAATTCTTGATATCAAGTTCCGTAGGTAATAAATTTGACATATCGGCTAAGAATTTTCGCGTGCCCGTTGTCCAGTCCCATGTGTTTGCATGTTTCATGGGTACCCAGGAAATGGAATATTGGTCGCATACCTATGGTTCCATGATATGGAACGAAACCTCTGACAATGGCCGTTATACCAATATCAATTACTCCAAGTGATCATATCCAGCCATGTGTCACACCTGTGCCCAACAGATTACACTTTTTAGTTAAAAGCGAGCCAATTTCATTTCGATGTTGCGTAGAGGTACTGTGCGGATAGAATTTGGTTCCTCTTCTCTTTTCGCTGCGCAAATAAAGCTAATGTTTCATTTGATCCAGTTCGAGTTACTCACGAAAAACTTATTACGAATGGGTCGCTGCTCGTAATCGTGACACTGAGCATTTTACGCGCATTAAAAGATTGCACAGTTAATTTGTTATTTCAATGTTTGCTTCAAACACTTTAATTCCGAAGCTTTAAAATGGAAGAGGTGTAAAAAAACCAATTATTCCATTCACTGCTGCTCGGTAAGATAATGTTTGCAGTTCTAGTTTAGGGAATAAAGTGACACCTAGGCGGTCGCTGTAACTGGCAGGTTTCCTTAGTTTTTATCGTATTTTGCGGCTCAAACAAGCGGAACGCATTACGAGAGACCGTGTTTGTCCATCTGTTACATCTTCCCAAACCATTCGGAGACTCTCCGAAGATTCTGCGTGAACTTCTCGTTAACAACTCAGGTGCAAATTATCCCGGGCATTGATAACAATTTTAGTTCAGCATATTCTCAACTAGCATTAATTCGAGGATAAGGGCTGAGTTTGAAATATAGGTACAATACAGTCATTTAGTAATAAACAATTCGATCTGGATGAACGTGGTGAAGTGACATACTCGATGCGCATTTACATGACGAGTTTGAAGTACATATATTCATTGCAAGAGGATATATGCAAGCATGAGTGTAAATAATTACTTGCTCATTTCATTTCAGTGTTGATAAAAATATATATATACTTCATGTTACAATATTATAAATTGTTCAACGCGTTCTCCCATTGACAGCAACATCTATATATATAATATTAATATTGTACCGCGACTATAAATCTTCAATTAAAAAGAATATATTTATCGCAGTTCATTATTCAACTGGCAAATTCTTGATTCTACGGATTCATATGCAAAGAAGTTTCGTTGTTTTTTCAAATATATTTAGTTTTCAATCAATTCTTCGCGAAAAATGTAAGGGTCTCACTGTCCAACGCATCTGTTCTCTCCTTCATTTATCAGGTTAGCTTTGAAAGGAGAAAAATAGGTAAATAAGCGTCGAAGCGTAGGCTCATTAGCTGTTTCATTATCGTTATTAGCATGTTCGTTAGCGAATCAAATTAGCTCGGTAGCTTTTTCCGCAATAAATATGATTGAGTGAACAGCGCGGAAGTGGACTTTTACTCTGACCGAAGAATATACATATTTTAGCAACGAGTAAACATCGTTTTTCATTATTCAAAATTTTATATACATTTTAACTGCGAAATAATCATTGGCCATATTACCAACTACGTTTGTACGTGTCATCAAAATATTACTAGCAATTTGATGACACAGCTGGACGCTGTTACACGATTAATGACATTATTGGTCTTCATCAGCTCGATTCTATCACGAAACACGTCACACGGTTGTTCGCTTCCTGATACGAATTTAATTGTTTAACCAGACGACAAGAGAATAAGTTTCATACCATTATTGCCCGTTCGGTTGAAATTATCATTATCATCGCGTCGATAGAATAGGTAGCACATTTATACTAACTTAAAGTATGTTCTTTTCAAAAATTCGAGGGAATTCTATACCTGGCAAAAGTTCACAGAAAGCACAATAATATCACACTAACGAAAAGCATAAAATTCTTTGATGTAAAAAATAGTATTGCATATATTTAACATTGCCGTCCCATGTTTTTTCATATATTTAATAGTATTTTATATGTCGACGATATCGTTGTTTGCTTTCCATTACATACCATGTTTAATTGAGATCTTTTGGCGACACGATTATACATAGCGTTAACACATAGAGAGCATTCATTACAATCGACGACTCTTAAAGAATTATTATTTCTAAAAATCATCTAAAAGTGATGCTATTTTTCATCCAATTTTTCGATACCCTCGATGTATAACATTACCATGTAGTTTACGAAACGTGATGTTCTTCAGCTGCAGCAGTTCGATAAGTCGGTAATAATACATGGGTTATCGATTACCCGTAGAAAACTTTAAGACAAGGGGGGACATGCAAGCAGTGTCAGGCGCCGCAAGAATTTTCGTTGACTTATACGGATAATCCATCTGCAAAAAATTAATGACCGCGTAATCGTGCCACCAATGTGTTAAAAATTAAAAATTCACCGTATTCCCACCGCAATCGATGTTAAATTAAAATCAAGGCCCGAAATATACGGTATCGAATGAACGAAAGCGGAAAACGGTATGCGTATACTATTGCAGCGTGAACGCAATTTCAATGAGAGCTTTACATCTGTCATTCTTAACGCTTACATAATTCATCTGATATTATTGCACCGACATCACACCGCTCATATGTCGCTGCAAATGTCTTCCGAATGAAATAATTTGTGTTCGTACCCGTTGTAGTAATTAGCTTTTATTTGCAGTAGCTGCGAGAAAATCAGCGTGACAGCGCCAACAGGGTAAATAGAATTTAATCCCGGAGTAAAGTTACTCTCTGTCTGTATATCCTATTAGTAGCTTTGAGTTGTTGATTAAAGACTTAGGGCGGCGGCAATAGGCGCTAAAGATGAGAGCAAATATACATCAAAGGTACAGACATTCATAAGTCTTGCTTCACGAATTAGAGACAGTTGGCACGATCGTTGCCAAATCGGTGAGTAAACAGTAGACCGTCAACAGTTCCAATCCGGAAAATTTGATAAAACGCATTTGAAAATACCTCGGCCACTACGAGCAGTGGTATGGATTTAAATTGGTCGGGGCGTACATACTTATTCATTGTTTACATGTTCTGTTGAAACATAAATATTGAAATCGATTAAAAGTTGTTGGAACTGGGTGAGGCAAGATGTTATTTTCGTGAAGGGAAATGATACCGTGGCTAAATTGTGCTGAGAATAGGAAATACAATTATGTTTATAAAACCAAGTGCAAGTTGCGTAACTGAATGTATTGCATTCAGAAGTTTGATGATGGAGAAATTAAAGGGAGATGCAAGTTTTGACTAAATGTTGCTTCATTTAATGAGAATAAGGTAAAACTCTAATTTTTATGTATTTTGACATTACTTAAAAATATACGTATGTAAATCATTATTTGTTTCCTATTTACAATAGTGAACCGTCATTTCAATCTACTTTGTTGTTAACATTTTATGGATAATAATTTTAAACCAGTAAATTCCCTCTCAGTTAACAGACACTTCGCATTTAAAGCACTTCGGTATGATTCTTATAAAATGTAATAAATAACGGCCTCCAGAAAATTGTATTACAAAGATGTTGGTATCGAGTATAATTTATTACCCTTCCAAATTGTATAATATAATAAAATCGAAGTAAACAAATTAATTGCAACATAACATGTTACATTGTACGTAGATTAAATATTGAAAATTTGCAGTGTTTACCAGTTATACACCTGGTTATTTAAACAAATCCTACAAAATCATGGGATTGAATTCGAAGCTACAAATACGCCCAATATTATGCCGCAACTATAATAAGATATTTTTGAAAGTTGCTAGACTCGAGCAAGTTGTGAAAACACTGGAGAACAAATTTTAGAACCGCGAACTTATTTTCAAAATTTCTGAGATTCGTGCATCGTTATTTGTTATATGTTCCGTCCAGAACAACTCTGAATAATCGAATTTAAATAGCAGTTTGAAAGACCCATGCACGAAGAAGTACCGGAGGAGGGCCGCCAAAACAAAATACCGAAAGTCCTCGTTTCCATTTCCAATTACTCTATTAGTTAGAACTCCTTAATTAAGCGCCTGACTTTCCCCACCACAACATTCATCTTTCGCATTCAAATTAGGACGAGCTTATAATAGCAGAGTGTAAAATTTCCCTTGATTCTCCGTGAAAAACTTATTTAAATCCGTAAACAAATTTTAAACGTGTATATTTTATCGACAATATTTCGCGTCGAGTTGATAAATTTCAGCTGTAAGTTGGGAGTAGTAAACCTATTTTATCAAACATCTTGTGTAGTAGTCTTTATCTTACAACACGTTAGTGTAATATATATATATACATATATATACAATAATATATATATTATATAATTATAATAATATATATTATATATGATATAATTATAATAATTATATATAAATATGTATATATTTATTTAATTCAATCTTACACAAACATAGGTGAACATAATGACACAAGGTTCAAACACATTAGATACGCATAACTTAAGAACATAAGGTTCAGCACATAAGATATGCATAAATTAGCACCACGTTTTACTTAATGTTCTTAACACGTTCCCCTGGTCACCAACTTCGTCTCCGGTAACCAACTTCGTTCTACTCCCATTCGATTTCTCGATTATCGTCTATACTTGAAAACAAACGTACAGACGGATACAGATTTTTGTGTACTCCATTCTTTGCTCCAAGTGTTATTAATCTTTCTTATAAAATTTTTAACAGTGTAACAACAATCTTCTTTTACAGATTCTTAAAAATATAGTAACCATAATCTACCGCACTGGAAACGGAACGTACATACTTTGAGGATACGAGATTTGTTATTTTAACATAGGGACAGTAGACTAGAGTGTTTGATACACATAAGTGGTCATAGTGCGGCAACATTGAACTTTGGCCTGCAGAGTTTCAAACCTCCCAATAGCACTTACGTTTCAACTAGCAAACACATGCAATCGGAGTGTGACCTAAAAATAATCGTACTGATTGTATTAGCAGCAAACTTTATTAGATATCGGTGCAAGCAATCAATCCCATTCAAAGCATTACCCTTTTGAGTTTATACGCTCAATGTGCGTATATGCCAACGGTTTTTCCACCGATGATAACATTTTTTAAACGAATCTTTCGAAGTGCATTAAAGATAGCAATCTAAATGTATTTTCAAAGTATAATTGCTCGATCTTTCCTTGTGTCCCAGTCGAAGTAGAGCGCAATTGATCTTCCAGGTGGTTAAAAGGGGTGGTCACCCTTAATTTCTTAAACAAAATACGGCACAACTTTTTATAATTTTGCATTCCCCTCAATCCTAACAACTTTGATCTGAAACCCATTTTTTTAGCATACATGTATCGTATAATAACAACTTTTATACGATACGTACGGAAAATAATTATAAAGCAATGGGTATAAATTTGTGAAAATTTTCAACCACTAAAGGAACAACACCGGTAACAATATACTTTGCCACGCAGCATAGTTGAAAAAAACGATCTTCTGACAGACATAAGCTTATGCCTGTGCGGAATAGGTAGACGCTACTGTAACATTGAAAAAGCGATACGAATATCGAAGCTTTGAAGAGGCTTGACGTTGCGGGATGCGTCAGAAACCTGATGCTGAGACTGAAAGCACACTTTCCTTTGGTATCCAGCAGAAAAGTGGCATTCATTGAGTATGTACTGTTCAAGGGACATGTCTTTCATCGGCCACTTTTCTTCTCAGTTGAGCTTAAGCAAAGGAAAATACATGGTCAGCCAAGGAGATGCAGTTCAACTCGGGATGACACTTCTTCTTTAAAATATCGAACCGAACGTTGTGTATACAAAGACCTCGTATTAAAGAAGAAGTTATTTTTTATAATAAGGAACCGTTTCTAAAACTAATTGTTGATAAGTAATTACACTATGCACGTGTATCGTTTGAACAAAAGTTTCTTTCGACGTTCGATACTTTTTGTACCCGTTATTTAAAAATAATTGCTATTTTTTCCAAAGGTTAGATATCCATTCTTATGGTCACAATTTTATTTTTATTATCGAATTATCGAAATGTTCGCATGAAAAATATCGCGAAACGACTATGCGACAAAGGCACCTGCCCGACCGTTCCAACTATTTACCTGATTCCAGGGCAATCTCGTTAACGAGATGCTGATGTCTCGCGACAATAGGAAGGTGAGAAGGCGAAGTGAGCACTAGAACTATGCCCCTGCCAAATACCGCATGAAAGTGGAGAAGTGGCAGTAGTCCCAAGGGAACGATGGTTAAGGGGGGCTTTAGCAAGACGTTGGCTCAGCTTGATATTCCGCGCGTTGTGGATTACGAGCAGTAATAACATTCCTAGAACGATTTCGCAGATATAGAAGCGCGATCCGGGGAGAGATCAGACGGCGAAGAATACTGGAACGAATGTCGGTGGGAAGGATTTCGATCCTTCCCGGTGGTCAGCTAAGTTCTTCGTAATGCAGGCAGTTTACTTTCATGGCGAATCGAAACTATCTTTATCTGACAATGAGGTGCAGAGTGAAATATAATAGGTGTATAATTCGCATGCAAATCCACGCGGATGATGCTCTAGCCCAGTTTCTGAAATTCATACGACGGTTTCTAAAGAAGCCGGGGGCAAATGAGTTCGATCTTTCCTGCAGTTCGATTAAATCGGACTTATCTTGCAGTTATTTGTAACTCACTCGCAACTGAATGCAAATACTGTTCGAACGACTGTATTTCTTTGTCCAAATGGTACAAGAAGTAATGGTACGAAAAGTGTCAATTGATTATTAGAAACAATGGCGGAAGCTTTAAATAACAATTGATAAGAAATCTACCTAATCGATAAGATTTTTGTAAAACATGTTACTTTACTAGCATTCACAAATCGTGTTACTTCACAATCATTTGAAACTAAACGCACGCGTAACAATGCGGTTCTCGCTTGGCGTTTTCAATCATTTTTGCCGCAATAAAAATGATTCGAACCGTTGCCCCGGTACATTTATATATTTGCAATTAAGAAGTAGAATGCAATTTCATTACGAAGGATGAATGGAGCGGTTGTGCCGGGAATTCCATGATATTCATTTGAAAAATAATTACAGTCGCCGGCGATTCTACTTTCGGCGCCACGATATAAAATACGCCCCTCGGAAATCTTTTTTCGGCTTTATTCAATCCTTGGAACGCAACGATTGAATGTCTTTAGATGCCAGAGCGAATGCGGGCGTCGCAATGCTGAGTATTTTGAAATAGCTGCGCGAGTATAAACGCCTTCTGCGAGTGCCCTTACACCACCGGGCTATAAATCTACCTTCAGATTCCTGTCGAAATGCCAGACGATTTGTCGTGTGTCACTGCTTTGCAGAAGCAAACCACTTTCCTTTGCACACCTATTTCATTCTCTGATGTTTCAAACGGCATAGTATAGGGTATAGGGCATCGAATTGAACGGGAGGCAAATTTTCGTAAACGGCATAATACTTGCTGTATCGGGTCTACGCTCATTTTTCATTTGCAATTCTTCAATATTTCATTTTCTATCGTTACTCTTTCGAGGAGAACGGTGGACGAATTTAATCGGTTAGTTGCAGGCAACTAAATATAACAAAATCTTCGAAATGCCCAAAAATGGGGTGACGTGAAATATCTGAATGTCTGTTTTGAGGTAGGTAACTACTAAATTTTATATAAAATATTTAACAATTATTTATGAGAGCACCAAAATAGTACAATATAGCCATTAATTCGAAGTAATCTATCAGTAACAGGACATGATTGCATAGACTATCTATACTTCGTTGTTCAAAAAGGAAGATCTGCGATAGTTTATTTTTCTAGGCATTTATACTTCCACAATAATACAATTTAGTTCGGTGGATGATTTCGTGCAGCTAAATATAACAACATCTCATTTTCACCGTTACTTGCAAAGAAATCATAATAACTAAGGGACTCCCGTAAACAATAATATGATACGCAAGTGCAGACGCAATAGCCAGTCTAAATTATTAAACGATGGACTTCCATGGGCACAATCTCGCAGAACTAATTTACAGCGCCGGAGACGACGAAATCCAGGTAAGAAAACAACACGGAAAATAAGGGGAATACAATGTCGAACCACGAACGAAGTCGACCAGCAAGCTTCACCTGAGCACGATAAATTACCGGCCGCACTTTTCAATTTACTTAAGTGCATCACCCCGGCATGGACCTTATGATACGAGCAACAGGACAGTGACGTAGAAAAACTTGTATCGCAGAAAGTGAACGGAGCGGCGGTGGAAGAGCCGACGAGAAACGGGAGGCAAACAGGGGTGATAAAAGACGTGAGAATCGAACGGAGGCACGGTAAATACGGGGAGGAAATGACGGAAAGGGAAGGGAGGATAGAAAGTGAAATACGTATCTGGTACTTAAGAAAAACGATGGTGAACGGGTACTAATATTTTTCGGCAAAGTTTCCACGTGTCAAAAGCAGCGGCGCCGTATCGACTACAGCAGGATATTGGACGTGCGGTAAGACGCTGTGGATGCCAGCAGTGGATACTGGAAAGGGTGGACAGAATTCGTCGAGGGAAGCCGAGCAGAGAATGGGAGAAGCAACGCCAGCAAACAGGTGTCATAAAGCGAGAACGTGTGCCCTGGCCAGGGAAGGTGGTCGGGGTCAAAGCCAAGACGTGACGACCTTACGTTCCGAGCGACGAGCTCTGTACTTTCGGCTGGTCACACGAATTCTGTCCAGTCACCGTTTAGGATACAATAGTGCGGCGCCGGTAGATCGTATCTTGTTGCATTCTTCCGGAATTGTCGAGAAATTTGTCTATACATGTGTACGTAGCAACAGCCATCGCTTTAGGAGCGGCGTGAGGTGTAATTATTTTATTGAGCGCTCGAATTTTAACGTTACAAATGAGACTGATAAATATCGACTCCGCGTAAATCGTAGAATATTCAATGCGCATAAAGATTCGCATGTTGTAAAGTAGATATTCCATGCAAATTCGAAGAACAATGCGAGCAAATCGGATAACAGATAAATGTTATGCGCGGCAGTAATTATAAGAGTGACTGAAATTCATGTAAGATAGGAATAGGTATCGAGCAGAGATAGGTACGAAATTGATTGTTAAATTCTCGAAACTCGAATCCGAAACTTGAAGTGCTGATTTCATTTTGTAAGACGATTTATTTGTTTTAAGAATTGAAATCAACATTTTTGAAGCCAACAATTAATGTCTCACGATCGATCGCGAATCTATTTATATTCTGAACGAAACAAAAACCGATCGCCGAGATTTCGCGTTATCGAAATATCGCATCGAAGAGTTGGGATACACGTGGTCGAACGTTCCCGGTGCACGCTACGAACAATTTGAGTTTGGAAAGTTTCGAATCGCGAAAAAAGTGCAAAGTTTCGAATTCTCGAAACTCGAAACTTTCTCCAGTTCCTGGGGGTTTCGAGGTTTCGACGTTCCGGGAAACCCATCCCCAGCATTGAGAAATAAATATCGATACAAGCTTGTTGGTAGAATTGTACAATTGTATCAAAGAATTATTTTACAACGGTAAACATGTTTGTTTTTCTTTTCACGGTCGTTCGAATCGGTATGAAATTTCATTCGGTTTGCAGAAACGGCAAAAATATATTGGAGTTTAACTTTTAAAGCTAGCGCAGATATTTTTAACTAAAATAATATTTGAACCAACTTGCGTAGCATGTTGTATACATGCACATGTATGTGTAAATCAAGATATAGGTTTTTAATATATTGAGAACATCGGGGAAACATTTTTTGTCTCGTATAAGAGTGTAAAATATTTCAAGCTGCGCAAAACGTATTAGTCGAATATCGAAGTAAGGACGATATGTTGCAACTCGAGTAGTAAAGTCGGTCATAAAAGACAACAAGGTGCGTAACGAGCTTAAAGTAACAAAAATTAAATTGAAACAATAAATTTTGCCAAAAAATGCTTTGAGGTATATTTGACTAAAATAATTCATAGCTGTTTATGCTACATATTTATTGGTGAACTGCTTTATATTTAACTTGTAGAAAGAACATTTTATATACAAGCAACACTAATAACACTGTAATAAAATAGAACAATCACCAGATCCATGCATGTACGTGAATTTTAATAAACTCGAACATAAACGTATTTTCAAAACAATTTGACTAATGACAACTGACATTTTGATGGAACTTATTAATTTGAACGTCGACGAATAATTAATGTTATTATGTTGCACGATGTTAAATTATTAATATCGCTTCATAAGTCAAGAATTAAAGAAAAGATACTATTAACAAACGCTTGCCAATAGCTTCCATTTCCTATATCTTCTCGGTGAAGAGGATAATAACTTTCCACCAGTGCTTCGTTTAATGAGAAAATAAGCCATAATTTGAATGGAAAATCCTTATGAATCTGTCGTGACTGAATAATGTATTGTTTCTCTAATGAATCATTCGAACGAAACTCAGAAGTGGCTTGACAATTGTATGAAAAGAAATTAGACAACTGTGAAATTAATTCGCCCCGCGCCCTCTACATATATCCCTTATAACTATCTTCCATAGTAGTTATGCAGTATGTAAAATTGGAAACATGTAATCGCGTTTACATATATGTAGTATATCACAAAATTCAATTAGCAAATGAAGCTCTCACATAGGAAGAGAACGAAAGAACAAAAAGTGAATTTGAAAACGTACGCGGAAAATATTTCATCTTTTATTTATAATAATTAGCTAAATACGTTATTACAGTGCATGTACATTGTATATTAACATATTAACTGTACATTAGTATACTGATATATTCTGTACACTGTACTTGTGTGTAGTTAACGAAATACGGCAATATTTTTATTACGGTAATATATTGAAATACCAAAGATTGTTAATTAAAAAAGTGAATATAAATTAAATAAATAATAAGATTACGTAAATCTTGTATTCGTTACATTCTATAAAATATTATACAGGGTGTGACAGTGTAGTCTGGTACAGCTGTGCAGAGGGTAATTATACGTACATACGTATCAAAATGAACTGAAAATATCGAATATGGAATATGGAATCACTTTCAACCATTCATTCAGTAATGCGAATGTAAATTAATAAAAATCATATAATTAATAAATCAAAATAAAATAAAAGTTAATAATTGTTTTAACGCTATGTATGAACACATTGAATTTCCTTATCAGTATATATATATAAAATACGAATATATTCAAACGCACGACCTTTAAAATCCATTATCGCGAAAACTGAACTTCTTACGAAAGAATTTTGTTCTACATTTTTGTTACTGCATTGTTCCATGGAGAATCACCCCCTGCTCAATCGTACCATTAATCCAGCGGCACCCAGTATATACAGCCCTGTGGGCAGAGTTACCCCTTCGCGCAATTCCATCGCATTTAAATTTCCCAGGATAGTTAAGTTATCCTGTTATTATCGATTCAACTATGAAACAGATTCAAACATATAAATTCGTGTTTCACGCGTTTATCGTGGAAAATGACAAATGTACACCTCGTGAATTACCAGCGTTACACAACTATGCTAATTCATGGCGACAAACGTCAATAGAGATCTCTGGAATTCGCAGCCTGTGATTCCTAATATTACCGTTGAATATCCATCACCTGTAATACCACCCGGTATCGATTGTAAGTCAAACACGATCTATACGCGCGGACCAAAATATCGATCGATCACCAAGAACGATAACGAGCGTGACTTAACTACCGTCCAATTAAATCATAGTTTCCCCGAGCTAACAATTATAATTGTTTCGGTATCCAATGTGCCCCGACGATAAAGCTTATTCACCGAACGCGGCGTCAAAGGAAAAGAGGAAACGGAACGTAGCGAAATTTCGCCTGAGTCATCCCCAATTATTCTAAACCTACGTAGCATAGCTCGGAAGTGGCGTTATGGTTGATGTTACAGACGGTATTAGATTCCATTTGGCGTAAACTCGATTGTAAACTGCAGGGAACGGCCTCTTCAAATGTTATAAAACAGTTGTCTTCGTACGAATCTGGGAGTGTAAAATAGATGTAAAGGTAAACGAGAAATCGAGGGACAAATATTCGGGAGAAAAATTCCCATTCACACTGTGACCTGTTGTAATGGAATATAGTTATATTATATTAAGACTTAATATGTCCAAGATTAATAGCGCACACGAACACTTTTCTAAATTCAATACGTATCTGCAGTTCTAATGAAACGTGGCGAGAATAGAATACAAGTCCGATATTTTATGTTTTGCAGGTTTGTGAGTAATCTGAATAGAAATGTCGGCTAATTTCCTTGCGTCGTTATTTGGTTTTCCACAGTAAGAACAACCCGAGAAGATAAACGTGTTTCCTTATATTGTTATGTTTATCTTCTATGCTAAATAATTGTCTAGATAATTGACAATGATATGATATGGTTGTAATATGTTGAGTTGTTTTTCAAGATATTGAAGAGTGTAGCGAAATAATTTTGAAGTATGGAATTTTGTAAAATGTAAATCTGATAAGTTCCTGTTTTAAACTCGCTTTCTGTTGCACAAATAGTTTTTCGTTTCGCTCCGCGCTGTACTTTTGTTTATCGTTTCCCCTTAATAGCCAGTTGCTATGGTGGTAGTAATATTAATGTACAATGTATTCGAGTAGAAACTCGAATAAAAATGTGCTGTAAATGATCACGTTGGTACAATTACGAAATTTAATACGTATAAGTAACAGAAACCTAATACTATTGAATTAGAATTAAACCGAAATACACAATGCACAATATACGAATAAGATTCCATAGATATTCTCTTGTACAATTCTTTTCATATTTTGTTATATATCAATTTGCATTGAGTATTTATATGCCGAGAAAAGTAATCTATACATACACAGGTATACATTTTATTGAAAATTCGAAATGTAATAACAAATGAGTATATCTGAATCCATATTAATTATCAAATATATTTATTAAATTAATGAAAACAGTATTTACTTTTAATCTAGACACTAGTATAACAAAGAACATCGTAAACATTGAATTTCGAGGTACAGCAAACATTTCATAGGTGCAGATTGGAAATAATATACGATTCGACGATTGTCGGGATAAAAATTTTTATATTTTGTTCGTGTTTAATCAATTAATTTTTCTCTACAACCTTTATCCAATTACAAAAAAAAAAAAAACACGCGTAACACACGTCACGTATACGCATGAAAAATATTATTGAACTGTCAAAATACCAGGCAAACAAATGCTTTTCAATTATTTAGTTTCCTACAATGAGCTCTACCAATTTTCGAATTGCGAACAATTCATTTAATTCCCTACGCGCGTATATGTATATGTATAAAGAATGAATCCACGTATTTCTTGTTTAAATATAATCGCAATATAATCATATCGCACAACGTCAGTACAAACGGTCTTTCATTAATCGTGACCAGACGCAACGAAGTGAACGTTTATATCTCAAATCGACATAATGTAAATACCAACTCGCTGCACTTAAACTTATAACTATATGAATATAAATTCCAAACTATATAGTCACTGTGCAAATATCTTCACGGTTCGCGTGCAGTTAGCGTGCAAAGGGGAAACCAACAAGAACTGCAGCTGTTTTTCGAATTCTACGATCACTGAGACGGAAGATACTTTCTATACAGAGGTATATGAAAATAGAAAAATAGATCCAAGCAATCCATGGAGAGAAGCGCGTCATTGGTAACCCGCGTGTCGTAACACTCTCGTCCAGAAGCAGGATTTGGCCGGTAAAGTCCCATAGAGCCTGCTGTCGCGGGGGAAGTCAATATTTCGCGCTTTCACGAATCCTTCTGGTAAATAGCGATGGATTGGTTCTGGATGATGGCAACCAACTAAAGCCTGGATACTTGTGCGTACGTCTCATTCCTTCCGGTCTCCGTTCGCGTTTTCCGCGTACCTTCTACCTGCGAGTGTAATATCGAGAGCGCAAAGTACATAGGACGTCGTCTGATCCGCCTTCTCAAGAGCCGAGCTATTCGAGCATACTACAGACCGTCCTGTCGTTTCCAAAGGCAGGAAAGACGCGCTCTACCGTGTATAATGTCTAGAACGTTTCCGTAACACTATCGACGAATCGTGCTGGGATTACGGACGCGTCTATCTATTCGTATTCGGCGGTTGTCGATAATAAGTACCCTCCTTTCCTTATTTACTGTACCGTGCATATTATGCAATAAGAAAAGGTACGGTTATTTTCATGCTCGATAGTGCCGCGAGATGCACGTGGAATATTAATCCTTTCCGCGCGAACCCTTTTGACACGCCGGCGTGGAACGGTATGCTAATTCGTTCGAACACTTTTAGGGAACAATTCATTACGATACAATTCGCTTTGCGGTAGCCCTGGAGAGTTATAAGACGTCTAGAGTGTGCCGAATAGTTTGTTGGAAGGTCGTTCCGTTGAGGTGAATCGCGATGCCGCGAGTATATTATTATTTTGCAGATGTAATGCTGCATTTGGACGATTCTAATACTGTTCGTGCAATAAAATAGTTCGAAGTAAAAATATCTGCAGGGTGTCCCGTAACTACCGTAATATCGGGAAGCGGGGGATAGCTGGTGTGATTCTGAACAATCTTTCCCTTGACCAAAATGTTGATCGAAGCTTCGTTTTTGAGTTATTATCCAAAAACACTGCCCAATGAAAACGCCCGTAAAGCGCACGCCCAGGCCCGTACCTCACAACTGTGCTGGGTCTTGTACGGGGGCATCAAGGGTGTCGAGGAAAGCGTACGGAAAGTGTTAAATCGTTATTCATTATTAAGGAATAAACCAGTTGTTCTTTTAATCAATTATCGTACGATCCTGTCCGTTATTCATGAATTACGAATAATTCCACATTATCCTTAATTTAAGACGATGTAACGTCTGAATGCGTGGTGAAATGCATACATCAGAACAGTAGTACAGATGCAGAAACAATTAAGCTTTAGAGTTTACAGCGCGCTACAGGTTACCCAGCTTATTTCCAAGTTTTTACCGTTTCAATTTTTTATCATCTACGAACACGTTTAAAGTAGGATAGAACGATTCGTAAATGCCGGCTCCAATAAATCAAGCCTTATTCAGTTGACAATGGTGTCCAAGGAGCACGACGCTGATGTGAAACATGCGTTCACGCTCAGAGAACATGCACATTAGAACGCTCAACTATTTATAGTGCAATAGATTATATCCTGGCTGGGCGGGATGATTTCAGCAACTGGGTCAACCTCCAGCTCTGCTCCAAGTGAACTTCGAAAAAGAACCGCGAAGGATATTTTGCATCGTTTAATAAGCTGTTAAATATTCAACGAGGCGATTTTTGCCACAAGTGCAACGGCGTGTAATTGCAGAGCGCAGCTGCATTCCTGTTTAATGTAGCCTCGCAACTTCTTTTCGACGTCCATCGTTTTCTCGTGGAGTTCGAAATGCTGCGTACAATTTGTATATTGCACATACGTATTCCGCAAATGGCACGGGACAATAATACAGTGAACAATATTAAGGAACAATATTACAATTTATCAATTGTCGGTTTATTAGACTTAAATGTCGCTGCACATCCTTATTCAATTCAATATCTCATGCTTGGCGTGGAATTAGGGGAAAAATGCAAGGAATCCTTCGGCGGTGCCTTATTAAGGGAAACAAATGTAGCCGTAACTCGAGAATTTGTAGAATCCGATGAAAGAGCTGATTCAGTGGCCCCGCTGGTATAAATCATTTCTGGTCAAACCGGGGTCACGATAGAAAATATCTCTCCTCAATTCCTCTTCCCTTATCTTCTGCATTCTACATACTGTATCTATCTCGTTCCCCCGTTAAATTATCCCGCATTAAAGTAGATTTCGCTCTGACCAAGGAAATACCAATTCCCTATCATGTAACAAGATATACATATGTAACCTATATGCTTCGTTCCACGCTATGCAATAGAATTTACGTTGCATCATTGTGTACGCTGGAAATGATAACAATTCAATTATTTACTCGGACTCCGGTAGAAATGAAAATAGCCGGATAATTTGCGCATTAATAAAATGTATGATTTTATTCGTCTAATTACGTGCAACGAGTGTGCTGCAATAGCTTAATTTATCACGAGAAACAACATTACCACGTTTTACAGGAAATTCAATAAACACGCTCCACCTTGGCTAATTGTAACTTGGAAATTGACTTCAATTTGTTACCAATTATCCTTCGCGTTTTTCAATGCGCCTACCCGTACAACTTTGCTAACGCTTATTTTTTAATTACACATTTACAATGAAGCAAACGCGACGGAAGTGACGCGAACGTTCACGCGTGAAACGAAATTAACTGCTTATTCAATTTATTACGAGCAACTAATGTAGACGTGTTTGTTCGCCTACGGCCGCGAACGGCGCGATGCATGAAAGAACGAATAAACCTGCGTGGCAGGTGATCGAATGGATGATAGATACGCGTACAGTAGGCGAGTGACAGGTACGAAAATGAGTGCAGAGAGTGCGCGATAATTGCACAGAGATCGCGCTCTGTTAGGGAGCGATTATGGAATCCCCAATGGGAATGGCAATATAAACGAAAGATAACGAAATATGATAAACATGAACGGCAAACATCGTTCCCCAAATTGAATGCATATGTTTGATAACAGCTTATTACAAATTCAGGGCGGCGTTAAACAAAATATAGAAAGACAGGGGAAAATTATCCAATTTTGTAAAGGAATAAAATAAGGAGAATTCTCGTTCGGCGGAGGAAACACGCAGAGGTCGATCAATCTATTTCTACTGAAATTCCGTGCAATTCGCTCGGAGTTTCAGGGTTCAGGCGGCACCAGTCACGGGGAGCACTGGAGCGAGCGCAGGAGGAAGTTGCATCGGACACGAAATACGAATCGATCAAGGAGAACGAGGGATCGTTGAAGCCGTCTGCCAAGGCGACACGTCTCACCAAAGGCTGTTAAGTCCGAACGAAGGACGAGACCCTAGGGGAAGTATACCTCGGCAGTCTCGAGCCACCTTAACCCGTTTCCAGTTTCGAACCAGATAATTCGAACAGTTCCACAGCGATCCCTAAATGATTGAACAAGATGGTACAGCCAGCTGACTGTAGGAAAATAACGATCCACCGTATAAAAGTGACAGGCAAGTGGATGTCTGGTTAGAGACTCTTATTCCTTCGGAATCCATACGTTTGACCATCTTCCAACGCCCGGTTAGCAGGCGAGCCCCACATTCGTAAATCTTCGCGGGCGCAGAGAAATACGGCGGGACGTTGCAATTTGTTTTTATAGGGAATCGAGAAGCAGTGGAACGCCACGAGCCGGGCCGGGAATTACCTAGGGATATCTATGCGAAAATGCTGAAATTTCAGTAGTTCCAGATAGGAGTGTACCCCTTGCCACGGGGTAGAGGTCAGTCTCGCGTGATGGCTAACGAGCCCGGTGATCGTTGAAAGAGAAGTGGGGTAAAAGGAAGAAACCCGGCTTGAAACGCCAACATTGCGGCTTCCACCCTACGGGCATTTCGCCTGAAACAATTTTACACGGCGTACTTCGTATGGTACGTTACTGGAGTGCCTGTTTAATGAACAGGTTTTATCTTTACTTTGTTTATTTAGATGGGCCATGTAGGCATCATTTGCTCGCTTCTCAGTTTCGTGCCTGAGAACACCTTTTTTTCACTTGGGATTTGTAGTCGGGGAATTATAAGGCGCTAACTGCTAATTGAACGTTTGGCATTGGATGAACGTTGTGCGTTTTCTTTGGTTGGACGCGTGAACTGCTCGTGAATGTTTTATATGTAACTGTATAATGGCGTAATTAGTATAGTTCTGAGTAAATGAATTAGGCGTATTTGGGGATTCTGTTATTAATATTAAATAAAATATTTACTAATATTAAATTACGGACAGAAACTGATATGGATAGTGATATTTTTAATAAAAATATATTCGATTTGATTTTATTCATGGTGGCTTTCCATTTTCCTGAGTTGAAGTGGACACAACGGACTTGTGTCTCGTTGCAACGCTTATGGAAACCACAAAAATATCTATACAAAACAGTTATTAATGTCATTTGCTGGAATTATTCAAATTCGTACTTCGTTTATTTTTAACTTTACTTTCTGGCGACTCGTGGGTTCTCTACCTTCTCGTGATAAAAAAAAACTTTGTGTACTCTCGTGTAATTATTACTATAACAGTTGTATTAAAATCCAAAACACACAATAGAGAACTAATATTATTTAACCATAATACTATTTTCTCAGTGTACAATTATAATCCAGTAGTGTTCTAAGTTGTAACACTTTGTTACGCTACTACAGAATTGAAACAGCATTAAATCATAAAATTATATATCGCGCCAAGGAATGCTGTTCTGTAGCAAAAGAAAATCTCATGCATAAAGATAACAAATTGAAGTGAAAAACGTGGTTTAACCGTAACGAAGAACGAGATTGTAACTTAGTATGCATAAAAATAAGTCAAATATTCGTGAAGTCAATGAAATAATACATACGCATGGTTTAGAAGGGTAAAGGAAGAAGAATCTTCTAATTAGACAAAAATACTGCTGTAAATTTAGAATTAAGCGAAGTAACTGAAAATGAAACGAAATGTGAGTAATTACGACGAGACATTTGAGTAATCGTGAAAAGTACGATCGGTATGAAATTGAAATCCGTCGTCGCTGCAATCAATCTGTCTCCCTGAATCCCGAATGCTATATTGTGGTACGCGTATTATTCCCATTTAATATTCTTTTGAAACCTACATCAAATTGTGCCTGTTGAAATGTTTGCTTAACAATGATAATCCGTATTGAATATCTTCCGCTTGCATTATACATGTAAATTGCTCGATATTATGTACGAAGAAATATTGAACGCCGGAAGTATTTAAATGAAGACAATTGATTTTAAAGCTGTTCATTAAGGAAGACTACGCTCTGTTTAACGGAGGGACGGCGGAAAATGAATGCGAAAGTATGAAGACCCCTAGAGATGTTTCGGGTAGCGAATAACTGTTATCCTGAAGACAATGGCGGATGAAAATTTAAGTCGTCCGCGTGTACCGAATGTACGTGAAAAGTAGATAAATGTGCTTATTTCCTAATACAGTGCCCACGTGAAATGTGTTATTAACGTCCGCCATAATTTCCTACCGGCGAACAATTCAACATATTTTTTAACGGAATCCTACGCGGACTGCTTTTCTATTCGTATCTTGAACATTTTTTCAAATCTTCACATTTCTCGTTCCATCCGAGTTACATTATCCGCATACCCCGAGCGCGTCATTCAAATTTTAAGACCACCTGCATTTGAATAAAATGAATTATCAGTCTGCTTCAAATTGCATTCACAGATGGCCCCTGTTACTTTTTTATTTCTCAGAAAGCTTCCTGTGTCGAGGATGGATTTTCGGGGGAAACATAAAATCTGTGATGCATTGCACTAAAGAATTCAATGGCTTAGCCTCTAAAACTCAGTCGCTACTGTTGTGTGAAATCGCAAGCACGGCGTTGTCGAATCGAATTCGTAATTTCCTATACACCTCGTAGATGCCTATTCAACTGCTGTAAAATTAATTGAAATTTGTTAAGCAAATGTTTGTGTTTGAATCAGTGGCAACGCTATTATGGAACTTCCCGTGTAAATAACCGGAAATAGTATGGTCGGTGTTTAATTCTCGGTACAGGTCAAATTCGGCCGCCGGTAAATGCGCAAATAATGGCCAGGTATCATCGATATAAATATGTCATGCAATAATAATTGGAGTATCTTATTTAAACAATAGTTTATCATTTTGCAATTCATTATTTAATATTTTGTAATCTTTGATCATTTTCTTGTACGCAGAGCGGTTCACATGTATATCGTATAATGCTGCGACTTATTATATCCTATAAGAAATTTTGTTGTAAATTCTACTCCGGCATTCGTGTTTCAAATCAAGGTGAACAATCGAGTAACTGCCCTCTTACTTATCACCAGCGGAACAAGAGAAAGCACCACTCAATTTATTTTTACAGCACGGTAGACCAGTAGTCGTCGACCTGTCATTTAAGGGCCACAGGCATCGTTGACAACGACAGCTGTAGAAAGAGCTCTCTATCTTTAATAGCCTCACATGAAATACGTATATAGTAACACTTTATGTCCTATATTTTCCAGGGGATAGTGCCGTGTATAGGGTGTTTTAAAACGGTTGTTAAAATTTGTAACAACGTTCTACTCATAGCACCCACCGACAAATGTTCCTCAAACAGAGATTCGCAAATACGTTAATTTCGAGGGAAACACTTTCAAAGTTTCGCAGCGAAGCTATAGACGTACAGGCTATTCTGTAACGGAACGGACAAACTTTGGGAACGGGTTTTTGAACTTTGTACGGACCATCGCGAAGTGAAAATCACAGATCTTGTCGAAGTTTTAGTGAAAAATAGTTTGCATACGCGTTGCTGCAAGTGTTTCCTGTTAAGTCTGGATCGAAAAATTGCCACCGTTTTACACCGAAATTAAAATGCATGCTTCTCGTGGACTACTGTGCAATGTAAAATTCATAATTATACAAATGCCAAATATAAAAGCTACAATAATGAAAACTGGCACGAAGCAGAAGCGTAAACCAAAATCGCTTATATGCTTTCGACCGATCTTTTGTCACCTGTTGATAAGTAGTTCAGACATTGCAAGTAAAGCTGGCTAAGTCATTTTTGTGTTTTTGATATCATTCCTTGTGCAACGACAATCTTTATCAATTTCATCGTGGAACATATGGTACCGTTACGCAGTTCCAGAAATTTGCATTATTCAAATATCTTGCAATATTTTTTGTCGAGTTTCACATATAAACGATCATTGTTTCCAACGTTTCTTCGCCTAATGGAAAATACGATACCTGTGTGTACGCATGTATGCGTATAAAATATGTACAGTCGCCTCGAAATGTAAGTCAACGATTCGCATTTTTGTGCAAATGAAAACGATACATTACAATAATAATGCATACATTACAATAATAATACATACATTATAATTATTATTATAAATTTAAACCGCTGGTAAGAGCGTTAACTCACTTTCCGAGTAACGACTGTATATCGGATTCTGAATTTCCCCCGCAGGTTAATTTTTCCTCGTGTACTCCCGAATTCATAGCCGCCACTTTCGTATTCTCATTTGCGAAAAGCACGTTTCTTCGACAACTTGAGCATCCATTGTTCACAAGCAAGAGGTGTAATTTCAACAACACTTGGTTACACCCTCGTAATCATGAATAACGCCGATGACAGGGGGTTGGGGGGGGAGGGGGCGCGCATCCCTCGCCGGCGAGTTTAAACGCGTCTCGCAAAAAGTCACTCGAGAGATCGCGCGATGCTAAGAAAACGTAGCCCACTTTTCGAATCTTGCCTTCCCTTGCGCATTCATACAGGGGTCGGCCCGACTAACGCCTGTGAATGGCACGGCGGGGTCAAGTCGGACCGCCGAAAAGCGGCGAACGAACGCCAGAGGCTCGCAAGACAATCCCAAGGGTACGCGATGCAATTTTACATTGCGCGCATCGGCCGTACGTACGGCCATCTTCGACTTCCACTTCCGGGGAGGACGAATTCTCCGAAGCACGTGGAATCTCGTGTACGCAATACGAACAAACCGGCCAGTTCGACCTAGTGAATCTGCTTGGTTCCCGCAACCAGTATCCCCTTTTATCCCCCGGGAGATTTTTGCGGGACCTCACTTCGCCGACTGCACTCCATTCGGAAGACTCCTTTCTCATCCTCAAGATAAGGCATCTCAATTTCAGCAACTTTCTTCCTCTTCGTCTCCCTCTCTCTCTCTCTCTCTCTCTCTCTCTCACCCTCCACCTCCACCACTCTCTCTCCTCTCTCTCTCTCTCTGTCCGTGTCCCCTTTTCGTTTACGTTTTCTCTATCCTTTTCATACCCTCTACCCCTTTCCATCGCTCTTTTTTGTCCGTCCCACCCTGTTCGTACAGTGTCCCTATCTTTCCTCGGGGGTGAGACGAGAACCTCCTTAACCCCTTATACAACCGAACCACAAAATATCGATTACCGTGATTGCTTTCCTTTCCGGCATAGTGCATACGCATTTTAGGACGCCACGGGATTAGTCGATCATTCCGAATGGCGTCTCCGCTTCAATAGTAGTGGTGCTTGGAAATTTGGGTTTCGGAAAATGGGAAAAATTGTTGTGAAATACACCACCCGGAATAAGTTTCAGGTCATTGGAGGTATCCAGGTGTGCAGGAATGATATACAGTTTCGTGTTGGAAATGGATGAACTCTTCGAAGCTGACAGTAGTGCGAACGCAAGAAACGATGGTCCCCCGTGATCAATTTGGAATCGATGGTCATTCCGAATTAGTATTAAAGGAATGTATTATCGGTGAAATTAAACACAGCGATCTCTTTGATTAATCAAATAGTATTGGCAGGAGGAAGATACTCTTGGAAGCACTACGGGGTTATCGTGTTCGTCAGTATAAATGGTTCTAATTTAACGAAAACACGTTTTCCTTTCGTCGCGGCACATGCTTTCCTCGTACGCACGAGGTTAAGTTATTATAAACTACGAATGTTAGGTAAGATAATCCTTTTATTCAGGCTTAGCATAATATAGAATGTGTAATTCGAAAATCATATAATTCGAGTTATCATTTTCGAAACAATTCTGATACGTATTACTGACGGTGCCTATTACAGAATTTCTGTGTTGAAGTATTTTTACAGAATTTTAACAAACGATTGTAGTAGATGAACGTAAAGAAATTATTCATTTATCCAAATAGTTTTGCATAGCATTTCTGTACAATGCAGATTGATGTAACGTTATAAATTTTGCAAACTATATTGTTAATATATATCCAAACGGTACTCGTCGATGGGCACACCCTTTGCTTTGATTAGTGGTATCTACTCAAAGATTCAGGCGCTGTTGGTTAACGAGCGTAATAATTTAATTGGACATCTGCTTTAACTGTTCGAGTGTTCCCTTATGTTTATTTATGATCGTTGACATTTGAAGACAGAAGCCTTCCCTTATACTATAATAATAAACTCGTCTTTTTATATTCGATAAGAAATATGGAGGGGAAAAATACGATGCTACCAAAAACATATAGGTTACTCGACTCTTGTATGGAAAACGAAATAATATAGAAATTTCATCAATGACCGTTCTTTCTCTACACGAAGCCAAGTAGACTTGCATTTCAAACGCGTTGTCGTCAAATTACAAGAAATGGTTCGAATATCGTGCCGATTGATACGTGAACCACACTGTATAACTAGGATCTCGATTGGACAGTTTTGTTGAGAGACAAGGAGGCTGGATAAATTGAGACCCAATGTATAATACAATAGAGCTTTGGTAACAAATGATGGGAAATGTATTCCGCGAACCCATATAGTAGCTAGCAATGTTCCATATGTATATTTCTTTCATTTAATTAAAGCTGCAACTTGCACTCCTGAATGGTCTACCATGCCAACTTTTCCGAATAAATTCTTATAGTAAAAGACGATCTCATATTGTCAGCCAGCCGAAGGCCACGGATAATCAAGAAAAGATTGAATTTTTTGTGAAAGCAGTAATGGTTATCGATATTGAAATCATAGGACTAGTAATTATTTAAGCTCCATGGAAATGCCATCCTTCCAGAAATAATTTATGTACAGTTCCTGATAAAAGAAATGCATTACTTCGAATTATTAATGTCTCATTGACAGTTACTTTTCTCTTGCAGAATAAATATCGCTATGATTAGTATTGTATTTCGTATTGAAATTCATATTAACCTTTCAATGATTAATAAGATTTTATAACTGGAACCTTTTCAATACTTGTCAAAATTCATCGCGCACTGATACATTGACATACAATGGCAGCTTTGAAATGGTCCCTTTACATGTTTGTTGGACATTATGTATTAAACTTATAAATTTAATTTATTGCATATGCTAATAGAACTTCGTTCAAAAATAAGTTAGACAATCGTGGGTTACTGTAGCACATGTACAGGGAACAGTGTTCCTGCAAACACCGCACTATCACGTTTGAAGCATGTAGAAGCAACTTCTGTCAAGAAAATCAGTTTCAAATTTTGAAGGAACAGGACTCATTAAAAAATTCAGGGCCCTCTTAATATCTGGCAAACAAATAAGTCACGAAGAAAAACTGTTCGAGTATTATAGATCCCTGTGGATATCACGAAAGTTTCGTAACAAAATATTTTTTGCAGGAACGTTGGCCTTGGTATAGTACTTATCCCAGGTAAGTGGTTAAGTTAGAAGACTCACTTCATACACCTTGACGTCAATTCAGACTCTTGAAAACAATCGTTTGTCTTGCAAAATCTCCGTTCCTATATAATACTGCACATATATTGTTATTGTAATGTTGCAACGATCTGAATGAAAAATTTACAAAATGCCAAAATAACTTAATCGTCGAGAAACTTATAATGCGATGGAAACATACGGTGATTAGTAGAAAATGTTCTCTCTCTTTAATGCAATAGCCTTGCATGCGTTTACTATATAACAAATAAAAATCGAATATTGTTGAGATTAAAACTCTTGTGCGATAGTATTCATTGATATTTAGAATCATCGCGTCAAGTAACGTACGTCGCGTATTATTAACGTGCCGATATTAATAATGCATGAATATTCATGTTATATTCTGATATGCTATAATTCATTGGAATATTATTACTAGATGACCTACGGTGACCAAATCAATTTGACATGTTCCATGTAAACGAACTACATTATGTACGTATTGCTATGCTGAATTTGACGTGAATGCCGTGTACAAAACTTCGTAATGTTTTCCGATACCCGACAACTTCTCACTGTCGCGAGTTCTCGAGAAGTTTCAAAAACCCTGCCCCCCCCCCCCAAACAATAATGTGCTCGTTAAAAAAGTGTATTCTAATAACAGGAGACAATTGTAGCGAGACAGGAGTGTACTCGACGACGGCTGCCAAGTTTTGAGAAGTTCAAAAGAGTTTCGGGCAGGGCAAGTTGGACATCCTTTTAACTGGCAGCAAAGTGGCGAGTCCCTTTCCCTCTTGAATGTCCTCTGCCCGTTCAAAACCGGGAAATGAAATCAAGAGGTATAGCTCTGAGAGCGGTATAGCTCAGCCAGGAAAGTGAGATCTTCTTATAACAGCTGTAAGATGCCCCGATACGTTTATCAAATGAAACAGGGTCAGCCGTTCGACTTTGTCGTCCCACTGCTTATTCTTCGTGAGCTACAAAAGTGTTCTCGGGATAATTACTGCTTTGCAACTTTGTTTTGCGTCCGTCTTTGTTTCTATTCTGCGTTCTTCTGTTTAAATTACGAAACGAGGTGGGCTTATGCGCAAAGATACGGCGTCGAGAATCATTTGAATGAAAAATAGACCGCCCGAACAGAATTTCCTTCGATACGTTTCGCTTGTGAGAATAGTGACGTCGAAGAATTAGAAAATAATAGAACGCTCGAAGGGTCACAGAGGGGTCTTGTACTTGAAATAAAACGCTCCTGGCGCCTGACAGTGAAAAACTCGAGTATTGTTCTATACCAAAGGTTTTGTATTGTAATATACATATTTGTTGCGATAATGCACACCTTTCGTTTCGACTGCACGCCACACGTGCATGCACAGGATTTTGCTCGAGATTTGGACACGAGAAACGTGAGTATTAGCAAGGTACAGGTTTATGACGCGTGCCGCGAGTTTATGAAGCATCAATTGGCATTGAAGACAAAAGGACAAGACAATAAAGTGCGCACGGTTAATTTGGAGGTTTTGTAACAATGAAATTACAAGCGACTCGCCATTTCTCATGTAACTGGAAGGGCGTAAAGTTCAACCATTAAACGATTTCACTACGTTCTTCTTAGTCCATAGGTATTGTATTAAGAATGTTGGTTCGTTTAAATATCAAATTTCATTAAAAACATTCGTTGTTAAAATGCATACTTCAATAAACGAGTGGCTGAATGCTGCCGAATATCTGAGATAATGCTTTGCACGCAATGCCTTTAATATAGAATAACGCCGACCCCTTACAGGACTTTAAACTGCAGTTTTTGAAGCAACAATGCTACATATTTCAGAAATTCTGAAAATCCTAAAATAAGTAGTAAGTCTATCACTTTTTCCTCATGTCTGACAGAATTCTTGGAAATAATGCCAGAGTGCATTCCTCGGAGAGAAGACGAAACAAACTGAAATATTCTTGTGACAGTGAACAAAGTTTCCGAAGAGAAAGCATTCTCGTTTCCATCCTGGGCTGCACCTTCCCGGACGTTATGTCGGAAATATTTCGCCAGCTTACTGATTCCGTAATTCGCGACGATAAAATAGCAATTTGACGATCCCACATGGGGCCCTTGACTTAAACGAACATTTATCAGAACAATCTTTTCCAACTTATTCCCAAATAGTGGCATTTACCGTTTCTTTAGTGATTTTTGTATTTAATACATTGTTACGAAAGTTGGATAAAATTATAGAGGCGAAATAAGAGGAGAAAGTATTTATTAAAGCCATTAGTTCTGTGCCCGCCTGAAAATAAAATCCGGAAATGGTAACTGAATACGTTTCTGTTTCTTTGCGGCTAATACTAATTATTTCAGATGATAACTTTGGATTGTGCTAATTGGTTGAAAATGGAATAATGAATAAGAAGGTAATAATAAAAGTGCTGAATATATTGTATTTAATAAATTGATGTTTGTTTGTCTTCGCGGAATTTGAAAATGGCAACTGCACACTGTATTAATTTCATTTACAATGTGTATCGTTTGAACCAAATAATTATCGACGATGTTATCAAAGCTGCAAAAAGAAGCATAACTGGCTCGTTGAATACGTAGACCAAAGTATGTTTTCCGGCTCATGGTGGCGTTAGATCCACATTGGATGCAAATATTATTGCTCCCCAATCAATTAAGTTTAGAATTACGCAAGCAATTTTGAACAACATTATTATTATTCACAGGTACCGTGCTGTAAATATTATATAATGGCTTCGGTTAACATTTTAGGATTTCAAGTTTGAATTCATTCAAAATTCGTAGATTGTTACAGATTCAGTTTGGTTTAAAACATGGACATTTCATGTGTAAGGTACATTTCCACGATTAAGTCATTTTTGATCGAAATCGTTCGATGCCACGCGTACATACAATGTTGAAATACGCGCACACAAAAATCGGCCATGCAATAAAATTATTGTAAACCTTTGTTATTATAGAATACTTAATTTACCAAATCATAATTTAATATAAACAAATTTTCGTGAAACCCATTGAACATTCTAAAATTCTATTGAATATCTTATAGGTGTGTTAAATGAAAGATATGTAACGCAATTGTAAAATAAGTTATCATTTCCCCTAAATACTGCGCATAGTTCGTGCGGTACCTTAATAAATGAGAATAAAGTTTGTGCAATTTCCAGCAAAAAGATTGCCAACGTTTATTCGTATTAAAACTCATTATAGTAATCATCCGGTTTCCTAATAAATACTGTCTTTCAAGGAATTGCTTGAATGGACATCCAATCACGGTTTTCACCGTACAAATTTTTCACGGCTAGAGCACGTTTCCCGAATGAAGGGAGTTCGGTTCGTTCCACTTCTTTTCTGATCACGAAAAATTAATAGCTTATACAATAAGAGTGCGGCCCAGGGGGTGGTTACAGACAGACGAATATTTCTCCCGGTTGGGTCGGAAGGCGCGGTCTGGCGTGAAACTTTCTCACTAAATAAAAACTCAAAATTCTGCCCCATAAGTTCAGTCTGTGGAACTCTGTTTACGGAAACCCTGACGCGGAAAATGCAGAGGGTGCTTTGTACGTCTACGTATAACGCGTTCTTCACCGAGTCCAGCATTAAAATTAATGGCCCACCACGTTATTTCAGCAGGTCTGATTTTTAAACACGTCCTCGGCACTTTTTGTTTACTTCACATTTCTTTAATAGTTGATTAATGGTATGCTTGGGGCATGAGCGCAAACTCTTCGTGACGGTAGGAACTGCACGAGGGGCCATGGATTTTCTTTTTGTAACATCCCCCATTAAATTTATCCTAAGGTGATTGAATTTGCACTGTTTATTGCGAATCAGAGCATTGTGGGCGAGATTTATGATGCTTTGACACTTCGATTCTATGAGAAACGAAGAATATCTTTCATTTGTTCAATGATTCGCGGTTATTTTCTGCGTAAACTATATTTTCAGTCCACGTGTGCATCCCTTAATAAAAATACCGCTGATTGCAGTCGAATGATTTTACCGTCACGATCTGTTCAGTATATGTAACCATAAAATCGGTGGATATTCAAATACACGTCCAGAAATATGTTATTTATTGCACCAGACCAATATTATGTTGGTGCTTATACCTTTCTTGTTACAAAGACTGGGAAAATATTATTGCGTGATTTTTTATTAGGAATTTATTGCTTCTCTGTTGGTAACTTAATGAAATCGCATCAATGTTTAATAATTATATGTTGATGTATTCGAACGAGGTGCGAAATATTAATATTATTGTTTGTTAATTATAATGGCGTTTGAGTGTATTCTTTATACCGTTCAATAAATACCTACCAATTGTTTTCAATTTATTATTCAACAATATCATGCTGATACTAACGACCTAACTGGTAAATTATTAACAACTCGATAAATTTCAGAACAAAACTAGAAATGGTTCGTACGAGATTCGAATTGCCAGACGTTCGTTATGTATTCGTTCTCTTAACATACGTTGGGTATACGCATCGCGAATGTGTTCCGATATATTATGTGCCTCTGCGGGAACACAATAGAAATCTGCAGCACGCCACCGTTCTCTAAGAAATCAATACTATCTAAATGTGGAATTTATTTAAATATCATCGAAGGCTGTTGCACGATGCAGTTTCAATAAATCATGCGTGCATTGCTGAACGAGTTACATGCACAAGTGGATTCTTATTGTGCCTGAAAAATTATATATGTACACAATGCTTCGGAATATTTGGTTTTCTTTCTCTTATAGTTTTATACAGTTTTATCTCCATCTGGATTGAATCAATTCAAATGCACCCTATATATGTATATTTGAAGCTCCGATATTGACAGTCTTATCATTTGTTCCGTGTTGTGATTTCATTTACAATTCAACAAGAACCGATTCCTTAATCAGAATAATTCCCTCAAGGGACTAGACTTCCTCTCAAATAAATTATTATTCTAAGCCACTTGCGCGTAACGTACGTTCGAGTAACAATAATTTCATGTTTCACCAAATACTCGAGGCGTTCCTAAAATTAAAGATTCGTCACATATTTCGGAACGCTTCTAAATCCTACAGTTCCGTATTCTGTCAAGTGTACCTGGCAACCCAAAATACATACACATAACGCCGTCTAGCACTTACAGGGTGTTTAACTACAAAGTACTTTCCGATACTTAAAGAACCCAATGCATAGCAGATTCGCGATAGGCGACATCACTGTTGCATATTGCAATACGCATCGTGGCGTCGTTCATTGCTGATGCAGAACACGGCGATAAGAAGCGAATGTACATCAACAAATTCATACGAAACAAGTAGAACGTCTACTTAAGATGTTACAGTGGTGTGATAAAACTTTCATGCGACCCACTAATTTCTGTCCTCGTTCCGTGCACCGTTTTCTTACACTTCATTTTATTTCGCTCTTTTACATCACCCTTCGACCCATGACTTCCTTCAAAATAATGGAACGTTTGAAGATTTCCAAGATTGTATGCGTAAAAACGCGTGAGAAAGGTAACGATCATTTATGTCGTTTCGCCGATATCATACCTATTCCTCAATAATCATAATTTTCCATTTCTGCGTTTGCTACATTTGAAAATGTAAATATGTCACCAAATGCCAAGACTAGTTACCTGATGGTTCAATGTAGTAAAACTTCGATTATTCGTGTACTTCTAATATCCACGATTTTGATCATTGACAGTACGAAATGTACGAATAATATACTTGCAATCTAACTCTAGAATTGATTACAGAGAATGTGTCGTTGAGTTTTCAAGAGTTTTTATTTAATCTCGTGCAACGTTTGGGAAAAATCTATTCCTAATCGTTTTTCAATTTGGTTCGAATTTAGATTTCAATTTATTTTCATTTGGCCAGCCCGGCTTCCAATTGAGCCCGTTAATCGAAATCCTATTGTATCTTTACATCGCATCGACAGACGGATTATCAGCGACGAATTAAAACATTTATTTCAATTGTACGTGAGTCATTAAGTACTGATGCACAGTTCATCGGTATTTAGAAAGTTGATTAAATCTTCAATATAAATCTTATCAGAATTGTGCCTGTGAAAAAATCTTCTGCGGCTGCATGGCAAGTGGGTAAATAGTTAAATTTAAATATCTGCTTTACCAAAGTTATTGCACATTGCAGTACAATTTAACAAGAATCTTTACAATATTTATCGCACGCTTAATATGAGTCTGATCGGTCAGGAATTGCGTCAAATCTCAAATAATCCTTTCGTCTGTTATATTACACGATTCGAATTTTCTGCCCCTCCCCATAACGGGTGGTTAGACGTCACATTAAGTTTCTTCTTTCGACCATATAAAATGTATTAAATATCGCGTTATATTTTATCGCACATTTTTAAAATTATTATTATACCCCTCGTGTGAATCCGATCAGTTCGAATTCTATCAAACATACATTATCTTCTCGTCTGCGCGATTCAAATTTTCCGCATCCGCATAGCAGGTGGTCAATTGTTACATCACGTTTGTACCGAATAGAATTCCATTGAGCGGGACAAATCTATGAGCATGCGCCATCCGATCCTCATAAATTCGAAATCTTTCAGAAGTCACGCGGTTCGACGCATCTGTGTCATGTTTCCTGTTTGCGTAAATACAAGCGATAAATCGTATCCACTCGTGAATTCGTTACTTCCGGCCGGTTGCCTTAGGCGTACCGAGCTTTGCCTTACTATCGGCAAAGGGTTGGCAGAAAAGTCACGAAACTTCACAGATGTGCGTGCTCATACTCCTCGTCCCGTCACGAATATAAAATCGGGAGAATGCCGCCACGCTTCAAATATCCATACAACTATAGTGCCTCGTAAATACAGGATCGTACAATCCCAGATACTGCAGATGCGCGTGATATTGAGACTTACTTCTTCCAAGAGCAATCTTTCGAATTGAAGATGAGATCGCGTCGCGTTCAGAATCCTCCGAATTCACCAACGCAAACAGAGTGAATAATAAAATATTAGCATATTGCAGATGAAGTATAGAAATCTTTGCGAACCGCTTCGATGTCTACGATCGATTAGAGAAAATCACATTTATTAATTGAAGCGTGATTCATTGGATTCAATACACTTAGACTACACTTGGACCGTAGATCGTTGCAGAGCAAAGTTACTCATGTTTTCATTAAAAAAATATTTCCTTAGAAACTACGAAAATACTTATTGCACGATTTTCATTAATAATTTTGGATACCTATCGTGTCTTGTTAAAATTTGTGGTCGATTGTAATTTTATGTACTTGCTGAGCGCGTACACTTCGTTCCTATTGTGTTGGGGCCATGTTCAAATTCATATAAGAAGAACACTCGATTTATTTATGTTTGTCCGTAATTCGATTTGATACCCAACTCTGAAGTGGACTAATTCAAAAACCATCGACCACGTTGCGTCGGTTACAATTAATAACTGATATTGAAATTCCATCATATGCCCGGTTATAGAAAATTCATTATGTGCACCGTTTAGTAATTATTGGAAATGATCAAGTCGGCGGACACACCTTCTATAGCAAAGGGACTGATAACAATCGTGTAAAACGGCAAGATTTCACTATTCGATTTGTAATGTGGCCTATAGGTCGGACAAGATTGGCAAAATATCGTCTGTCGGCAGTATGCAAAAGGAAACTCCCGTGCCTCACAAACTCATAGATTTATTTTTCTAGTTTGCCGATATGAAAACGCGCGGTGGCACGATGTACATCGGGTTACAACGATTTCATCAGGGATAGTTCGTAGATATGACGTTCAATATTGCGCTTCAACGAACTTACGGGGAAATGTCTTTGCGAAGGATTCATAAAAAATATTGAAATTCATCAATCGAGTGCAGAAAACGCTTACTTTATGGCCGTTGCACCTCGTATGGCCGTTGCACCTCGTATAGCCGTTGCACCTCGTATGGCCGCGTTTATTTTTTTTTTTCTTTTTTACGATCAAATTTATCGGACACGAAATCGAGGGCTTATAGTTCGCACAGGGCCACCTCTTCCCTCTGTACATTTTTTTCAAGACATTCAATATGACTCACTTATCGTCCAGTCGGGGACACGAAACTGAACAAAATTCAGCAACTGAGCAATTGTGCCATTTCCACAAATATATGTATTATTCTTGCATAATTGTGTTTTCCTTTCTACTACATATGTGCATGTATTTTTCTTTTTCATAAATATCAAGTTGCCACGTAATTTTTGTGTGTGATATAGTTCGTCGATGGCAGAGTACATGATTTTACCATAATGCAGATACGTACGTGATACACATATGTATGTATGTACATAGTATATTGTTCAGGAACTTAATTGTGACGAATTTCCAGAGGCGCATAGAATTTCTGATTTTTTTATTATATACATTCCCTTCACATTTATTAATTGCACAGGAGGGAAAGATTATTTGTTGTGTCAGGTCTTATACAAACACTAAATTTAAAATTAGTATTAGCTCTTCAAAGCTTTCACAGTATTGCAACCATATTATTCTTTACAATATTATTTGAAAAATACTTGCCCTTTAAACAGTCTAAAAGCATACTTTTCCATACTTGCGACGTATAAAAGTTTCTGTTTGTTCATTTCTAACGAAGACCATGTTTAACGTGTCCATTGCGAAAACCTTATACGGTAGTGCGTACACTTTTCCTCGGGAAGAATCGCAATCAAGTTGATCAAAAATATGTTGGACAATATTTCCAATCCTAATTGTACACGAGTCATAAATAAACGAAAACGATTTACCACTTCACACAGTGGTATTATTTTACAGCTGAAATATTTCGTGATCCGAAGCTTAAAAATAAACGTGTTTGAAATTGTCACCTTCACGCGGTATTTTACACGATGCGTACACGTACTACCTGTGTATTTGTAACCAGACGTTCGTGCGGTGTAATACAAAGAAAGTTGAGCAACGTTTACTTGAGATGTATTTTTATACGGTGTGCAATATTCCCTCTGCGATTGGGGCAATTTTGCCTCGGGCATTATCTACTCGAGCAAAAAACAACAGAGCTTTTTTCGTTTCGGTATTGGCGGCTCCTCCGTACATAAACACATGTCACGCGTATGCGTAACGCATTTCTCAATTACACTTCGTCGTTCCATATACATCCAGTAAATGTTTATTCATTCATTTATTCATTTCTTATTTATTATTCAAGCCGCCCACACCGAAACGAAAAGAAACTCCGTTGTTTTTTGCGCGACTGTATAAGTAAATAAATACTTACACAGAAACGATTGCAGTCCGCCCTACTTATCTCATACAATACACTGCAATATACAACATATAAAATATAATACCAAGGGCGATGAATCGCGAAACTGTGAGACTACACTTACTGAACTTGAAATTGTCCTTTGTGCAACGTAGACGCGGCGCCGTTGTCATTCTCAACATTATTATCATTATAAACTTAAGTGCAGTCTTTCCGGGAAGCAGGGTGTGCAACGTGCAAGTCTCACTGAAATTTCGCTGCAGTCGTGTATGAATGACGTCCCTGCATGCTGTACAAAATTCCATTGAAAACTTCAATCTCCTTTCTGTTGGCCCGAGTTCGTGATAAACGTCGGAATTAAATTCAAGTAATGCTGCAGCATGGTGCACCGTGTGAACGCGAATTCGCGACTACTTTTTTATATCCCACGTTCTGCCAACGACACGTAATTTCCGCATATCCACAGAACTTCGGTTTGATACGGTTGGAAATATCTGGCGCTTAGAAAATTATTAATGCAACAAAGAGTAGGCTTGGTATCTATCATCGATCGCTTTCGATCGCCGGGATAAAATTATTTTTTTCTGCGAAATGAACGCAAATAACGTGACACGATGCGGGCGAGCCCGTGAATGGGAAGTACAAAGTTATGGAGGAATATAAATAAGTGAGTAAGAATATAACTCTCAAATTGTCAGCTAATTCCTTGACTAAGAATTTGATACATACAATTTTACGTTCTTCTTAAAGGAACACATTTTAAACTGACAGCTTGTTATTTGTAATTAAAAATTGTTTAATTAATATTGTGACGAATAAGAAAGCAAAGATAGGTAGGGAATAATTGTTATTATTGCAGAATTGTACATACGTAGACTACTTATTGTTAGCGTTTATAAAAATGATGACTGTCTTAACTTTGGCGAAGATAAATAGTAACAAGGAAGTATCTTGTCGATAGTTGAATGGTGACTGATATTGTTGATAGGGAGAAATTGTACTCGTAAACATTTTTCTGATATTATTCCTCTTGCGGAGAGGAAATAATATTTCGATACCACTTAATTTGTTTCAGAACTATTTTCTGTGGCTTCCGAAATTATTTTATACCAATTCATTCTTTACTATCGTTTCTATACACGGTGGTCCAGTATTCACAATAAAGCGGTCTAGCTATCGTTTTCTCGTAGAAAAATAATACGAAATTTAGCAATCAACTTTTTCGCGTAGAGGTATTGCTTCTCCGAAAATAGGTTGAATACAGGCGCATTTGCTGAAGGGGTGCTGTGTGATTCTATATGACTCGCGTAAAGTCACGTGACATCAACAATATACGAATTACCAAGCGATTAAACATGACACCCGTTATCAATTAAAAACTGCTTTTTTTATTTAAAAAACAAGAGTTCATTAAAACTGTATCGATGGTGAATTTTTGGCGTGAACGAAAACAGCACTTCTAACAAACTACTCGTTTGTCGTTAGAGCAAGAAATAAATTAGAGGAGTTTCTATTTATTGCGTCTACTGTGCTTTAGTCGAGCCTTATTAAAGTTTTTTTTTGTTTAAATATGAATAAAGATTGTCGTTGTTAGTAAACAACACGTGTGTTGCGCCAATTTTTATAAAGAATTGTTGCAAACATTTCATTTTACATGAAATATATTTATTCAATTGTTTTGACTTACTTTCGTTCAACGAATCGAGTCATATACACGCTGCAACGCTCATACATTGAACAGAAATACAATTCGTGCGGTATAATAATGGATCAAGTGAAATAAATATTCGTTTCCAATATTATATGAACAAGTAATAATTATTTTTAAATTGCATATCCTTTTTGATTCTTGGATTTATGGAAATACGTTCTGCGATGAATCGCTTTATAAAGTATGCTGTACATTTTCCAATACCATTCGTTACGTTCTCGCAATATTGAAATGAGTGCCTTACTGAATATTTCAAATGCAAAAACCCATTACAAAATTTCAAACAAGAATACTGTTACCGGCAGATAGTTATCTCCGTAATATTATAATACTTTTGAGTTTTTAATTTTCGAAGAATTCCTGTTGCACGCTGTTTACCTATAAACGACAAATAAGTGTTGGATGACCAGCCCTTGAGTCACCGATAATATGTAAGGCCCGCGGATCCTGGCCTAGTCAGAGTCAATATTATGCACCAAGGTAGTAGTCAGCGATATGACTACTGCCAAGGGCCAGACTCCGCGTTGGCTACGCCGACATAACAAGGGCTAAGGTCATCCTTCCCCCCTAAAACTCATGATATATATAGTAGCGGAATATCAATTGTAGTCAGAATAGTTTTGGACACGACGCATACCATCACTCTGTCGCGCAAACTCGTCACGGTATTCTTATATAAAAACCTCTTTGCAAAAGTAATTGTTGCACACGATTTCGCTTACCCCGGAATCCAACATAAGATGCATAATGTTATTAATAATGGATTTCGCGTATAGAAGTATTCTAATTTTTGTATTGCATATTATGAGAAATATAACTAAGCAAAGGTGAGATAATCAAGTCCCTTGTCAACCGAATAATAATAATCAGGACAATTGATAAAAAGGAATCGACCTTCGACGCTGTTGAGGATCCTGAATTTCATGAAAGAAATATTGAAGATAGAAGGAAACCAAAATTTATTATTCCATTTCCCCTTGATTAAATAGTCTTCATCAACGTTCACTCATGGCTGGAGCGGTCTTTGGTACGCGCAAGAATAGACAGAGAATGATTACGTTGTTGAAAGCTGACATGGACTGAATAAAAATTGTCATTACTACGCAGCGGCGACAAATACAGTCTCTTTTATGTCAGAGTAAAGTGATCCACGGCAACAGAAAGAAATTATTGATAAGTTGCAAGAAAAAAGGGTTAGCGATGAATCTGGATTAGAGTGGAGCAAATTGTTGGTACATACTTCGATTAATGATTAAAAATTAATAATCTCTAAATTAATTCAGTAACGACAACTTTAGGAAGAGAACATATATGTATATCGATTGAGTAACCGAATATGCAAATAAATTCTTTCTATGTTGGCAATTAATATACTATATTTAAAATGTAGAAGCATAGCTCATTACTCATTCTAGGAAAAATAGGCTATTTTGCAATTTTCGTTACAAATTTGGTAGATGAATAGATGAATAGAGACTTATTGGTCAACTTTCATATAACATTTTTGCCTTATTTTCGTGCATGGAATACGCTGAAAACGTCTGTTATAATCCATCGGACAGTCTAAATTAATAATTTTGAATACAGTAGACCTCGTTTCCGTGATGTTTTCAAACCCTTTGTGCTTGTTGTCATCAGCCATTTTCAATGACGAGGAACATATCTTGCCGCATTTTAAACATTTCCAAACCTAGGACCCGCCCATATCAGCATAGAATGACCCAGTTGCGCTGAATGTAGAACAGGGGCAAAGTAGAAAAAAATCGTAGCAATTAATCAACGACCGTATGACCTTTTCGTCCTCTCTGCACGCAGCATAGAAAAATTGGTTGTACAACAAATAGGGGAATGTAAGTGAACACAATGTAAATCCACATAACACGCCATACGTGTTACATAGAAAACAATTTTGAAATTAAAACAAATTTCGAAAAAGTGACAGATCGAAATCAGCAAGAAGTTTAAGATCTTTCCTTTTTCCAATAAATATCGAATCCTCTGCGAGCTGTGATTGATTCGAAATGAACATTATAAGGGCCAACAATTATTTGTCCAATTAATAGTGCTTAGCTTGCTGAACTGCACACGATATTCAAAGCAAAATTGTTAACTGTTGTAGAAATTATTACACTCGCCGAAATGCCTATTTATTCTAAGCTTATAGCCAGTAGTGTGATGCTTGATATACATATAAACGTTGCTAATAAAAGACATCTAATACTAATACATAAGAATTATGGAATACAAGTTTCCAGCAATATAATTTCTTAACGTAGGACGCGGTACACATACATTCGTATTTTCGTCCAATTCAACCATTGAACATAATACTCCGAACATTCGTATTACGGAATGCAATGCTGTTCGTAGTTTCTGGCTAACAATTCATAATCGAATTATATTAAAAGTAGACACGGTTGACCTATATTCATTTTGGAGCAATTCGCATCGATTGTATTACTCATCAGACCAATATACATACGTACGTAGATGTCCAACGTATCAGTGATTCTAATCTAGTGAGAAATTCAGCCAGAATTCATTTCTTTGCACAATTGTTTAAAGTTAATTCCATTATATTATATAATCCCTCTAAAATAAGAATTTTCTATATGTGCATGCAATATTTTCCCATCATCATCTACTCGTATTAATGGTCACGTAATGGTACATGATTATTTTATCAGGTTGCACCTGTCGAAGTAAATCGTCCACGTATAAATATCGAAACGTGAATGCGCGTAAACAGTAAACGAGAAAAGCTGGATAGAGCAGATTCGTACTTTATCTCCTACACGGGACGATGCTGCATCGGTTACGAATATTGCACCGTTGCTAATGGTCTTACAACAGGTGATGCAAATTAACACTGAGGATAGTTTCCAGTTTGAACATTACAAACGTAGAGTGGAAACTTATTACATAAATTTCATTGTAACCGTAATATTCTGTGTGCCGAATCTATTAAACAAAATTATACACCATGGACTATGTCTTGTAAGATGACAATAACAGCCAATTTGTGCCACATCTAATTTATTAATACAACACTCTAGTGAGCAACAAGCGACAATTATTAGGACAACGTTCCTTGTGGGAATAAATATGTTGATGGACTTACAAAAAAAAAGCAACTACTCGTACGTTGTCTTATCATACTTCTATAGGTTGCAATGGAGCATCAAGTTGTGATATTTATCATCTTACAGTTTTGAACAATATTGTTGATACTTTGCAATTACTGAAACCTCCGCGCTATAAATTTCATATGCATTTTTAACTGTACTCATCTCGTTTACTGATTTAATCACCTGCAACGTGCACGCTGTAAACGAAACTAAACTTCACCCTTCTGCACGGATTTTTAAAAATAATTCTTCGTAATTATTATTTAACAAATTCAGTGTCTAATAGCTAAAAGGGTTTGCTAAATTAGTAATGAGGTTTCAAAGGCGAGATTTAGCAGGAAACCATAAAATATGCGAAATTCATGAGCGCGAAACAAATTAGTTACCACCCTACCTACAAGTTCCTTAAACCGATTTAAAAAGGGGTAGTTACTAGTTACGTAATTTGTAGTTCCACAGCATCCGGTGAACGGGAAAACTTTCTTTGGTTTGATTAATTCTCCCCTTTTATACACTATTTCAGACAAGCGTTCCCTTAATTTATCGACCCGTCAAAGTAATAACGAAATCATTAAACTGGCGTTTAATCAACACAATTATATTTATAGGTTTACAACTCCCTTAGATTTTTGTAACGTTGTCGATGAATGGTTCTCAAATTAATGCGTAAATTTGCGTATCAATTTAAGCTACAACTTCTATCACTATAATATACATATTGTTCCATTGTCAAAATACATCTTTTGCAACAGTTTAATCCAGTTTCTTATTCTCGCTCTACAAATACTTTTGGTTCTTCGCTCTATGGAAGCAAAACGAGAGCTTTTAAAAGAAAAGAAAATATTCAGGTGCATTGACATTCACGGAAATTACCACCCAGCAATATTGGTATAATATATGCATTGTACTGCACAATAGTAATTCCTCGAAGCTGCCGGCGAACGAACTATTATGTTTAATTAATGCATAAAGATCTTTATGCAACAAGTAAACAATGGGTTGACGCAATGCTCCACATGTGCGTCTATAATCACAAGCAAAGTCAGCAATCTGTTTTGCTTTGCCCCGCCTAACGTAACGTCCTTAAAGGTTCACACAGCTTCAGTGTCTTGCATACAGTGGCAGAGCATCCTAAAGGGTACTTTCACCCCAGTATACGTTCCACCGTTATGTACCCTACCCAACAAACTAGGAGACTGATTACAAACATTGAGGAACGCTCTCTTTGGTGAAACGTTTTGACATGTAGCGTTAGCTTAACGACGCTGCTTTTCCTGCGTAAGCTTTCTAGGCAACCGGTATAACAACAATTCCAACACGTGCATCTTGCGAGGCGCAATCTTAATTTCATACTCCACACTGTTGATTTAATCGCGCCGTTTTTGTCAGCATTATGTTTCGTATATAATGCACGGATAGAATTTACTTGGTGCGAGAATGATATATCTGTTTGAATTGTATAGGGCATTTAAATTATAGAAAACAATTATTAATTGAATTGAACTTGGCAAAAATTGCAAAAATTATTAAGTCACATGAATTTTCGTATATGTTCGTATGATGTAGTTTATTTAATACAGAATAAGAAATGGCGTGTGTTAAATGAACCAATGTAGCATTGTTAGTTCGTTGAATAACGAAATGCTTTAAAATGTTTATGGATATCTTAGGATTCACTTCAAAGGACAGATTAACAGATTGAATTATCTCAGAAAAATTCTAATCATTATAAGGCAAATGATGGAACGTAATCTACGTAACTGTAAATACATATATAAACAAGCTAAGACAGAAGAATGACAAATCGAACATACAGAATGCGTGTTCCGTTTTTTTCAACTGACTTTTATAACAACTAATAATTTTGCACCGGGACAATACATATTATGCTTCACGATGGTTCACATTTAACGTCCGTTTTTTTGGTATGGCCAGCTGGAGTACAATGCAGTCTAATTATAATAGAAGTGATGCAAAAATGTAATTAATACGTTTCACACAGAATCATAGTGGGACGAAAGAGATTTTATTTCCAAAAAGTCGCAAAAATAGAAATTCAGACATATCCGTATTAAAATGAGGACGAACATTAATGCTGAAAATAACTTCGAAATTCATACGTTACCTGATATTATTAAATTACTTTTCATCTACCATTAAATAAAATTTAATCCTAACTGCTGGTACACCTATTTTTTGTTTATACTGTTTATGTGAGAATCTATATATGTATGATTTTAACAAATTATTTATTAAATAGGGATATGAGGATAGAGCACTATTTGTAATCATGAGATATTCCCCCAAGCTCTTGTTAATGGCAAACGACATTTAGGATAACATTTTCTATGGCTTCGTGTGCTCGAGAATTTATATCTTATACCGTTAGACTGATAATACACGTCTGATGCTAAGGATTCTATACTATATATTTCCATAAACGTAAGACATTCCTCGAACATATGTTTACTGCATACGACACGGAAGCTTTACTGCCCGAACCCGAAGTGGGGATAACAAAGTTTGTATAAGGTACACGCAATTGTCAATGCGCAGTTTATGAAATCATAAAGAAATATGGGGTTCCAGTTAACTATAGAGACATTTAAGAAGCGCCACGCTTTATCTATGCAGACATATTACAAAGAATATTAATTTCAACTACGCTTATCTGATCCTTGAAATTATACGAAACGTTAAATATCGATAAATTTTCAATTCTCGATACTCGAGCGTAAACGAAAAAATAAAGAAATTCATGAATCATAAGATAGAGTGTACTTCGCGGTCGAAACTTTCCACCGCAAAATGTTTGAAATTTCATACCTTATAGTTTTACGAAACATTTCATGACTTTAACTAGAGATTAGCTTACCTTCCGTTATTATAGTACGTATTATAGTGAATCGTCCTGACCAGTATCTAATCCCTGTCGCTTGTTAACTTTTATTTTCCATGCCATCGTTGTTTGTAGATCGTATTCGGTATTTAAAATTTGCATTTCGTCGCGAACCAGCCGGTGCAGGTTGGAGATTGGCTGAAACGTAGGATTTCTCGTCACTGAAGTTACGGCACATGCATATCAGCTAATCTCGACGCGGTTACTACTTGAAACTTGTTTGGAACACGATTACGTGATACTTCATTTCGAATAGGAGCCCGCGTGTCAACGTTGCGCGTAGCTGTTTGCGAACATCGAGAGCTTTGGGCAAATTTTTGAAAAAAAGAAGCCCCTTATACTTCGAAATTTGTAATTCTCCATAGTTTTGGGAAGCCCGCTATCCTTTAAATGGTAAACTGCCCGAGGACATGAAAATAATTGCACCGTTTTTTTACCTATTTCAACAAAACGATAAACAATAAAACTCCGTTTATTTGAACACGGGCAAAACAATTTAGATAACTGGATGGTTCGTATGTACGTAGTATCGTAGAGTTTACTGGATTTCCTGTCACACCTCTCGCAATGAAACCTGTAGTAAAATTTTAGATAAACCATTATTCGTTTCTGTAAAAAAGAAAGTAAAACCGGAAAGCATGTATCCCCGTTTAGCTAATACTTGTGATTATAGATTAATACAGAAGGACTTGGAAGCGTAAGAAATTTCTTAACGCGTAATCTTGTACTCGTTGCTGTTCATCTGAATGAAAAGTGTATTATACGAAATCTGATTACTGGTTCATTACATCCTTCTTACTATCGTTGGCATGCGCTACATGTTACGCCCGGTACAGCGCCAGTTTTTGAGCCGAAAAATCTGATATTATGTCAAACAGATATTTGTCAGGTTATCCTGGCGAAAGGCTGCATACTTATTAGCATCTTTTCAAGAATTCCGTCAATAACTGGAGACGTGCCATAAAATAGGAGTTTTCGAAGAGGCACAGTGTCCGTGCAGCGGTTCACGAACTGTAAACCGAACCTGAAGGAAATTCAGCACCGTTGCCAAACATCCATCCACCTCATGAAAATGCAGGTATCCCTTCCTTCCACGCCCCATTCTTGTCTAATGTACTTGCGGTGCAACGGGAGGACGCTGGAGGAACTGTTCGACACGTTGATCGATTATAAAAAATTCCTGGCTATAACCAATCAGCCAGAACTTTATTCTTCGAAAAAAGCGCATAATCTAAAGTAATTGCCCGCCAGGTCACTCACAGGCGTGATTCTCTTGTCACATGCACATCACTCGAGTAGACTCGAAGGTTCCAACGTTTATAGGCGACTGTGCCTTCGAAAAAATCGCCTTCGAAAAAATCGCCTTCGTCTACGAAAAACGCCACCTTCCGAACTTATCTCCAACGTAACAGTTCCCGATGATCGTTCGAATATTTTTCCACGCGTGGAATTCGGCGATCCCGCGAATCTGTAGCGAATTCGTAAAAAAAAAAACCAAGCAGTGAAGAAAAATAGTAGTCCGCGACAACCACTGTCGGTCGCGAACGGTGTTACGCGCGCCGGTATCTGCTTCGCAGTTTACCTGAGAGGCACAGAAACGCGACACGGCACCGCACGGCCGAATGCCGCATGTAAATCAAACTCCTAACTCGACGGTTGTACATATCGCGAAGCGTTTCGCGCGTTTGCACACCAGTCAACCAGCTTGCCCGCCGATCGTGAACACGAGTGCGGTCAGCGCACTTGTTTAATGTGCAAAAGGCAGAATGCACTCGGGAGAAGTATACCCATTATATTGGTTTGGTCGAACTGGCTCGGCTCTATCGCAGAATCGCGGTTTTACCGTACAATGCGGCCTGTCTCGACAGGAAAAGCATGATATGTGTAATGCACACTCACGTGTACCGGAGGTTTGAATACGTACGATTCAGGCGCGGAGCACGCAATGGCAATATGGGCCTCGGTTTATAGAGAGAAAGTGGTGCGGTATGTAGAACGTGGCTGCACGACGGGGGTGGAAGGGTGGCTGGAACCGGTGGTCGGGGGATGTGCCGTTGAAGGGCTCGTTCTGCGAGCAAAGATGCGAGTCCGGCGAAAATGAGAGGTTGAGGGGTCGGTAGACGATACAGGTATCTCTGCGGCTCAGTTTAGAAGGCAGTTTCACCTCTGTTTATGCATGTGCGGTCGGTGGCAGTTACAGAAGCGGTTCCACGCCACTCACGCAGGTCCTTTGTGCCGTTTCGCCCCTGTTACCAGTTGTATATGTACAATAGTTTCGCTATGCTCGCTATGTTATTGGAAGAAAATCTAGGGGCACACCTTTAGGAAGTATCGGACGGGGCATCAGACGGGACGGTATCAGAAAAGTGGCAAATCGTGTTGAAGATAAATGAAGTAAAATTTGGTCGGTGCTTCTTCAGTGTTTGAATCATTACCCTTTTCTTAAATTGAGTTACGCGTCGAATCATATTCCTCGAATTTAAATACATAAAACGATTGCGAAAACGACGCACGTCCTTTTATATCGGCGTGTGAAAATATAGGGATAGTGACTTGCGAAGGGAAACCAACAACGTTTCCTTTTGTGCAATGATTCGCGATGATCCATAAATAAGGCATAGAAATTAAAATGGAAATATGACAAACTACTCTCCATCAGTGTACGGGAAATTAGATTTTCATTGATTAGTAATTGCTCCATTAATGGGCACATTATTTTTCATAATACCTATTCCATGTTTACGAGAAATTTCAATTTTGTAAGGAAAATATATGTAAGCAACAATGTTTGTCAGGTAGTATTTTACATACGGCCATGAAACGTATCGAATAGTAGACCACGTGTCTCAGATATCAGAACAGCAATTTGTAATGATTTTCGGGCAGATAAGATGTTTGACTCTCATTCAGTTCGAAGCATTCTGGCAACTATGAAGTGTATTCTGTTTCAACGGGCGGATACAGAATTGCCAGGAACAATTCGTACTCGGAGACAAAGCTGCATGGCAGTTCTCAACCGTGGACAGCACCTGCATATGGATCTCAGCGTTGCTCTTTCAGGATTTAGTTTACGATCATGCTATATTGGTCCTTCTGACTGTACGTAAGTTTAATATCAGATCCTTGGTATCGTGCTCAATCGTTAGACGTCGAAAGATTTGGGAACTAGGCGCTGGGCATGGTAGGATTACATTTGATCTACACTGAAAGTTTGCACGGATGATTCACAATCTGTCCAATTAATTGGGAAGAGCTGTATTTAGTATTTACGTGCCAGTATGATTTAGGTAAGTTTTAGTATTATTTTCTATTGCACCGATATCATTCGGGTACAGAATGTTGGGTTTTTATTTTTATATTCAAGATACTTTAATGGAATTAAAGAAACTTGATTGAAAACGATATATTTGAATACTTCATTAATTTGTTATTTGTCCCTATAAATGATAAAGAATCTCGCCAATTGCATTCTCAGAAGGCGAATATCTAAATAAATTGGCATAATTAATAGTCGACGTGCAATGATAATTTTAATTACAATTATTGGAAATTAATTATACGCGTACGATTCTATAAGAATAATTGAAATTAAATTCGTATGGGATTCATTGGAGAACAGAATAACACAATGTATATCGCGGAATCCAATAAATGAAGGTATCAACTGATATAATTGCACAAGTATATCCTTATTGATATATTTTGCTACTTTGTATACAGGGTGATGTATTTAAAACAAGCCACCTGAATAACTAGGTTGCTATTGGTGATAGGGAAAAATGTATCAGTCGAAACTTGCTTGGTTTTGGAGGGTGGAATAATTTTCTGTTAGTTATTCTGATTTTTTGTAGGTCGACGGATAGGGGACATATGATTATACGTTACTACGCCTACAAAGAAATTGTTAACATGAAATTATGCCATTCGGGTGGCCTGTTGTAAATGCATCACCCTGTACATGATAGTTGCCGAATTTCTGTCATGAATGTTCTGAACGAACATTTGCATGAAACCTTGTAACTTCAAACAGCGATGTACTCTTGTTTAATTAATGTACCGTATAGAATGGTACGAGCTCATCGAGTTAATCGAGAAAATGTTCATAATAATTTCTCGTGGTAAAATAATCAATTAGAATTGAAATATCGTAATTTCGATGTATGAAATATCACGGCGAGCAATATTTCGAAAACGGTGCACGTTCGGTGGTGATCACAAAAGGAGGAACTAATGAAATCCATAGCGTCCTTGCAAAAGGTTGGTTCAACTAATAATTTCTGCATTGCACAGTTCTCGTAATTCATAAAAGTCGACTTTGTTTGAAACTTATACTGCGGTATGAGTGTCACTGGTTATTGTAAATGAAGGGGTTAAACAGCCGTGGCTTGGACAAAGGAACGAAATATTACCGAGACTTCTGCAACTGTATCGTCTGTTCAGAGAAATAATAATAACAACTGTTTAAGCAATTCTCTTGGAATCTTTTATATCTGCGCAGTAAAAATGAGAAATTTATATAGGGTGGCAAGGAAATACAAGTGACCAAACTTTCCTATCGTGTTCTGCCAACTATTGATGTATGTAAAGGTTAGTGATCTTGCCTGGCCGAGATATGACCGTTATTTATTTATGATAAAGTATTGCACAGGTGATTGTCAATTATGATTTCCTGTTCGTATCTCGATTTTTGTATTGTTTCCGGACTGTGAATAGAGTTATTCCTCAGTTAAAGTTTGGTGCTGCCACCACAAATAAAAATTCAAGTGATTCAAATCAGAAGATCTCGGAGGCTATACTATTGGTCCAGATGCCATACAAATGATTGTTTGTCAATTATACACGGTCTACAGGAAGAATCCGGTACCGACTAATTTAATGCGTATTTGTGCGGTACATATTAGCTGAGTATTGTGCAAACACATGAAAGCATTGTTTCTAGTAATGATCATCTAATTGCACGAGGAACTCTAATTACCTTTAGTACAAAATATATACTGCTGGGTGTCCTCGTTCAGCTGTTTAACACTATAGTACTGCCATTATGATTAATTTCACATAAATCGTTTCCCTGGAACAATTTACACTTCCAACTGTTTGGTATTCCGAAAAACGGCGAGAGGAACGTAGAGCTACAAAATAAACTTATTAATGCCACGGTGATAAAATATTTCACTTCCATCTGAAAAATCAACCCTGGTGACAGTGATAACTCGTTATGAGATATGAACGATGATCTCCCTTCATCGTTTTGCCCATCAGTCTTCTTTAAGCTCCATCAAAGGATCAAGGCTCTAGTCCGTGTAGTCGCGCTTCACGAAGCGCTCATGGGTATCATAATATATTTCTCGCATTGAAATAAACTTATGGTGCACCATAAAATAACCAACACGGTGCTCATTAAATTATGATAAACCGCGTTTGTATTGCGATAAATAATGTTAGTTTAACTACGATTTGGGATATTAGGCAATGTTTAATTACGATAAAGTATTGTATTGAAATAAACTGTCGATAGAAATGAACGTGCGAGTAACCATTTCACCATTTCAGTTTTACGACCATTTATTTTAAACTAATGTGTTTACAAACCGTGTAAATAATTTCGTTTGATTCCTTTACGTTTCAATATCTTGTTCCACAATTTTTCTCACGGTATTTTCACAAGCTCGTGCATATTTCACTGTACAGTATTACCGAACACATACAATTTCACGCAACGAAATTTCATAGGAATCTCTGTAATCGTATTATGATTGAAGTAACGACTGTATGCGGTGGAATAATTAATGTCTCCGCGTGGCCCGACTTGTTAGTCACTCGGATTAAGTATCAAAAGCATGAATTTAGTTAATTCCAACAGATTCGTTTGAATCGAATTACTTTAATCCTTCTATTGAATTTGTAAATTCATCACGGACAAGACACTTGGAGTAAAAATTACTCAATCTCACATATTTGCAGAAAATGAACATAAAATAACAAATGTAATTCGTTCGAAAATATTTGTTTAATGTCACTGACATTCTCTTCTATTTTCCACGCTGCAGTTTCAGTGGTAATCCATTTCTCATGCCATACAATAAATGGTAGGCACATTAAAAATGAAGAGCGACCATTCTTCCGTCTGGGACAGATTCGCGAAAAATTTTCGATTAACACTTTATTCACTGCATTCCTGATTAAATGTACATAAAGCTGCCACGAATTGTGTAAATACAATGCAAAGTATTCGCGGGTACATCGAATATACGGACGCAAATTCGACAACGAAATTTCCTCCTCGCAGTTACCGAACTATTCGTGCGTATACACGTATCACGTCGCCTACGTCATTTATATCGAAAATTCTATTTTTTACTCACCAATTTCCTCGCGTAATTTGCAAATTTATACGCGCCGGGTTGTCCCGCCACGGTCCAAATGCGTTTACGTAACAATTTAGCACGATAAAGCCATAGTATATTTGTAACGATACTTACGAACGCAATTTTTGCCACATTTTATTTGTCGAACCGAATCGAATAATGCGCCGAGTAATATATGCAACACAAACAACGTATTTGTATTGGCCCGGCGAGGAAGAAAAATTCTGTTTTTCCCCGGCGTTCGGGCTGTTTCAATTTGAAACGTTTCGACAATGGTTCCGCGTTTATACCTAAGATATACGATCGTTGCATTTTCAATGAATTTTCCTTCGCTTGATTAAGCGGCAGTCGCTACAATGTGCGCTTGGTTTAATGCATGTAATTACATCCCCCCGCTTTGACAAACACTTCGCCAAAGTACACACACGGATTACGTAATGGACTGCTGATAGCTCCGATCTACCTAGCGGATATGTTGTTCACTAAATTTTAATGCAACTACTAATTTATGCCAGCAATAGTAATACGCGGTAATCAAATGTTCGAATTGAATCATTTCGATGATTTCGATATATCAGATTCACGTCCGAGTCGTGTTCCCGATGACAGATTTTGCCCCCAATGTTTATCTAGATATGTACTTTCTCGTTATTGTGAATCTGGATCACCGGATGTTAACAGGGAATCGTCAGCGTTGAATTATACGTGTACATTTTGATTTAGACGTTTCCACAAATATTCTATCAAACTAAAAGAAAACTCACCTATTTGGATCGTCTGGGTAGTTTCATGAAATGTGTATTGCACAATGGATAGACAGTTTTAATCCTTGTAAATGCGTGACTGGTAGTAAAAATAAGTCAGGCATGTATTCGGCGAGGACTAATCGAAGTTGTTCTTCCAGTCGGACTGACAGTAACTAATGTGACGGTATTCATTTATAGCTACTTAAATGTCACGATATATATTCCGGCACGAATAATATATTGTTTCGGTCGTACGTATCTGGGTAAGAAAATTTCATCCGCGTTGAATACTCTGGTAAGAAGTTACTAGAACTTATATTATGGTTTCTACTATAATTGAATTCAGTCGAACAGCGTGGATTTGAATTAAGCATCAGAAATTTTCTATTCACTTATACACACACTCGATCAAGACGGTAGGCACCTGTCCAGAAGGGATCTATACCTTCCGGCCTGTACACAGCCGATTCTGCTCCTGGATATTATCAAAGTTTTGCCGCCCAACCCCTTTCGCGAGACAATAAAAATGGGTCCCCGAATAAATGCACTCGCCATTGTGCGAACTGCTCGAAATGGTGTGTAATGTTCTTCTTCCCTCATTCACAGATACCTCATCCCATGAAAATCCATTCTCGCCCTATCTATCTCCAGCTATTTCTTCCATCCACATAGAAACCTCAACGATTTCGCTCATTTATAAAACGACGGGACGTAATGAACGCCTTCTACCTCGAACTTCTTTCGTTAAATTAAAGGGAAAACTGGAGGGAACTCCAGGAGAATTAGAATACCATCGATAATAAACCCTATACGAGTTCGATTATATTTTCATCAAATCTGTTTAATGTCATTGAATTTGTATGAAAAAATTTAATTCACAGAATTTCTGTTGATGATATCAATGCCTTTTTACTGCATAATAAATAATCTTTTCACACGTCTTAGACATTCAATAGTATTATAAGAGCGACAAGGATTGGATATATAGAAAATAATATTAAAGAAATCAAATTTCTGCCGATAAATTTATTACGATTTCATCAAATATTTCCATAAATCTATCAAATGGTCTAGGATAATAAAGTAGTAATTTATTACACTGGGGAATAAAATTGATGAAAACTTTCCTCCCCGCGAAACTAGCCTTTTATTTGTTTTTAAATGGATCGCGCGTAAAGTGACATTTTATAAATGTTCGGATAAGAAAAGAAAGGGCTGAAATTAATGGTGTAATGTAATTGGCTACTTTCGGAAAATTGCACGTGGATTTATGACCCTCAACCTTGCGCTTCGTTATAGATAATAGGAAATCAAGCATCTGGGGGGTCGTTATATTTTTAAATTATGACAGAATAGAAGATGTATTATACAAGATCCACCCTTTTATGAGGGTGCCATCTGGTATCCTAAAAGTTCAAAGCCGATTAAGAGTAAGATAGTTCTCTAAACCAATAATTTTTAATAAAACGTTCTCAAGCTTAAATAAATATATATGTAGGTTAAGTCTCTTGCAAAAAACAGTAATTCTCAATATTAATAAATCCTGCATATTATCAACAACAATTCTGCGCACATGTAAAATGTGATTTTCAAGTGTTTCATATTTTTAATTGAGAATAATATTTAAGGAATATGAGATGCAAGGGATTTAAGGTTCTCACTATCAGTAAGTCGTAAGCATATATTAATTCTTATGTGCTGGATTCCGGGGGAAGCGAAATCGTGTGCAACATTTACTTTTGCAAAGAGGTTTTTATATAAGAATACCGTGACGAGTTTGCGCAACAGAGTGATGGTATGCGTCGTGTCCAAAACTATTCTAACTACAATTGTTATTCCGCTACTATATATATTATGAGTTTTAGGGGGGAAGGATGACCTTAGCCCTTGTTATGTCGCCTTAGCCAACGCGGAGTCTGGCCCTTGGCAGTAGTCATATCGCTGACTACTACCTTGGTGCATAATATTGACTTTGACTAGACCAGGATCCGCGGGCCTTACATATTATCGGTGACTCAAGGGCTGGTCATCCAACATATGTATACCATTCAAATATGTTCTATTTTAATGTCATATTTAATAAAAACGTACTTGTGTAAACGTTTGCGATTATTTTATTCTATTTAATCTGCCATTTGAACAAATTCTATTATTCTGCACGTATGAATCTGTTACAATAGAAGACCATAAAATGAACAACAGTGGCTTCGTCAAATTGTACATGTTCAGACATATTAAATACTGTGTAACACTTTTAACTTAATTTATTTCAGTATGTAATTAAATGCCTCGGTGGGTGATGGAATTATGTAACACTTTAATGAAAATTGGAGTTTCTTTTTCAATGAAAGTGGTACCTATGTGGTGTACTTTCGTATATTACATATCATATTTCACTTTGACCTACCAGAAAATAAAGAAAAAAATAACGTTACTGTACATCAAAAAGTTTCGAAAAAAAATATCTTTCAAAGGCAGTTATTAACTGAATATTTGCTAGCTTAACGCATTCATCCCTCAAAGTATTCAATTTGTATAATTCATGTCTGGAATACAAAAAGTAACCTAATACACATCTATGACAAAAAAAAGTAATAGTACAACGAAGTCTGAAAAAACAATTTGTTCTGCCTGTTAAAATTAATACAAATCGCACCCGGTTTTAAAAAGACATACCTACTACCTTTTTAAAAATAAGTTTCACGAAACCAGTAACGCAAATGTGTTCAACCAGAAAGGGACAAGGGTGTATGAAATGATATCACCGTGTTTTAAAAACGTAGTCACATTGCAAAAACTGAGGTGGCGTGTAATAATCGTAAACTCACTTTGAAGGCTCGTTATGTTATGCTTGGTAATAAAAACTTCTTTTTAGAGAGTGTAAGACTTATTTCAGAGGGTAATTGATGACGCCATTGTACAGAGGCATCGAGGTATTCGCGTTTCTATCTGAAAGATGCAGAGAGAACCTTAGTTTATTCCTTTTTAAGGTGACATTAACGATAGAAAAACGGACCGTTCCAAAGATAGCGGTTACTTTGCGCTTGAAATCGGGGTGCTAAGAGACCTCGAATACAAAAGACCGTGAAGAACTCATTATTAAAGAACTTGATACAAACGAAAATGTTCTGCTATATTTACGATCTTTATTCCAATAGGCGCAGTAAAACATAACGACCAACCGAACCCATGATGTATATAATTAAAATCCCAACTCATATTTCAAATCATATAACGTATTGGTGGAAGGAAAAAAATTTTTAATTTATTTTTTTAGTTTATTTATCTGTTTATGTTATTAATTGTCTATAAATGAGTTCTCTTTGCTTTTCAGGGAATACAATAACAATTGTAATTATACCAACTATAATATTATCAAACTTAATCAAGTGGAAAATATCATCACTGTTTCCTGCTCTTAAATATAAATATTTTAAAGACGAATGAATTTTCAACCTTACCTACGTAATGTTTTAGCACACACTCAAGGGGGAATTTGTATATGCTTCATGATATTTTTTATAAAGTTTTGCAACTTTCGGAATTTTGCAAATTTTAACATAATACTTCGGGAACATGTTTTTATGGTCTAAGGTTATAGGCTATATATGTGTACGTATAACATAAACTATGATAGCTCCACGAAAGCATAAAGGATACTTTATGGCATAATATATACATATTTAACGATATAACATGAAAAGTTTATTACTAACGTTGACAAATCAAAGGTGGCACATCTTTTGTGACAAAAAATTTGCAAATTTTTTCGATACTTTCGTTAATTACAGCTAGATATCAGTTTTCAAAGGAACTAATGACATTACAGAAAAACCAGGTCTTCTTTGAATACATTCTAGGTATTCCAAATTTGCCTGCCATAGAGGTATGAATTTAAAACTTCGTTGAAACGAAACTTCGTTTTCGTTGAAACGAAAGCCAATGCCTTACGACATGTCAATTGCTATCGAGGTCGACACAATCATAAATAAAGCAACACGTTAGCCACAATTATTGAACATTGTTGATTATCCTAGTAAATTACAATTGGAACAAACGAATCAAAAACTTTTTAAATCATCTTAATTTTTACAAGGGGTACTGTACACCTTTAATACCTTACAACATATGTATGCATTTTACTGTTTTAAAAATGTATTTAAATATATCAACGAACACGTTTTACATTTACGAAACGTGCATAGTTCGTACCGCTTTTTAAATAACACCGATCATACAGTTTAATCGTTGCCTGGCAACATTTTTTAAAGGCCACCGTGTTACTTATAAAATGTGGTCATTGATACGGCCAGCCTTGATCTAAGAAATTTTTATTCCTAGACTATATACATTTTTCAACCTTAATTCAAAAATAAAAATCCCCGTGTTCTCAAAATCTTTTCGCCACACTGCTAACTACGCGGGACTTCGACGAATGTAGCTGCGGACTGGCAAACGAAAGCGCTTTGTAAATAGTAGCTTAATTATACAGACGCCAGTACTATGCAAAGCAAATCGGGAACGCGAACACAGGTAGCTCTGGCCAAGCTTGAAGTGTCCCTATCTCCCACCGATCACACACGACCAGCTTAACAGTACGTGTACGTCTTATTCTCACATACATGTATAAATATGTATAAATTTGCACGCCGTTACGGACCTATAGTGCATATGCATGGATTCACGTGAATATACCTGCACGCCTTTGAAACAAACAAATAAATGCATACAGACAGTGTGTACTGTCCTCTTTAGTTAGAACCTCCTATATATGTATATTCGGGCTATACAATATCTATTTTTTTATTTTTTACTTTGCAAAGTTTGGAGCTGCACATGTTTCTCACCTTTTTATGCCACCGCGACGGCAGATGAGTCACCGTGCTCTAGTCTTTACTGTCAAATGTTTTATAATATATGCATTAATAGGGTAATTTAATACTTAGTGTAGAATACCCTGGAAACAAGTAACTATTGGCGTGTAAAGTCTGTGTGAATGATTACAATGGGCCAGTAGCTACCACCCTGCAATTACCTGGAAGGGGTATTTTAAAGTTAGGTAGTCCTACGTATTGACATGTAGATAAGATATTTTAATTTACACGAGTACAATGTCAATAACGCGTAATCAATAAACAGTACACTATTTTAGCATTTTTAAACATAATAGTCACTACGATAAGTCACATGTTTAAGCACCCCTTCAATTTATAATAGAACAGAAAGCCCAAATTAAGTACGGTTTATTCAAATCAGTCCCTATGCTAAAATGTTCCCCCTCACATTCCGAATAAAATTAAACTTTATCACTCCTGTCATTTAATTAATTACTACGTTTATCCTATATTTCTTGCCGGCGCATAGAGCGTACATGTAAATTGTAATTTATTTTTGTATGTACTTGTACTATGAAGAATACATTAAAATATATAAACATACTACACCTTATTAATTATATATACATTATAATTATTATTATTCATTTAAACTGTTTGTAAGGCCGTTAACTTACTTTCCGAGTCGACTGTACATAGATAGTAATAGACTTTGTTTCAATATACTCAAGCTTGGTAATGTTCTCAAATTCACAGCTCATCATTACTATTGATCAATCAGAAAATGTCTATATACATAGCTCGAAATGGCTGGCAGCACCAAACTTTTGGCCGGTGGTGTACATGGACAATGATACTTATAACAAATTTCTATCCGTATTGTCAGGCGGTTGCCTGCAGATTACCCGAGTTTCACTTCCAAGCCAAGATCCTCGAGAGTTCACCGGCTAACTATAACTATTAACTGCACCTAATTACACGGGCCGATGCAACATAGATGTCTAATTAATGGGCGTGAGATTTACACGGGGATGCACGTGAGAGTTCCAACCGCGTTGCAGAAGACGTCTCAATGATGAATGCATTTCGTATATGTTTCTGGTCGCAGCCAGTGTTGACTGAATTTAACTATACCCGAACGAGGCTGCTGGTCGTTGTTCCGGAACGTTGTAATATCTGGTACAAGCAACGTTACTTCGTACGCTGGCCCGACAAGATCGTAATTAAACGGGCGACCTACAGCCGCATTATGTAACCATTGAGCTATCTAAATATTCCGTGACCGCCGTGAAATTTTACCTACCTACGAGCCCCGTGGGATCGAATGTCAGAATAATTTACCTTTATCATCGCGGGATATTGTTTATGTAAGGTAAAAAATATTGGTTCGCTGCGGAGAATCTTCCTTGCAAACGTTTTTCGACGATTTTGTTGGCACTCGAGTCGCTGTGCAATGGTGAAGCATAAATATGTAGAATGGTGTAATTAAAGGATGAGCACCTATGCTCCGCAAGCGTGCGATTGCCGTTATCAATGTAGCCAATTGTATTCTAATGTTGTTCTCGAATTAGTGCTTGCAAAATAATGCTTACCCGGTAAGACATTTTTACTTAAACAAATAATACTATTTTATTATTAAAACGATACGTGCGTACGATAATGCGAAAAACTGTTTCTCCGTGAGCTTCTTTAAAGGTGAAAATGATAATTCGCAACAGTGTGGATGTGTAAGAAGTTTGCTTCGAGTACTTAAATTTTTCAGGGGTTCGGAGTAAAATTTATTTGCCCTGTTTAAGTGTTGACGATTTATCACGATCCACTGATATTTCTTAAGTAAACATTCGTCGTGAACAACCTGAGAGCGGCTGGCCCGGATAAAAGTTTTCCCCTCAATTTATCGGATAAGTAGCATCATTTACGAAACTTACTTCGCGACGAAATCGGTTCTCCTGTCCAATTCCATGGCCCTACTCTTGTTTCCTTTCCATTCTGTGTAACTAATTCAAATTCTCGAAGAAACCAGCCCAAACTATCAGCGATACAAGGAGGAAGAAGGCACGCAATTGAATTGACAAATTCAATTTACTATAGAATTGCCTGCAGAATTAATGAAAGTGTTGCACCCGCTTAACAATATTTTTGTCTCTGGTTAATTGATTACGTATCGCATTTCACTGCCCAGTATTAAGCTATTGTGACAATTATAAAGTGGTATTTACTGTAGAATTTTCATTATTAGTTTACGAAACGATTGTATGTACGCTTACATGTACACGATAAAGGGTTTGTTACACGAATTTCTTAAGTTGGGGCCTTCTGTATCTACCTGTAGTAATTATAAGTATTGTATTATAGTTCAGTACTTTCAATTTTGATTAAAAACGTGAAAAATTTTGCAAATTTCAAGTGTCTCTATTTCAATGGCCAGGGGTTGTATGTTGTGTGGCTAGATACTTCTACGCATACGTTTGTCCAACATACATTGCATACTTGTACTTGATGAGAACAAAGTTATTAAGACTCTGATTAAAATAATTTCTGGCGTAAATATGTTTACGAAATCGTCCCAATTAAAAGATAACATTTTAATATATTCAGTGTTCTCAGTGCTTGTGAAAGAATTATGTGTTTGTTTTAGGGAAACGTTTGGGTATCCAAGCCATGAATATCGTTTTACATAAATTACTAGAAGATAATGGAATTATGAGATCGGGTTATTCTATTCTTTTATACCTTGGCGACCTGGTTTCTGTAAACTTTTCTTTTCACTTAAAATGGAATTAAAAATTAGTTTGCACGGACCTATTAAAATCGTGAAGGTGGAATACGTCCGAAAGTTTTCGAAAACTTTCACAATACGAAATTCGTGATGATACATTTATATTTAATAATTGTGTGACATTTAGAAAAATCGGGGGGCGACAATGTAAGTATGGAGAATTAGAAAAATTTTGATTTCTTCTTCGCGTATAAGCTTCATCTACCATAATATATGAAAAAATTTCAAGATTATCACATTTGTAAGCAATGTACAAACCAATTCGCACAAACATAAAATATATTTATTCTGAAAGAATAGCATTCCCCTTTTTTATCTATTCTCGCTGCAACTTTTTTTGCTCAGTAATGGGTGAAAACCTTTCCTTTGTATTGATAAGTACATTCCTCTAATACAACATCAAATTTTGATTGATACGCGTGAAATGAAATTCGTCCACTTGTGAGGCACGATAGCTCAGCACGCTTGGTTGACTATGCTTTGTAATAATTTTCTGTAACGTGCCCCTGTGCATTTGTGCAGAAAGTTTAAACGGTTAATGGATTACCACAATGCCATGAGTTACCAGAGATTCGTACCACAGAACACATCTATTACTATTTCATTTGCGAATTCCATGTTTATAGAGCATAATACAAAACATTAATTCGTCCTGAGCCGAATTAACGTTTAGTTACACAATACTCTTAAGAGATATCGGTTCTAAATATAATATCAGCAGCCTGCTCAATTTTTATACACTTCTTTGCTATTAAAACGGACGATTTATTTCGCACAACTAGTGCCGAGTGTATCTACGTCTTTTCCTTTAACCTTTGCCAACGAATCCTCACTTCTGTGTCCCCTTTATTTGATTAAGAGGACGTGGTTACTATACCGTGCTCTGGATCCTTCTCGACACCTGTTTGCAATTGGCTGTGCATGTTTGAACTATCTCATTACATCTGTATAAATCGCATTGAAAGTGAATAAAAAATGGCGTCAATATACTTTTTATTATGAAATGGAATCCAGAGAATAGAATTTAAACAAATTGAATTTAATTCAATTTAATATTAATTTTGAGGCAAAATGCTTGGAAAATTAATTAGCTTCAAACACGTCCCGTTCCTCTATACTATATTTTGATTCGAATTATGCCGCGAGGATTGAGGATCTATTTCTGCGGAAGGTTACTAGCAATGAGATGCGGTTACTTTCATACAATACTCTTGAACAAAAAAGAATTTTAACCTACCACATGGAACTTGAACTACTGCTAATAAATTTAAACATATTTATATTTTTTAATTGTCAATGTATTTGTATCGAATAAGTCTAGAATTTCATGTAACTTTCGATCTGGCAACAAATTACGTTAATTTGATTGAAATATAAATCGTTACGTGAATTTGATTAAAATATAAATCGTTCGAACAATTAATAGCCACTGAATAATGAAAAATATACGATAAGCAATCTACTTTGGAAGAAAGGCCAGAAGAATTATGAACGCAATTTACGAAAAATGTTTGTAATTTAGTTTTGCGCGTGAAACGTGGATTATAAAGTTTCCAGTTAACGAGCTTCTTTTCACGAGTTTGGCCTAAAGAGTATAAAAGGTCAGGAAGAAACTCCGCCGACAACTTGCATGTCCGAATACTCTAAATGTCAAAGGACGAAAATTGTTTCAAACTTCGTTACAAACTTGACCGCCAGTTCCCGTAGAAAACTTTTGGATGTTCGTCGTAACTCAGGTAACATGTTAAAATATTGACAGATCAACTTTAGAATTTATTGCTGGAATCTGCATTAATTTATCTAAAAACGAAATGGTTTATAGCAACAATTGAAACTCTCGTTATCTAATCATCCAAAATGTTACGCGTTTTATTGCTGTTTTCGACGTGAAGTTGATTTTCTTAATATAGTTTGAATAACAGACGAGTACCATTGACTTACGACTTAATCACAGAAGAAACTCGTTTCAATTCGTAGGCGTTCCTTTTACTTCGTTTATTCATAATGAACAATTCTCCGATATTTATCCTAACAATAACCGACTGGATCTTGGACCTTTAACGGCCTTTTTTCTGTATCCTTGGAAATAGGTAAACCAGTTTATTGTCCTTCTCGTTTCAAATGGCCTAAATATTTCAGTGAAGCGTATAAACCGCAGACGTGGCTTGTACACGCGATTTACGATAATTCATTAGTCTAAAACCAATAGTGCGGAGCATAAACGTTGAAAGAGACCGAAGGCGTGAGCGAGAAAGGGGAATTCACAAAACCGAGCGTAATCAGCTCCTGTGGTCACTTTATCGATGGTGCATAATTAGAAATACTATGCACACATGCATAAGCAAATAGTTTATGTTTACATTAAAATCGCGACAAGAAATATCTAGTGAACCCTACAACATGGTCGTCGCAGTGATTAACAATTATATTAACGAAGATCTCGTTTTTCGAGGTATGAAATGCACCTACCTTCGTGTAAAGGGAAATTACACGACACGAACACTGGTGGAATTAAACAACCGAAATAATTATTGACAACAATAATTGCTACGCGCTGATCGTCGATAGATCTAATATTTTAGCAATGCGCGCGATTGCATTCTAAACAGGTAAACTACAAGAGCATTTCTGAAATTCGATGCGCAGGAAGATTCTTCTTTCGAATCGACAGGCTAAACAAATTCGTCGTTGCTAAAATATGGAGGAAAAAGGGAAACAAGCAATGGTGTGAAAAGGCTGGTCCCCGAGTTTCAATGATACCGGTACTCGTGCGGCAATTGATTGCATTGTTACTCGACAGTTTTATATTGTATAAGATGAAAATAAATTCTTCTTACGGGAACCGATACCTGTGCGCCTCCGTCGTGGCAATGTATCGAGACATGCAAAAGAACATTGCCAAGGTACCTCTATATCACGCTGTACCCACACGTATCACGGACTATAAAGGTTTCTCAAGTAGTTTGCCCGCTGTTCGAACGCATCAATCGTAAAATGTATTATACAGGTTGGTTGCATAACGCGTAATCTTTGATAATACGAGCAACATCGTTTACGTGACTGTTATCATTGGCCGTTTCTGCGCCGCCCGTACCGGCTATCATGGAAGAGCCCGCCGACATTTTCCAAGCTTTATGATACCACGGACTTCAGTTTTACGGCGACCTTTCAATAGCAGCGACATTACCGATTCAAATTGTGTTCCGCGTTTACGAGCCATTTTCACGCGGCGTTGTTTTACCGTTTTCCCATCGAGTTCCCCCTATTGTCCCATACGAACCCGTTATGCGAGGGAGGCCACCGTTTGGACGACGAGAAAACGGACCTATCTTAACGACCAGAGAGGGCCCTTTCCCTCCCAACGATCACTTTCCTCGTGACAACAAATCCCGAATCGACTTTGTTCCTTGTGAAACGGGTCTCGAGAAATGGTCCCACTTCTTTTCGAATACGTGCTAGGGTACTTTTGTCTTTTCCATCCAACTGGTTGACAGCTAGAAAATATTTTTATGTCTCGTAGGTGTTCTCATAGATTCCCGTGTTTATTCGCGCGTATTTCCCCTTCGCCGCCGTGAATCTGTTTTCTTTTTGTTTTCGAAAATATTTGCTCGCGTGAATTGCAATTGAGGGATGCCTTTTTATTAATTCGACATCGTGCGAAAACCGGTATTAATTCTGGTTAATTCTGGGGCCGACTGGCAAACCGTTTCAATAGTTTCTCACGGGACGAGTACGCCGCAAAAATGGTTTCCACCATAAAGAGCTCCGATAACAATGAAACGCTGGAATATGACCCGGCCTGAAACATAACAAGCGGAGGGTTCTCTTTGAACCAAACGCGACCAAAATTCATGACTTTGAGACAACCAATCGGTTTCCCCGCCGATGAATGGGTTCGATGGATACTGCAGAAATAACAGACGCGGTGTCCTTTATTTGGCGCCGGTCACAAAATTCTACGGACACTTTGTGAACTTTGCGTATGGATACCCATCATATAAATTAGCAGAAATTTCTATTAACACGACGGTCCAAAAATGTACACGCAAACAGCGCCGTTGTTAATCTAGTAATAGCGCAATTTCGAAATTCGAAACCTTGATAATATTCAGTCCTCCAATAAATCAAATTAAACCGGCTTTATATTTACGCGTGCCATTCGCTCCCCTTCTAAATTTGTACGTTATACCCTTTTTCCTGTTGGATAGGAGATTGTTTTAACGGCATCTCCTACGACGACATCGACCGCAATAAATGTTAAGGTAGGTTCACCGACTGTTAAGGCTACAACGAATATCTTAGACAAGGTAGATGAAACTTGGGTATGCTTCATTTAAAGTAAGCGCCGAGGTTTAAGGGGGATTTCACGGTAGGAGGAGAAGTGAATTAGTTGCACCGCTAAGCCAATTTGATGCACGAGAACGGACACGCTAGGCGGAACCAACCCTTCCAATTTGCATCTCGAATGATGGCCTGTTAATAAGAACGTTTACGTGAAAGATTTTCCGACGATGCCCCGAAAAACGGCGACAACCCACAACGCTTATTTCTAATCCGAATAAAATTAAAGGACATCCCGCTGGAAACGGTAGAATCAAGAATTTACGGCATAATTGGGGGGCCAATTAGCCGTAATTACCTAAGATAATTACGCCCTCGGTACTCTGCGAAAAAGATACATCAGAACAATTCTTGCTGGACGCGCGCTTTAGTGCATAAGTTTAAAAATTGCTTGCATATCTCAATTTTTGTTGAATTTTCACGGTAATATGGTTTTACTCGGATTAAAAATAAATGAACGGTGCCGGATAGAACAACTGACGATTACTTATCGCGACACGAATATTACGACGCCGCAAGAGTGGAAGTTCTGAGCGTAAATAGTATTTTATAGTCAAATTATAGAAAGAGTACACATTCGTTCAGTTTAATGGTTGTTCGCTGGAGTATGTGAGCATGCAGTAAATAAATAATTCGCTTTTCGCGAACAAATATGTTGTTCCTAAATGCCTCTATCCAGTTCTGTAATTTTACTATATCTCAAGATCTGCGTCTATATCGTTATAGTACCCCAGTTTAATTACATTCTGTAAGTAATTTATTCGTTGACTGCGAATAACAATAATTAATGTACAAAAGGATAGTTGGTAAGCAAAATATTGCTTCGCTATTACAGACTCGCTTAGCTTAAAAGAGAAGAACTTCTGAAACTCATCCGAAAAGTTCTGCTGACTTCCAGCTGCGAATATTTTTCGGAAGTTGAATGAAATATTTCTCCGCGCCATTAGAATCGTTTATCACAAAACTTACACTTATATAACTGGGCCATTTCTTGCAAATACATAATTCGCACCTTTTCTTTTATTGAATTGGTCAGAAAAGTGTCGTTAAAACTTTCGAAATGTTAATATATATAAAACGAATAATTATAGTGAACCAGTGACTTATCAATGAAACTCTCGCGTGACAACGGCAAGTGAAATAAGGATCTTGAAAAAGTGCTTAAAAAAATGTGAAGACTAGATTGTTAAAACCTATTTCACTGCCCGCTATTTATGATAGAATAGAAAGTATAAATAAGCTTGTTCCATATAAAACGTTGTTTTGTTTAGGAAAACAGTGTAAATATGCTTACAAATTAGAGAAACTCATTATTTCGAAAGGGTCGCGTAAAATACTGAAAATTAAACAGAAAATTCTGTATCGTCCCTCTGCGTATGGCAGATACTACACTCGGGTGTTGTACGAAGAGAAATGTGCATGAAACGTTTTGCAACACTCAAGATTTTCCACAAAAAGACGCCGCTCAGAAATGTTGTTGAATTGCCTTGGAAACGAATGATTCGACTTAAGACGGGGAAAGACCAAATAAGAATTATAGTGCGGAAGTTTAACGGAAGTAAGAAATTTTACTGCATTCTTATAGGAGCCCCGCTTAAAATTATATTCAAGTTTGTCTCAGACGCGAAGCAGCCGTAGCGGAACTGTGCCTACGAAGGAATAAATATCATGAAGCACGTCGTGAAACACAGAGTACAAGGCAGGAAGGAAATAAAATACGAGTGCTGCCAAGTGTGCGATGAACCGTAGGAGGATTCGCCCGTTGGAAGACCAAATTTACTGTGGCACACGTGAAAAGTGAGTTCAAGAGAGATGCAGGCGTTACCATAATCGTGAATCATTCACGTATAATCCATATATGTAACAGGTCAATAGACTACAGCACCTTTAGCACGTTAAAAGGTCGCAAAATACTGTACAATTGTCGATCGCTTTTATTTCACGCACAGGTATACTGCGAAAATAACGCTCGAACGGATGGACGACGTGCATGCATAGATGGAAAAATTGTATTATTTATTTCAGAAATACTGTCATCGTAAGTAATCTGAATATTTTTCATATTGTATGAAACGTTTCATACGGCAGAATTTATTATTTCTAATTATTGCGATTCTTCGTTTTGGCGACAGAATAATAAATTGATTCGAATCGCATGTACAAATTCATTTATTTTCAAAGGCTCGCCCGTTATTTGCTGGTCCTCTTAAGGAAAGGGTTTAGGGAATTACAATCGAAATGGAGAGTCTTGGAAACGTGGGTTCTCAAGCAACTTATTTACTTAATGAGATCTACATCGTTTATAATTGCCACTTCTATTATCACAAACGTATATAAATATAATCTACCACGATTCGAATAGTATGCTGATACGGCAATAGTAATCCATTTCTACCGATCAAGAATTTCCGCAACGAAAAGTATTTTCATTAGTTTAAAATGTTCAACTTAATTTCCATTAATAATAGATAAATTATATCGAGTGATCTTAGTCCAAGTAGTAACTGCAAGCCTGAAGCTAATCTTCAATCATTGAACACTGCTGGCAAGTAGGATGCACGTACCATAATAACGTTATCAGTAGGATTAACTCGTTGTGAAATTCCATTTGCCAATAACGATGTCATGGTGGACTGTAATGTTATATTAACTGCTTCGGAATAATAGTGAAATTAATGACGTAAAACGTTCGTTGCAAGATTTGCAGTATTTATTAACAAATGGCAATCCTTCATCCAAGACTTCCAATAAATATAAGCCATTTGCAATTATATATCATTTTTCACCAATATCGCCACGTTAACATATTTGCCAGGCTTTGTTTCTAAGCAACATTCCTTTGGACTTGAAGATAATAAAATTAAAAAAAGAAACGTAAAACACCGTACCATTTCGATAAGGGTGCATTCTAAAACATACTGTTTCTTTTCGACAATATGTAGCATTCTCTGTCTTATACACTTATGTTCATATTGTACAACTTGACGAAGAGTCATTTTAGTATCGTTTGTCGGTTGAGCGATGCATGAGTGCTTACTCTGTGGTACTTTTCGTTCCAAAGATGAGAAACAGCAATACCGTCGTAATGAAGAATATCAAATTCCTAATGGCAAACGGCTTCTTCACAAAGGATCCACAAGTAGTATAAAGTATTATACAGTATAATAACTACTACAAATGAGAAGAATATATTTAACACAAGGGTGTTAACTTTCAACATTCGTTTCAACACAAGATTTATTAATGTTACATTTTGGTGCTATTATTCCATATTCATGCAATTAATAATAATAAAATTAATAACTCTCTATTTTAACTTCCAAGTTCCAAGGAGTATATGTGTATTTTATTAATAATTATCGGCATCGGGTTGAAAATTAACGAATTTCTTTAAAGCGACGAAAAATATTTCAACGAAATAACCGACTATTGGCCCCGAAAATAATACGAACGCATTCGCAATCATTAACGTAGCTATATCTTTTTCTACATTTTATTTTCAAACTAATCAATGTGATCTATAATCTGAAAATCAAATGAATATGTTTAATTATTTTTATTGCTGAATACGAAATGAGATATATAGCGTTTGCGTCCGAAGTTTAGTTATGGGGTAGTTTCCATTTTTCCTCGTCACAGCTTATAGTAATACATTTCATATTTCATAGCTTTTAATTCGGGCCCGGATTAACCAGATACCTTTGTCGTATCAGATGCGGGGCGTGAAATAAAAATAGGACAGTGATTAATCGATGTCTCGCAGCGGAACAAATTGCATCTCAAATGTAGCGGACATTGTACGTTTGATTTAATTACCGTTTCCACGATCATCGGTACGCGTCCCTCGCGTTGTCGAAGTTTTAACAGCAGATGCCCAAGCATCCCGGCACACGCGTGCACACGCGTTTCCCCCGGTTTTACCTTTATTTCCACGCCGAAGCCGTTAGCGAAACATTCCCACCCTGGCAAGTGACAAACCAACGGGAAAAAATAAATCAAACGAATTCGCCCGGCCGGTTGAAAAGTTTCCAAATAACGAAGAGCGGACACTTTAATTCTTCCATTACAATGGCTGTGACACCTACAGGCCCGTTTTAGTTTCACTGAATTTTCTATATCGACGGATAGATTCAGTGGTATTTCTCTCTTTTCGTTTTGTCCCTTTTTCGCCGACACGCGTTTCGGTCAACATGCTACACAAGCGTCTGAAAATAAAGCTGTATAACTGAACAACGGCTGATTAACAGATCGCACCACGGGGCTTCTCACGCGAAGTTTCATTCCACTTATTTACCCACCACTTGGTATTCATTTCGTGCGCTTTCACCGCCGATACTTCCCCCATTAATTCTTCGACCCTTTCTCGGTTTATTGTCAATGTTAATTTACTGGAATCGATTCCAACCCACGGCTCTTTGGCACTTCAGGAAATGATAATAAGTCGCCCCTTTTTCTAATAATATGAAAAACTATGTTCATTATACGCGTTAACTATACTGTATTTAAAATTACATGAAAGGCATAGAAGTTCAATTGGTTGTCTTTCATGGCAATGATTGTAATACGATTTCATCTTGTTTCAAGATGTTTCATTCCTGGGAATATGAATACCTTTTGATTTTGTAAATATAAGATTAATTTCTTATGAGTCTACGTACCCCGGTGTTATACATTTATATATAGGTATATAGCAAACGTCAGTTGATAAATACAGATCATTTGAATGTTTCGATTTTATATTTTTACATTTTATTAAATTTCCTACAACAGGGTTCTGAAATAATGTATTTTTCCGAATGCCACATTAATAAATGTAAAAAGAGCACTCTTGCCTCGGCTTTGGAACAGGCTGACCCAATTTTCCGTAAAATAATTAAACGCTCACGCTTGATGCAGTTTAGAAAAAATGAATAAAAGAACAAAATAATTGTAGGGTTATTTTGTGTCTTTACGATGTCACGATGTTGTAAAAGGTTCTTAGTTCACAAGCAAGTGTCGTCTGCTTGAAACAATATCTACTGTCGCTGTCGATAAACGAACTTACATCTCTGTAGACACATGTAAACTGTGTTAGAAAAATACTTGATTACTGACAACGCATCGCTCATCAAATATGAATAGATTATTCAGTGTTAAAATATAGAGCATTTTAGTTCAAATCATTGTTCTATTGCTAGTATAGCAATTATTTCAATGCATTTAGTTTTGCACATTGAAAAACAATAAGATATTAATAAATACACCTAGTAAGAAATGAAGTAAATAGAACTAATCGAATACCAAAATAGAAGTTCGACGTGGATACAATATTTTGTACTTATGCATATTAATATTAATTAAACGGCAACCTGTTGATGCTCTTCCTTTACAGGTAACTTTATAGTTTTTAGTTTCGCATCTCTTTCGTCTCATAATTTGTTAACACTTTGCATACGACGCTTTACTCGCTTAACGCGCTTCGAGGGTCC